>OY744520.1:42923995-43041495 GCA_963556195.1 Sepiola atlantica
TTCATATTGTTATTTCAATATCGTTCGTAACTTATGGGTTGGTTTCCGCATCTGAGGATTTTCTTCATAATTGTAGCTGTTTTGATCATTGCCGTCCTTTGTATGGTCTCATTGATCCCTTTGATTCAAATTTCTCCCAATCTTTTTCCAGATTTTTAAGGACTGTTCCTAATGCTCCTACGATTATTGGTATTACATTGACTTTCTTCATGCTCCATATCCTTTTATGTTCTCTGGCAAGTTCTGTGTAGTTACTTTGTTTTCCCGTCTCCTTGATCTTCACTCTTGTTTGCTGGAACGGCAAAATTAACGATTTGACAAGATTTTTCCTTCTTGTTGACTATTATGACATTCGGTATCGTTGCTTGTATGAGTTTATCTGTTTATATGTTCATGTCTCAGAGGATTTTTTGATTTTCGTTTTTCAGTACTGTTTTTAGTTTATTTTTGTACTATTTGTCCGCTTGTTCGAAATGCAGTCATTTGCATAGTTCCCGGTGTACTGATATTTTCACACAGGAATGTTGGCTGGTTTCTTCTCTGGTAATTCTTATAAAACAGCCATGTAGCTGTTTTTCTTCCCACTTTTCTTTTCTTGTCTTTTTGTTTCTCGTTTCGGTGCTTCTCCGGTTGTTCGTTGGGATGGTGCCTCTTGCTGCGGTGATCAGCCTTTCTTTGTTCTGGTTTATGTATTTTTCCAGCTCTTTTTGTGTCTTCCACACAGTCTTCTATACTTACAAGTCCTCTTTTCCCTTCGTTTCTGTTCACGTATAGTATGTCCGTATCGTCTTTTGGGTGTAGTGCATTGTTCATACTCATTAATTCAGTAATCTTTTGGTCAAGGTGCTTGAGTTTTTCTCTAGTTTAGCCTATGAATGGCTGAGAGTCTCTTATAAGTTTTACAGCCCGGGTGTTTATTCCTTTTACTAGGTTTCTGCTATATAATTTCGTCTTTAAGAGTTTCCTTGTTCTTCTCAGGTATCAGTTTCTAATCATCTCTCTCATTTTTGTAGATTTGATGGTGTCTGCTTCCAGAGCTTACACACATTTATAGAGATCATGTTCGCCAAACGCCGTCATGTCCTCTTGGTTGGGCAGTTCCATGCATTCTATTATCTTCAGTTGTCTCCTTTTCAGTTCTAGCGGTGCGCACTTTGCCATTCCGAATTTCATTCGAATGTTCAGACTGAAGATTCTGGTCGTATGTGTGCAAATAGCTTCATGTCGTCCATGTACATGAGGTGGTTTATTCTTTGTTCTGTGTCTGTCAACTTGCATCCAGCGTCACATTACCTGAGTATGTACTTGAGTAGCACAATGGTTGTGATAAATAGCATAGTGATGGGGAGTCTCCTTGGAAAATGTCTCTCTGTATTCTTATTTTAGTCAAGTGTTGTCTTCCAGCTCTCAGTTTTTGTCTCTATATTTCCATTGCTTATTTAAAAAGATTAATAATCCAGTCGGTTATCTTGCACATTTTAAGCATTCAATTATCTATGCTTGTGAGCTTTCCTGTAGTCAATCCATGCAATGGATATGTTCTTTTTTTTTGCTTTTTACCTTCTTCAGGATCTTTTGATCTATGTATAACAGATCATGCGTCCCTCTTTCTCTTTTCCGACATCCTTTTTGTTCCTCGGGAAGCAGTCAATGATTGTTCAGGAAGTAGTAGATTTTTCTCACAGTTGTGCCGTAAGGATTTTCAACATTGTTGGTAAACAGGTTATCGGTCTCTAGTTGCTGGGAATTGTTTCCTTTTGGACGTCTTTTTGTATTAGCGTTGTCCTTCCTTTGGTCATCCACTCTGGTACGTCTGTTTATGGATACATGCTTTCAATTTCTGCGCTAGCCTTTCATGTAGAGTCGTGAATTTATTAAACCAGTATGCATGTATTACATTGATGCTTTCAAGTTTGCCATTTTCCTTAGGGTTATCTTAATCGTTTCTTCATTAATTTCTATTTCTGTTCCGTCTTCAATTTCCTGCATTTCATCTTTCATGTTTTTCAGCCATTTGACTTTTTTGTTGTGTTTCTGAGGCTTTACTCATATCTCACTCCAAAAGTGTTTTTTTCTCTGTCGGGTTCGATTGTTCTGTTGTGTTTTCTTCTCCGTTTAAGTTTTTGTAAAACATTTGGAATCCCTCCCCTGTTCCCCTTTTTCTCTGAATGTACCGACATGCATAGATTTAAACTAAATTTGAACAAACATCTCGCTGCACATCTCCTCACATAAGTCTGTCCACTAATACACAGTAGCCCTTTACCTCTAAGTCATAATGTGCCTTGTTTGCGTTTAATTATAGTATAAAAGGAAATATGGGTAGTCTCTATGCCTCCTGGTCACATATTCGGTCTGTGGGGCCTAAATCATTGCTGGTTAGTAATGAGTGAAATATTTATTTTTTTGAATAAAAACGAAATTAATGTTAAAAAATAAATACAATATGATCTTTTAGAATTGTTGTGTTACATTCTTTCAAGACGGATTTACCCTGATAATTATAGACCGTTCATATTTTTATAAAAAATCAAACTCAGCAGGGGATGTTTTAAAGTATTTTTTATACTAATGTTTCACAACTTACTAACTTAGCCACTTGAGGATAAGGGCGAGTGAAATTTTCAATTGGATGATAAAACAGTTCCATGAAAGGATTGAGAACTATGACTGAGACACACGACGACTAGGCAGATAGTTAAGAACGACCACGTAACGTGTTCCACACGTGGAAAGTTCTTGGTAAAAACTCTGTTCATTGATATTCAGTTTTGTTCTATGTACACACAGGAAGAAATGAGAGTTCTTTGCAGTGTTGGTAGCAAGACGAGTTCTTGCTATGAAGGTTTTACAGGAGGGGGGAACGAGTGATCGAAGCTCGGTTGAGCACTTGCTATATAAATACCGATAGAGTATTGATTTACTCATCTCCAGGAGTTAGGCACAAGGCCAGTTTTTATCTTACTCCCACAAGTAAGATGTGACCCAAGGTCGGGTCGGGAAAGTGGGGTTTAAAAATTGCCTGGGCAGCCCCGTCGGCATTACCCGGTAGGAACGCCTCAAGCAGTAAGCAATAAACTTACTCCTCCCCAAAAAGGGGAGGCGAAGCCTGGAAGGGTGGACCTCCTAGAACTGCACAGGACAGACCCATAGACCGGCGTAAATCAAGCACCGAAGGCCAAGACAATACCAGTCTATGGTGTGCAGTATCCATCGGAACAGATACTACACTTTGATCTTAGCCAAAAGAGTAGGGAAAGACGAGCAACGCCTCTTCTGGGAGAAAGGGGCGGCAGAAAAGAGAAGAGTAATCTCCAAATAGATTACGAAGTGGATTTTATACTATGTCAAGGAAGGAAAGAGTGGCCTGAGCGGCACCTCACCGGATGTAGCAGCTGTACTCCATCTTGAATTGAATCTGACTCTTATACAGGTAGAGGATTGCACCAGGACTGAGGTACTTTCTGAAGTAGTAAAATGATCCAACCATTTTTCCATTTTAGTAAGAGATTTGATGTAAGTCTTCCATTTCACGTCTGGGGTTAAAGTCAGTTTTAGGATCTTGTCGTAGCAGAGGGTTTCCGCAAGAAGAGTGCCATTAATTTTAACTGAGGCAAAATGAGGATCCGAGCGTTGGTGGTGAAAGAGGAGAAGCTTTGTTTTGTAGGTATTAATTGTAACAATACACTTTTTTCACCATTGCACTACTTGCTTCAGATGGGAGGAGAGATTAACAACAAAGTCTTGATCATCAATGCTCTTCAAGGTGCTGCCGTAGACAGTTGTGTCCTCAGCATAGATACCAACAAATGATTTCAATATATGATCATTGATGAGGATTAGGAAACGCTGTTGGCAAGAATGGATCCTTGAGGAACACCAACATTTATTGTATGCACTTAAGACTTCAGTCCATCAAAAACTAGTTTCAAAAGGAAAGGAGAATATATCGTACAACGCTGATTGCTGATTCGTATGAATTTACTTTTTTTAGTAGAAACCTTATAAAACAGAATGCACACATTGTGACAGTCAGTATCCCTAGTAAGATATTCTGGACCCATCATGAACTGGACAAAAGGTTTAATGATCATAGATCAAAGAACAGGAAACTAATGACCATGAACAACGAACTGCACCGAAGGGAAAGCAGCAAAACAAAAATAAGCATGTAATGGTCGATATAGAAGACAAACAAAATTTGCGCGTGAAAACACATCGATCTGCCTACGTAAAAGACACCTGAATACAGAAACGGAATTGTTACATGGCGATCAGAAAAACTACATAAACGTCAAGATAAATGACCTAGGAAAAAAGGGACAGTAGACCCTTTGGACAAAGAGACAAGGCAGTAAATACATTATAAGGGAATAGCTAACCCAAAACGTGTACACAAATAAATATAACTCGTTTGGTAAAATAGTACACTATGAACTATTCAAATGACAAATGGTACAGAAACAAACGGACGTTAGCGTTAAAAAATGAAATAAATAAAATCCTCATTTAAGCAAAAAGATCGAATATAATAATAGTCAACAAGAAAGAAAAACTTCGCACAAATTGTAGATTTCGCCGTTTCAGCACTTCACAGGGTGAAGATAAAGGAGGCTAACAAACAAAGCAACCACATAGAGCTTGTCAAAGAACTGAATAGAGTATGAGACATCAAAAATACTATAATAAATTTAAAAATTGCAGGAGCACTGGGAACAATTCCGAAATACCTGGAAAAATGTGAATTTGAATCACAGAGAGGGCTGCCATTAAACAAACCATGACGCTGATGAGAACGGCCTCAATATTAATAAAAATTCTCGAGTGCAAAAAACAACGTACACTACCAAATTACAGTTAAAATGAAATTGCCCTGCGTAAACACAACAAAGAATTAAGAAAGAACACGATAATACAAACCGAAGGGAATTGAACATTCTAAATTACATATACTAAATTACATATATTAAATTACACATATTAAATTACATATACTAAATTAAATATACTAAATATTACATATATTAAATTAGATATACTAAATTAGATATACTAAATTAGATATACTACATTAGATATACTAAATTAGATATACTAAATTACATATATTAAATTACATATATTGAATTACATATACTAAATTACATATACTAAATTAGATATACTAAATATTACATATATTAAATTAGATATACTAAATATTACATATATTAAATTAGATATACTAAATTACATATACTAAATTACATATATGAAAAAGAAAACTATAATTTGACACCCCACAATCGCCCTACAAAAACATGGTAGCACTAAAATACGTTGATACTACAGAAAATGACCATGAAGGATCTAAGAGAATGGAAAGACCAAGGAAGGAAAGCACCAACCAAACTTCAACTGGAAGGGCACGGAAAATACTGGAATCCTGAAACGGCATATTCTCATGTAACTTCCTAAGAAAACTAAAGGCCACTATCAACGAGAAAAGGGTAAAAAGCTGTTGTGATGAAAAGTGATTGCAATAGTGATCGAAAGAAACCAAGACTGTTGAAAATCTGGGGAGATTTATTTTAACCCAGGCTCAAGGGAATGCTCTCTATTTTTTGTCAGTGAGCAATCACTTATAAATACTTAGGTAGAAAGCTTAGTATGCAAGGAAAAAACATTAACACTAAGATTGCTTGGGTAGACACAGAAGACACATTGTTTTAATTTACAGAGAGTAGATTATTTCTTTTTGAACTCTTAGGTGGTTGTGGGATTTGCTATTGGTCTTCATTATAGATTGACTAATATATATTTATATATAGATATTTATATATATATATATATATATATATATATATATATATATATATATATTTAATTATGAAAATATAGTTATGGCAATTGAGCTACACAAAGGCTCCCACATTTCATCCCCGGGGGAATCTTCAGGTTAACATTTTAGCCTGGAGATTCCCTCGGGGATGAAACGCGGGAGCCTCTGTGTACCTTAATTGCCATGAATATATTTTCATAGCTTACTACCTAGCTCTACTTACGTCTCGAGCACTGTTTAAGTAAATACTGAAAATTGATGCATAAAAAAATATATCTTTTTATGAAATTGTATGTAGATACAGAAAATAATATATATATATATATATATATATATATATATATATATATATATATATATGATTTAAAAAAAAATCTAGTTAATAACACTAAAATAATACATTCCGAAAAAAATAAAAATACTGGAAGCTATCTACATAAAAACGCAACAACCTAAAATATATAACATGACATATAAAACCAGTGGCAACATTTTGAAACGCTTAACGTAATGCGATTTTATTCTGTGATGCCACTCCGGTGTCACTGAATTTAAATCGTCGATGTCTTTACTAGAACAATGCAAAAACATTCTCTGTGCGTTCTTCTGCTTTTTTAAAAATTCAATTCTCTTCTTTCTCCAGCATTTTTCTTCATTTGCTTTTGAAACCTGAGGATGATTCGACGAAGGATCGAAAACGTTCGTGAAACTTATGGAACATTTATCATTTCTTTTTACCTTGATATAAACAAGACCATCAGAAAAATAAAAAAATAAAAAAGGTAAAATTTAAGAGAGGAATTCTGTTATTCTTAACAATGTTTGCATATATATATATATATATATATATATATATATATATATATATATATATATATATATATACAATACAGGTTACTATAATAAAACGGAGGTTGACTCTGATCTAATTCTATAGGTTTATTCTACATTTTGTATTTAGCAGCTATGTCCAACATTAATAATGATTGGCGAATTAGATTAGTAGTGAATCCAGTACGTAGAAATATATCTATACACATACCTAACTTATATATATATATATATATATATATATATATATATATATATATATATATATATATATTAGATGAAACATTTGAAATCCTAAACTTTAAAGACTCCCGTAATCTATTAAAGTGTAGAAGTGAGATAGCAAACAGCTACCTACACAGAAATAAATTTACCTTAGGCTAACGATACATAAATAAATAAACAAATAAGTAAAAAAAACTTAACAAAAACCTAACAATTTAAAAATTAAAACTTAAAATATAAATACAAGGAACCACGTGTTAAAATAAATTCACCCATTATATTGACACAACAAAGAAACAGAATATAGGCCAATTTATAGAAAACAGAACAATAGAACAGGATATAGGAAGTAACACTAACCAGACCTTTGTTTGTTGGAAGCCCAACGATTGGCTGAGAGAACAACACATAATCTGATTAGTTAACTAGCTACCCGGCAAATATAATTCCATGCATTTCAGCCTGAAGATTCCCCCGGGGATGAAACGCGGGGGCATCTGTGTAGCTTAATTGCCATAAATATATTTCCATAGCTTACTATATATATACTAGCAAAACGTACCCGCCATCCGGCAGTAATTAATCGAGGATAGAGGGTGTAAAGACAAAATATAAAGTCATGTTTACATTGTTAAATATTCATTTAAAAGTTTTTTTCCATTGTTAGAAAATACTGGATTAAAAACAGAAGGGTATGTAATTTAAGGTTACAGAAATATATGCTATAATGTTTGAAGCAATAGTAAAAAAAATGAAGAAATATATAATTTTTAGTAGAAAAAAGATAAGAAAGCTTCCAATTCAATTCTATCCGGGGGGGGGGGGAATAAAGCTTACTCCATTTCAAATACAGATTGTGTGTGGGTTTTTTAAGAAAAATATTTTGTGAGTGAACAGAATTATTTAAAAAATAAAACTAAGCTAAAAATTGGCAAAACGTTTAAAATTAAATCAATTTTAACTTCATTTTGAAAATTGTATTGTGATAATTCAGTAGAAATATAGCAACTATTTAGAACAAAGTGTAGTATATGTTCTGATATTACACTTTATCTATTCTGCTCTCGGCTGAAGCAATTTAAGTTTTTGTTCCAATCCAGAGAGCTCCCTATGGAAGATGGGGGGGATTTGATTTCTCCACATTTAAAATCTACCTTGTGTCTAACTTTTCCCTCATGAGGAGGCAAATAAATAAGAATATCTGTTAAGGGACGTTTTTTTTTACATTGTGTAGGTTTTTAGCGTCCGAAATTCGCTTTTTTAAAAGCCAAAATTCTATGCAATTATTCGATTTGTAGTTTCAAACATACATTGTAATTAGGATGTAGTAACAAATATTAATAAAGATTTAAATGTATATCGTATAATCGTCTAGAATAATGGTTTTTGAAGATAATTTAGGACGCTGAAAACGTACACACATTTTAAAAATAAATAAAAAACAAAGGAATCTTAATTTGCAAAGTAGTCGACCAATTTTAATTGTATAATAAGAACTCATCGACTTCATCAGAAAAATATTATTGTGCGCATTATTTTTGTTGAACTCGTACTGTAAACAAAGATAATGGCGAAAAACAATTACGATTACAGTTATCTCCCTTGAAAATAATCAAAATATTTAATTTTTATATATACTTTTTATTATTATATCACTTCAATTAATTACTGTTAATATCGATAAAACTATTGCATACATATATATATATATATATATATATATATATATATATATATATATATATATATATATATATATATATATATATAGTAGAGAATGGTAGTTTGAATGAAAAATTTGAAATGCTAAACTTTAAAGACTTCCGTAATCTATTAAACTGTAGAAGTGCGATAGCAAACAGCTGCCTACAGATAAATAAATTTACCTTAGGCTAACGATACATAAATAAATAAACAAATAAGTAAAAAAAACTTTACAAAAACCTAACAATTTAAAAAAACTTCGTCTAGGCCAGACAAAGTTTGCATATGCCAGAAATTATTCCGACTCTCGGAGAAACGTACCAAAACCAGCTGCCAGATCCACTTCATCAAAAGATGCCTCAAGCACAACATAACACCCAACACTATACGATCCATCCACCTACCCGCTTGCCTCCAACTACCCATACTTTACCAAGCTACAAGATTATCCAATACCTCCATTGTAAACTTCATCAACTCATTAACACCATCACGGAGATTAACTCCTCATTATCCACATCCAAAGAACAATCGACACACAATATATCTACAGCTGTCAATGATGCCTATCACCATTGCCTCAACCTTGAGAAAAACCGACTTAAACGGAAATTCACTTGGCTTTCCCAGAAATATTCTCAACCTCACATCACCAAGAACACTAGTACCACCAGAACCTACAACCACATCACTAACCTCCCCCATGGTCACTGACCTCACTGGCTCCCTTACTACTGCCGAGACTGAGCTTCTCAGCCTTGGCCCCTAAATTCATCACCACCCAAAAGCTAAACGACCACACAAAACTTAAGATCGAGACTCAATTCTGTAGAACAGCTTATCACCTTAAATGGCTCACAGCATTTAATCAACCTACCCAAGACATCCCTAATAATACAACCAACGCTACTAATTCCTTCCCTGTCTACCAGCTTGACCACCCACTACACCCACCACCTAGTAATCACCTACTTGATCAAACACTTTCTAGATTAAAACAGAGGATCCCTGATATACTCCAACAAGAACAACCCCACATCACCACTAACATCACCAGATCCCAACGCCTTACCCTAGAAAACATGAAAAATAAAGACCTAGTTTACTTACCCTCTGATAAAGGCAAGGAATTCTGTATTATCTCTCAAGACTCGTACAACACACTCGCTCTCGAACACCTTAACAACAACCTATACACCCCCGCCCCCAACATTTCAGCCACATTAGTCCAAAACTCCATTAACAACACCTGGTCCCAAATCTGTCTCACACGTAACCTCCCCCCAAAATACAAAATCAACTTCACCACCAAAAACAGCACACTCCCCACCTTCTACCACCTCATTAAAACACACAAGACCAACACACACACACACAAATTAGACCTATAGTCTCTAGTATCGAAGGCCCACCTTATAAAATCTCCTGGCTTCTCTCTCAACTACTCAAACCACTACTCTCCACCTTCTCCGCACATGTCAGCAGCTCCGACCAAGTGATTAGCAGACTACACTCACTCCAACGCCAACAACTACAAACAAACAACTATATATTTAGCCTAGACGTAATCTCTCTCTACACCTCAATACCCGCACACCCAGCCATAGACCTCATCACCTACCACATATCTTCCTCTGACAACCTAGAGCTCTTCGGACTAACACCTACTGACATCCGCAATCTCTTATGCATCATCATCGACAACACATACTTTACCTTTCAGCAGCACACTTTCAAAAAAATCTCCGGTCTCTTAGCCATCACCTACATGAACCGGTTAGAGCAACAAGCACTTAACTCCTGCCTCTCCTATATATTATTCTCCAGATATATAGATGACATTCTAATCCTTACATCCTCTCACGACGAAGCCACACAAATATTCAGCATCTTCAACAACACTGACCCCACACATACAATTCACCATAGAACACCCCAACGAGTCCGGCTCACTCTCTCTCCTTGACTTCAACCTTAACATCACCGAAGACGGCTCTATACATACTAACTTCTTTAGGAAACCTGTCTGCAAAACCTCTTCATACACTTTAAGTCTGCCCTGCCCACAATAGCTAAATTAAGTCATGCCCATAATGAAATAACCCGAATACAAAATAAATGCTCTCCTGCTGCTGACAAAATATTACACACTAAAAACTTCCACCAAACCCTCCAAACTAATGGCTACCCCGCCCACACCATATCCCACCTAAATAAGCCCAAAACACGTAGACACTGCACCCTCTCTAACACATGCTTCTTAAAACTCCCTTTCTTCAGCGATAAGATCACAACCTCCATCCGCAAGGCAATACATAAGAAAAACCTTGACATACAACTGACATATACTGGCACCTCCTTACGCCAACATCTCTCTAATAAACGTAATAACCACACACCCGAACCCTGCTCCTTGGCCAATTGCCCTATCCCCAACGCAGGTGTTTGCCATCGTACTAACTGTGTTTACAAACTGCAGTGCAATAAATGCAACAAATTTTACATCGGTAACACTACAAGACCGCTACACTTACGCATAAAGGAGCACCTGAATACCCGTATATCCTCTTTCCACAAACACACAGAGATTTGCTCAAACACTCAACGTGATATTCATGTCTCCATCTTAGCGTCTGTCAGAAACATTGGTGACCTTAGAATCACAGAATCAATCGTCATCTCCAGATTAAACCCCTGACTCAATCAGCGTCACGAGCTCCACTCACCGTTATATCTATAATATCTACCGACCAACCCTCATATCTAACACTCATCATACTCCGTTTCCACCACTTCACTCATTACTTACCTCCTATATTATATTAAATCATCACACACCCAAACAATAAAATAGGCCCCTCCCAATATGAACTTCCATCCTAACACACATTGAACAACAAACCAAAAACCATATTCAACATACTCCTCTAACCCACCAAAATACGTCAGCCCATAACCTAGCATTGTTAATTAATTAATCCAAACACATATAAAATGTATACACATAACATGCAAATATTAAATCAATAAATAATAAAATAAATAAATAAATAAATTTAAAAAAATTAATAATTAATGAATAAATAAATAAATAAATAATGAATAAATAAATAATTAAATATTAATATTTAAAAAAATATATATAAAAAAAATAATAATAATAAAATATGTAAACAAGATGAAAATGAAGAATATATAAATAAACTATTGAACAAACAATAATACATACATATGTGCACATATATATCTGCGTATATATATGTATACATATATATGTATATATATATATGTATATATGCATGTATGTGTATATATGTTTTATATATATATATATATATACTATTATTGTTATACAGATATAAAGAATCCATAAAATAAATTAATTAGGATAACAGAGTTATTTCCCTTTATCTTATAGTAAATATATCAAGTTAATTCGATAAACTAATTTGACGAAACTGACAATTAATAACACTTCTTAAATAGATGATAATCAATAAATTTAATAAATCTTGAATATTAAAAGTGAGAGATTAATTATTTTACTTTATATTAAAATTCTTAAAATACGAAAGAAAGATGAAAAATAAAAAATATGAAGATAAAACACACTGAAATTAAAGTAAATAATCAAATATAAACTTAATAAAAAATTTTAAAAAAATGTTTAAATATAAAAAAAAAAAATATATATATATATATATATATATTATTAAAACTAACAGTTTATCAAGCACCATACACTTAACCAACATTACACCCATATTTTTTAACACCAAATCATATATGTAACATAACCTTAAAATAAGGTTAATTTACATTCCCTGCGAGACTGTTTTCGCTGCGCTTCTACATCTGGCAGCCATTTTGTTTTGTAAGATTCTCTGCACAGTCGGAAAAATTTTTCTTCTGGTTTAATTATTTTTGACAAAGGGAATTCTCTTTTCCCAAAATATTAAATAATGATTTTTAATCACCCGGACATCACACAAACAGCTAAAAACACTCTTGCTGTTATATAAGACTTTAGGAAAAATAAATAGTAAATCATATTTCGTATTCGATCGATTTATTGTTTTAGTTCCTTACAACTGGCATCTTACCTGGAATTGGCATTGCCCACAGCCTTTCAAAAACTTACTACTGATATATATATATATATATATATATATATATATATATATATATATATATATATATATATATATAAGGTTAATACAACAAAAGATATAAGAGGCAACTAATATCTTTAATTAGTGAACACCCGGAAAAAATGAAGCTCAATATACTGGATAGAGCATTAATAGCATTAGATAAAATGAAAGAATAAAATAAGGTGCGAATCAAATTTTATTACAATTCAAAGTTGAAGCAAAGTAATTGAAAGTTCTTAACCCATGGGTTTTCAAAGAAAATTCTTCTCGTCAGAGGATCATTACCGCAGTGCAATGAAAACATAGAAAACATAGAGATAAAAATATAAAAATATAATGATAATATACAAATGATAATGATAATAAACAAAATTGATGATAAAATTAATAATAAAAAATATATATATGAAATAAATATATGTAACACAAATTGTATCGGCCGAAAACATATATTTAAGTTGAAATACCCCATGAAGGTACGGCTAGAAATAATATTGATTAAAGTAGTTTTTCAAAAATAAGGCAGTCCAAATGGTGGAAATTAAATCCCAAAGTAAGCCGAAATGTTACAATTCTATGTGTGATGTTCAAGACATGTATTACATGTAAGCGAAACAATGATTAGGGGATCATGTTATATGGGATAAAATTCAAAATACAACTCACTAGATGCAAGCGCCGCTAAGGCCAATTCGAACAATATTAAGCTTACCTGGTGTTTTCGGACATTATTTTCTTCCGGCTCCGATGACGTTACTCTAGTGAAAAATAATATTCGAAGGTAATCCTCTACGACACAAGCTCCCGCAAGCCCTGCAGACAATTCAATTACTTTGCTTGAACTTTGAATTGTAATAAATTTGATTCGCACCTTATTTTATTTTTTCATTCCATCTAATGCTATATATATATATATATATATATATATATATATAAAAATAGCGAACTAGAATTAGAAGTATACACAAAACACCAGTTTATTCTGAACAGTTTAAGAAATAATTATGCAAATTAGACATACAGAATCTGCTTGGATCTGTAATCTCTAGTATATATAAAGTATTTCCGTTTAAACTCTTATATTATTTACTTATATAACATAGAACCCTTTTATATGTGATATGGGTATGATGAATAACAAGACTTTCGCATTTATTCATTTATATATATATATATATAAATGAAGAAGAATGGAAAGGAATTAGAGCTGTATACTCTTCACAATAGGGTTTTACCTTTCCTAAAAGTTCGCTTTTAGTACACCTCTTTATATATATATATATATATATATATATATATATATATATATATAAGATAACAGCTCCGACTTTGATAGTATCTTAACTAGACAAAGAAAACAATACCTCAAAGTTGAATAGATGAAATGTGAAGTAAATCAAGTCAATGAGATACCAATGAATACTGCATTTATTAAAGTAGCTCGATGGTACAGATTTAGGGTGAACCAGAGCTGCCTCTAAAAATAATAGGCGTTACGAAAATGGTGGTTGAGATTTAAGCATAACAGACCAACAAATGAACCGACGGCGGACGGATGGAGCCTCTTATTGTGGTGCGTGGACGCATCTAAAAACGATGGCAGAATGTAAATAAAGAAATTACTTTTTGGATCACCCTTCATCTGTGGCCCGTCATCCTTGGTCAGTGGTCTCTTTTTTAACTAGTTTCACATACAGTTCTATCTACACATACACGCACACACGACAAAGCGAATGAATACATATAAAAACAAACCAATAAAACAAACAATAAACACTAGCAGAACCAAAGAATGTGAAACTCGAAGTCTTTTATGGATACAAGAATTTTGGCAATTTTGTAATTATTTCCTTATGAACGACTCCAGATTTTCAAAAGTCCGAAACGGATGATGGGGAGAGGCGTGGGGGCAGCAAGCAAAACATGTAGATCATGAGACCGCGACCCTTTCAGCAAATTCATTTGCAACTCCAGCGTTAAGTTATTGGGCGGTGGAAAGGGTGAGTGGAACTTTACTTATAATAAAAAAAATGAAAATAAAAAATGACATACCTAGGACAAAGGAAGAATAACCTCCATTAAACAACGACAACAACAATAATTGAAAAAAGGTTGTGGAGATGAAAGCAGGCTGAGGAGGGATAGCACTTTCCAGGCACTGACTGAAAATGTACAGAAAATACTGCAAAGCTGAGGACGATTATTGTCACTGAAATTCCTTCGGCCTTTATTGTTATATAGCCAGTTATTATTTTATTCTCCCTAAACACGACATATTGCAACTGAAGTATAAGTGGCCACTGAGAATAGGGAGCAGATTTATAGGAGGCATCCTAAGTGGGGAGTTGTGCAGAAAGATGTTTGTTCACATCACATTTAAACAGGGAGCAGGGGGGGATTCCAAAGGCAAGCGGCCAGATGTATGAAGCTATTAGAATAGAAAGTCTTCCGAAATCTTCCAACCTGTACATTGAAGGGGTGAAATTTTGCTGCTAATCGGGTTGGTTAGGAGTATTTAAGATTTTGGTTAGGAGTATTTAAGTTGTTAGCAAGAAAGAACACTTCCGTAGAAAAGAGATGGGAGTTTCTTTATTTGATGTCGGACTATTCTCGAAATACCTCTTTTCGATTCGTGATCTTTATTATAAGTTGCCTGGGAGGATTCTCTAGACGTAATACAAAACAGGGCAGTGGGAGTTTGCTGGCTGTTGATTGGCTTCGGTCTGGAGCTGTGGTCATACATCTATCTCTAGTCACAAGTTTCTATATCTAAAATCTTTTATCTTCCTATTAACAACAGCCATTTTCTCACTACGGTGACGTAGATTTCCTATTACCCTCCTGTAAGATCCAGTGCATCGACTTTCTGTAATCACCATCAAATTCATTTTACCACGCTCGCAATTTTCTCAACATGCATGTATTCATCAATGAACGTTTGTTTTTAGTCACAGTCCTGTATAATCCTTATTTCTATCTTCAGAAACGAATGAATCCCTTTAAATTGCATCTTCCCACGCTCGTAATTTTGAATTACTGAAAACTTCACTCAGTCATGGCTGACGTAACGAGAGCACGCTAACCCATGGATTAAATAAAGAGTTCAGTACGAAATTCCGTCAAGATTCCCGAGTGCGGAAAGATACACCTGAAGAAGGCCGGAGGTTACAACGGTCAAGACGTTGTGAGAATAGCACTCTAGATGAGAACAGTAGTCTGAATAATCCAAATTATCCACATAATCAATCCTCATCTAAAAAATTCAGAAACATATCTATTACATATCCCCATTTAAGTATGGCACGAATATAGAAGCATTAGAATTATCAGAGTTTCAGAAAAGCCAAGAGCGATAGAATAGGTGAATATGAAAGTAGACTTAATCAGCGTCAAATCGGAATTTCACTTTCCACTTTTAAGCGAGCGATTGTTCAATTTATCAGAGAGAGAATATAATCAATATTATCTTGCGTATGTCCATCAGAGACACTTCACTGCAATCCTCATTATCAATGATGAAAAGTAGCTATGCACTATAATTTCTCCGAAATGAGGACATAAGGCGGATGCAGTTTCTTCATCTTATATTCATCATCCTTCATGTCTTCGACTGATATAAGAAGGATCAATTCATCATTCGTAGTCAGATATTATACCCCAGTTTTTTTAATTCAGTTTGTGCACGTATGTTTAGAAATTCATCTTGTCAGATTATAAAAGTCAGACCTAAATTTGCTTAAAGCTGACAGCTCAAACTTTGTTTCTGACTTATTGTTGTTCAGTGTCATTTGCAACATAACAACGTGCTTAGTTACGCTTCATTTTTTTAAGTATTCAGTCAGGCATAGACAATTTATATTATGAAAGATTTTAGCTAACGACCGGATAATTGAAATAAACAAGAGAAAGAACCAATATTTTTTTTTGTGAAAAGATATCTTCCCAAAAACTAAAATTCCATTTTTTTCTGTATATGTTTTAAAAACAAAAAAGAGATTTAACACTAAAATTATTTCATTTCATCCCGGGCAACGCCGGGTAGATACAGTTAGTCGTATAATAGATTTGTGTCGACGAATTAGTTTTCTCGGAAACGACTAATGTTTTTTTTTTGTTGTACACTTTTCTTAATTATTCTAACATCATGACGTAGCAAAAAATAGGTCTGAGATATCGTTCTCTTTTTTGTCTGTTCATGTTTTTATCCCCAACAACGCTACAGGCATCTGATTCGTATCTCCATATATGTTCCAGCGTGGGTTAACCTTCAATAAGCGATGCCAGTTTTATGACGTATGTATCTCGTAGGTATGTGCACCCTTTTTTCACAAAGAAGCATCTATATGACATAAGGTCGGTTGTTTAAGGTGGGTAATCCAGCTTCCCACTTTGGAAGAGGCGCTCTGGACGGTCATAAAATATCCTGGATCGAACCAGTCGGCATTCTTTAACGTAGTCACGGCATTAATAAGGATGTTTGTAACATAGCAATAGGTACTAAGAAACCAAATATAGCATAGGCGACGCGAATCTTCGATACTAATCAACTGGCGTGCGCGCGTGTCGTCATTTCTCTGTGATGTCGCTTCTTCATGCTGAATGGTCCGTTCTCAGCTATTTCCGTTCCTAACTAAAGCGTTCCCCTTGTATCTTAACCGCCTTGTGCCACATCTGATTGTTGTGGATTGCAAGTAAATGCCGACTGCTTCAACTGCTCTAATATAGACGCCTTCTTCTGTTTTCATATTCGCTGAGGCACTCAATCCGAAAAGAAAGGGGGCTGCTTTGGCAGCTACCAGCTCCTACTTGTCGGGATGAGGAAGAACACCTTGTAAGGCATTACCTCCTCTCTGAGGAGGGGTTAGTTTCTTGCCGATCTTCTGAAACGCCCTTACTGGGAAATGGGGTCCGTTCTTTTTTCTTTCTGCACTCAACCAGAGTTTCCCTTCCCCCGGAGGGTACTGGCTATCTTCGCCTTCTGGCCCTGTGCCACACTTTGTTTTGGCGGTAAGCAGGTAAATCTCAAACTATTGCTAACCTTGTGTGTGTCCACCGGGTGTGGATGTCAAGACGGGCTCATTTTTGATGAATTTGTCTGAGTCAGCCATTTTTGTTTTTGAACCCTGGTACGGAAGCCAATTTAATTGTCATGTGACCTATTCGACTCTCCTTTCCGCCGAACGTGCGTCTCTACACACATAAACGCGTTCGCTAGTTCTTTATCCCCCTCGCCTTTTTGGGTGTGTCTTTTTATTTATTGGTTCCGTCTACCATGGTCTTCGGCAGCACATTTTTCCCCCGAAACAAGCTATTCTAGATCTCGTTTGAAAAACTAGTTACCTTTTTATTATCGTTTTTTATTTCTTTCTTTTTCGGGTTTAATTTTTTTTGTTTTTACAAAGCTGACTTGAACAAGTAAATAATCCGAGACAAAAACATTGTTTCATGTCAAATGAAAGAAAAAAGGATGCGAAAAAGAAAATACAAATTTAAAAAAAGAGAATAAAAAAGGACAGGAAAATCACAGAATTTTTTTTTTTCTTATTTTATTTTTCATGTTCTGACTTTTTTTGGGGGAAAAGGAATGAGTTTTTCTGAAGGGTTTTAAGAAAGACACGCACATTTAAAAAAATGTTAAAAAGAAATAAAAAGGAAAACAACAAAGACCTAGCGGTAAAGATCCAAAAAATATTTTTGTGTTATCTCTCTCGGGTGGATCTATTTTTTTGTTATTTTTCTTTTGAGACAAATTGTAACGAAAAACCATCCCAACTTTTGGGTGTTCTATTCTGTATCGTGTACGTTATTATCTTTCACAAGAATTAATCATTGAGATCATCCGGTCACTAAAGAAATGCTATTTCGATTTTTTTCTATTGTATAATAAATTGTTCCAAAATGGAATAGGATGTCATAAATGTAATAATGTAGTCGTCCATTAAAAAGTGGCATTAATTTCATTCTTTTCAAGGATATTTAGCTGACAATCATTTTTATGCTAAAAAAGACTATTAAAAAGATCGTGTTTGTTACAATTAATTAAAATGTTAAACCGTTTGTTTTATTAATTTAAAACTATTTGGCTGACATGATTGTTTTACTGTAGGATGAAGAGAAAAGTAATTAAGCAATTTTCCCGATTCTCTGTTTGTTAACAGAAAACATTTGAAGTAAATTAAGATATTTTGCAGAAAATCCCCACAGCAAAAATACCCTCGCCGCCCCCAAAACAGACAAAATGCGGGTTGTAAAAAAACAAAACTTTTTTTAATACTTACTCAAGATCATTGAATCCATGTCATTGAGTATTTGCATAAACCGATCGTTTCCATTATATTTCTGCGTCCGCGTAACAGCGGCATTTATTTTGCACTTTGTAAGGCCTAACCCTAACCTGCCGCATGGTTAGACAGATCTTGCAAAAGTAGGCCAAGAATGTGTGTGCGTACTGCGCATGGCGAACGGGCTATTTTTTCTTTTGCAAAACTTATTTCTCAATACGTAACGTGATTCTACAACAAACGACCCCTAAATTATGACAATGATCACTCTTAATCATATTTAGTACTAAATTAGACTTAAAATCCTATTAACGCATAATTTATTTACGAAATTAAATCCACCAGAATTTATTTTTAATCTTTTGTTAACAATTTAAAAGAACATGTATCAGTTCGTGAATCTTTGAAAATAATTTGAAAGCATTGGAATTGTCGGGTAAAAAGTCATTTAAACTGGCTTTAACATTCTTAGCGAATCCTCATGTATTAAAAGATTGAAATTTTTGAAACGATTTTACATCTGATAATTTTATCAAAGGAGATTAAAATAACATAACCCTAAGACATTTAGTTATAGTTTTATAACAATTTTGTTCAATTAATAGTTTAATTATCAAAGAGCAATAATTTGATTTCACCGACAATTTTATTTAAAATATAAGTTGATAAAAAGTAAACAAACGGCGAGTTAAAGAAACGCGAAACAAAGATGCAAATAAAAAGAATTCCCGTGCAACATCGGGTAACAACACCTAGTAAATTATAATACGCACTCAGTTTCAAGACGTCAATAAACTTAAGTTGATTTGAATGAGGATAGGGGCAATTTTTACGGCTTTTTAATATATATATATATATATATATATATATATATATATATATAGAGAGAGAGAGAGAGAGAGAGAGAGAGAGAGATAGATAGATAGATAGATAGATAGATAGATATGTAACTATTTGTAATACTAAATATGTTAAATTATTATCTACATACGTATACGTTTCATCCTTACGTTTTATCAGTGTAGATATAACCATTTAAACCAGTCGCAATATATATATATATATATATATATATAGATAGAGAGAGAGAGAGAGAGAGAGAGAGAGAAAGAGATAGATAGATAGATAGATAGATAGATAGATAGATAGATAGATAGATAGATATAGTATACATTTTTATACAAACATGTTTGGCTACATATGTGCATACATGGACTAGCTGCGACATTATTCGAAGTCCAGCTTCCTCGGGCCGCAGTAAATATACTAAAAATAAAATATTTTAAATTTTATGATAAGAAAGGTATACAGAAGGTGGAATTTGTCCAAATGATTAGGACTTTAAATCCAACGGAGCTTATATATTATAAGGATGATTACAAAATATTAATTATGTAATAAATGTTGTATATTTACTACTGTCTGAAGAAGCTGGACTTGAAATAAAGTTGCAGCTGAAACATGTATGCACATATGTAGCAGAAATTTTTTATCAATAAAAACATATACTAAATACAGCTCTACGTTTTATTTAGCACTATCTTGTAAACACCGTGGTTTTATTAGATTAACATTTATGAACCAACAACCATACAAACACTAGATAAATATATTTAAGTCAAGTACAATGATTATAACTTTCTTCTTCACTGAGCTATATACATATATATATATATATGTGTATATATATATGTATATATATGTGTATATATATGTATATATATATGTATATATATATATATGTATATATATGTATATATATATATATATGTATATATATGTGTATATATATATGTATATATATATGTATATGTATATATATATATATGTATATATATATGTATATATATATATATATATATATATATATATATATATATATATATATATATATATATATATTTGCAGATGAGCCGACTCATCGGTCAGAGTACACCTCTTGCAAACTAATACATTTGTTGCAGCAGTCGACACCTTTTCCGTTGTTGTTTTTTTTTTACTTTTAAATGTTGTCAATATAGTAACATATAAGAAGACGAGTTAAAGAATATGACGGCGATGAGAAAGTGGGAGAGAAATTCACAGAGAGTAGTAGTAGGAGGTTTTTAAGGTCAGTCGATCAGTCCGCCGTTGATATATAGTATCATGCAGGTGTATGGTTTTTAATTACTAAGATTTAATGAAAACATAAAATAACAGAAAGTATTATAAAAGTTTAATGTTTTTTATTGAATTATAAAAATAACTATAATTCAACTCTATATTTATAAATGTAAAAAAATGTTTTAGCATGTATTTTGTGTGATTAAAATAGATAAGGAAAAGTCCTTAGTAAAATAAACGTTAACTCAGCTTTAGTATAATAATAGAAGTATTGCGACAGATGGAGCGACTAATTATTATTATTATTATGTGTACTCACTAGGAGTTTTCACACAGGTCATCATCAGTGATTGTTCACCAACAACAACCGGTGGTATTCCCTGAAGTCTGAGTGACAACAAGTCTCTACAGATTTCCAATATTCTCCACCTTTTTTCGATAGCCACCGCAAATAACTTTTCAGTATCGCAACAGCCGTTTACGATTGATTTCTCGCTGGTAAGGAGCATTGGTCTTCTCTGGGAGTTGGGTGGCAATAAGCCTACTTAAGGTCCCAGCACTCTCCGCACTTCCAGTGGAGGTCTTGTTTGTGCTGTCCCTCCTCGGTCTGCTACACACTCCTTGACTTGCAAATATTTTGTGTGGTGTCAGCATAGGCTAGCACCATTTTTTATTTATTTTTCAATTGTTTGGAGGGAGGGGGAGCGGGGGAGGTGAGCTGGGGAGCGGGGGAGGAGAGCTTATGATTGTTTCTTACAATTTCTGTTCATTGGTTATTATCATCATCATCATCATCATCATCATCATCATCATCATCATCATCATCATCATCAAATCACTAGTTCTCGCACAGATCATCATCATCATCAGTGATTTCTCCCTGATAATAACTTGTGGTGTTCCCTACAGTCTGAGTGGCAACAAGCCTACCAAGATTCCCAATAGTCTCCACCTTTGCAAATGACTTTGCGTTAACGCAGTAGCTGCTAACTAACGACAATTTATTTTACCTGGGTTTTGGGTGGCAATACGTCTCCTCAATGTTCTCTCCGCACTCTTCCAGTATAGGTTTAGTTAATGCTCTTCCTCCTCGGTGTGTATAAGATCGGTTGTTAATGTGGGGAAAATCCAGTTTCTAAATAGACGTACTTTTGATTGGGACATAAATAAAAATTGCTTCAGTCTAGAATAATTGTTCATCCATTAACTGAGGACAAAAATGATGAAGTATCGTATCAGAACAGATATTATACTTTGAATTATTTATTTGCAGCAAAAAATAAAAATAAAAATAATCCTTTAGTAAATTAGAGACACGACCATGAAAAGTGGAGGGAAAGTGGGGGTCGTTAGTCAGCATCTATCTATCTTACTCTTTTCTAGAATCATTGCAGTCACTACAATATTACGTTTATTCTACAGGTCAACCCACCAAAAATGCTCTTAATATGTTGAAAATTTAATACGGCATATTGTTGGCAGATTCTACATTTTGTTCCTAGGCTAAAGGTGAAGAAGCTGCTATATGACTTTAGGGAACTAACAAATAGTAATTTAATATAAAAAAATAAACACTGATTAAATAATGAATTTTGTAATTGTTATAAAAATGAATAAACTATTTAGAAACAAATATTTAAATAAAAATATTTTATTTTTCAATTTAACTTGTCATGAATAAGATTAATTCTTAAGTGTTAAGAATGTAATTTTATTTAGTTTTAATAGTTGTCTTTTTTCTAGAACCAAACATATTTGAACGGTTTCAGAATTTTATTCAATTATCGACCGTATAAATTCAAATTTATAAAGCAAAATAAATTAATTAAAAATATACATAATAAAAATATATGAATTATATATTCTCGTGCAGTAATTAACTGTAAATCTAGCATTTAACACAATTGTTAGTAACATTTCAAATCATTATAACATTAAATCCAAGTGTAAAATCTAATTTGATTTTGTTTATATATCCACTATTTGGATATTTTCTACAAAATATGTAATATATAATATATAATACATGTAAATGTGGCGATTTTATTTTGATTCGTGTCTTTGGGACTCTGCAGTGGGTAGCCATCATTAAACATTAAGTTTATTGCCAGGTAGAGTTGCTTTGTTAGTTGGTGTTGTGTAACTGTTTTTATTTATGTGGTGCGCATAGTGAATAAATTCTGTGTTTGTCTTTTTGTATAAATAGTCTCTCTCTCCCTCTCTCTCTCTATAAATATATATATATATAAAATATATATTATATATATATACTATTTGGAATTTTTTACATATGCTTCTATGTAGATGTGACATTATAGAGCGCTCTATCCCACAACCGTGACAGTCGGGAGAGATTAGCTAGGAAGTAAATGGCAATATGAAAGCGAGAGTTCCATTGTGTTATACATACAAAGCGACGCCACGGACAGAGATCCATTAATATCTAGGGGGATCAAGTTAGACAACTCGGAAGAAAGTATATAGTTCCGGTTAAAGTAAGCTGAGAATAACCCAGACGACCAAATGTATCGGATTGCCGGCAGAAAGTAGATATATTTGGGGAACACTGACTGTTTAGAAAAGATGTTCGAGAAGAACACCGAGCAGATGGGTTCGAGGAGATCGATACGCAACACAGCGATTTATGGTCTCGGAAGGAGATAGGTTAAAGTTGGATGAAGATTTAAACGCGGCGATCAACCAAAGAAGTATCTCGGATTAGGATATAGAAGATCGTCAACGAATCGAATGACAGAGTTAGTCTTAACTTGAAGGATTGGCATCAAGCTCAAAAGTAGTGACACTATCGACGGGGCCTCAATGACACACACATCTACGTGTTCACCAAATCGAATGTATACACTGCCTCTGCGTCTGAATTAATTTTTAAAGTCAATGTAAATTTTAAATTGTGTTTCGCGCCCGCTCGGCGATCGCCAATACTACAGGGTGTTGCAGCCAAATCCAACATATGATAAAAAGTAAACGAAATGTCAGGAGGTTTCGAGGATCTTAGTAGATCCCTGGATTGACGAGATCGCCACCAGACGCCCTTACGTCTTCCAGCAGGACAGTTCCCGCTCACAAAGCCAAGACAACCCTGGTGTAGCTACTCAACAATGTTCCTTACCACTGTACGCGAATTTCCGGTCGCTCTCCTCATCCGACTGCATCCTTCTTGACTATTTATTCTGCACCGTGATCGAAGTCAAGACAAGCAAGAACGCCCACATCACGGTCGACTCTGCAGGCTGCCATCGCGGAGGCTATAGATAAGAACTCATTTCGCGCCCGCCTAGAGATAGTCGTCTCCACTGTAGTATGTAACTTTAACTGTTGCTAAATAAACTGTCAGGTCTCTTCATATACAACTTTTGTTTTTATTGTCTATTTCGTTTTATTTTTGCCAAGTGTTCGATTTCCCTGCAACAGCCTGTACAATCAACAAAGCCAGAATAAGATTAATTATAATAAGCAAACAGACAGCAATGTGCGTTTTTTTTTTGGGGGGGGGGGGTCAGCGGTTGTCGATGGACTGACATAGTTAGCCATAGAAAACTACGTATGAATGTAAGTGTTTGAGAAAGAAAAATAATAAAACATTTAGATAATTACTATTGCAACTTATTGTTTTGTTGATTAGTATCTGCGGCACATAGTTGAATATTTGAGAAGAATAACAAAAACTAAACATCCAACAATCAATAATGTGAATTACGAAACTAGTAATAATATTTAAGTGTCTAGCATTGTAATAAACGTCACCAAATTCTTAGCCATTAAGCAATTATACGTTTGAATCTTCAACGCGCTCAGAACGTAATCAAATTCTTAACGGTGAAGCAATCAAACTTTTGAATCTTGCACGCTCTTAGAACGTAATCACGCTCTCATGTAACATCTCAATATTATAGACACTCATTTTAAGTTAAATTACTGGCCGTTATAATAATAATAATAAAAAAACTCAACAGTAAAGGCATATTATTAAGAGACCAAAATTAACACAGCTTCAAGATGATTTGACGAATCAAATCGAAAGTACTCGCAGAAAAGGAAACAAAATGGAACAAGAAACACATGGAACTTGCATACAGCAATTTGACCGAAACACTAAATGGACCATTCGGAAAATTGAAATAATAAAAAAACTCTTATCAAGCAAAAACACTCTGTGTTATTTAATAATGTTTGCGTAAATGAAAATATGCTGCCTAAATATACACACACACATTATATATATATATATATATATATATATATATATATATATATATATATATATATATATATATATATATATATATACTAGCAGGACCCGTGCCCAGCGTTGCCCGGCATTTAAGTAAAATCTAAAAAATGCAGTTGAAAAGAACATTGTAATTTAGGTAATTAAAATAGGATTTATCGATGCTTTGAATAAAACAAAATAGATTTGTTTTTGTTTTGGGTGACCTCCTCCCCTCTACGATTGTAAATAGCAGGTTATTCGAAAAATTAAAATAAAACATTGCCCCCCCCCCCCCCCAACACACACACTGAAAAATTCAATCTGATCAAAGAATATGCGTAAAGGTTTCCAAGGTCAGTGAAGAAAAAATACTTGTAGATTGAGGCAATTTTTATCTCAATCCGTAGTGCCCATTTTGGTGGCAGATTGAATTTACCAACATTGGAAATCGACCTTTCGTCTAACTCCGGTTTTTATTTAAATATATGGCAATTGATGTAAGGAATTTGTTATAATTATTTTGTTTTCAATTTATTGACTGTTAACTAATCTTCACTTTTACCATTATTGTTGCTATTTCGTTACCTTCCCACGAGGGGAGAGCATACGATAGTGATGTGTAATGTGTTGTAAATCCATCTCCTGGTGAAAAATATAAAAAATTGCCGCAGTCTAGAAAGATTTCTTCTAAAATTAACAAATAGTAAAATAGAAGGAAGGAAATATAGATGAAAATAATGATTTTAAATATTACGCCGGTCTGTGTTCGAAATTGATTTCGAAGCCTTTTACTGTCGTGAATTTAGTAAATGAATGTTATTCGTAACTGACGTATAATCATGATGATAACAATTTACTTGAACAAATCGACAAATGATAATTTGTTGCGAATGACTAGAGAGAGAGAGAGAGAGAGAGAGAGAGAGAGAGAGAGAGAGAGTTGGGAAAGAGAGCGATAGGCTGTTATAGAGAGACGGTGAGAGTTAGAGAGAGAATGGTGACAATAGGTCAATTTAAAGAAGAAAATAAAATAAATTGTATGTTAAATAGTAGACGTCTTATGAAAAGGAAAAGTCCACTTCCCAAGAATCCGTGTTGCGATATTTTTTTAGAAAAGAAAAAGAATACTTAAAATTAAAATAAAAACACGAATGTTGGATTAATGTTAGATATGTATGTATGGTCAAAATTGAAACAATGTATTTGTAGTTTCTGTTAATTATTATTGGAAGCTTCGTAGAGAAACAAATATTACGTGCTTCAATGAAATTTGTATCAACAATTGAATGCTTTCGAAGTGAACACTGCAGTTCGCTGTTTGTATTTTGAAAATAATTTTTAAGCCTTAAAGGTATGTATTAAATTGTGTAAGTGTTTACGTTAAATAAATAAATTATACCTGAAGTAATCGATGATTGCGAAGGGACATGCTTTAAGTCGATTGAATTAAGAGATTGTAGCCGCCATTTTGACTCAAAGTACAGTGGAAGTGATTAAGTGCGTTAATTGTATTCCGTAAAGTCCGCAATGAGATGAAGTCTATACGTAATAGTTAGAAATAACGTCGGCTTCGTATCTGATATGTAATCCGATATTCTCAGAAATCAGTGGAATATGAGGGAGTGAATTGAATTTGTATGGAATTTATTGTATCATGCATTAAATTAATGGGGATGAATAGAAAGCAATAACGGATACGTTTTTGTAAAGTATCCGTTGTGTATTACTCCTCGGTGATAAAAGAAAGAGTGTTAGTATAAAAATATTAGCAGGAAAAGTGTGTGATACCATCTCTATGGAATATGTTTTTGAGGGAGTCTGTGATGGCGGTCTACAATATTGTTAGATGTTGAAAATTATCATAAATTTCTTCAAACACGCTCGAGTGAATAAACTGAATAGAGCGATGAGTGTAGTTGCATATGATGCATGTGGTTATTTTCTTCCGCTCGTCAAAGAAACGGGCAAAACCTCGTCACTTTATATGTAAAGATAATCGACGCATCTGTGAATCGTTGGGCCACAACAAGCTTTACTTTAATTTCATGAAAGATTCAGAGATTGTGACATATCTTTTAAGATATTATTCTTGCATGACTAAAAAAAAATTATTACGTTAATAAAATGCTTATTATTATATTTATATGGTAGTATGATTATTCTTTATTATTGCTCTATAGAAGTGTTGCGAGAATAAAACATGGACGCATCTGTGTAGTTTTCTTGGCAGAGATATATTTACATACTCTCCCTATCTCTCGCTCTCCATATATAATTATGAGTTTTACAACAAAAAAAATTCTTTGTAATATCAAACAATGTTACAAATTGCCAGCTCAATTAAGTTATATTACAAAACAAATGTATTTGTCTGTGAGACAAATGATACACGAATTCGCCGATATATGAAAGCAAAAAGATTGAAATAACTTGAAGATCAATATGGTTGTGGTTGCCGACGGTATATCAAGATAAATAAATTGAAAGAATACATGGAAGTATGCTTATAGATTGATTGTTCCTTTGGTCATTGGACTGCACCTATATATAATTACGTAGACCGGAAACGCCCCACGACTATGCTAATTTGCTTGAGTCGAATCAACTCGTGAAATTGGTTCACCCCCGCCATTAAAAATTGAACACAACAGGCCAAGCTCACAGTTCATTTCGTTAACGACTGCATAAGCGAACTTCTCTGAAAGAGATTGAAAGTTTTGACGGAGTGGTATAAGGCGAGAACACTTGGTGTCACCTGTTGTGATGGTTATCAAGTGACATCTACCAGCGAAAGTGGATGGAAGTAATGCAAAATGTAATGAACACAAACATAAAATAATGTTATTGAAAAAGAAAAAGAAAAAAAGTGAGATGAAACGGAGGAAAGGTGTGAGAAAGGAACCCATGATGGAATTGATCTGGAGTCAGATCGCACGTTTGTTTGTTTCTCTGTACTCGGTTAACCGATAGAGAAAACCCGAATATTATTTCAAGTCCTATCTTTTTTGTGCAGGTGCTGGTGTGTCTTTTGTCTGTCGTAAGACCACCGCCATTGCTTATTATTATGTCAAGTCTAGGTCGAAAGATAGTTTCGTGTTTTATTCGTTTGAGTTTGAGTTTTATAATCCGACATCTTGGCATGGAAAAAGCCATACCATGACAAACGACTATAACTCAACACACACACACACACACACACACACACACACATATATATATATATATATATATATATATGAAGAGTTCAAATGCAAAACGCGATAAACGCCATTTTCATAATTAAGAAACTATCACTACATAAAATGTTGCATTTAAACACCCGGCAATACCCCAAAATCATGTTTTACATAATATGATACATGCATCATTTTGTTTTGTTTTCAATTAAAATAAGCTTTTAGTCAAAGGCTAGATTTAATATATTGGCCATTTTATTGTTTCATGTCTCAATTTACATGAATTGGATTTATCGCATTTTGCATTCGAACTCTTCATATATATATATATATATAATATATATATATATATAATATATATATATATATATATATATATATATATGTATGTATATATATCGACTCAACTTATATGTTGACTGCTTTGAATGATTTAAATGGTTGATTTGTTATTCCATTTCTCTGTCTTTTTGCTATTTTCGAAGTCTTTTCACTGTTGTTGTCTTTTAGTACTGAAATCTGATATTTTTAAAGAGACTTCTGTATATGCTGTTATAAAAATCGGTGACGAAGAGGTTTTGAAATCATAAAAATAATGAAAACTAAAATATTTCCAAAAAGTCTTAGAAACGATCGTACGCTTAATAATAGTTGGGTTTGAATTCTTGGATCAATGTTAAAATTTTATTGATCTCAACTAACATTATTTATATATATATATATATATATATATATATATATATATATATACGTACATATATATATATATATATATATATATATATATATGAGAGAGAGAGAGAGAGAGAGAGAGAGAGAGAGAGAGAGAGAGAGAGAGAGAGAGAGAGAGAGAGGGAAATATAATATATCATAAAATAAAATGTCGGGAGATAAATGTATGAAAGTCAAAATGAAAAAACACTTAAACGTAAAAAAATTAAAATCGATTGACTAGTCTCGTTCGGATCAACGAATGTCTTTAAGGAAAGTTAAGATTTAAAATGTGTAAATACTTCTTCTGTGTTTAAATCCCGTTTCGATCCCGGCTTGAAGCACTAACTGGTCTAGCCGCACTGATGAGCTGTGAAACAGCGAACCAGTCTGTATGTGGATGACTATATATATATATATATATATATATATATATATATATATATATATATATATCTTACATATAAAGATAAGTTGTTCTTGTACTGTTTCACGCGTATGCCTGATGGTAAGACTGTCCAGTCTCAAGGTTAAAATCCTCTATCGGTTACTATTTCGTGGATTTTTTTTTATATCCAAGAATTATAATAAATAATACAAATTACATATAAAAACACTCTCTTTCTCTGTCTAAGAAGGCATTGAGCACTGTATATAAATTAAAACAAATTCCGAACCGAAAAAAAATGCAAGTACCTGATTCTAAATATGATTGAGGGAAACAACAGAATCAAGCCGATATATATATATATATATATATATATATATATATATATATATATATATATATATATATATTTTTAGAATCAGGTACTTGCATAAAGATTGCCAGCATTCATAAGTGAAAGAAGTGCTAGAGAACCGACAAGATTCGAACTTGGTACACCACGCCGTTAGCCCACGTCGGTATCCACTGCACGACCACCACCCACTAACACCTCGCTAGTTTGTTTGTTTCTTTGTACTCGATAATCCAGTTAGACAAAGTCGATCTTTCAACGGTTGGAATATTGTTTCTAGTTCCGATCTTGCACAGATGGTGTGTCTTTCCTCTGTCGGTTTTCTAACGCCTTGGTGGTAATTCGTTGCTTATTATGTCAGTAAAGATGTAACGATTTTTGTTCTACTTTGCAAAATTTCTCATTCCCTTAGAAAATGGCGGCGGGCGACATATACCTTGTTTTGTTACGCACATTAGTGTGTATATGTCCATGGGTGTGAAAGTGATTTCCGGGTATCTATATATTATGTTTTTACTACGCACTTTGCTTTGTTTTTCTAACTAGTTCAATCTCTCTCTCTCTCTCTCATATATATATATATATATATATATATATATATATATATATATATATATATATATATATATATATATATATATATATATATATATATATTTATATATATATATATATATATATATATATATATATATATATATATATATATTACTATTTCATGTATCTCTCTCATATATGTATATATATATATATATATATATATATATATATATATATATATATATATATATATTAGGGTAGGTCGATTTTACACTTTTTTTTAAATATTAAAAAAAGGCACGTACCGAAAGTTGTATATAGACCTATTAAATACTCATGCAAAAAATTAGATCAAAAACTTCAGCGGTTTTTTGAGCGTTTGGTATCAAAGATCGTAGACAAGAATATACTGAAAATTCCTCGTTTTTTGCAAGATTTGCTTGAATACTGGTGTTAAAACCAAATAATTTGTGCATTTAAAATCAGCGAATGTCCTTTTATTTTATAAAAATGATATTAATTAAAGAAATCTTCAAATTAAAAATTTGCCCCCCCCCCCTCATTTTCAGTATCTGCTTTTGTAAACTACCTTTTAATGTTATGAATTAAACAGTAATATTTGAATACCTAAAAAAATGATTTTTTTCTGTTATAAGTGAAAATATGACAAGCAAAGAAATAAGGAAAAACCTAACACGATTTTAATGGAGCTTAATATTGAGTCAAATTGCTCCATATAAGACCCCTTAGACAAAAATGCTGGTCTCAATTTCTGACTCAAAACTTTGGCTGTAATGTGTTGATGCCTTGCTTCAAAACCATATACAGTTTGTGAAGCTTCTGTTATTAACTTAACTGCCCGTTCCACGCCCTGAGAATGCCAAAAATGCAGCATAATTTTAAATCTATTAATTGTGTCCAATGTGTGGCATTAAAATTAATAGGTGGTATTCTTTTTAATCTTTTTCTGGTTGACTCCTCACTCCTGAAAGAACACACTAATTAATTGAATTATTAAAAAATTCTAATCTGTACTGCTTTAATAATTATGGTGAAATTAGATAAAATCTTTAAAAATCATTCTATAAATTGGAATAAATAATTGAGTCAGAAATATATGAATAAATATTACTTACCTAATGGCCAAAATTCTTTTTAAAGCTTCTTCTCTTACTTCAATCTCTTCAGATTTAACCATGGAATATAGAGAGTTTTCAGGCAGTAAACAAAATGTATTACCTTGTATATTTCTAAATGTGATATCTTGGATTTCCTGAGGCTGCTCCTTAATCCTCTGGGTCATATTAAAAATGTGCACTTGCTGATTGTGGAATTTACTATTTCTTTTAATTTCAAACCAAGAAGTGGCATACACATTTACAATAAAATTTACTACATAGTGTAGTTTTGTCGTGTGCCTTTGTTGGTATGCACCACGAGTCCATAAACACATGAGCATGATGGCCAAAGTTAACCATCTTGCTTGGTTTAAAGGACCAATTTTCCAGGAGGTATATCTAGAGTCAACCTTACCTCTAGAAATACCTACTGTGTATTCATAAAGGAGTCTTTGGTCAGAACTAAGATCATGTATTTCATCAATTTTAAAAATTGACTCTAGAGGATTGCTAATAGTGGAAAATGATATTTGGGGTAAATCATGGCAATCATTTGAGCATAATTTCCCCAGAGTGCCACTGAATGTTGTAGGGCCCTTTGCGCAACCATCTATGTTTTTAAAAAGGGCTCTGAAAGGTAGTTCATTATGATGCAAAGAGCAACCAATTGTGTGAAGATTTTTAAAAAGTTTTTTTTCTAAAATTGCAACCATTCCACCTTCGCAACCTGTGTTGGTATTAGTGTTATCAACAAGTATAGCCTTGATACTGTTCTCACTGTGGAATTCATGCAAAACATCCACCACTTGATCTGCATGAACAGCACCTGTTGCACCACTATTAGGAAGAACTCTGTGTCAGATATTTACTTTCACATTGTGTTTATTTTGTAAAAGTTAAATGGTGTTCTGGTCCCTTAGTTTTTTTCATAATTCTCTGTCTATTTTCATCCACAATTTCCTTATACATCAATGTGTCCTTATCCATTCTCCCATCAACTCCAATACATATAATATTTTAGGTGGGATAAAAACCCCTGGCTGAAATAGTTTTATTTGTCTACCTCCAACAAGGTAAGATGTGACACAAGGTCATGAAAGTGGGATTAGATAAGCCTGCGCTATAGAGGTGAGCACTCTGGCCATTAAAAAATTGACTGGGCAGCCCCGTCGGCATTCCCCTGTAGGGGCGTCTCAGACAGTTAGCAATAAACTTACTCCTCCCCAAAGAGGGAAGGCAAAGCCTGGGAGGGTGCAACTCCTAGAATTGCACAGGACGGACAAGCCCCAATAGACCGGCGTAAATCCAGACCCAAAGGCCCGGACGATAGCGATTTATTTGGTGGGGTAAAATCCCCTGGCTGAACTAGATTTTATTTATCTATCTCCAACAAGGTAAGATTGACACAGGAAAGTGGGATGAGAAAGCCAGTGCTCGAGAGGTGAGCACTCTGGCCATTTAAAAATTGCCTGGGCAGCTCCGTCGGCATTCCCCGGTAGGGCCGCCTCAGACAGTAAGCAATAAACTTACTCCTCCCCAAAGAGGGAAGGCAAAACCTGGGAGGTGCACCTCCTAGAACTGCACAGTACGGACAGATGGGCGTGAATCCAGACCCAAAGACCCGGACGATACCGGTTTATTTGGTGGGTTAAAAACCCCTGGCTGAACTAGTTTTTATTTATCTAATTCCCACAAGGTAAGGTGTGACAAAAGGTCGGGGAAGTGGGATTAGATAAGCCAGCGCTCGACAATTCAATATATATTTGTGATAATTACATTTGTAAACACAAAATCAACACGTGAATTCAAATTCGCTCGTTGAATTTTCAACCGGTGAATACCATAAAAAATATCCAATAAATAAAACGCCTATGTAAATAAATAATTATTTATATATAACATTAAATATTATAGTGCTTTATTCCTTTTTAATTTGAATATGTACATTTAATTTCTTAAGAAAAAGAATAATAAACTTTAAAATATTTATTATTAAGTAATGTATTACTTTTTTTTGTTAAAACCCGGGTTTAATTTAAGGCGACACATCTGCCGGTGAAATCTAGGCTGTGAGAAAAAATCTCGATTTATTTGATCTTAAAGTTGCAATGCTCAAATAAATACAAAGTTTAGAAGAAAAATATTTCTTGTGGTAACTTTTGACATTATTTGGCAACTTTCTTCGAGTGCGATAATTTACAGTTTCAAAATCGACCTCCCCTAATATATATATATATTTATTGTAAGACTTCCTTAGAATGATTTGCCTGAAGTAAAACTAATACAAGTATAAATTTGTTTTGCCCGCAGGCTCAGAGCTGCGGCCGATTTTGAGCAAGAAAATCAAATGTGAAAAAGCACGTGGATGGTGGTTGTAGTAGAAGTGAGAGTATAAGTCTTTAATAGGAGGAAGTGGGAGCGATATGTGAGTTTAATCAATGTCTTAATATAGCCTTGAAATAAACTAACGATGGGGACAAAGGTTGTCTGTGTCATGGGGGTGCTTAGGGGAGGAGGGTGAAGCCCGAGTTAGGACGTGGGTAGGTGTCCATATTTGACATCCATACATATGTGTGAGCATAAACGCATATTTATCTCTCTCTCTCTCTCTCTCTCTCTCTATATATATATATATATATATATATATATATATATATATATATATATATATAATCTGTATATGTTCACTTTCCCTATATATATATAAGGAAAAGTTTAAGTTAAAAAAACAAAAATTATTCTTATATACTCATGCGATTACATAAGACAACAATTATTTATTAATAAATCAGATCTTATGAATCTCCAGGATATATTAGATACTTACGTATATTGTTCTGAAACGTAAGAACGAAAACATCAAAGACAAATTAATAATCGGAACTTTGAAATGTTATTTTTGGTCTTCTGATACATATATTTATTTGAGCTAAGAACATATAATGGTAAAAATTATTATTTGGGAGAAGGGAGGAAATAATTTTTTATTTATGTCGAAAAAATCGATTTGAAGCTAATCGTTAATATTTAAATAGATCCTATCCTGAAATGGGTTTTTGATTTTCATGTTAATTTGATGTGCTCTTCTTATCCTCAGAATTGAAAAAATGTTGTATTTGGCCTATCCATCCGGACATTGTTTTGTTCGTAAACTGATTTCTACTAGAAACTTGCTGAATAGAAATTGATAAAGTCTATATGCTGATGAAGAAAATCGTAGAAGTATTTTTCTAGTGTTACTCTGATATAATAAGAAAAATGAAATGCTTTTAGAAACCGCGTACATATGGAAACAAGCATTGTTAAGTGTTGATTTTGGATTATAATATTTAAAATATTAATTATCTCACAAATATTGTAATCTACTGAATTACTGGTGTATATATATATATATATATATATATATATATATATATATATATATATATATATATATATATATATATATATATAGTCTAAAGAAGCTTTGAGTCATTTTAAACAACAAAAAAAACAAAAAAGTAAAATGCAGTTTAAATTCCTAGAGAAACTAACTAAATCCAAGATATTGCAGACTTAACATTCGTTGGAAAATTAATAAATAAAAAAATAAGAAAATAAAAAATAAATAAAAAGGGAGGGGTTAAGAGGGGTTAAGTATCTAAGAGTGAAACAAAAACAGGAGACCTTAAGCGTCTAATATTAATACGGGGATCATCAGCTGTTTACCATATATATATATTAAGTAGAGAACTAAAAGCGAACCTTTAGGAAAGGTAAAACCTGTTGTGAAATATATACCGGATAGAGCAGATAGCTAGCTAGAAGGATAAAAAGGAATTAGAAAAGCGATCTTTTTCCAATTCAGTTGCTCAATGCAAGGTATATTCCGCAAAAAAACAATTTATTTAATTATTTTTTCCTTAAGCCAGGCTTTTCAAAGATAAAAAATTAAAAAAATTGCTTTTTTGCGGAATATACCTTGCATTAAGCAACTGAATTGAAAAAAATCTGCCTCCGTCGCTTTTCTAATTCCTTTTCATCCTTCTATCTATCTATCTATCTATCTATCTATCTATCTATCTATCTATCTATCTATCTATCTCTCTATCTCTCTCTCTCTCTCTCTCTCTCTCTCTCTCTCTCTATCCATCTCTTCTCATATATATATATATATATATATATATATATATATATATATATATATATATATATATATATATATATATATATATGTGTGTGTGTGTTTGGGACGTGTAAACACCGAAACAAAAGAGCCGATTCTTATGAAGGCTGAAGTGCAGGTAATGTCGGCTATATTTTGTTTCATTTAGTGTCGTGCTAATGAGAGCTGAAAGTTCTCCGTCAATAGTTAGATAGCTCCGATTTCGATTAAATCTGAATTAGATCTGAATGAATGAATATTTCCGAATATTTAGTTTCTTGAGATTATTTAAAAATGTTATTACGGCGCATAATACAAAGAAAATCTCCCATTTTAAAGTCTAATATTTCGGATTTGCAGTACATTTGAACAAAAAGTTGGAGATGCCAATAAGAAAGATTCTCTGACTTTACGTTTGTTCTTAAGACCGCTTAAGTTTAAACCTGGAATTTAAGACATTTTTTATGATAAAAATACTTTTATTGATTTTTAAACTAAAATTTGGAATAAAGATTCCAGACATAAGGTTAAGTAGAATTTATATCTTGATTTTAATCTTCCAAGAGGGTTCATAAAAGTTTGACGAAAGTGTTTTGTTTATTGAATTAATATTATTAACTAGCAGAATACCCGTCAGAATATATATATATATATATATATATATATATATATATATATATATATATATATATATCTATATATATATATATATATATATATATATATATATATATATATATATATATATATATATATATATATATATATAAACTTCGATTATTCAATGCAAGTTGTACTCGGTAAAAACAGGTTTATTATTCTTTCCTTAAGCCAAGGCTTTTCAAAGATTAAAATCTTATCATCAGAGGAATTACATAGATAGATAAGTTGGCATTGGATAAGCCAAAATTCAAAATTTGAAAAATATATTAAGTAATGGAGAGTGAGAATGTGCGTGTAAAAAATATGGGGTCTGTCCAGTTGGTAAATGTCCGTTGAATAGGTGTTCAGTGAAAGGAGATTTACAGATAGGAATGGGTTTTTTCGTTAAGACAGCGTTGAAAAAGTTCAAAAATGAAGTAAACCCAATAGAAAGATGTTTAATTCAATCGTATTATTGCTCTATCTCGTATATTGAGCTTAAACTATTTCACTATAGGTTCTATCAACTAAAAGTATACTTTTAATTTCATATTTTATATATATATAGATATATAGATATATAGATATATAGATATATATATATATATAACAATTGTAGTCTATTTAAGCATTGCTGGTAAATAAGTATATGCGTATTTATAAAGACTGATAGCAATGCATAAGAACTGGAATTGTGAAAGAACGTATAACATACACTTTTTCACAATTCAGGTTTTTCTGCATTGCTATCAGCCTTCATAAATACGCAGGGTTTCGAATCGTGTGACCGGTGGTGAATAGTCGTACTTCTATGCTGATGAGTCTTGATTGAAAAGAGACGAAACGTATACGTCCATAGATAAAAATAAACAATAACAAATATTTTAAATTTGAAGCTCCTCGTTAAAAAGTAGAGCACTGTAAAATGGTAGTAGTAACACAGCGTAGCGTCACTTGCTTTATATGCATCGTTCCTTCGCTTATAGAAGTTTGAATGCCTGTACGCTTCGCCGCCGTTAATGTGTTAAAATTATCATTGTTTATAAGCTGTTCAGAACTGGCCTAGCGGTTAGCGACGTTGGACTGGGTTGAAAAATACTTGTAGTCCACGGTTTCGAATCGTGTGACCGGTGGTGAATAGTCGTACTTCTATGCTGATGAGCCTTGATTGAAAAAAGACGAAACGTATACGTCCATAGATAAAAATAAACAATAACAAATATTTTATATATATATATTGCGTGTGTATTTAGGCAGCATGTTTTCATTTTTATATACATTGTTGTGTATCAGGGAATTTTGTTTTATCCATCTTTATTCGATCTTCCCGATCCTCTAAATAATTCTTCTTATATCCCTATCTAATTGTCGAATGTAGACTCCGTATGTGCTTACTTTTATATTTGTTCGCGAGTACTTACGATTGACTTCTCTCAAACGTCTTCAGGCGGAGGGTTGAACTTTCATATTCATGACAGCTAAATTTGAGCTGTGCGGTAAATTTATAACGTTTTAAAATAATGTATGTGGGATTGGATTCACTATTTGGAATGTTATCACTTGTTAGACCTTTGGTTGATTAAAATCTGCAATATTTAAAATTTTACAATATTCAGATTTTATAATTTACGATATTTCAAAAAGTAGAGTTTTTGTTAACGTAGGTACTTTGTAATATCTTTACGTGATTCATAATTAATGTTGCTTATTGTGGGACGTCTAGTCTTTATGTACAACGCCTCTAATGTATTTAGTATTTTTATATTTGAGCCGTGATGCAAGTATATGCAAGTCGAAACCTCCGTCTGAAGACGACTGAGAGAAGGCAATCGAAAGGACTCGCGAACAAAAATCGAAACAAAACACCTACGGAGTCTACATCCGACAATTAGACAGGAATACCAGAAGGATTATTCGATTATAATACCAGAAGGATTATTCGATTATAATAAAACTTCTGAGGATACGTTAAAATGAAATAGATTTATTGAAATAAATTAAAAATCAAATCAATAAATTAAAGGTTAGGGTTAGGGTTACTTCTTCGTCTAATGGACACCTTTCTACATGTTAAATTTGGGCATAGCCACACAAATCTATGGCTTCTAGTTACGTATGGGATAAGTATCATCTCAGCGCCACATATTCATGTGCCGGCACTCGAAATAAGTCGGTGTGCGTGCAAAAAATCGATTATTTTTCAATTATCTCTAAGTGAATGCAACAGGTCTTCTTCAAAGTTCAAATTGTTAGCGTTCATTTTGTGAAAAACTAGAATTGATTCCCCTCCCCCACCCCAAAACAGTTCAATTATCTCCCCTTTCATATTTCGTCTCGGCCACGTCTCTAAAGAAGCACTGAGATTTACGACATTAAGAACAAACAAGGGAATTAAATCGTTGTATTCGTCTATACACACTTACTCTTTTTCTTTTGTAATCAACAACTTTCTTTTGCTAACCAGTTAAGACAGAGTTTCAATCAAAAATACAACACAGCATATTGCACGTAGATTTCTTGTTTTTAATGTCTTACTTTTGAATTCAAACACTTATTCTCCCGGGCAACTCCAAATAGTCTTGCTAATATTGTATATATCTCTTTGTCGTGTACTCACACTCGTTCACTCTGCTTTCTTTTGTCTACTGATTGAATAATATATTTTGCAAGCACGTTGACACACACAAGCTTTATTTGTATTTCTTGCACCCTCTCCCCCGACATCCCCGGCTTTTTTTTATCGTACTAATGCAATATTTATTTTACTCATAGACAGGTGAAAGTACAAAAATATCATTCACATTGTTTATTGTATTTCTATTAGTAGCGATCCCATTCCGCCAATAAAGATACCATCTTTCCAAGTGAAGGTTTAATAAGATTTCTATACTACTGAATCTCTGATGATATGGTCATTTTACTTGATTGTCATCTTGCACATTCTTCATCTGTATATGAATATTTTAGATGATGCAAAGAAAGGCGTATGAGGTAAATAAGCAGTGAATGATCAGAGATGTAGCGAGAGGAATGGAATGATATAAATCTGTTATAGAAAGTGAAATATGAGAGAGGAGTACAGTGAGAGAGAAGGGGGAAGAGATATAGAAGGTAAAGGGGAATAGAGAAAGGGGCGAGAGAGATAGAGAGAGGGGAATAAAAAGAGCGAGAGGGTTTCGTATGACATCATAAGAAATAGAGAGGGTTAATTATCATATCACAATGTTACCCTATGCTTCCACGCGGGCAGTTATATATTGCACCAATTAGAGCCATATCGATTGAGAATATTAAATTATCGGAGACACCAAGATACATGTACAAAAGATATTGCAACTAAAAATGTTTGAGAATCAATAAAAGTTTATTATCTTTGTAAAAGCATTTGTTATACATATCTCCCCCCCCCCTCTCTCTCTCTCTCTCTCTCTATATATATATATATATATATATATATATATATATATATATATATATATATATATATATATATAATACGCTGAGTTTTTGTTTATGTTTATGTTTTCGTGAATAATATCGTTAAATAAACGATTAATTAAGTCCACGGTGATGGGAATAAATAGTGAAAACCGTATTAATGAAAAATTCGACCCGCACACGATTGTTCACTTTATGTTCTGTTTTTATATATTTCCAGCCCCGTGAACTAAATTGATCGTTTATTTAATGATATTATCCACGCAAACCTGAACATCTTCTATGAGAAAGAGTCTGTAGAGAACAGATGAGGTCATCTCCCACTAGATTGCGAAGACGAGTTTGTACTCTTTCAAGTCAAAAATGAGTATCCTGTGTCTCACCTTCGTAGGCGTTGTTTTCGCAACCTTTCGGCCGATATAACCCCCGATCTTCTTCAGGTGCATCTTTTCAAACTGTGAAACCTATACGGAATTTCGAACTTAACCCATTATTTAATCCAGGGGTAACAGTGTTCTCTTTCCGTCAGCCATGACCGGAAAGAAGTGTTTATTAATTACACTGGTTTACAAAAAAAATGTTGGTGTAACAGCAAGCAATCTGGGGCAAAAAATCTCGGAAGACGAGTAGTACAGGCGAATGTATTTATTATGCGCTCACGTGGCCAACGCTGAATATAACACTTTTTTCTCACCGTAAAACTGTAAATACAGGAAATAAATCAGTCTTACAAACATGTTCTAAGATACAAAACAAAGGAAATTGAAGAAAGTGAAAACTTAAATAGGTTCAGAGAACCCTGCGTTGCCTACCTCTATGTTTCCAAGCTACTTGTCCCAGAATGACCAACGTCTAAACGCAAGCTCACCGGACGTCCGAATCCCATGCTGGCTGATTTGAAAAAGACCGCTTCTGAGCAAGCGGGCGATGTTGAGGCAAGACAGTTCTCCATGCACATGTCTTCCAGAAGAAGACGGTGCTGAAGACAAAATGTCCCCTTCCTGAATTTTGACCGGCTAACATAGAAAACTCTAGCATTCACAGTTGGCAAGTATGGGGATAGGTGTGTTTTGCTAATTTGGGTATGCTGAATTCAAATTTATAAATAGTTTTGCCTTATCACATCTAGTTTTCTGCCTTTTAAATAATCTCATTTTAGTATAAACAGAGAATAAATGTGCATATTTCAAGAGTTGCAGCAGCTTATCACAGATAAAACAGGATAGATAAAGAACACTGATTGAATAAATATACTTGGATGACACAATTACACAATTCGTAATACCACAGACAATAAAAAGTGGGGTTTCTTAGATGATCTGGTGTATTTTGCCTCCGGGATGTCACGCAAGAGCATCCAGCAGAAGTCTCTAATCATGCCGGGGTTACATTTGCCTTGATTGTTGCTCTCCATCTTCGTAATGTCTTGGTGGAATCTTTCTCCATGCTCATCACTCACTGTTCCAAGGTTTGGCGGGAAGAAGTTGAGGTGGAAATGGAGAAAATTAATCTTAAGTGACATTTGGCACCCCTACATCCCTGTAAGACTTTAGTAACATCTCACTATAGGCTTGGTAATCTGGTACGCGTGTGTTACCAAGGAAGCCCCTACAGACTGACTTGAATGCTTCAATGCTCTCAGTTCCTTTAAGTTAAGAGGCGCCTCAAAATCAGTATCCTTCAGCACTTCTCTGATCTGATGTCCGACAAAGATACTTTCTTTGAGCTTAGCAGCACTAAGACCTGGGAACACAGTAGACAAGTGTTGGAAGGCAGCACCATTCTTGTCCAATCAAGCTTGTTGTGAAGAGGAGGAAGAAGCACATTATTCATGTCCACCGGAGGATACTCCTTGACGCTGTGATCACCAGGAACAAAAGTGCTTCTAGACTCCCAGTCTTTCTGCTTGTAATGCTGGGATACAGCTCGACTATCCCATGGACAGAGAAAACAACAGTACTTTGTGAAGCCCGCTTGCATACCCATAAGAAGACCAATGTTCTTGAGGTCCCCACACAGAGTCCACTGAGACTTCACTTGGGAAGAGTCTATGAAAAGACGCCAGTCTGAAGGATTATGTAGCAAACAAAGGGACGTGAACAAGCCAGGTATGTTTGTGCAGTAGCACAACTTGTTTTCAATGTCGAAAAAGGAAGCAAGGTCTTTGTTCCGATTCCTGAAGCTGGTGATCTATATATCTCCCTGGACTAGGTTCCACTGTTTAAGCCGAGAAGCCAAGAGCTCTGACTGCTGTTTTGACAGATACAAATCACGAGCAAGATCATTCAGGTCTTCTTGCGTGATCCAGTGTGGCTCATTTCAACTTGTTTCTGAATATGTAGACGCAATATTTTCCAAATATATTGACTCGGCAGAATCCTCCCTTGAAGGCATTTCTTCATCTGATGAGGAAAGAAGATCCTTATTTACTGGAGATGTGGGTACAGGAAGATCATCTGAATGGAGAACGGATCTCATAGAAGATGGAATGTTGGGATGTTTGATCTGTTTCCTAGAAGATACATTGAAACCAGTTATATTAGTTAGACAAAAATAACAAGCATCTGCGTGGCTTCGTGGCTCTCTCCAAACCATCGGGACCGCAAAGTTGAAAGCCGCTTTCTTGCCATTAAACCATGCAGTTAGTAAATTTTAGCAGGGTTTACAACAGATGTGTGGAGCCCAAGACTTGTCTTGATCTTCAATTTTACAGTCAAAATAGTGAAAGTATGCGGTTCTTAGGAGAGGAGTGATGGTTCGATGCTGTGCAACTGTTGTGAAGTCCCCACACACGATTGAGACCTGCTGCCGTAACTGCCAAAATCCGTCTTAATATAAAATATACATAATAAATGTAATGCTATCACTTACATTTAGTGCATAATAACTAAAAAATAAGCCACAAGTCTCACAATATTAAAATTAACTCTGAATGCATATACGCCTTTATGTACCGTATATGCACACTATGCATATCTAAAAAACTAGAGGTGATGTGTAAAAACGGATTTCCAATTTGAATTCAGCATCCCCTAATTAGGTAAAAACGGGTATTGTTTTTAGCTTTCCTCAGTTTCATTGTAAACCAGTGTTATTATATTATTCTTAGTCATTATAGCCTGTAGTAAGGACTGGACCATACACCTCAAGAAAGCGGTTACTTAGAATTTAATGTAATCAACGCCTTTATCCGTTGTACTACGTGTCCATCCGGACAAAAATTAGGTTTTAATAAGTAATGTAAACTTCGGGTCACTTTGTATTAAGATCTCGACGAATTCTATCAGTCGTATATAATTACCAAGACTTTTATACGAATCTTTAGGCGTTTTTTCTAAATGAAAACAAAGTATAAGGCTATATACAGACTAAATAACAAACAATGTCCTCCCCCCCCCCTCGCAAATTAATGGACCACAAAGCTTTCTGTCAAATCATGAGGATACTCACTACAGACTAAATGAAAAATAGTCTGCAAAATCGCCGGCGTTGAAAGACGAGCGGACGGTGGGAACTTCTGCCGATGATGGAAGCGTTGGTCGTTCGGAAGGAATTTGAGAAGAAAAAAAGTCATTTCCTGGAGGTTAACTGTCAGCTGGTCTCTGACGAGGCAATTTCGGAAACAAACGTTACAAACTGGCACATTAGATTGATAAATGTACAAGTAGTCGCTAAACCCGCTACACGCTGACTCGATCTTCACCAACGACAGCAAAGACCCTCTACCATAAAAATAAACAAATAAGTAAGTAAATACATGAAAATAAAAGTAATGCTAATACACAGCAGTAATCAACAATGGGTCCATTCTTAAGATATGTTCATTTAATCTACGCGTTTAGCGAAGGAATGGCAATTCAAACTTAAGCGTGACGGACTGTCAATTAAAATGTAAGCATGGTGGAACGAACGAAAATATCACTTTAAACTTAAGTGTGACACAATTACGAAAATGTTAGCGTGAAAGATCGACTAAAGTCATATTGCAAACTTAAAGGCGACAGGCCGAGAAATATGTTATTCAAAACGAAATCATGACTGACTAACGAAATTTATATTTCAAACTGAGGTGTTACTGACCGACGTGAGTGCTATTTCAAACCATGACCAATCAATGAAAATGCTATTTCAAAATTAAATGTTCCTTACATAGCAACTGTTTTATTTTTATAATTATTTAATTGAAATTAATGATAGGTCAATAAAAAATGCTATACTAAATTTGACAGACCAATGAAAAATGCTATTTGAAACTTAAGCGTAACATACGGACATATAATCTTATAGAGATAGTTGGGCGCAACTGAAATAAGATGTGCTCATTCAGTTTGCGCGTTTAATGATGAAACGTGACAACAAATGACACTGCTAGTTAAGACATAACCGTGACTGGCCAACTAATCTGTTATTTCCGAGTCAAGTCTGACAGACCAACGGAACTGCGATTTCAGACTGAAGCCTGACAGACTAACGAAACTGCTTTCAGACTTAACCATGACTGACCAATAAAACTGCTATTTCAGATTGGACCGCGACAGGCTAAAACACCTGATATTTCAGAGTGAAGCCTGACAGACCAACGAAACTGCTACTTCAGGGTGAAACCTGACAGACCAACGACACTGCTATTTCATACTTAACTGTGACAGACCACGAAAATGCTAGCAAACCAACAAACCTGATAATTAAGACTAGAGCGTGACCGACAGACCAGCGACATATCTCTTAACAAAAATACAAAATAAATAAAACTCAAAACTCAAAAAAGGAGACAAATTGTTTCGACTAATGGAGAACTCGAAAAAAAGCACATTTGAACATTTTGAGAGCGATTGGGTGGAGGGGTGCAGCTATTGGCCCCTATTTCAAAGAATGCGGTTTCTGCCATGCCATCATACTTTCTTGTCAGGGGTGGTATATGGGAGAGGAAGGGAAAATCGGTAGTTCCAGATGCTGTGTTTGGAGTTGAGAGACGAGGCGGGACGAGGTGGGTGTAGTGGCGAGCTACAACCAGCTAGATGTTCAGTAAACTGGCTTCAGATTTCAACTTGTTGATGGCAAAAAGCATGAACCCAAATTTCCCTGATATTTGTTGTTCGACTAGGTATGTTTTGTTTATGGGTGGTAACATGATTTAATATATATTTTTACGGTGTTGTTAAACAATTTTGCATTATTAAATGCTAGAACAATACTTATTGGAAATAGTTTATTTGATACGATTTGTCTTTTAATTATAGATCGTGATAGGTTACGTTTGTGGGTATCAGTAATGACTACAGAACATCCGATAGGATTTGAACTCGGTATAACTGACTCGATACTTTGTGCTGCAATAATCTACAACTTTATCAGTGGGTTCGATCACGAACATCACGGAGAAACAACAAAGGCTCCCAAATATAATAGGCTTTAAGATAGCCAATCCAAGATTAACGAACTCGTATTTCTCCTCCGCGGAAGGAGCTACACGGTGTGTATACAATTGATCATAAGGAAAAAGAAGAGTATAGGTCAAATAATACATTCTCTTGTCCCGAAAATAAAAATAATAGTTGAAAAGTAAGAACCATGGAATGTACAAATATTTTTGTAGAAAAGATTCAAGATTAACGAACAAGAAGCATGAAATATTTCTTTTTAAAAAAAGAGAGAAGATTCAGAATTTTTGATCAGAAAATTCTGTCGTTGTTATTAGCATTATTTGTACTCACTAGGAGTTCTCATACAGTCATCGTCAATGATTGCTCACTGATAATAACCGGTGGTGTTTCCTGGAGTCTGACTCACAACAAGTCTCCACAGATTTCCAATACCATCCACCTCTTTCGATAATCATTTTAAATGACTTTGCGTTATCGCAACAGCCCCGCTTACTATTAATTTCCCGCTGGCAACGACCATTAACCGTCTCTAGAATTTGGGTAACAATTAGCCTCCCCGAAATCCCTGAACTCTCAACACTTTTTCAGTGGACGTCTGGTTAGTGCTCTCTCTCCTCAGTCTTCCAATCCTCGTTGACCCTTCACGAATATTTTGTGTGGTATCAGCCGAGGCTGGTGCCATCACTTTGTTTTTTTGTTTTGTGGAGAGTCAGTTAATTAAATCTCAGGCAGTTTCAGTTCCCTTGGGTTCATGTAGTGAAGTTGTTTTTTTTATGTTTTTATTTACTTTCCATTACAACTTTCATGTGACTGATTAGCGTTCGCAGTTTATGTGGGCTGGTTTCCGCATTAATGCATTTTCCTTACATTTCAGCTGTTTTCTTAATTGCCGCCCGTTGTATCATCATCATCAATACGATTTACATTCACCCTCTCCCTCTGAAAAGGTTCATTTCGTCTAAAAATACAATGGATCGGCATTGTAGGGGTTTATAGTGAAGCAATGGTTGCGCAACCCGACGACTTCTCTTATAACCGGCAATTCTTACCGGTAATGTTTACGTCCAGTGGCAAGGAAAAATCCAGGACGACCAAAAAAATGCCGGGATCAGCAGAGAAACATGGATGTTATGTCTGTGTTTTTCTTTCTTCAAAACTAGTTGCACCCCCAAAGCCTGAGAGTCTAATATACTCTACTATTTCACTCATATTTGAGGATACACATGCAAATGTGCATCACTTTTACTTATGCCTTTAATATATATATATATATATATATATATATATATATATATATATATATATATATATATATATACACGAGTATCGTTCAATAAGTAATGCCCCTGACCCATTTCCCATAGGAGTAGATTAATGAAACTTGGCACACTTATTAGTCTTTCTCTACATAGGAACAGCCCACAGTTATGAATTTCTCCCGTTTGATGCAGCTCTGGACACCGGTTTTGTAGAACACCCCAGGTTGGTCCTCCAGCCACGTCGTAACTTATGAAATCAAGGCTGCATCATCTGGGAAACGCTTTCCTTTCGAAAACAACTTAATTGCTGGGAAGCGATGAAAGTCAGAGGGTTACAGAGCAGGAGAGTAAGGGGATAATTTCATAGCCACACGCTTGTGCTTCTGATCGGGCGACATGCGAGTTGTGGACCGGAGCGTTGTCCTGCAGGAGGAGGATACCTTTGCTGATCTTGCCCCACCTCTTGATTTTGATAGCTTTTCTTAATTTCATCAAAAGTGAAGCGTAATAGTCTCCTGTAGTCGTGCTACTCTTTGCCAGGAAATCTGTCATCACTAATCCGTTTTGGTCTCAGAAGACTGTGAGCATGACCTTGCCAGCGAAGGGCTGCCCCCTTGCCTTCTTTAGAGCTCGTGAGTCCAAGTGCTTCCACTGCATGGACCCAAGTTTCATTCTCTGTAATCAGTCTTTTGAAAAACTTTGACTCATCTTCTTGGCACATCTCCAAATTCATCTTCAAGCACTTCTGGAAAGTGTGAGCAACTGGGGATCCATCTGGCAGACATCTTATGCATATGCAAATGGTCATGATTAATAGTTTCCACAGACCCTGTACTAAACTTGACCTTTTTAACTATTTGGCGAATAGTAATGCGTCGATCTTCCAAAATGCAGCTTCGACCAGGTCTGAGAGCTGTTTCCAAAGACTTCCGGCCATGTTTTACAAGTCATATTATGAGGCATCATCACCAAGAGTTTCTTTTATTTCATCAAAAGTCTCCTTTGGTGTGCGTCCTTTCAAATACAAAAACCGGATCACTGCGCGACACTCAACTGGCTCCATTTCACACCTGACTCAGTTCAAACACCTGTAAACTAGAAACCACAATTAGTTCAGAGCTGTCCTTTGCAACATAATCCACACAGATAAAAATCATTACACATGCAAAATTTCATCTAGATCCCACAACTGGAAGTGGGGTAGGGGCATTACTTATTGTACACCCCTCGTGTATATATATATATATATATATATATATATATATATATATATATATATATATATAAGAAAATGAACGATGAACATAAGAATTGGATAAACTGCAATATTTATTAATTCATCAAGTATTCAAACAAGGAATATATAACCAGCAGTTTTTTCTTTTCTTTAATTCCTGGATTCTCGAGAAAAAATATAAACTAGCAAAAATTGTATTACTGCTTAGCATATATTTAAAAATATGAAAATAAATTTGAGCAAAAACATCTTAATAAGTAATAAAGTCAGTGGATAATAAATTGACTCACTCCCAATATATATATATATATATATATATATATATATATATATATATATAGTAAGTACAGAGAGTTCGTAGATAATATGATAATATATAAATTCATCATTATCCAATAAAGTGCTTCCCTGACAGAATGAAAAATATGAAAATGGCTGTCGAACAAAAAAATAAAATCTAAATTTTATATATGTATATTAAATTTAGATTTTATATGTAATATGAAAATATATCTATGGCAAGTAAGCTCCACAGAAATGTTCATGTTTTCATCTTTCATGTAAGCTATATAGAAACATGAACGCTTTTGTGTAGCTTACTTGCCGTGAATATATTTACGTATATTACTAAGCTATACTCACGTACTGTTGAAGTATATATATATATATATATATATATATATATATATATATATATATATATATATATATATATATATCATATTACTTTACAATATTAGATGTGCATATACATGGAATAATTATAACTATGTATAAATAATGGAAAAGCTCTTTATAAAAGAATTGAGCTCACTCGAAAAGTGATAATGCAATTGTAAACATATGTAAACATAATAATTTACCTTACTTTGTAATGCAAGTTAAACCGAAGAGGTATGAGGTCCCGAATACTGACAACACTGTTTAATTTCTCATCTGAGCTTACAGCAGACGTCTTATAACGTGCTACGACGAAGCAACCGTTAGAGGATTATATATATATATATATATATACAGGGTGCTGCACCAAAATCTGATACTTCCCTGACAAAAATAAAACGAAATCGGTAAAAAAACAAAAGTGGTATACACAGAGACCCCACAGTTTATTTAGCATTTTTTTTTTAATGTAATCACTGCCGACGGAGACGCACATCTTTAAGCGGAGATGAAATAAGTGACACGCTTTGGCGACCATGTTCTTGTATATAGCGTGGAAACGTCTGCAAGATGTTAGCCTTAAGAGAGTCGACCGTGTGTGGGCGAGCTTTTTGGTTTTTACCTCAATCACGCTCAATAAGAAATAGTCAAGATGGTTGCAGTCGGGCGAGGAAGGCGGATATAAGTCCGGAGACAAGTGGTGAGGAACATTATTGAGCATCTTCGCCTGAGTCGCTTTGGTCAGGGTTCTGCAGGAAAACATAAGGGCGTCCGACGGCGATCTCGTTCATCAAGAGCTTACCACACCTTTCAGCACCTCCTGGTAATTCGTTTACTTTTCGTCAAGTGTCGGATTTGGCTGCAACACGCTGTATTATTGAAGTTCTTCAAACTTATTCTTTATCTTCTGCCCCTACTTCTACTTCATCATCTCCCTCTTCTTCCTATTAACCCTCTACTGCCCTTCATCTTTTTCTTTGTCTTTGTCTCCTTCCACATTTTCTTTTTTTTCTGTTATTCTACTGCTTGTTATTACAACAAATAAATAAACACGGCGTAAAACAAACAAACATCTACATGATATGTAAACACATAATATATGTTGTGTGACAAAAGGGGAGTAAGTGAGTAGCGAGCATATTTGCCTAGCTGACACCCACACCTCCATTTGTGAACAGGAATGATTTGTGACGGACTTCCATTTCTCCGGCCATCCACGCCAGCCGCTTTCTAATTTCTCGCCCTTACTAGACATCGTTTCTTCTCCCTTCTTTTACTTATCTGTATATATGAGATATTAGGAGAAAATCGCCGAAGGTATTATTTACCCCCTCTTCAAAAGGTTAGGTACGAATTCAGGTGATGTATTTATAAGCCAGCGCACTAAGATAAGTTCACTTTGACCTACAAAAAATGCCTGAGCAGCTCCGTCAGCATTCTAAACTTTTTCAAAGAGCTAGTTAAAGGATGGACCTCTAGGTCTAAGCAAAATCATACCTCAACCTGCCAGAAAAAAGGCCACTCTCGGACTGATTGTCGAGGACGTATAATCAACTGGTTTAGAATAACACCTACTCAAGCTAGGTAAGTACCAAGGGTAAGGGGTGGAGGTTGGTGAAGTTGGATACCGGTGTGAAATGACAACTTGGCGTGCTGTGTTCGAATCCTGCCGAATCCATAGTACCACTTTAATCAGTGATGTTGGTTCTGCCTGTAACTTTCTAATTCTGACCTGACCTAAGGAAGAGAAATTCGATAGAAGTTACGACTTTCAAAAAACTTATAAATTGTCGTTATCAACTGAAGATAAAGTGATAGTGTTTCTTCGCTTTAGTTTGGAGTACTCATTGCATTTTCGATAAGCGACAAACTTTATATATATTATATATATATGAAATTGTTACTTTCCTGCACTGATGAGAGCAATAAGCTTGAAACGCTAGTGTCTGTAGGTATTAATAATTTAATATTTGTTTATAAATATTATATATATATATATATATATATATATATATATATATATATATATATATATATATGGCGTATTAGTGGGTTCCCCCACGTGTGAGTTTGCTCTTTTCTTTGTTTTTTGTTTGGTTTCACCCAAAAATGAACCACTGTATAGTGTAGATTTTTTCAAGACACTTTTTACGCTTTGTGAATTTTTCTGATGATTTTGTTATATAATGATTGTGTAAAATGTTGTCTGGATCTACAAGTTGGACCTAAACAGCATTTATGCTGGCAAACCAAGATGTTAGTCTTGACTAGTCAACTTTCAGTTGTTATTTTAAAAAATACTTGTGTAATCGCCCCAAAAATGGAAATTAAACAAAAATACAGCTAATAACTATCACAACTCGGACGGAAACCTTATGTTCAATCGAACTGTATATTTTATTAGCTATATTTTTGTTTTAGTTCCTATTTTGGGACGATTCTCGAGTCATCAGGTAGTCCCCGCGTTATTTTCATTTTTTTTCCTTCTTTATGTGAACTCTTCAAACTTCCTTTTTTCTGGAAGTACAAAAACGCTTTAAAATTCGTTTAAACACAAACAAACTTATCCACGTAGGTAGAAGAGTAACTTATCTTGCCTTTGGTAACATTTGTTGTATAGTTTTTTTCTCCCCCCTTTTTTTTGTTCAGTTAACTTCAGTACATAATTCCCGAAAATTAGCTTTCCCGTTATATGTTTACGCGTATTGTTTTCTATAGAGTTGTTGGAAAGTGACTCCCTATTATTAAGTGCTTTTAATTTATCGCGGAAAAAATAATTCTTGCAAGAAATGAATATGATAAGAAAGTGTACAACATGGAGTTTTTTTAGAATTCAATGTGGGCGCCATCATTCGCCACCAGTATCTGAAGCCGCCTCAACTGATTTGTTTTGCCTCAACTTATTTTTGTTCGTACCAGTCAGAGATTCGTCCTCGACAATCAGTTCGATAGTGATTTGTTGCTGTTCTGTCAGGTTGAGCTGTGGTCCTGTTCAGGCTTTACCTTCTCTTTCAAAAGTGGTTAGTTCATCGCTAATCGCTTATAGCGTTGACAGGGCTGCTCAGGCATTTTTTTAAGCCAGAGTTCGCTAATCCTAGTGGACTCGCTTTTCAACTTAACACCTGAGTTTGTGTTTAACTTCCGCAAATAAAATAAGTAACACATATTTTTCGGGGTATTTTACTTGTTTATTGATGATCAATACTATGAGAGGATTGAAAATTTCCACATATCACCGACTGAAAACAACAGCCGATCCAGAAAAGAGCAAGTCTTCACATTTCATGTGTGATGTTTCTGACAGGAGAAAGTATTGCTGTTTTCAAGTAGCAATCTATCAATCTACGTAACGCTTATCTACGAGTGCTTTATTTGCTTTGATAAGTGGTGACTCATTAGTAAATAAAATAGTTACTTGTGAAATCAGTTGATGCGGTGGCCATATCTCAATAATAAAATACAATGTAATTTTTTTCCACACACCTTGTATAGAAGAAATATGTAACGTACTTTTAACGGAAAATTAACTTGGTTTCTTTGTTAGGAGTGCGTACCCTGTGATAACAATTAATGTCTTATGCTGACCGATTCTTGAGAAAATGTTGTTCATGCCGAATGCAAAACTCGAAGTATGTGAATCGTAAAATTATACTATAAAAAAACGAAAATTTCAAATCTAGAATTTGACTATAAATTATTTTATCAGATATTACATAATAAAATAGTTTCAGTTGTGATAGAGTTATTAAATACAAAACACTGGTAGCTGCAAATTAACACATTTTTAAATTGGCAATTTTTATGGTCAAATAAGTTTTGCAAAAAAAAATAGCTCCGCATATCATTCGCTGTGCGCGCACCCGAAATTGACCAGTTTTGTGAGGGTAAATGTTAGACTGTACAACATGCAGAATAAATGCCACTGTTGAGTGCATCGTGCAATGGTAAACAACTATCTGTATTAGTTCATGTGGAGGCAGAAATATAAAGTAGGTTAGTTTTATGCAAATACTCAATGACATGAATGCATTCCATCCTTTGAATGAGTAATAAAAAAATTTTTTTTCATTTTTTATTAGAACTGCCATTTTGTCTGTTTTGAGTGCGGTGGGGATATTTTATGAAGATTCACACGGTGTTAATCATTGAAATAAGGACAAATTAGTTTATCAGCCCAAGAACGAGACACTAGGCATCACCGGTCTAGCAACTCATCGAAGTTTTAGCAAAGATTCCCAGCGGGCCAATCCAAGCCTGATTACAATTATTAAACGCTAACTTTTATGCCTGGTAAAAAATACATTATTCTAATGAATGGTGACATCCGTCAACACTTGGCCCATGAAGTTAACAATTTATCTGTTGGAGGGGGTCAAAGGTTGACAGGGCCAAATATTTGGCCTTCCGTTTGAGAGTAATATGTTTGTGTATTCTTAATTTATTTGTTTGTTTGTTTCGCTATTTCCTTTGCCCCGAAACCATCTGTTTTTTGCCAAATAAATAAATTAACATCAAAACTGACACATGATATTCCAGTTCACTTCCGCTGTGAGTAGGATTTTGTTACGAAATAACATGTGAATATTAAATAGTGTATTAATTGTAATTACTGTTTCAATAAGTATCTTATATATATATATATATATATATATATATATATATATATATATTTAATTTGGTACAGAAAAATTTGTACAACATTCGTACCGTCGGTTTCAAGCACGGAAAGACTTAGCCATCCGGCTCTCTTCAGCTTCTGTTGTCATCTGAAGCTGACGAGAGCCGGATGGCTAAGTCTTTCCGTGCTTGAAACCGACGGTACGAATGTTGTACTAATTTTTCTGTACCAAATTAAATAAATATTAGGCTCTTAATTTTTAACTTTAATGCTTAATTAATCGAGCACCCTGCTGTGTGTAATTTAATGTTTGTTTGTGTTTATAGAAATTGATATGTTAACAATTAAAATATTCAAATAAGTTTCAATAAGTGCAAACATTTTCAAAAAAAAAATTTAAAACACCATTAAACATTTCCATCAATTCCACCTGGTTTCACTAAGGGCAATTATCTTTTAGGTCCATGAAATAGATTAGTATGTATAGAAACGAAATTGATTTTTAAATAGATTTTCTTCCTTTCATAAAACAAGTAGAATCAAAACAGAATATCTGACTGAAGAATGTTGAATATTTACGTTTTCATTAGTCGTTGTAAATCGAATTCGTTTTGATTCGTTATATCGCCTATTTTACAGCTGCCCGTAAGAAGCGTAGTTCTTTTTAAGAACACCAGCGCGCTAACAGTTTATTTATTACTTGACCTCATGTTATGTTAAACTTTTCTTTTTAAAGGCAACAATTGTAAACATGACTATATTTTAAATTAATTTTTCCTAAAACAAACTTCCGACCAATAATGTCCCCACAAAAGGCAACGCCGGGTAAATACCTCTAATATCGTAATCAAGTTTAATCTGATAGCATCCTTCATATTATGTATATTTCAGGCATATAGATTTATAACTAAATCTCGGAATATTTTTTAGAAGGGACAAGGTGCTAACGAACGCCGTCAATTATACAATCATAGTTATCTACCGATGTAGTTAACTACAGAAAAAAATGTCATCCGTTGGATCACACATTCAGCTCGCGTTAGATTGTTTGCAAAACCAGTTAAATGAAAGACAATAAAAAGAATATCTATATCTACCCTTTCTTTTTCTCTTTTACCAACTACAGCTACAGGTCAAATAGTATTACTCTTTGTGGTGATATTCCCTTTAGTTCATAATAGAGTATTCCAATATTTTATACTATTATTTTCTTTATTACCTCCGACTTAATTAATAATCAAATATAGAGAGATGGAAGTAAGAGTGAGAGACGACGTATAAAATAAGAGGGGTGGGTCAACAAAGGGATGAAAGTAATGGATATACAGGTTAATGGCTTCCTAGGACTGGAGTTCTAACCTTCAAAATAATTCGCAGAACACAGCCATGTGTTGATACGGATTAACATTAACAGGTTACATGCATTGGAACACATACATAGAAGATATTGCTAAGTCTGCTGAAAATAAGGTGTCTCCCTTTACTGGGCTAGAAAGCTTTGATACTACTCCAGGGTTTGTGCCTAATTTCAGTGACTGTTCGGCTGCAGCGATCCGACAGCTCACGGAAGCGTCCGAGACCTGCCGATTCGAAAACGAGGCTGTAAACAAAACTGGACAAAAAAGAATGTATGTCGCGCAACCCTCGGCGACTCAGAGGCCCAGGGCATACGGTGGAAATAGACGAGTCTCTATTCAACCGCCGGAAAAAAAAACAATGCTGGCCGTGTTTTCTCCAGCCGCTCTGGGTCTTCGGGGGGGGGGGGGGATACGACCCCGCAGAGAAGGAGGGGTTTCCTGGTGACAGTGCCTAACAGGAATGCCGAAACCCTAACTCTTCCAATAATCAAGCCAGTACCTGGGACGACGGTAGTATCCGATTGCTGGAGGGCGTATAACAGTCTTTTGCTCAGCCTAAAAAAACAAGCGGCAGCAAAAGTAGCAGTAAACCCTGAACATCTACGAGAAAATATACGTAATTCCCCCCCCCCCCCCAATAAAATATATATATAAAAAAAGAACTTGCCTAATTGTAAAATTGACTTCTTTGCTTTACGTAACACGAAACACATAAAAAAACATGAAAATGTTTCATTTTGCCCGCGAAAACAAAAAAAAAGTGTATTTATAGTTCTTCAGCTATGGGTTTGTTCATTTCTTTCATTTTTTTTTTTTTATAAAAATATATGCATTTTTTTTCTTTCCGTATATTCATCGTCTTATATTGTCGTCTGCCAACCTTCCATTTTTTTGGCACGATTTTTCGGTTTTGTTTATACAGCGTCGTTTTCGTCTCGACAGCCTCGTTTTCGACTCGGCAGGTCTCAGACGCTTCCGCGACCTGTCGGATCGATGCGGCCGAGCAGTCACGGAAATCAGGCGCAAACCCTGGAGTAGTACCAAAGCTTTTCTTACTTTCTAGTATCCTATATCTCTACAAAGCAACCATCCGCCCATGCATGCAGTATTTGTTGCCACATCTCAGTTGGTTCACTAATCACTAGTCTCTCCCTCTTAGACAGGGTTTTAAAAAAAGATCCTCTAATGTAATAGGTCCCACAGTGTCTACCAAGTTTCAGCCCCTTTCCCATCACCGTAGTGTTGCGTTTCTATGCTTGTTTTACAAGTCCTTCCATTGAATGTGCTCCGACAACGTTTGCTGCACTTGTGCCCCCCCTCCCCGACAATTAGCAAAATCCCTCCCCTTCACTGTAGAGGTCCACAGATTCCGGAAAGTTTTTAATTCTAGTAGCTTCTTTCCTCGAATTGCTTGCCTTTGGAATTCTGTTTATGTGCTCTGCTCTTTCCGACTTTACCAACATGCAGCAATTTAAATATAATGTGAACAAGTATCTCGTTGCACAACTACCCACTTAGGATGCTTCCTATAAATCTGGCCCCTAATTCACAGTAGCCCCTTACCTCTCAGTGGTAATGTGCCTTGTTTGAGGTGAATATAAGTAAACAAACATGTAATCTAACACTTAAAATGTGATGTTTTTATCTGTCGGGCGACGGAATTGAACACAAAATCAATACAAGAAAAAATAGAACAACATTTCTCGCGTAAGATTAATCAAGTATCCCATGATGTTATTGATCTTGTACTATTAATAATTTGATAACCTTATAATGATGCATGTTTCAATAAGTGTATGATAATAAATGTTTAAATTGTTGTATTGCACTTAATATTTTAATAATACTAGAAAATATGTGACCGGTTCGGTCACCCGTTAAGTTCAGGCGAGATCGTTTGAGTCAAGGCAAAAGGTGGCTTTGTTAAGCTAATTAAATATAAAATGATAACAAGACCAAATCCATAACCAGTCGCTTTCTGCTTACTATATATCCCACCATATTTTTTCTCTCTCTTTGTTTGTTTCTTTCTTTCCTTCCTCTAAAATGTAAGAAATATAATTTTAGAGAATTTGAACATGCATTTTGTGGGAGTCAGAGAGTTTGAATTACCTACTAGACACCATCCTCGAGATTGTCCGGGGAACCTGACGTGAGGATACTTCCCCCTACAAGTAAACCCAGACCAAATATTCGAAGTAATATAGTATACGAAGCCAAAATAAGATCCCCTCGACACGGCTATAGACTGGCTCATACGATGAATGGTGAATGTTCCCCAAGTAATATTACCTCAAGTAACAGTACCAGACTAGATGAATTTTTGTCCTAGAAATCCGGTAAGACCAAGAGACCACAACACAGATATACTATTACATAGGTAACTGGTCAATTGATGAGAGGAAATTCAATTTTCGTCACTTCGTTATTAACTCAACGTGTGACAGGTAAAGGAGCACTTTAATCGAATATTTGAATATCTGTGTATCACATATAGAGAGTAAGTGTTAGCCCCAAGAAAGTAACCGTTGATTTCTGAGAACTTCGACTGAAGAAGGAAAATGAAACAAAAAAATGCGATTAAAATGTATAGAAGAAACGCATTAAAACAACATCGTTGGTAAAGTTAACTTTCGAGCACCAATATAAATTGGCCAATTATATTATAATGGCAATCAGTTCAATATAGTCTATAGCTATCGATGCCATTATTACAATGTACAGAGTTAGGTCAATAATATAGCTGAAATACAGGGTGTTCCAAAAGTCGTAGACACATTTTGACATTGATTATATCGAAAACTATTAAGGATATAAAAACGCGACTGGCATATTCTGAAAGCGTTTAATTTCATGTTTTACATGGAATTATCAAATATGTTCAATGTCAACACAGTTGGTCACACGGAACACAACAAGCCGAGAGTCCAATTCATACTAAACGCATACCTTCCAACTTCTCTTGCATTGTAATGAAAAAGTCACGACGAGCTGGCTTATCCGTGTCATGCAACTCTTGAGCTAACTGTAGTATGTAAGGTGTCATGTACAGTTGTTTTTTTGAAGATTCGACAAACAACTGCTGCAGGAAGCTGAAGTTCAATACTGGCTCTTCTGATTGATTTTCGAGAGATCCGCTCGAAGGCAGTTTGAACTCGTTCAATCGTATCAGCTGAAGTTAAACGGCGCCCCATTCTCTTTGCTGGGTACAAACATCCATCCTTCATGAATTTACCATGCCATCTCAACATGGACTTCTTTTCTGCTGCCTTTTTTTCGGAATTGTGTGCGAAATGCACGTTGAACAAGTGTCCATGATTAAGTTTTTGCAAATTCAAGGACGCAAAACTTATTTTCTGATTGAATAGACGCCATTACTGGATTCTGAAAACATATAAAAAAACTCATTAGCATTACAAAAATCTGAATTAATTTGGCTTAAAAATCATACCAGTTTTATCTTATTACCATTGACAGTTACGCAGATATAAGAACTTGATATGTGTTCAACACTTCTGGTACAAGCTTTATGTTAGAACGTAAACAAACGAAATTCAGTTTTTAAATGTTTTCGATGTTTCTTTTAAAAACCCAAATCAAACAAAAAATATATCACTGTAGAATGTATTTTTAAAAAAATTAAACATTTACTTTTTTATTAGTATTTTAAAAAATTAAAATAATTCGCTTTTTAAAAAACATATTCGAATTCGTTTCGATTTGTTTTAGCCATTTGCCGTTTTACAGGTACCTGTAAGTAGCGTCGTTTTTTTAAGAACACCAGCGCACTAACAGGTTTTTTTAATTTCTTTACCTCATATTACAAATGTTATCATTAACTTTTCTTTCAAGGCAAATATTGAAAACATGACTATACTTAAAATTATTTTTTTCCTAAAAAAACCTTCCGTCCAGCAATATTCAAACAACTCTTTAGACGTAATTTATAATTAACTGAACAAGTTACTTATCCATGTACTTCTATCGCCTCTCTCACTCTATATTGATTCAAGTACTCTCTCTACTATTAACATATTGCTATTTTAATCCTATAACAATGATGACTGCTTCTCTGAGAATATACTAACAAGAAGTACTGACCCTTCAGTATATTACACTGGAAAAGACGGGTAGATGCTATAACTATTTATTTGCTATATTCACTTGATAATTTAACAGCAACAAAGGTATTCTTCTTTAACGTTGACTTTGTTTTGTTTTTTTGTCAACTCGACAACGACCAGATAATCTTGTTTATAATAAACAGTAAAAATTAGAAAAAAAATCAGCTCAGAATAATGGAATTGATAAATATTTACATATATCCATTACTATAGTAAATGTGAGTTAATCAACGTTTACTAAAATAAATGCATGCGGAAATATACCTTAGTTCTTGGATTCAGTCATAGTTGAAAACAACACTGTTTTAATTAACTTGATCAGGCGTAATTCATAATTAACTGAATAAGTCCATGTAGTTCTATTGTCCGTATCACTTTATATTGATTTAACTACTTTCTACGAATTTTAATGTATCTGTGACCATTTAGAGTTAGAGTAACTCTCTTTGTCGGCGATAGCATGTAATATACATATATGTTTCTATACACACCGCAAACACGTATGCAAATTAGATAGCAAAATGATAATTCGCTTTACTTCTATATAAGAATAAAAAATAATTATGATACTTCTACATGATGATGATGATAATAATAATAATAATGATAAGAAGAAAAAGAAGAAAAAGAAGAAGAAGTAGAATAAAAATGAGAAAGAGAAGAAGAAAAAAGAAGAATGTAGAAGTAAAAAGACGTATTTTTTTTAGTTATGCAAGAAGGTCACAGTTTATAAAGTTTCGATAGAAATCAATGTAAAACAAATAATGGTAGTAATTGTGACCCTACGGATCACCAGTATGTCTAATATATATATATATATATATATATATCCTATCACAAAGTGATACGGGTTTCGAATCCTGACTTCGGATGTGTGGTACTGAAGAGCCCAGGTGAACCTCAAATATAGAGTCATCCAGATACCAAACTTTTTTCATGCGTTTAACACTGTTCAAATAAATTAATAATTAACCGACCATTATGCATTTTAAAACACATTGCTAAGCGTGCAGGTGAGTAATTTGAGCTATATTTAGTTTAATTTCGTTTCGTGTAAATAATTAAAGGGGGTTGAACAACTTCGTGAAAATACAGATGCGCCCGATTTTGATAAAATATCAACTATTATTATTTGACACGAATTAATTCTTCGGATTATTTTAAAAGGTTGTTAGGAGGAAACTTCCATATGAAAAGTCAAATAACTCCGATTTGTATGAAGTTTGGGCTATAATTATTAGCAAACACTTATGGAGGATTCCTTGAATTTTAATTTCTCCGTAATTCAGATTAAGCCTAAAATGTTCGACATTTTTCTGGAATCTAAACCGTGGAATTTTGAGCAAAATATGAATAAGGATTCTAGACAAAAGGACAGAAAAGTGATGCAAGAGTGCCCTGTTCGCAAAATTAATTTTATTATTCACTAGTTGTCTTTACTATCTCAGTACTGCTTCGCGAAGTTCGTTACTTGAAACAAAATTAAAAATAATAAAAATGTAATTAATAACTTTGTAGTAAACACGAAACATAAAGTTTCGCATTTATTCATATAGACAGATAAAAATTACCATTGTGATAACCTTCATATAAATCCATTTTTCTTTAGGAAAATTATCGTAAGTAAAAGGGGAAAAAAGGCAAACATTAAATTTGCCTAGGCGATAGTGTAGGAAGCGATTTATTTTTTATTTAGAAATAAGTCCCAACTTGTTGTAAACCTCGTCACTTCCCTTAAAATAAAAAGGACTAAGAAAACAAAGAACCATAAATACTAAAGGTTTATCCATGAAACAAATCAAAATGATTAAATAGAAGTATTTATTATATTAGCATCAAAACAATCATTGATTTTAAATTCCATAACTAATAATACTTAATTAATACAATGTATTTTTTCAAAAAGAATATGCAAATTAGTTACACTTGAGACTGATATCACATATACATTAGCAGTATATACACTATCATGTCTATTACGTAAAGTAGAATTAAATGGAAATAAGGAAATTTTACTTTATTCATTTAGGCGAGCAGAATATCTCATTACTTGCAATAGTTTCGTCCGAGGGTTAGAAAAGGGCACGTTTTTTACTCGCTAAGTTTGGCGTACCGGAATGGAAGTACACACACACACACACACACACATATATATATATATATATTTAGGTTCGCACTAATTTTTATACAGTAGGTCAATAGTGTGTAAGAGGAGAGCTTATAATTTAATGATATAAATCCAGTTAATTCAAAAGAGCACTTTATTTACAAACAATTGTATTTTGCCTATTTCGTAATTTATTTATTTTTTGCCTATTTTGTAAATAATTTATTTCGTAAATAATTTATGGTATAAAAATGTATCAAATACTCACAAAGAAGCTTCATCAGTGTATAACACACAACAGCCATGCTGACAAAACATATGAGATTGATGGATGGCGATATAATAGATTTTAGTTCAAAAAGGAAAAAAAGAGTGAAAATGAAGAAAACGAAAATGAAAAGTGATGAAATTGTTACATAAATGGTGGCAATTAATTATTCACTTATGTGTTTTTTTGTCAGTCAAATGTGCACATTTTAACGGAAGGTAACAACACAAACATGATAGACATAACGTATTATAAAATATGAAATGCCCCCAAAACTGTGTGTATATAACGTTTCCGTTGATTTGAGTGAAAAAATTGTAAACAACAAGAATATATAAAATAAACTGAATATTGGAAGCATCTTGTTTTTTTAAGCATAGCTGTACTGTGTTATACATTGATGAAACATAGGCGAATAACAGAAAGAGAATTCATCAGTGTATAACATATGATGTGTATAAAAATTGGGGAGGAAGAAATTGAACTGAGGCCTCAATTTCGCAGGCTAATTTGGTGTCATTAAATAATTTTAAATTCATTAGCACGAAAGCTTTGGTATGACAAAATCTTATATGTATATATCTTATTCCATGAAAAATGCCAGTATACTGAAATCATATGCGCTTAATAGGGTTAAAATGAAAATTCATATACATTAAATGTACAAAAACAAGGAAATTCCCAAATTGTTACACTTTTATTGTCATTAATTAAGGGTATGACTACATATCAACCAAACCATTTCATTATCACATCACTACAGTATAAATCTCTATGCCTGAGTGGATGAAGTGTGTGAGGTGCGCTGAAGAAAAATTCCTACCAGTAAAATACATAGCCCTGTTGTGCTCGCATACCCTTAATGACAATAAAATATAAAAATTTGGGAATTTCCTTGCTTTTGTACATTTAGTGTATATGAATTTTCATCTTAACCCTATTAAGGGCATATGATTTCAGTATACTGGCATTTATCATTGAATGTCACTACTTTTGTAAAGGCTATGCCTCAATACAATGATCATTTTAAAGTTTTTTTTTAATTTTCTGGAAAACTAAGGTATATAGGAAACTGAAATTAAAATGCTATCGACTAAACCATAGAACCTCTATCTCTGCCAAAAATGAGCTGAATCGATCAAATAGTTAATGAGATACAGTGTGGCACATACGTACGTACGTACGTACGTGCACACATATAACATGATTTCATGATTGAACTTTCGGGATTGCCTTGACTAATGATGCTGAAATTCTACACACTTATAGAACCTATCAAATAAATATTTTGTGCAAAGTTTTAACTAATTTGGTTTATTGGTTTTTGAGTTATGATTGATCAAAGAAATATGATTTCCAGCATAGGCCGTTTTTTAGGTCTATTAAGGGATAGAGCGCTCTCACGCCTCCCTTGATTTTACACAACTACACACACTCGCACACACACACATACACACACACACACATATATATATATATATATATATATATATATATATATACATTTTGAAGTCCAAACAACGCATAATATATTTTTGAAATAAATATATATTTATTTGAAATCAAATCTTCTGTTCTTTTTTCGTGACATTTTGTCACTAAATAAATTCGCAAAGTCTTGCAACAATAGTTTTTTTTAATGTTTCAGTCATGAGCAAAACGTGGACGTGTGTGAAATGAATAAAAAATTGGGCCTCATTGTAAGCGTTGGGTAATTTGAATATATAAGTTTTGAAGCCAAATCAACGAATAAATAGTTTTATGAATAAATATTCTTTTTTTCAAATCAACTTTGAAGAAGTATAACGTCTTCTTCAGGAAATAGGAACTATTTTTCTTTTTCTGTGACATGTTATTTCTAGAAAAATACGTATGGTATTTCAATGGTAATATATATATATATATATATATATATATATATATATATATATATATATATATATATATATATATATATATATAACAGTTTTTTATTATATTCCAATAACCATGGTTTGTTTTATTACTTTTATTTTTATTTTTTTCACATTTCCAAAATTCCAAATTTTTGTGAGATATATTTAACGGTCCGTTTCATTTGTTTTGTGCCAAACAACATTTGTATGTCAATATCGTCTCTGCAACACTACAAAATCATCATAAAAAGTTCACAAATAATAAGAGTTCTTAGATTAGAGTGTCTTGAAAAACACCCACATAATACATCAGTTTCATTTTAAGGTGAAAATAAACAAAAAAACAAACAAAATTTTTTAGAGCAAGCACTTACACGGGTGCGATCAAACTAATCAGCCATTTTCATTTTTTCGTCCAAAGCTAGTATCTCCCAAAAGAATTAGTGCGATCAGTTTAAAAAACTTTAATTCGGTAATATTTGCTAAAATATTTAATATGTACTATAATTTATTTATAAATTTCCAGTTTATTTGAAGATAATTTATTTTTTTTATTAAAGTTACCTGAATGTTTATGGTGCGAAACTCTTTTAAGCAGATCATTATAGAGCTAGTCTCATTGTGTCAAACCGTCCATTCAATCAACTATTAAAAAAGTTTCTTCTACATAAGTGTTTATATGGAATTTATATAGTATTTATTAGTAAACCCTTTCTAACAATATTGAGACAAGCTTACCTTCCCAGAAATTCATCACTCAAGTAGTAAGCCACTAGTTAAAATGCGAAACTAAGGGGGTTATATTCACGGCGAAATATAGCCTCCATATTAAGCCAGATTACGATTTCGAAATATAGAATGGGCATTATATATTTATTTATTTATTTAATTTCTTAAAATGTTCTAAGGATTCAAAAGTAGTTATTACGGGGATCTGTACCTTAAACATTAATTTTTACTATGTTTTATTTCGAAATCGTACTATCAAGTGAATTGCTAAGACAAATACACGAATGAAAACAATTAGAGTCTTACATTAATATTTCCATCTATTATTTAGTCGTTTTTCTCCCTTCTTTTAAGTATCATTATGCTTATTAATATACATTCACAAATATGCTTAGTATCCATCAATAAAATCATACCAACCACACATATATACACACACAATATAAGTATATATATATACATACATATACACACACACACACACATATATATATATATATTTATATATACACTCACACATACATGAATGTATACACCTACACATACGCTCACACATATCGAAATATTTCTTCAGTATATGTACGATAAAAAACAAGTATTTTTTACTACTAAAACTAAAAAATTAAATTCAAATAGGCTAAAAATAATGTCAAAAAACCCAATTCACTCTAAACAATTAACGTGACTAAAATAGGAATTAGATCATTCCTGTTTATTTTTCTACGATAAAGCTTTTTTTTTAAATCTAATATTAGATTGTACCTACTCTTACACTTATCTATCAACATGCCTACCTGCATACATACAGTAAGAGATCCGAACGCAAATTAAAACGTACAATCAACATCTACAAAAACTCCACAAACAACCACTACAGAAATGATTGTATTTCAACAGATTACAAGCCTCTAAATTTTTGTGTTAAGTAATATGATATCAAAATCGTTTCATATAAAAAGAAAACTTAACATCGAAGTTCAGTTATAATATGTTTGTACCTTTCCATTGCTTAAGGTTTTAATATAAGTGAATCGGAACTATTCTGCTCAACATCCAAACCTCCGACATACATATATATGCACACATAGATACATACACACACAATATATATGTACATATCCGAATAAACAAACATACACATGCATACACCATATATATACATATATATACACACATTATTTATTTATCTATTTATTTATTTATTTATTTTATTTCTTCATTTATCTATTGGACATTTATTTCGCATAATATTTAAGACGATACTAGTGTTAATTAGTTTATATTCTTACCAAAGGGATATCTTACTTACTATTTACCATTTCTCACCTAATTAATACAGATCGAAAAAACCAAGATGAAAAAACCTATTTCAATTACTTATTGATGTTCTCATAATCTAGCCTTCTTACTATTTTTATTATAAGTCAGATATAATTTTAATTACTTCGGTTATTTTAGATTATAAGTGATGTGCTCAATTTCTAAATGTTTTATATTTATGTATTAGTACTCAGTTATCTAGTATTAGGTTTATGTTTTTGTATTGTCAAGAAATGCTTATGTTGTTCCTATACATTAGTTACTTACATACTCTTGTTGATGAAAAGGGTTACCAGCACAGGTATTTTATATGGGTCTGTAGCGGGATAGGATGTAAGCGGTTCTATGTAGGCAGTTGTGAATCCGGTCCTGTCTTTTATTTAATAAATTATCTTTAGACATAACTATATTGTAGGATTCTAGAATACAGAGGTTGCATCTCTTAGATTTGTTAGATCTATATTTCCCTGCTCTACCTAGTATAGACCATTTTAGGTTGTATTGTATGTTTTTGCTATTTAGTTCTCTTACATGCTTAGCTAAAGTCGTAGGAATCTTTTTTGAATTTTTATTAGGTTCTTTAAAAGAGTGTATATGGTTTCGATATCTGTCCTTAAAACTACAGCCCGTCGAACCAATGTATGTTTTAATTCTGTTTTCTTCTATAACGTTACACTTATACACTATATCTGAGGTTAAACAATTCCCCTCTAAAGGGAATTCGCTAATGTTTCCACAGTTACATTGGTAGTTATTATTCTGATTCTGAACTGTGCTGGTATCTAAGTTACTATTCTTTTTGATTTTCGTGTTATTTGAACTTACTATAGTTGATGTGAAGTTTATCGAAGTTGAAAAGGATAGCTTAACTGTATTCTTATTTATAAGTTTGCCCAGTCTACTATCTCTAGGAAAATTTCTCTCGATAATTTGGTAAAATTATCTAGGTATGTTAGTAAGGACATTTAATCCATAGTGAATTTCTACGTCTGTTTTTCTTCCCAGTGTAAGTGCTTGCTCTAAAAATCTTTGTTTGTTTTTTTGTTTATTTCCACCTTAAAATGAAACTGATGTATGATGTGGGTGTTTTTCAAGACACTCTAATCTAAGAACGCTTATTATTTGTGAACTTTTTCTGATGATTTTGTAGTGTTGCAGAGACGATATTGACATACAAATGTTGTTTGGCACAAAACAAATGCCACAAAACAAATGAAACGGACCGTTAAATATATCTCACAGAAATTTGGAATTTTGGAAATGTGAAAAAAATCAAAATAAAAGTAATAAAAAAAGCCATGGTTATTGGAATATAATAAAAAAAACTGTTCTATATTGTGCTCTGTTAACAATAATTGACAAACATTGAGCTGAATCTTCAAAGGAGACTACAAAGTAAAAGGATCTGATGATATATGATAGTACATATATTGTCTTTAATAATTATATATATATATATATATATATATATATATATATATATATATATATATATATATATGAAAGCTGAGATAATCAACGTTTGTTTCTCTAACATATACTATATATATATATGTATATATATATATATATATATATATATATATATATATATATATATATATATATTAATCACACAAAGTATGTTAAAAAAAAACTCCTCTGTATTAGAATTGAGTTACGTTTGCAAATATATAATTGATTTGTTTCGATTAGGCATAATTTACTCATTTAATCATCCATTTCTTAAGAAAATGTTGTCTATTAGTCTCACCCTCTCTCACTGTATGTGTTATTCCCCTCGCTCTAATTTATACACTATCTATCACCCACGTTACCGTCGCTCTCTCTTTCTATCGCTCTCTGTTTATTTATAATTAAAGACAATGAACGTAACGATTAAACAAAAAATACAAATGTTGATTATAAACAATAGCGATATCATCACAAGCAGTAATACTATTTACCCATCCATGGAGAAAAAAAGAGGGAGAATGAGAGAAGGGATATATAGGTAATCAAATAGTTAACATTTTGTAGTATATATATATATATATATATATATATATATATATATATATATACATACATATGTCTAGGCAGCATTTTCTCTTGCAGGTAAGTATTGTTGAATCCGAAACTAAGATCTTGATTCAGACTATTGAAAGAATCGACCAAAGGATATCTAGACATGAGTTTTCTCTTATAGTCAACAATATATATATTTATAGGGTGGGCAAAAATAAGGGTCCTATTTTTAAAAATTCATAACTTTTTTATTTATTGATTAAAAAAATTTTTTTTTTAGAATAAGTAAAGGACCTCTTCCGAAGCAAGCATGAGCCGTATAAGCCCTAAGGAACGCACCCTCATTTAGAAAACATTATTTTTGCTTAAAAAACTCAAAACAGTGTAAAAAAACAATACTTTAGTTTTTGTAAGTTTTAAGAAGTGTTTTTCGGCTAAAATTTGTTTTGTTTATTTCAAAAAATCTCGGAAGGGTCAGTCTACACACACATAAAGTTTGGTGAGTTTAACTTTTATTTTGTGGAAGTTATTCAAATTCAAGTTATTCAAATTTAAAGATAGGACCCTTATTTTGGCCCACCCTATATATATATATATATATATATATATATATTTATATTTATATATATATATATATATATATATATATACATTTATATATATATTCTAGTATACACACACACACACATATATATATACATATATATATATTTATATATATATATATATTCTAGTATATACACACACACATTATATATATATATATATATTCTAGTATACACACACACATATATACATATATATATATATATATATATATATATATATATACACATCCCAAATTTATAAATGCGAAAATTATGTTCATTACTCGCACGAATAGTAAAGTCACAACTTATTCAAAATACTCACCATCTTTTTTATATACTGTTTATGTTGATGTGACATTAATTTTCTGGACAACTATTTAGTATTTGTGTTTAACCGTTCCATTTCTATAAATCGACCGAATAAATCTTTCTAAATTTCCAGTTAAAAGGCAAATCCGTTCCTTTCTTTCGGTCATATTTTTAAAAATGAATCAATATGTTTCGAATATACCAAAATGTCGATGTTCGCGTCTGGAAAGTTTATTATTTAGAACTAGCAGGGCTACGCGGTATTGCCCGGGGAGATCGTACTTTATTTTTATCAATAAGGATTGAGTTCCTACGGGTGTCACCCGCGAGGTAAATGTTACTGTAAAACCCGAAACAACTCATCGAGGTGAAACTTAGAACAAGAAAAAAAAATAAACAAATACGCGAGTTAAATCTTAAGAAATAGCAGGGTAAAGTTAAAAAAAAAACGCCTGATAAGTTTTACTCTTAAAAATAAACTCTCTCTCCCTCTCCCTCTCTCTCTCTCCCTCTCTCTCTCTCTCTCTCTCTTTCTTCCGCCAGCAGTAACGAGGTCGTATTATTTGGGTATTGCTTTTAAATTCAATGATTGTTTGAAGCAATCGTTTCCTCGATAGTAAAAGAGTAAATGAGATGCTGAGAACCGATACTACACTTTGAATTATTTATTTGCACAAAATATAAAAATATAAAAATTTACATTCGGAAAAAGTAGGCACAAGGCCATCAAATGTGTTGAAAATAGAGGTTGTCGGTCATCCTTTATTAAAAGTGATAAAAATGTATATCCTACTATTAGCTGGAGTTATCTCAGTCACCAAAATACCACATCTTCTCCCAGCGTCATCCTACATAAAATATCCTCAAATTGCTGAAAATTTTTTTTGGTAAGTACATTTATGTACAGACATTCATTGAATTAAAATAGGGGCTGGATCTTAACCAAAAGGCGAAGAAACTATAAGAAAATTATGTTTTTCTGACTATGCATTTATAAATAAATGCCCTCCCCCCAAAAAAAACTTATTTAATCTATTATCGTTTAATGGGAATAGGGTAGTGTAGTATCGGTTCTGTTGTCATAAGACTGTCTTCCCAGGAATTACCTCCTCCTTTGTTATGGCAGTAGGGGGTGATCATCCAAGGTATTAGATCCTCCTGTTTGGGAGGGTTTATGTAGTATCTGTTTTTTTTTGGCATGAGCCCATCTTCCCAGGGGCTCCTTTTGGAGGGGATAGTGTAGTATCTTTTCTGTTGTCATGATACCATACTCGCAGGCATTACCTTCTGCTGTCATGGCGAGATCTTTCCAGGTATTACCTCCTATTTTGGATGGGGTATTGTACTATCTGTTCTGTTGTAATGATACCATCCTACAAGCCATTAACTCATCCTTTAAGGATCAGTGTAGTATATGTTCGTTATATATTATCTTTTCAGCCATTACATCCTCCAGTGTATGTAGCTCGTAGCGTAATACGACAGGAAGGAACATATATTTGCTAGTAATATATATATATATATATATATATATATATATATATATATATATATATATATATATATATATATATATATATATATATATGGGTAATGAATAAGGAAAAACCAAAAAAGGATGTTTTTTTTATATATTCATCAACGTTTCGTCTATATTTGTAAGACTTCCTCAGGATGATAATTTTCAGAAACATGTCATGCAAGTACGTGAAAATATGGGGTTTACATGATGGATTGACGAGAAAAAGTAGTAGCCACTACTGGGTGCTCAGGCCCGAGGTCCGGGCTTAGTGAAGTCAGGAGCATGGAATCAAATTAAGTGAAAAAATGGAGGGGTGGGGGTGAACGGAAATAATGTGGATGGCTGTTAGTGAAGAAGTGGAGGGGTGGGGAAAGAGGAGGGGGAGGCTCTGTGATGTTGGTGTGTGGGTAATGTCATGGTTTTAGAAAAGAAAATTATCATCCTGAGGAAGGCTTACAAATAAAGACGAAACTTTGATGAATATATAAAAAAAACATCCTTTTTCGTTTTTCCTTTTTCATTTCCCATTATGTCGGATTACCTTCATCCTTCCTTTCTCATATATATATATATATATATATATATATATATATATATATATATATATAGAGAGAGAGAGAGAGAGAGAGAGAGAGAGAAAGAGATAGTACTAATGGACATTTGGTATCTGTCTGTCTAAAACTGAAACTATAGTATTATTTCTATCCACATACTATTCTTCTATTTTTAATGTATACTCTAGATGGGGATAGTGTAATATCTATTTGTTGTTATGATATCATCCTCAGAGTTATTACCTACTCAGTTTTTTCTTTGGAGGTGTAGTATAGTATCTGTTCTTTGTTCATAGTTCCATCCCCACACACATCACCTTCTCTTTTTGGGGTGGGGCAGTATCTGTTCGGTTGTCATGAAACCATTTCCCATGTCATTACCCCCTCCTTTGTATGGACAGTAAAGTATATGTTCCTTAGTTATTATTATATCGTCCAAGGCTAGCAAAAATATGTGACCGGAGGGGGCATATATTCGCTAGTACATAAAATGTACACTAATCCATGAGAGGAAGTTTCATAAATTAAGCTGGAAATTCGCTGTAAGATGTTCAATCCGTTTGATTTATAGACAGCTGTGGAGTGAAGGGCCTAGAAAGAGATATTAGGTAGGGAAACACATTGAACAGAGAGGAAAAGACACGGAACTTATATGGGGGTTGGCTGGCTGAGCTGCTCACGCATCACTGATTTTGGTTGGCCGTTGCACAATTCCAAGAATGCTTTCAAGAGCTGCTCGCCATCTTTAAATTATCCAATGGCGACGTCACGTGGTTATCACGTGCTATCATCTGTTTCCATTCTTGTCCTTTGTCCATTCCCTTTCCTCTTACTCGTTTTTACTCATTACTTATATATTGGCGGGGTGGGGGTGCTTGTACCTTTGTTCGCGATTAATTTCTCTTTCACTTTTTCGCTTCATTGCAAACAATTTTTCTAAAGTTGATCTTATTTTAACTGTTAACTTTTTCTTTTATCTCTTTACATAGTAATCTGTACGAAGACCTCAGATATCCTGATTTTACACATATACATACATACACACATATATATATATATATATATATATATATATATATATATATATATGGCGAGAACTTGAATGCCTACTAGACACTATCCTCAAGTGTGTAAGGTCTCTCTGTACAGGGGGTTGTCAGAACAATCTGATAAGAGGATACTTCTTCCTACAAGTAAACCCTGATAAAATATTCAACATAACATAGTGTTCGATGCCCAAATAAGATCCCCTCGGTATGTGCTAACACACACTGGCTCATACGACGAATAGTGCACCTTCTCAAAGTAGTGTTGCCTCAATTAACAGCACTTAGCTGGATACTTCACCAGACTAGGTGAATTTTTGCCTTGAAATCCAGTATAACCAACAGACAACAAGAAAAGTATACTATAACATAGTAACTGGTCAATTGCGAAGAGGTAAATTAATGTTCTTAACTTTGTTACTAACTCAACGTTAGACAGGTAAAGAGAACTTTAATTGAATATTCGAATATCTATGTATCGTATATAGAGATAAAATGTTTGCCTTAAGAACGAGGCCCCTTGTTTTCATGGAGTAAAATGAAACAAAAAAGAATATATATATATATATATATATATATATATATATATATATATATATATATAGTCATCCACATATTGACTGTTTCGCTGTATAACAGCTCTTCAGTGAGGTTAAGACAGTTAGTGTCTAAAGCCGGGAGTATAACTACAGCGTTGAGCTGACAGTCGACGACTGTACCCCTACGCTATCATACGACACTGACTGAATGTAAGTGATATCTCAATGTAAACATTGTCAAGGGCCTGGAGCTCGAATCAGTTTTACCGATTGAGCTATGCCTTAAAGCTAATGGCAGTTAGCGATATCCTTATAAATAAGCTCTCCCCAAGAAAGGGAGCTTCATATAGCCATCCACATACATACTGTGTCGCTTCATCACAGCTCTTTAGTGCGGATAAGTTATGAAAATATATTTATGGCAATCAAGCTACACAGAGGCGTCCGCGTTTCATCCCCTTAGCGAATCCCCAGGCTAAAATGCATGGAGTTTGTTTTTCCGAGTGTTTCCTATTCTATTTTCTGTTTTCTATAGGGTTGCATATCCCTGTTTTTTGTTGTGTCGAAATAATGGGTCACCTTATTTTAACACGTGCTGTTTTGTATTTCTTTTTTAGGTTTCAGTTTTTAGGTTTTATTTTTTTTATTTTATTTTTTTATTTATTTGTTTATTTATTTATTATGTATTGAAAATCTAAGTTAAATTTTATTCTGTGTAAGCAGTTGCTTGCTATTTCACTTATACACTTCAATAGGTTTTGGGGGTCTTAAAGTTTAGGATTTCAAATTTCTCATTCAGACATAATCTACACGTGTCGTCTAAATTTCTACATGTACTGACCTGTCGTATTTTCTATTCGATTATTGGTGAGCGTCCGCTTTCATATTGAAATACACAGTTTTATTTATACAAAAATAGCATGGCTACAAATTCATAACATCTTTAACTCATAGCTTTAATAAGTTCGACATCTTCAGGCCAACAAGTCTTTTCTTTATGCTTTTATATTGTAGAGCTTATGAAAGCTACGACTTAAACATGTTGAGTAATGTGTACCATGCTATGTTAATATAAATAATACGTGTTATTATAAGTAAATAACTCCATTATCAAGCACTATTATATAAACACAGTAAAGATTCTCCGGATTTTTACTGTGTTAATACAAAACTTAACCGGGTTACTATATATTCTAATGTACACCTTACATTAAAAAAGAGAAGTGCGAGTGATTAAGTAGATAACGAGACGAACTGACGACCTGGTTGTGCCAAGTTCGAATCCAGCCGGTTTCACAGTACAACTTTCACTTAGGGATGTTGGCAACCATTACGTGGCCCCTCCTTCAAGAATGGCAACCACAGAATCAAGCTGGTTAACAAAGTTATACCCTATTGATTCATACGAATTTACTTTAATTTATTATTAAAAAAACGGACGAAAAAATTATGCTTCGCTAGTGTTTGTACTAATTATATAAAATAATAGAATTGCATCAGTAATTTAATTGTTTATAGGTAAATTAGTTTCATAATTTCTGCTCACCTAACGGAAAAAATCGTGGACTTTTTTAGAGCGGATATTTTGTTTCCGAATTCACGTCAGACAACAGGGTTGTCTGATTTGCTAGTTCCTTTCTCGCTTCCTCAACACTTTAACTCGTTTCGTTCAACAGGTTTTTACTCACTTACTTTCTCCTGACCGGATCGAAAGATTACCACTTAAAAATAAGAGCAAAATATAAATTTATAATGGTGTTATAGTAGATCAATTCAAATGAACATGATACCGTCGGTTTCAAATCAGTGAGGGTTCAAATCTTACCGGCTATTCTGAACCATGGCTGAGACGTTCTGCTGGGAAGAGATCACGCTTTATTTTTTATATATTTATTTTTCCTCTTTAAGGGGGTTAAATCACGCGTTTTTTTCAGAATTAAAACAAATATGAATGAAAATATCAATAAAAACATAAATTATTAAAAAATATAAATACAGATAAAGATAAAAGTAATAAAAATAGCAATACTACTACTATTAATAATAATAATGATTTTGATGATGATTCTAATAATAATAATAATAATAATAATAATAATAATAATAATGAAGAAGAAAATTAATAAAATAAAATAAGGAAAATATATATATATATATATATATATATATATATGCAATATGTATATTTCTTTTCAAAAAAATGTTTTATATTTTAATAAAGCGAACAAAAATGAAGTAAGGTACCAACAGCAATCACCAAAAATCATATCAATTTTTATGGTTTTCCACTCTCTTAGATGTAAAGGGAGCTACTAGTATTATTTTCTTTAGGTATACACTTCGTAGTAGAAACAGTAAAAGATTAAAAGGTATCACTAAAAAGCAGGTCTGAAAATAATGGCTGTCCCCTCCCGATTATGTTTTTGCACTTTGGGAGATAATCAGTGTGAATATTTCCTCACTCTTTTTGATTTCTGGACAATTAAAATTAGTAGTTTTCAATTAGAAAAATAATTCAATAAATAAGCCAAAACTTTAAATTTAATGAGTTTAAATTTAATTCTCCTGTGATTTTTGTTGAAGTCCAAATTACACTAAAATCAACCCCAAGAATTCCGGTTTAGATAAAGAAAAATAATTCATGGTAATCATTTTATTGAAGTTTCTATTTCAATGGCGAGAAATTATATTGACTATAGGAATTACTGCAAGTTTTTTTAAACATAACCCTTTAGAAAATATACTGATAGGTAAAACCAAACAAATGCATCCCTTTAAAACTCTAAAATTCACCTCCGAGAAATCTAGGGCACTTTAATAGACTAAAAATTTTAATAATTACAAGTCTATCCAAATTAATTTGTTTAGAGATAATTGAATATATAATGAATATGTGAATTTTAAAATCTCTCATGCTCCTTTAAAGAAACAAATTTACCTGAGGTGTTCTATACAACCTATTACATTCTTCATATTATCTATGAAACATCAACATCAGGATTCTTGGAAATTCTTCCGAGTGATCAAAATCTTTTAAGTCTTGAAATAACTAAATCTGCAACCGTATTTAACTTAGAACCAGAAACTAAAATTATTAACAGATCAGACTTACTTAAATATTTTTGCGCCACGTTTAATATCTTCAAAAATCATCCTGCACAATTTTATATCATATTATAAATCTCTTTCAAAAAAACTATATTTGCAAATTATTATAAAAACCATATCAATTTTTATGGTTTTCCACTCTCTGATTTTATTATTTTCCTATTTTTAAGGCTTTTAAGTTGTAAGAAATTCCAAATTCTTTTAAAAGAATTCGTAAAAAGGAGTTCCTTAATATAGTTTAAAGCACCTCAAATCCATATGATGTTTATTAATCTGAAGTATAGTAAAAAAAAAAATGCCTACGAACACGTCAACTAAACTTATTCATAATACACTAGAAGGATATGTCTGTACTTTTCTTCTTCTTTCGTGTGAATCAGATGATTCTGGTGTTGGCATTAGTTTCCCCGATGTTTTTCTAGTTAGAAACTTCTCTGTAAAGACATCGGGTACTTACGGGAAGGACCACGAGAAGGTTGCCAACATCCCTAAGTGAAAGTGGTATTTTGGAACCGACTTCAGTCCGTGTCGTTATCCACTTAACCACCGTCACCTCCCATGTCTGTACCAACCACAAATATATCAATTATAAAAGTATAATGTATAAACCCGTGTAATGATCTCAAAACAATTCCACATTTAATGGGTAACCCATATCAAATGACATTTGAATTTATGGCCGCCCCAGACAACAAGGGACTACCTTAAGAAACTATTATCTTCACACCATTTTAATCTATATGTTTTTTCGTATCTAGAAGGTGAAAGGAAGAAATAAAAAAGGGAGTAAATAACTGGGTGGGTAGGAATTAGTGAGACAAGTGCCTACACTCTATTCTATAAATATTAAATTTGTATCTCCGTTCATATATGTATCTATAGTAGGACTTCCTTATCTGGCCAACCCAGAACTGGTGTACCCTTGGTCTTGTATAACATATTTTATGGCAATTTTCGCGACAAGTTTATTAAGACCATCTATTTTCTATGAATGCATCTCTTGAAAACCTCCCAACTCTTGTTGATACAGTTCCTGTTGGGGTCGTTAATAGCCTGGAGAATATATACTCACTGACTGAGAATAGCCGGTGGGATTTGAAATCGCACTGACCTGAAACCAACGATATGAGGTTGATTAGTTGTCCTCATCCATTTTTGTCTTTTATTCTATTTTGTTTTGATATAACTAATAATGCAGTATGTAATTATCAAACGTACGTATAGACGAGAAAAATATGGACAAAAAGAATCGCAAAATCAATCCACACATAATTTATGTGACTAAGATAGAAAATATCGAAAAGTATTTTCCTCGTTCGATAAAGACCAAAACAAAAATTATAAGCAGCTCTCGGTAAAAAAAATTACTAAGTTTTGACATCTATCTATATAAAATATCTTTAGACGGCTGAAAGCCATTATTGCTATAAGCCGTCTAAAGATATTTTATATAGATAGATGTCATGGTCCTGTTTAGGGGACGTAATGAAAACACAGACACAGTGTTTATGGTATATCAAGAATATTGGAGAAAAGTATATACAATAGAGAAACAAAAGTAGACCGTCTGTCCTCACTGCCAGTGTAGACTGCGGTTCTGTAGCGATGTAATTTCTTCCCACCGCAGGAATATGTGACACAAGGTCTAAGGGTCAAGCCAGAGCCCCTAAAGAGGGGGCAATATGGCTTAGCATTCCCCGGTGAGTGCGCATCAGGCAGTAAGCAATGAACTTACTCCCCCGAAAAGGGGAGGAAAGACCTGGGAGGGTGCACTTACTAAGCCAACCTAGGACTCAACCTAGCGGCCCGACAGATAAAAGGCCACCGATTTGGCCAAGTCTCTGCCTGACCGACTGTCGAGAACAAATCCTTGACAGGTGTTACCAAGTCCGAAGACTTTGGTTGTGAAGCTATGCAATTCCTACCCACTGCAGGAATATGTGACACTATGTCGGGAGGTGGGGGAGAGTCAAGCCAGCGCCCCTAAAATAGGAGTACCCTAGGCTAGCAAAAATCGCCTGGGCAGCCTCGTCGGCATTCTCCGACCAGGGCGCCTAAAACAGTAAGCAATAAAATTAATCCCCCCAAAGAAGGGAGACAAGGCCTGGGAGGGTGCAACTCCTAGGACAACCCAAGACTCCACCCCTCGACCCGCCATATGAAAGGACACCAAGTGGCCCAGTCTCTGCCTGACTGACTGTCGAGAACGAAGCCTCGACAGGTGTAACCCAGTCCGAAGACTGGGGTTGTGCAGCTATGTAATTCCTTTCCACCGCTAGAATATATGATATAAGGTCGACAGGTGGGGGGGGGGGGTAAAGCCAGCGCCTCTAAAAGAAGGATAACTAACTTGGACAGCCTCGTCGGTATTCCTCGGTCAGGGCGCCTAAAGCAGTAAGCAATAAACTTACTCCCCCTAAAGAGGGATACAACGCCTTGGATGGTGCACCTCTTAGGACAACCCAGGACTCAACTCCTTGGCCCGACAGATAATAGGCCACTAAAGTGGCCCAGTCTCTGCCTGACCGACTGTCGAGAACGAATCGACGACAGGTGTTACCTAGTTCGAAGACTGGGGTTGTGTAACTATGTAATACTTCCCACCGTATGAATATGTGACATAGGGTCGGAAGGTGGCGGCGAGTCAAGCCAACGCCACTAGAGGAGCACTCTAACCTACCTAAAATCGCCTGGGACACCCCGTCGGCATTCTCCGCTCAGGGCGCCTAAGGCAGTAAGCAATAAACTTACTCCCCTTCAAAATACGGAGGCAAGCCTAGGAAGGTTTACCTGTTAAGACAATCCAAGACCCAACCAATAGCCCTAACTAATAAAAGGCCACCGAGTTGCCCAGTCTCTGCCTTACCGATTGTCGAGAACGAATCATCGACAAGTGTTACCCAGTCCGAAGATTCGGGTTGTGCAGCTATGTAATACTTCTCACCGCAAAAATATGTGACACAATATCGGAAGGCAGGGGAGAGTCATGGCAGCGCCCTTGAAGAAGTAGCACTCTTTCGTAGCAAAAATCTCCTAGGCAGCACTTCGACATTCTCTGAGTCAAGGCGCCTAAGGCAGTAAGAAATAAACTTACTTCTTTCAAAAGAGAATAGGCAAGGCCTGCTAGAGTACTCTCTATCAGACCACCCAGGACTAATACCTCAGCCTGACAGATAAAAGGCCACCGAAATGTCCCAGTTCCTTCCGAACTTATTGTCGAGAACGGATCGCGAACTCTTCAATCAACTCGATAGAAAAATCGCTTTTTTTAGTACGCTTTTACGCGTCGTGCATAGCTGTAGAATTTGCGGTCGGTACTTTTGTCAGAGAAAAAATTAAAATACGGTTTCAATTTTTTCTTCTTTCGGCAGAAGTAACGTTCTCTCTTTTGGAGAGAGAAAACAATCATGTATCACCTTATTGTTAAATATTACAACAGTGTCGGATATGCAATTAAAACAAAAATCACTGACCTTTCTTCACTTAAGAAAATTACGTGTGTTCCTTTCTTTTTTTCTAGTTTTCTGAAATAGGACGTTGTCTGCTAAATTAGTAGTCAATTTCTCCCAGTTTATTTTCTATTTAAGGTTTTCCATAATTAATGTTGTCGCCCGTTGTGGCGTACATTTAAAAAATTATCCCGAATGTTTTACGGTATTCACGCTGTCAGTGTAATGGCGTAAATTTGAAATTTGAAAACCCACGTTGCTGGTCGTTATGAGTTTTGTTAAGGTTCTCAAGAAAAATTCTTAACGTTTTTGTTTCTCGTGTAAATTCGAATACTTCGTACTCAGTTTTGTAATGTCTTTTTAAGGTTTACAGTTATTGTCGTTGTTCTCGTGTAAATTCTAATACCTCGTAGCTAGTTCTTGTGAAGTCTTTTTAAGGGGTTTCGCGAATTGTTGTAGGATCCCGTGTTGATTCGAATATCTTGTTGACAGTTGTTGTTGTTGGGTCCCGTGTAAGTTCGAATAGGTCGTCGTCAATTGTTATGGTGGCGGGGTCCCGAGTAAGTTCGAATATCTCGTCACCAATTGTTATGGCCCTGTTTAGGGGGCAGAATAGAAGACAAATGAAAACGGGTTTTAGGTATAATAAGTATATTAGTAAAAATATATACAACAGAGAAACACGACAAGTGGATCGTCTGTCCTGACTGCCAGTGTAGAATAGGGTTGTGGATATATGTAATTTCTTCTCACGACATGGATATGTGGCACAAGGTCGGAAGGTGGAGGAGAACCAAGCCAGCGCCCTAAATGAGGAGCACTCTGGCCTAACAAACATAGCCTTGGCAGCCTCGTCGGCAGTTCCTGGTCAAGACGACTCGGGCAGTAGACAATAAACTTCCTCCACCCCAGAGAGTAGAGGCAAGGCATGAGAGGGTGCGCCTCCTAGGACAACCAACGACTCAACTCCTCAGCACGACCTATTAAAAGATTAAAGTGACACAGACACTGTCGAACAGACTATTGAGAACTAATTCTCGACTAGTGTAATTTTATTTTTCATGATTTTTTAATGATTTAAAAACGTTTCTTCGTCAGCGCATTTTCTAACATCACATACTGAAGTCTTTTGCGAAAAAAACCCATCAGAGTTCAGTACTAAAAAACCACACTAGTGAAAAGACTTCAGAAATAGCAAAATACGGCAAATTGAACGACAAATCAAACGTTTAACACTTCTGAAGCATTCACAATATAGGTTGAATCAAGAAGAAGAAATTACATGATAGAAAACATACATAGGAGAAAAAATACATCAATAAATAAATTTAAAAATATATAAACAATAGTTACATTAAACTATTATTATTATTATTAATATTATTATTATTATTATTATTAATAATAATGATAATAATAATAATAATAATAATAATAATAATAATAATACAATGTAAAACGTCTTTGGGACATGCGCATACAAACTAATAAGGTTCTTGAACATTCCAAACACGACTTAATCTTTCTAAAATAAGAGTGTCATTAGAAGATTATTAAAGTCTTATCTCAATATATCGCTACCATTTTAAAGTGAAAGTCATCGAACAGAAGAGGGATCATTAAGTGAATCCATTGAATGTCAAAATTCGGGGTTATTATTGTTTAAATAACGCCGGAATTGACTTTTTTATCCGCACTCGGATGGTCCCCATCCGAGTACGGATAAAAAGTCAATATATATATATATATATACATATATATATATATATATATATATATATATATATATATATATATATATATATATGAATAACCGTCACTTATTCCAACCTTTCATACTCTTAATAACAAGAGACATGCATGAGCTTACATACTGCACATATTCTTGGAACCGACATTACATCGACGTCCCAACAACAGGGACGTATTTTCAACTTTTAACAAAGGTGACTAATTTATTTTTTTTAAATTACTTATAAAAAAGAAGAAAAAAAAAAATAAAATGTCTTTAATCTTCTAATGAAATCTATTTTATTAGCTGGAAATTCAAGTTTCAAATATAACAAAGAAAATATAGCCCGCATTTATTTTGGCTTTCGATAACCGTTACTTATTCAAATTTTCACATGTTGAGTTATATTTAGTAATACATTTTAAAGGATCGGTGGGCACGCGTAAGCGTCAATAATATGCAGGTGCTTTGTATGTATTCTAGGCAACAGGATTGGTAACGTAGGTACAGTTATTGTAAACCTTTCCATTTAGGGGTGTCACCGAAACAGTAACATACCCCTAAAAGTAAGAGGAAACATTTAAATTTAAAACTAATGTTATATTTATTGTTTCTACCCGTCCTAAAACGTGTATTCTACTAATTATTTTATAAACGAAATTTTCATCAATATTATATTGTTATTTTAAAACTATTTAGTGAGGTACCACAAAAACCGTGCCATAACCCTCAAAGAATGAATAAACATTAACATTTAAAATGAATGCTGTATTTATTGCTTATACCCGTCCTGGGAAGGGTATAGTACTAGCTAATACATATTTAATTTATTTTCGGTTTTCCCATATATACTATCGAAATTTGTCTAGGAGAAAGAACATTTGAGACACATATTGAGAGTATGGCAACTTTATCTTCCGTCGGTGTGTATATTGGAAACGGAGTGGATATGAGTATGTGTCTTAATTCACAGTTCTACTTCCGAGTGAGCGTGGTTTTTGTGAATGCTTTTCTACGCGTGCGCTAGCCATGTATGCAAACACACACAAAACCCGAGCCGTTTATTTGCACTCGGCTTTGCCAACAAAAGAGGCCATAACACGAAATAACAGGCTTCGCCAATTTGTAAAGAATTTGGTCAACACGAGAGAATGGCATCGTGGCGAGATAATAATAACAAACAAACAAACTAAAAAGACGCGAGGAAAAGAAAGTAATAAACGGTGGTACATTATATCTAATGTCGATATAATTGCAATTTGGAACGGTTTGACGATCTGAACGGCTGTTTGTTAATTCACAGGGCCTGACCAGATATTCTTTTTAGCCTCACCCCCTAAACCTGACCGGTCTTTGTCTAAAGCACCGAAAGAACTCATACCCCAGAATGATATCTAAAAATATGAAATATGAAGAAAATAAAACAGATCTTTGAGTTGAACATGTTTCTCAGCTGTTCAAATGCCCGACCTCTGAAAAGCATACTCAATTCACATCTCTATCTCTCAACGTCAGCTATGTATATATGATTATATATTTATTTGTGCAGGATTCACTCCTAAACTAAAAAACCGATCAATATAATTTATGAAACATATATGCTAGGATTAAGCAACCGTAGTGTGGGTTATATTTAGTTTAATTCATTTTATAAAAAGCATTATTTTACGTAAAGATAAATAGTCAAAAAAGTCAGTTTCTGTTAGGCGTAAGGGGTCCAAATATGGACTATATTTGTTTAATTTAGATTTATGAATAGAGGGAAAGGAGGGGTGTATGTCTTTCGTGAAAATTCATATACTGCCGATTTTTGTTAATTTTTTAGAATAGTTATTATACATAAATAAATAAATACTCAGCAAATTAAAATGTTGTTTGAGTATGTCAAAGTCTTTTAGAGAGCATAATATTGGCAGAACCTCCCATTTAAAAATTCAGATATTTCAGATTTGACTTGAATTTGACTCAAAGTCATTAGACATCAATTAAGTAAAATTCCCTGAATGAAAATTGTGTCTTAAAAATCCTCTTAAGCTTAAGCCTTAAATTTGAGACATTTTATATAATCAAAATCACTTAATGGATGTTGATCAACATTAGAAAAAAAGAATTCGCAACATAAGGATTGTAGACATAAGTTTAGTACCATTATAGCTGATTTTAATCTTCATAAGTCGTGCAAAGCTCTTTTGTTCAGTGAATTAATTTTAACCTTCCAGGGAGTAGTATTCTTCTAGTATATATATATATATATATATATATATATATATATATATATATATATATACAAAGGTTGAACAAAATAATCGAAAAACCTTGAAAAACCTCCCATGAAATCGAGCTTTGTGAAGTGGTCGCCGAAATTCTTATTTCAAATGGGATTTTCCAGATAGTTGTACAGATCTACTGTAATTTTTACTGTCGTGATTTTGTGCTCTTTCTTCAAAGACACTACGATCTCGTTCAAACAGCTTAGGCGCTCTTCCAGAATTTTATTTAAAGGGTGATGTTTTCTCTTTTTTTATAGGGAATCATAACCTTCGAGACAGTTTTTCTCGATACGGCCAACATCTCAACCACTTCCGTTATAATAGCACCTGACATATAGGCACAAACAATCTGTCTTCTTTAGAAATCTGACAGATCTATCATTTAATTCTTTCTTACTAATATAAACTATTTTAAATACAAAATAAATTCATCCTATTAATTCAGCACAACAATGACTATAAATTAAAAAAATGAAACCAACATTTTAGTAATGTTTTCAATTTTATAGGTGTTTTAAATTGATGCAAAATTCACAAGGTGTTTCATTATTTTATGTTAAGAAGGCTGAGCGAAATGCTAAGTGACGGAAACAAAATAATAAATCGAAGTGAGGGGACTTACTATTTATATTTTCTTAAAATCTTTCATAACAGCAAGTGTGGTGTCGGCTATTTGTGTGTTGTCCGGATGATTATTAAAGTAATTTATTCAATATTTCGGGAAAATCTCTCCTTTGTCAAAAATAATAAACACCAAACCAAAAATCTGTCTGTGTAGAATTTTCCAAAATGGATGCCAGAGTGCAGGGTTCAAGCACACCAGTTCTACAGAAAATGGAAATTAATAAATTTTAAAATTAGAAAATGATATATATATATGTATATATATATATATATATATATATATATATATATATATATATATATATATATATATATATTCTACCCTTCCCTATTAATACTAATACGTCGGATATTTGTGGTGTGTACATTAATTCATATTCGAAACACGTACTGTTTTTATGTTTATTGAATTTTATCGCAAGGTTCTTAGCAGTCGGGCGTGATACATGTAAGCTGTGCGAACGCAATATTTCTATTATTTTCGTGTGAATGTGTTGAAAAGTATCATATTAATATTAAATTTAAGGTAAATGAATCTGAATGTTTTAAAAATGTATATGTTTTTAAATTGATTTAAATGAAAATATTTATCAGAACAGATACTACTCTTTATTCCTAGGCTAATAAAAACAACTTTCTATAATGTTAAGTCATAACACTTTAACGTTAAAGTAAATAGGTCTCCAGAGCGCTGCCGAAGCCATCTTTCCTGGAAACTCAACTCTTGGCCGGCCAGTGAAAGCAAGATGGAGCTGATGAAATTAGAAGTATACTTTGTTCTGGGCAGTCTGTTTTGTTGTCGGCAGTGAGACAAAATGGATTCGCGCAGTGGAAGGTCACGGTCAGACTGTCCAGTTATTGGTAATCTCGTTCCGCGCCAAACGACACGCTTCTTAGTCTAAGATGCTTTTTTTCTTTTCAGGATCAACACGAAGCTGTTATTTAGTAGTGTATGTATATTCGGCTATTTATCCAAATCAGTTGTCCGTCGTCAATAAAATGTATTTATTTTTCTATAAATAGACTTCTTCTTTCTTCTGATATCGCGGTCACCTCTTCAAATTACGTTAATTTATATAAATTATGGTAATTACACTTACATGTTATTTATGAAATTCTAATTGTTTAATACTTCTGTAGCAGTAACATAATTAAGATCTATTTTCTTCATACAATTACATGTAATCTCTTGCGTAGTGATTCGTACGTGGTTCAGTGAGATAACATAGGAATGCTATAACTTAGGTAGTGTTACGTTAGGCGATTAGAACACATGCGCATGCGATTTTTTTGATTTCCGCCTAAGACGATTTCGCACTATTTACAAACAGTCCTTTCGGAGAAGTTGCCGAGACCAGTAAGACCTTGAAGGCGCGTTGACAGGAAATCATATGTCATGGTTCGCCTCTCCTTATGACTTAGACGACAGGCGAAACAAAAGACCTGGACTGAATCCCTCTTCTATAGTGCATACATATCGACCAAACCAACCTTTGTACGAACTCTGTTTCTATAACTGTTTCCAGACAACGTCTGTGTTTGTGAATCTGTTGAATAAAAGTTCATTTAAATTGTAGAGAAGTTTGTCTTTTGTTATGGAAATCGCTCCAGACAAGGCATGAAGCCACTTGACGTAAGGAGCTAAACAAATACTACTTCAAGGTAAAACTACTAGCCAACGATAACTGCAATTATTCACCCTTTGTAAGAAACATCACTATTAGAATGTGAGGACTACAGGATAAAATAAGAAAGGAGAGTTACGAGGCTGCCAAAAGTAAACCCAAGGTAAACATTCTACTTTTTTAACTGAAGACTGGTGACATTTTTTCTCTTGTCCAACAAGACCAGGCTACTACAAAATGGCTATCTCCGACAAGCTTATCATTATCTCAACAACTTCTATACTTCCATAGTGTTCGGAAATTTAACCCACCATACTGGATTTTGGGCAGCTTTTCTACGTAACCTTTCTTGACACGATCGCACTTTACAAGTTCTTTATAGTCGAACAAGACTACAAATTACCTTCATTTAAATAAATATTATACTCACGTCATTACCTACCTCCGTTACCTATTATTACATCTGAAATATGTGGAATCCTCCGCCGGTAGAGTGAGTAAAGTATGATTATGCCATGCAGGATGAAGAAGTGGAATGTTTATTGGTAGAACCAATGTTTGATATTGTGCGAATTCCTCGTCATGTTTTCTTAATTCGTTTCCAGCAGAAATGGTGTTGTTGGTTTTATAGAAATAATGAAAATGGGGCGGAACTCTCCTGGGTTCATTTTCTTTTTTTAATTATTATTTTCTACAAGAAAAAACAGAAACGTATATTGGACAGGTTAAAAGAATCGGTGACGCCAAGTGCGAACAAGTTTTATTCGTTTTTGATTGACGTCGGGTCCATTTAGAACTGTGGAACAAATATCCGAAACAAAGTAAATATTAAAGCGTTCATATGACCAGTCCTATTTATTATAAACATCATAAAAATGAAAGAAATAATTACTAATCGGACACGATACACACACACGCACATACACAAACATGCAAACACACACAAACACCCTCCACACACACACACACACACACACACACACATATATATATATATATATATATATATATATATATATATATATATATATATACATACAAGACAATCTCCCAAAGTAATCAACAAATCAATATATTGATTTTGGAATATATAAATAGTCACATAAATGTTTTTAAATACTAACATTTAGATGGTTCATCTCTATCTATCTATCTATCTTCCTCTCCCCCCTCTCTCTCTCTCTCTCTATATATATATATATATATATATATATATATATATACATATATATATATATATATATATATATATATATATATATATATATATATATATAAATGTTGAGTTTTGTTAAAGACACCAACATCACAAAGTGAATAGGGTCGAACCATTCACCGAAATGTATTGAATCAATACATTTCGGTCTATGGTTCGACCATATTCACTTAGTAATGTTGGTGTCTTCAACAAAACTCAACATTTCTTTACAATGTAAGAAGAGAATATCCAGAGGATACGGTGGTAGGAAGGGAAGACGATAGCTATTGTGCGTAGTAGGTATGTGAGAGGAGGAAAAAGAAGGAGTGGGAAGAGTAATATGTGTGTATAGTATGTGAGAGGAGGAGATGGTAGAGAGGTCGGGGGATAAGTGAGAAGAAGAGGAAGGAGAAAAAGGTATAAGAATGAGTGTGGGGAAATAAATTGAATGAAAATAAATGTGGTAGACAGAATAAATTAGAAACATCGGATGGAAGGTAAATGAAACAATAAAGAAATTGGAAAATAAAATAAAATAAAAAATTAATTATACTAAGGGAATATAATTTAAACAATACGGTAATGGATCATCTTTATTCCACAAAAATTGATTGTCTTATTAGTTTCTGTTGAGTTTTGTTCAATGAAGCCACATCACCAAACGATTATGGTCGAATAATCGATCGAAATATCTAGGTTCAGCTTTAATGATGTGTTCTTGCCCTTATTTTACTAGCATGTAATCATGCTTGTCCACATTTTCATAATTAATTTTACATTCTATCTTAAATTTTTATTTCATATTTATTCCGTCATATATTGCCTCCCCTCCTCCTACCACCGTTTCTCCTCCTGGATATTTTCTTCCTGCATTATATATATATATATATATATATATATATACAAGATCTGATATTCGAAATGTTTTTGTACACGTTTGTTAAGGGGGTTGGTATCTTATCAACACTGCTAGGGAGCCATGAGATAAAATACTGTTTTATTTTATCCCTGGCCAGTTCTCTCTCCCTGGATATTTTCTTCCTACATTGTATATATATATATATATATATATATATATATATATATATATATATATATATATATATATATATATATATATATATATATATAGTAATCCAGGTAGGGTAAAAATCCAAAGGGAATCAAACCGGGCTTATAAAAGAGTGCTCAATAAGAAATATAGAGCTGTATTGTGAATGCTTTTATTCAAACATGTACAAGGTCTGCTACACTGGCATGTCGATGTTATCGATCTACAGCTCCCAAGAGCTGAGGTCTCATCAGGCAGAGAATTATTTTTTGATCCAACCTGGTTGCTGAATTCCCTGATGAGACCTCAGCTCTTGAGAGCTGTAGATCGATAGCATCGACATGCCAGTGTAGCAGACCTTGTACATGTTTGAATAAAAGCATTAACTATATATATATATATATATATATATATATATATATATATATATATACGTACCTCTGACATGTTAGGTCAGCACTACTTTCACTTTTTATTCTAATTTATCGCACTTTGTTATTTTGGGTGAGGGAAATTATTTTTCATTCGAAGATTCATGAACTGTGACATATCTGTAAACAGATTCTTTGTGGGTAACTCAAGATTATAAGTCCAGTTCTTATAGATAATATAGAAGAAACAAGTTTCTTTCTTAAGTTACAAATTACTTTACATTTGGCAATTTCTTCACATTCGACAAATAAAAATAGTTCTATTGAAACCACAACTACATATAAATTATATGTGTTATTATAATTTTTAATTTTGGTATTTCAAACGGTGTCTGTTCTTTATCCAAAAAATATTTTTGATAGATATTGAATGACATTTTCAACTCTGTAAAACATTGCAACTTTATCTTAACGAACAAGTGAAATCGTTCCACCGAATGGCAAGGATAAACCGTTATCTTTTTCTTAATATCAACGTACGTGCGTCCATCTTTTAATTATCGTTATACCTTTAACCAACAAGCTCTCATTTCAAAATGAGAGTCCGTAAAATTATTATGCTAATTAAAACCACCCACATCAGAGTTCATAGCTGATTTGTGTGTGTTTTGTAATAACATGCATTTTGTTTCTTAATGTTTCTGTGTATATGTAAATGGAATTTTCTATCTATTAACTTGCATTTGATGTTATCTTGTATATTTTCTCTTTGGTTGAAATATTTCGCTATTTGGAAGTAAAATTTGGTTTTATCTGACACTAAATTTGTGACTATCAAAGTCTGATAGCTTATTTTGTCTCGCCTATGTAGCAGCTATTTTCACATTTTGGTTATTTTCCAGAATATGAGAACTTATGTATTTTATTGCCACGATGATAACACTCCTTAATTTAGAGTGACCTTTGTTACTTTCGCTCGATAAATATTATAAGAGCCTGTCGTTCCGAATTATTTTCATGCTGGTTTTCTAATCTTTCCATATCTTGACAAGGTTTTTTTTCCAAGTCTATCGTCAAGTCTTTCAATACCTTGACCAAGCTTTGGTCCAAGTTTTTCCTCGCGTCTTTCGATATTCTGAATACGCTGTTTCTCGTGTCTTTCATCGAGTCTTTCCATCAATCAGCTGTTTGTCGAGTCTTTCGTCGATTCTTTGCATATCTTTAATACGCCGTTTTTCGAGTCTTTCTCTGTTTTCTGAGTTTTTCGTCGATTCTTTCCATATATGCTGTTTTTCGTATCTTTCGTCGTGTCTTTCCATGAATCAGCTGTTTTCCGAGTTTTCGGTCGAGTCTTTCCATATCTTTAATACGATGTTTTCCCTGTCTTTCGTCGAGTCCTTTCATAGCTTGAATACATCTTTTTTCGAGTCATTCCTCGAGTCCTTCCATAAATCATTTGTTTTCTCGAGTTATTCGTCGTTGATAGGTTTTGTTTTGAGTCTTTTGTCGAAGATTTCTATATATATATATTTTTCGTGTCATTCGTTATCCTTTCGATGAATCCGCTGTTTTCCAAGTCGTTTGTCGAGTCTTTCCATATCTTGAATACGCTGTTTTTCGAGTATTTCGTCGAGTCATTCTATTAGTACGTCTCGACGAAAGACACGAAATATAGCGTGGCAAAACTCGATTAAAGACACTTTAATCGAGTTTTGCCACGCTATATTTCGTGTCTTTCGTCGAGTTTTTCCATCCCTCAATTCTGTTCCGAGTATTACGTCGAATTTTCTAATACACTGTTTTTCGTTTCTTTCGTCGAGTTTTGCCATAGATAAGCTGTATCCCGAGCCTTTCGTCAATTCCTTCCATATCTTGACTAGGCTGTTTTTCGAGTCTTTTGTCGAGTCTTTATATGTCTTGAATACGCAGTTTTTCGTGTCGTTCTTCGTATTCTACCATATATTGAATACGATGTGGTTTGTATCTTTCGTCGAGTCTTTCCATGAATACGCTGTTTTCTGAGTCTTTTGTTCAGTCCTATATTTTTACTACGCTGTTTTTCGAGTTTCTATATATATTGACTGAGCTGTTTTACTTTCTTTCAATATCTTGACCACGTTCTTTTCTTGTTCGCTTACAACTTCTAACATAAAACTTGTAAAATAGTTGATATTTTTTAAAACTTGGTTTAATTCATGTCAGTCTTGTTCGTAAGTTTGCTTACTACTTCATAGGTCAATAGAAGATCAATACAAAATTATTTGCTCGTCGCCAATTTTTTATATTGTCGAACGACAATTAATAGAAATAAATGTACTCAATCACAAAGTTAAGATATAAACTATGCATCATTTTGATTTTCTCTCTACATACTACAATGACAAATGCAAATATTTTCGGGCTGAGTTCATAATGGTCATAAGAGTTTTTTTCACTCTACAACAGTAAGTTATATTGTCATATTGCTTTATCCAATTCGGAGTAAGCTACTACAAAATATGGTATTATTACCATATGATCACTGCACTCTCCTACTCTTGGTAAATGATATTCAGATTTTTCAAAATGCTCAATTCATTAATATTGATTGGCTGTCATCTAATTAATCGTAAGCTACAATATCCAATGTTAGTCTCGCAAGACCCTAGTTTACTATGTTTAATTTAAATCGCTATATGCACAACATAACAAATTTAAGTCAGTAAATGTTGTACGTAAGCGTCTGCTATTGTTGTTGTTTGTGGTGATGGTGATATTGGTGTGTTTTTGTTGTAGCTTTTGTTGTTGTTGTTGTCAACGAGTAAGGCTTCATAATAGAGCTCACGAAGATAATGCCTCGGGGTTTGCTGGTCCGCATAAAGTCCTATCTTTGGTGACAGATATTGGTTAACCTGTTAGATTGCAGGCTATTACCACTTAAATCGAGAGCAGCAATACTCAAATGTTGCATGAGAGGCTGGGAGAGTTTCGGCCTCGAAAACAAAAAAACAAATTAGTCAGAAGCAACATCGTCGTTTTCTCTCTATTCTTTTACGGTTCTGCGCATGGCACATCTCCTCTTGCCACACGCAGGGGCAGATACGTTTAGAAGACGACGAATCCTGATGATGACACCACCTGGATTTTCACGAGAGCACTCTCCGCGGGGTTGCAACCCTATACTGCTTTGTACCAAACCTGTCCGCCATGGGTTGTTCTGAAGGAACCAACGTTCCAGAATGAATAGCTTTGAAACCCTTACGTTGCTACTTCCTCTACAATGACGAGGAAAGGTTAAACTTTAGGAGCGTGTTATGGTGGTGGTCAGATGGGACTCTTGAACAGAACCCATAACATTCTGCATAGGAATTTTCTGGTTTGCATGAAGCCTTCTGCGTTGACTGTATCTATTCATTAGACCTGCAGCATTGTAGGGGCTTTAACACAGATATCCAGGACAACAAGACACGACACGAAGTTGGGGAAGGTTTTACCTAAAATAAACAAAAGAATAGCGGTTATATTATTATCCTCCCTCTATTGGTTTACTGTTCTCCGCCGTACACGTAACTGCTTGCTACAGATGTAGAGGTAGAGACGACCAGAGGACGAGGCATCCTGATGCTAACTCTTCTTCGATTTTCACCAGAGCCGTTTTAGCCAGATAGCTATGACACAACAACGTTGCCGTCACCCCTACTATGCCGAGAAAAGAATTGGACTTAAGGGGGATAGCTTATGTTTTATGTCTAAAGGCGAGGATAGTTGAAAATAAATTTTATAAAAACACGCGTGTTTATCTTGTCTTCTTCCAAAGCGTTACTACGTGTCATTTACATCATTGGTCGTCAACTGGTTATCTACGGACCACTAGTGGTTCGTGCGATAATTTTCATGATCCACAGAAAAATTGTGACATTATCTCATTTTTTATGAAGCATCAGATTAAAGAATGGCGAATAACATAACGTATTATGGATGGTATATATATTCAAAACCTTATGTAAACTCGAAAGAAACACCAGTAAACAAGTACACAAATGTGACATCATCCAATCATTGCATTATCTTACATGATTTTGACAACGTCTGGCATGAAGGTCTTCTCATGGAAATTAATTCGTACACTATTACACAGCGATTATTTTATATAGTCAGATACTTATTAGCCAAAAGAAAGATACAGGTTGTTCCTGATGACCGTACATCTAAACATGAATGCGAGTGTGCTTAAGGGGGCGATCCTTGGAATTTATTATTGCTGATTTTCATAAACGACCTCCCTGTTGCAATTGTGTCTGAAATGGGTATATTTTCGAATTACATCACGCTCTGTAGGAAAAACGAACATAAACATAACAAAGGTAATGGCTAGATACTTAGGAAATGCCGTTCAGTCTGTAGTGGAATGGGGACATACTTGGATGGTAACATTTAGTGCTCTTTTTCTTACCAATAATAATAAGAAACTTTTTCAACAACCGATTTCCGTGCTAATAGCACCATACATAAGAGTCAATCATTCAAATTACTCGGCCTAATATTCACAGGTAAAATGAATAAGAACAAATACATAGAATACATTGTTAAATCTGTTGCAAGAAAGGTGAACTCCCTGTACCGTGCTAGAAAACTACTTACACGTGCGAGTATCCTATATCAATAGAAAGCTACCATTCGCTTATGCATGAAGTATTGTTGCCACATCTATGCTGCTGAACTTACTACTACTTTCTCCCTCTTAGACAGGGTCCTAAAAAGACCCTTTAATCTAATAGCTCCCATACTATCTACCAAGCTCCAGCCCCTGTAACAGCGCTTCAATTCTGCATTTCTTGAGCTTGTTATGCAAGTACTACAATGAATGAGCTCCGACGCACTTGCTTCACTGGTGAACCCTCGACGTAAATACCCCCGACCGACATGACAAAATAAAATCTCACCCATTGACTGCAGAGGTCCGAAGATTCCATAATAGTTTATTTCCTAGTCTTCGGTTAGCCTTTGGAAGTAACTCCCTACTTCCTGTTTTAAATTACTGAGCTAACATGCAGAAATGTACATTTTATGCGAACAAACATCTTGCTGCACAACTCGCCGCTTTGGGTTCCCCTGTAGTTATAGCCCCTAATTCACAGTTGTCCTTTGCGTCTCAGTAGCAATATGCCTTGTTTAGGTGAATAAAATTAAAAGTAAAAAAGACATGTTTAATACTTGTTAATAAACAGTTTCTAACAATAACTGTTGATAACTAGTTACTTGATTGTTTGCCAATATAATTTTCTCCAAACTTAACATAGCACCAGCGAAAGATTTACAATAAACTTGTAGTAGTGAATTTGGATTACGACAATATCGTTATTGTTGCCATAACTATCAACTTTCAGCTAATGCACTTCAAAACCTTGGGACCTAGCTACGGCCAACGCGGGGGTTTTATACAGATCATACAATTCTGATACATTCGATGTAAATAGCTTCCAAAACTTTCAATATTTGAATACATGACTATTTATAAGAATTACAACCAATTTTAATTGCTTTCTATTCGACAGCTTCGATCGGTCACATACTGATTGGTTCATTTTTTACTTATTACAAAATAATTAAACTAGCTGTCCTGTCCACGAATAAACCAAATTGCAATCTGATTGGTTGGATGTAAATAGCTTCACAAACTTTCACTCTCAAAATACAATAGGATTTACTAAGAATTTTAAAGACAGTTTAAATTACTTTATATTCGATAGCTTCAAGGGATCACAGGATGCTTCATTTTTTTTTTGTTAATATGTAAATGATTAAAATGGGTTACTTGCTTTCAAATGAACAAAACTTTATTCTGAATAATTGTGTGCAAATAGTTCTCACAACTTTCAATCTTTGAATACTTAAGGATGTTCAGTTTAAATAGCTTTCTATTCGACCGTTTCGAAAGGTCAGGAAACGATTCGCTTTTTTTTTATTTGTAACTATTACCAAATGATTAAATGGCTGACTTGTTTACGAATAAACCGAAATGCATTCTGATAGATTTGATATTAATATGTTCCAAAAGGTTCACTCTTAGAATAAATGAGGATTTGCTTAGAATTTTGAAGACATTTTAGGTGATCATAACATTGCGTAGTCTGTGTAATTTGTTAATAATTTAAAGTTAGCTGTTATATGTGCGTTTCGACGGAGTCCGGCTGGTCAGTCTTATTTGAGTAAATAATTTTTACATTCTTTAAGATAAGTATTCGATGTCATCTTGTTATATATGCCCGTACTGATGCGTGTATAAGATCCTTTACGCAGGTGGGTTGATCAACCTGTTCCCGCCTTTGTCGTCGCTACCATCGCCGCTGTGACCCAAAGTTGTTGATAAAACGCACGCGCGCTGATCAGCTTGTCGCCGGTTAGCGAAAATTGCTTTTTTATCCGCCGATACACAACCATGACGACACTTGTTGGTTCGTTTATAAAAGGGTTTATTTAAAAAGACAGAACGCAAAATTCACATGCGTGTGAGAGAGATGAAATATGTAGATCTTACTACATTAGGCCACTCATTGCTTGTTGTCACCAATTTTAGGGACAGCACACAAACACGTCTTTCCTTGTTCAAGTCTCGCCGGCTAAGAGCGAAAGAGAGAGAGAGAGAGAGAGAGAGAGAGAGAGAGAGAGAGAGAGAGAGACCCGCCTAAAAATAACGTGGTTTGCATAACTTCTGTCCGATACCTCCTCTGACCTTCGACCTTAAAACTTTTCCATTAACACGACTACTACTATGTAACAATCTCATTCAACTGAAGCTGATCTATACTCAGTGTATTCAGCTTAAATGATCATAAGATTGCGTAGATGTTTTGTTCGTTTATAGTCTTTAAATAGCTGCTATATACTACGCTAGTTACGCCGACCGTCCACTGATCGGTCTTTGTGCGAGTAAATGATCTTAAGATCGTTTAGCACCGTACGAGGACATCCAGTTCCCTCATAATGCAAGCCTTTCATCTAATTCCGAATAACTCCCTGATCAAAACGAGCAGATAACAAACAAAAAGAAAACAGGAATAAAAGCGAAAAGTATTCTGTTCGGCATCTGAAGAATTTGGCAGGGAATTGTCTTGGAGAAAACGGGTAATCCCTTCTTTTCTGTTGGATCTGCGAAAAAGCAAGACAACATGAAAATCAAAAGAGAAACACATTAAGGTTCCGCTGCTTTGACTTCTTGAAGATACAAAGTAAATAAATTATTTCCTGTGTTCAATCATTAAGATTTTTTAAGAACTCAACGTGCATAACGATATGATATCTGATTTGATACATGCTAACAACAAAATGATCAAATATATAAAGAAAAGTCGTTGGACACAAATAGCATATAAGCTGACAAATAGAACTAGCTGATTTTATTGTACTTTGTTATTAGCAATATAATATTGTACTTCGCTACGATTTACTTGAACACATTACTTTAATCATCTAAAAAGTAAAAATCAGCCTCCGTCTGTAAAGGCAAATAACTAATATTTTAAATTGAAGAATATAATACTAGTTGTCTATTTTATAACTAAAATGCTATTTTTTCTTCTGCATAAATTCACAAATGTGCAAACACACACACACACACACACACACACATATATATATATATATATAATATATATATATATATATATATATATATATATATATATATATATATATATATATATATATATATATATATGGAGTTATTTTTGTCAGGTGTTTTTATATACCTGGCTTGCTAGTTAACCAATCAGACTATTCGTTGTTCCCTCAGCCAATCGTTGGGCTTCCCGCGAGCAAAGACTTTGTTGGTGACGCTCCTATGCCTATCCTATTTTTTGTTAACAATGGATTTCCTATATCCTGTTTCCTTTGTTTTGTCAATACAGTGGGCGAATTTATTTTAACACGTGGTTTCTTGTTTCTATTTTAAATTTTAACTTGTTCAGTTTTTTTTATATTTATTTATTAATTTATTTTTATTTTTTAATTTTATTTATTATATATCATCTTAAGGTAAATGTATTTCTGTGTAAACAGCTGTTTGCTATTTCACTTCTAGAGTTTAATAGGTTTCGGGCATAATCTACACGGGTCGTCTAAGTTTCTACATGTACTAGCCTGTCTTACTATTTTCCATTCAATTATTGGTGTGTGTCCATTTTCTTTGAGCTCCACATAATGGTTAGCTAGTGCTGTTTAAGTTCGACGTTCTTTGTTTTTAATCGTGCGTTTGTGGTCATAGTATCTGGTCTTAAAGTCTAGGGATGTCATACCGACGTAGTATTTTTTGTTATTTGATCTTTCGTTGTCAAATATCGTTGCTTGGTATACAACACTTTTAGTTAGGCATTTATTTTGTAGTTGACAAAGTTTACGATTTATGCAGTTACATCTTTTCTCTTCATTGCTAACTTTTTCGTTTCTATTCGGGTGGTTATTATTAGTGTTTTGTTTATTTCTATTAGTATTGTTTATATTTTTGTTCTTCGTAGAGTTATTTTTGTTATATTTTCCACTTTGTTTATTTTTTTCTTCTCTGTTGTTGTCTTTTAGTATTTTGTTGTTGTGTGCCTTAATTATCATTTCTAGGTTTTCACAGCAGCTGTAGGATAGTTTTAGATTATTTTTATTGAATATTTTATGTAGAGGGTTGATTACGGGGAAGTGTTTTTCAATCAGATTTAGGAATTTTTGCCTAGTTTAGTTTTTAGCATCTGGTTATAGGGAGGGGTATAGTAGATTATATTTCTTTTTCTTTTGTTTTTATTTTAAATTTTGTTGTAATTATTGAACGATTTGAACCACGGACAAGAGGTACTATTATTTAACTCAAAACCAACATAATTATCCATTATGCCACTGTCGCATCTATATTAAATTTAAGATAAATAAACCCTATATTTCATTTACGAATATAGTAAGTATTAGTATTCGATCTGCTAATATAATATATATATATATATATTAATTTAATTAATTAAGTTTTAATATATATTGATAAAATTTATTTTAAACCAATAAGAATGAAGAGAGAGAATTATAGATGTATATGCGTGCGATCCGAAATAATTAATTTGTTTAATAAGTAACATAATACTTGTGAAACTCCATGCCAAAAAAATCCAGGCTTAAACCACTCCATTCAATTTTATTTATTCTAACACTATTTCATATTTACCTAACAACTAAGAGAACTGTTCATATCAGAACAATTGGACTAGCAGAACCATTTTTCTAGGCCATTGAAAATTTGAGTAACTCTCATTTTTGGAGCCGGACGGTACTCAAAATTCGAATATGGTAGTTTACAAAAACTGCAGTTTTAAGGCTAAAACTTAATGAATTGCTTTGAAAACTTCACCATGTAAGTTATTAGAGCAACGATTCCGAAAATGATACTTTGAAAGGCTAAATAAGGGGAAATTCACTAATAAGCAGATGTTTATTTCTGTGCAGATGTTTTTTTTATAGAACTCTCCCCAGACAAGGCATGACACCACTTGATATAAAGAGCTAAGAAGAACGAAATATGATTATCTTACAGACAAGAGATGCATATCGGCCTTAGTCATGAACAGACTAATGCTATAGATAGAAACGAAAATAGTCAGCAGGAAGATAGTTCCACAAGCCTTCATCTCTTGGGAAGAAGCTACTGGAAAAGGAAGCTGTATTACAATTAGGTATCCAAACAGCGAATTGATGGAGACCACTAGACTAATGAGTCAAACGAGCTGGAACAAAAGAAGTAGGGAATAGACTGCATAATTTTAACGAGCACATGCAATAATAGTATTTATAGAAAAGACTGAGACTAGCAACATCATATCTGTGAGGGAGAGGGCGCAGAAAAGAAGAAAGGGTGTGACAAATAAAATTACAGATACGTTTCTGCACCTTATCAAGAACCATCAAATGGTGTAGAGATTCACCAGCCCAAATATGACAAAAGTATTTTATGCTACACAGAAGAGATTTAAAAATTGAAAAGAAAAACAACATAACTGTGATAGCATGAAAGAATAATCTTTTTATTTAAAGACAATGGAACTCTTCAAAACATGCAAAAAAGTTCTTGGGATGTTTGCCAAACTTAAGAAAAGTATGCTGTAAATCTGCCAGTTTTTCATATTTTTATCAAAAATCCTCACAAATTTACAACGAAGTCAATACAGACAACAAATTAAAACTTTATTCATGACTATTTAAATTGTCAAAATTAAAACAAAATGTCACACAAATTAGCTTAAAATAGTGTGCAACACATACTTAATGCAACCAACAATCTATCCAACAATTCATCTATCCACCCATTCATCCCATCCATCTATCCACCAATCCATCCATGCCTCATAACACCAAATGACGTCATCGGGGAGGCAGGTAGATACATTACTTTTTAGTGGGCATGTTAGAGCCTGGTAGAGCGCGTGAAATCTCCAGGCCCCATACTGCATCTGGTATTCCCAAATAGTAACCCATTTAGTTCTGTACAGACTCAATGTCGCTTAACTTCGGTGATCTAACGGTAACCGCTGTGTCAACATTATAATGCCGTATATTAGTAATACTTGATAATAAATAAAATTCAAGTATGTGCAGCAAAAGTGCACGCTAAATACAATAAAAATAAATTTGAGCTATCTTCAGTTCATCTTCTAGAAATGTCCTAAACTAAGAATTTTCGAATATATCTTCTAAAAAATAAAGTGAGTAACTAGGAGCATATATATATATATATATATATATATATATATATATATATATATATATATATATATATTAATTTATTTATGTATTTTTATGAAATGATCATTATGAATTTTGGAATATATATTCTCAGCAACCTGGTGAGTAACATGGGTACATTATTATTTTTTGTAAAGTTTACAGCTCGCTTCCTCCCATACAAACTTTTAATGTCCTAAATTAATTAAGGGTCATCATGAATTTTTGAATATATATTCTAAAAAAATACGGAGAGTAACATGGGGACATTATTTTTTGTAAATGCTAACATTTAGTGGGTGCATATATATATATATATATATATATATATATATATATATATATATAACATTTTTTATGTTTACTTTTTATATTTTTTATTAACCGACCATTATGAATTGTTTTATATATATTCTCGGCAACCCGTTCGGTAATATGGGCACATTATTTTTGGAAACTGTACAATTTAGGAGATGCGCTCACAAACACTTGGACACGTCTTCAAAAAACATTTAACATAAGCAAAAAGTTTAATAGAGAACAAAATTGCTCCACACGAAATACATTTTTAAAAGGATCGTTAAAATTCTAAACTATTGAACTAATGAATTATTGAATATGTATTTTAGGAAACAGAGTATGTAACGTCGGCATATTATTTTTTTAAAACCATAACATTTCAGGGGTGCTACTGAAACGGTACCATACCCTCAAAGAAAGAAAAAAAAAATTAAATATTTATTGCTTATACACGTTATGATGATGTAATTAAATGCATATACTTCATATTGATTCATAAAGGAATCGAATTTCAATTCAAAATTTGGCAATTAAATCGATATTTACCAATTAAATAGCGCGTATAATTATTTCAAGATTTTTATTAATTTTCGTCAATTTTTTACATTTTATTCCATTTTTCATTTCGTTCGCTTGTTTTTCATAATTTCTCTTTTATTTTTGAAGTTTTCATTCATTATTTTTTATTTTGCTATCCATTCATTCATTTCCCGTTCAGTCTTAATGTTTCGTTCGTTCTAAAATATTAATCCATTATTTTTCATTTCTTCTCAACGATTCCATCATTAGTTTTTCTTTCCCTACAAGTTCTTCCTTTTTCTGTGCCCCTGTCCTATTTAAACGGAAATGACATCTATTTCCGTTGTGTACTCCATCTTAGACGGATGAGGTAGACTCGGAAATGCCAAATATGCATGGCCAGACCATCCATCTGTCTGTGTGTCGCTAAACCTATGTGTATGTCAAGAAGCGGGAAGTGTAAGAAAATATGAAACGGAAAAATAAATACACAGATGTATACTAGCAAATACACAAACATAATATATATTAAGTATTAATATATATATATATATATATATATATATATATATATATATATATATATATATATATATATATATATATATACAGTACCGTCGAAAATTAAGGAACAAAAATAAAATCTTCTGAATCTAAACAAAATTATATATAAATTTTTGTGAAAATTTCACTACAAATGTAAATTATGTAGTTGGACTTTTACCGAGATTTTCAGATCAATTAAAATAATATTTTTTAGGTTATCTACCCATGATACAGATTTAAAGTGTCAAAAATTAAGGAACATTAAGGAAAAATAATTGTTTAAAGTTTAAAACAGTACGTTTTTTTGTATAAAAAGAATGAAAATTAATATTCTAAACTTTAATTATCATCACTGCTGCAAGTCAAGCAATATAAATCATGTCAAAAAGAAATAAAACTGATTTAAGCGGCAAAGCAAAAATCATCAAATTAAGAAAGCAGAATTTGACAATAGAAGAAATCGGAAGACGTGTGAAACGTTCAAATAGTGTTGTAAGCCGAGTTCTCAAACTCTATCAAGAAACTGGAAGGTTAAGTAACACAAAGAAACATGGTAGAACAAGAAAGACAACGACAAAAGAGGACAGAGTAATACAACGCCTAGTGTTAAAAGACCGTTTCCTTACAGCTGGCAAACTTTTTAAACAAATGGAAGGTTTCACGACAAACTGTGTCCAGAAGATTTCACGAAATAGGTATGTTTGCAAGATCTCCTCGAAAAAAACCGATAATAAGCAAAAAAAAACAAACAAACAAAGCAGCTAGATTGGCGTTCGCAAAAAACCATATTATATGGTCAGAAGAAAATTGGAAAAAGTTTATTTCAGTTACGAATCGAAATTTAATGTATTTGGTAATTTGTAAGAAGAAAAATAGGCGAAAGTTTGAATCCTAGCTATATCATAAAACCTGTTAAATTTGGTGGAGGTAGCGTGATGATTTTCGACATGATATCATGGCAGGGTACATCACCACTTGTACGCTTAAATACTAGAATAAATGCCACTGTATACAAGAATGTTTTAGAACAGTATGTTTTGCCAGTGTTGCACAATTCTGGTATCAAAAAGCCTGTTTTATGCAGGATAATACTCCCTGCCATAAAGCAAAGCTGGACTGGCCTGATCAGAGTTATGGAAGACTCTAGGACAGAATGTTATGGCAAAGAATCCGGAAAACATCGAAGACTTGTGGCTGAAACTGAAAGATGAATGGGCGGTACTGTATATATATATATATATATATATATATATATATATATATATATATATATATATATATATCCTGTATGTATATGTAATGACTAAAATACTTTTTATTCAGTTAATATAAGGTTGCAGCAAAATGTATACCTTTTTCAAATCTGTAAAGTCTGAAAGAAAAAGAAAGCTGTTATTAATTCGCGAATAACATCACATAATTAGTGAGAGAACAAGAAAAGGAAATGAATTTTAGACGAAATAAAGGGAGAAAATAGATGGAGAATAAAGAGAGATTAAATATGTAGTGACTTTATTTTTCTCTCCATTCATTATATATATATATATATATATATATATATATATATATATATATATATATATATATATATATATATATATATATATCAAACAACGTAATGTTTTCTATAATTTATCTCCTTTAATCAACAAACTTATTTTATCTGAACAAAAATTGAATTTAAGTCCAGGCTAGCTACCTTATACCACACTCTCTCTATGCGTCGCGCATAATGTCTACATATAAATTAAATAAATACACAACATTATTTTTATATGTGTTTATATGTTTATTCATATATGTATATGTGCGTGTTCATACACATGTATGAAATAATAAGGTAATAATATATACATACATTAACTCTGAAATAATTTTATGAATATAAATAAATACGTCCTTTCCTTCTCTCCTATTTAACACTTCACGCTTTTCATTCTCTAACAGTGGTTTTAAGAAATTACAATATATATGTATGTGTGTGTATTCATGGATCTGTATATTCATATATGTATGCATGTATGTATGTTGCATGTATCTGTATTTATATACCTATCAATAAATAAGTAAATAAATGATTAACAAATAATAAACTATTAAATAAATAATACATCAACACATAAATATATTAATAAATAAATATATGTGTCACTTGCTGTAAACTCTTTACTTATCCCATCAACAACAGCCATAATCTATTTTAAAATAATGGACAAAACCACACTTTATAATATTCTTACAACTTCTTGTAATAAATCAATCACCTGAGAACGCCAGCACATATATACTATTTTTCTTTTCCCCTTTTTATTTTTTAAATTGTGGTTTTCTTTACAATATGTTCAATTTTACGTACATGTTTGGTGTATGTATATGTGCATATACATTTATCTGTCTAAATGGATATATGTGTGCATACTTTTATGTATATATGTAAGTGTCAAATTTGGACAACTTTACCACATCTGATATTGTCTCTCGCCCTCTTCTCTGCCTCATTCCATCACCTTCTGATATCTTAACCCATCTATTTTCTCATTGCAAAGCTAATTTTAAAAAATTCAATAAACATGTCGTATTTCCCTCCTCCCCTCCATAATTTAAATTAATTCTAGCAACTACTAACGTTCGCCTCCACAATCATTTTAATATCTATCCCATTACCTAATAATCTTATTACTCCAACCACCAGTTTCACGGCCACCATCTATTTGTATCTTATTATTTAATTTGTTTTCTAAACGGCCGCAAATTTAAAGCCCACACTCGTCACTACTTATTTGTTTCAAACATTTTATACTTGTGTTTTGTTTTTCTTCAGATAATCATACTGAGGAGGTCTTGTACTAAAGACAAAGCGTTAATGAATATATAAATAATATTTTTTTGGTTTTCCTTTTTCAATTTCAATACACACATATATATATATATATATATATATATATATATATATATATATATATATATATATATTATTTTCCAAATGAACCCATGTGTTTTATGCCAAACCTGCGATCGTCACACGGTTCGAACCCGGTACGAAAGTAATGTTTAACTCAATAGTAATGGCGCTTACTAATGCTCCCCCCCCCCAAAATGGGAAGTAAATAAATATCTAAATACGGCGACAGCAGTCGAGAGCACCCAATAGTCGGGACCCAGATTTATGCATTACACAGAATAACGGCTTGTTGTCTAAGTTGACCACAAGCCGTTATTCTGCGTAATGCAGGGTACATCAGCACTTGTACGAGAACTTTGAATAAATATTTATGAATAAATATCATTTTAAAAATAAACCCATATATACATGTGTTTCATGCCAAACTGCAATCGTCAGTATATATATATATATATATATATATATATATATATATATATATATATATATATATATATATATATATATAGTTATTGTATTTAGGTTTCCAATATGTTAATCTAATGAAGCTTCGGTGTTTACAAAATAGTGCTCAATAACCAGTTAAACTGTATTACATACATGGTTGAGTTTCCAGTTCTTTCCGTAATAGAGCTTCCTCAGGCCACGTAAAAATTGCTGAAACCGAGAGGGCAGATTAGCATTTTTTTTGTATTTTGTGAGTTGTAGGAAGATGAAAGAATATATAAAATTGGCCAAGCATTTATCCACATTAAACTCAAGCTTTAATTAATACATACACATACACTCAAATTCCTCTTTCATTCATGACGTTTACTCACCCTACCTCTTTATGATATGGTAATAAAACTCGGAAAAGCCAGTTCACCGTGATTGACCTCGAAGAAGGTGTATTTCGGAAGAAATGGCAACTAAAACATGTATGCATATATGTAGCCAATAATGTTTGTCTAAATAAAAGAATTTATACTACATATATAATTATAAATATGTGTTTATATATATATATATATATATATATATATAAGACAAATGTTATTAGAACTTATTAGTGCTTCTGCTTAATAAGTCTTTTTTTACATTATTTCAATTTTGGGGATGGTCAATCGAGTATTTTTGTCAAGTTGTCGTATGATGGGTAGGTTTTATGTTCCATTCCACGCAAATATTTTCGATTGATTCATTTAATTGTCTTAGGCATTAGTCTTGTGTGTTCATATCTGCTGAGTTCGTCGAACGCTGTGGTAATGTATCGCTTTTTAAAGAACACATGGCTGATGAGATGCAGTATGTGAAACCTGATCACGTGCAAAACGCGTTACAAATTAAAAATTAAAAAGTTAACAGAACAAAATATTTTCAGCTAAGCACATATTGAAGGCACTTTAAAATATTATGGCTAGAATTTTAATTGGCATTGTTGATTGTAGGATGTCTAGTTTTCATATACAGTGATTCAAGAATCTTTAGTCTTTTACATTAGAGTTGTGATGTATAATTTTTGTGTTGTCACTAAGATGTGTGTATCTTGTGAATGGGGTAGCTATGTTCTTTCAAGGGTTGGCAGATTGAACTAGAGTCAGAGAGATGTAATTTTAGCCTTCGGGAAAGCGTACTAGTGATGTAGCCAATATAACAATTAGTTTTAATTTTGCTGAAGATACATTCTCCCAAAGGCCACTGGAACCGATACATTATGTTGGTTCGTTCTCCCTAGTTAAGGGCCTGATGTGTGTTATTATAGAGGGAGAGACTAATAGATGGCGCACCAGCCCAGATGTGACAACAATACTCCATGCATGGGCGGATGGTGGCTTTGTAGAGATATAGGATACTGTCAGGTGTGAGAAGTTTACTAGCACGGTAGAGGGAAGCCAAATTTCGTTGAAGCAGCTTTGACAATGTTTTCAATGTATTTGGCCCAATTCATGTTACCTGTGAATGTTAGGCCGAGGTGTTTAAACGTTGGCCTCTCAGGTAGGGTGATATTTGTCATAACAATCGGTGGTTGAAGAGGTTTCCTGTAGTTGTTGAAGGAAAGGAGCTTTGTCTTAGCAGCTTTAAATGTTACCATGCATTTATTACCTCATTTCACTACCGACTGGAGGTCACTTTCTAAGGATTCAGCCATTGCCTCGGATACGTGCACGTCCGTTTTATCCATATGACAAGCGTAGTCAGCAAATATTCTCCTCAGACACAATGTGATCAGGGAGGTCGTTTATGAAAATTAGAAACAATAATGTGCAAAAATCGAAACCTGGGGTACACCTGTATTTATGTCACCTTATTTGGGAACATTCGAAAGATCTAATTATATTAGATATTCGTCCAGTAATACCATGTGAATTATTTTTTATGAAAAAGACCTTTATGTTAGACCTTGTCAAAGGTCTTGGCTATATCAAGCGCTACTACCCTAGCTTCACCTGCTTTGTCCAGTGTATGCTATATGCGTTCAGAGATGTCCGTTAGGACATTCGCAGTAGATCGTGCTTGCCTAAATCCATACTGATGGTCAGAAAACAGTTTAGCATAAACTAGGTGCCGGGCTATCGCGAGATTGATTAAGGCTTAAATATATTTTCGAAGAGCAGGAGAAAACCGATGGAGGGTAATTTTGAGAGTCAGTTTCATCTACATCATTCTTTAAAACTGCTACCACAAAAGCAAGTATCCAGCTATCAGGGAAGCAAGACTAGGCAAGGCATTTGTTGTAGAGTTTGGAGAGGACAGGGGCCAGTTCAGCAGAGCATTTCGTTATTACTATTACTGGTATAAGATTAAGCCCACATGCTTTGGAGGTGTCAAGGGTTTTTATGATGTCCCGGACATTATATGGGTTGATGACCATGGCATCTAATGTGGCTTCAATCCGCAATGGGAAATTTGGGAGGGAATGGTATGCCGAGTCCAAAGTAGAGTTTAAGGCGAAACGCTAGGTAAGTAGTTCTGCTTAATCAGTTGCTTTGCAAACAACCTCATTGTGGTTTAGTAGCGGGAGACTTATTGATTGTCCATTGTTCACTACATTATTGAAGATTTTCCAAGAAATTACGAGTCCCTTGTTTCTGCGACTGAATGCGTTTACTTGTCATCTCTGTATACTTTCTCTTTCTTCACGTATAACAGTCTTTTTTTCTTGACGCTATAAATTTCTGTCTATTCGTAGTTGACTTATGGCGGCCGAATTGTCGGAATGCTTGCTGCATTATAGCAATAGTTGCTGCAGATTTAGGGTAAACTATTGTAGAAAGTGGGAATTGCTGTAGAAATTTCGCATGGTTCCATGTGCTACAGGGCTTGCTTTGTCTGATTCAGTAAACTCATTGGCGCAATGATCAGCAGAGAGAGACAAAGTTACAGTCCATGAAGCGTCTCAGGTGTGATCTGTGATAGTTTCCCAATAAGCCGTTTTGAACAACGATTCATCAGCTTTGGGACGAGATTCTAGAGTGATATGAATCATTACTACTACGAGCAGACTATGGGCATTTGTCGCACAAACCTCAGACAGTGAGGTTGAGAACAGGTCGAGAGGTGAGGCTTGCTGATCAACATGATCAGGAAGACCGGTTGGGAAAGTAGCAGTCTGTGAGAAGGCGTTCGCTATGGAGTTAATACGTCTGTATAGCTGGATTATCCAGGCCAATCACGGTAATGTACATTGAAATCACCACATACATGTATTTGGACACTCAAGTTAAGTGATAGTTTTGTATATATGCTTTTAGAGACAAAGTTAAGCAGAATACAGTCCTGGGTCGAAGGAGAACGGTATAAAAAATATATAAGTAACTAACGCTGCGCTGTAAGGTTAATCTAAAGCACATGTAGGCTTGATCATCTGATTCTAACCTATGTTCTCTAGTCAATATGAGAGTGTTCCAAACATAAACTCTAAGCCCGCCCATATGTTTATTCAGACTTTCTACGGTGGAGTGGAACGTATTCAGTCATGCCAAAATGGTGTGAAGTAATTGAGGATTGCAGGTTTGTTTCACTCAGTTCTAGGATATCCGGAGAGTTTACTAAGAGTAAGGATTCTACGTCATTAATGTTGGTTCTAACCCCCCAGATATTTATTAATGCTAGACTCAAGGGCGGAGGCGAAGACGGTTTGTTGGTGGGTATCTCGTTAGGAGTGTTTCTTTTCCTTTGTATTGTCATTTTTATTTTACATAGAGTGGGGAGGGAAAAGGAAAAGGAAAAGTGGGTGCTTATTTGATATATATATATATATATATATATATATATATATATATATATATATATATATGAGAGAGAGAGAAAGATATATATATATATATATATATATATATATATATATATATATATATATATATATATATGAGTGAGAGAAAGAGATAGATAGAGAGGTTTACAACTTGAGGAATTGTGGGGGTAATGGCCTCGCCTTTATACTCAGATTTTGTTTACTCGATTTTATTTCATGGATTAAAAACCTGAAAGAATATCCCAATTCACACACACACACACACACACACACACACACACACACACACACACACACACATATATATATATATATATATATATATATATATATATATATATATATATATATATAAGAAATCGCATCGATTAAAAAAAGCAGTTTTTGAGTTATAAGCGTTTCTCACGTCTAAAACTTATTATCTTTTTACTTCACTTATGGAATAAGCAAAAAAGAGAAAATCAAAAACAAAAAATTTACATTTCAATATATAAACATGAGAAAATCCTAAAGAAAAAGAAGCAGCACTCTGATGGAGAGAGAGAGAGAGAGAGAAAGAGAGAGAGAGGGGGATGGATAATAAGGATAGATAAATAAAACATCGCTACTTATCAATTTTAGGGGTTATGCGACGACCAGATCCTACATTGTAAACTTATTCGCTGTTCGGCCTTTAAATTATCATTATGAATTTAAATATGAATTTGAATATAAATGTAAATATTCATCATGAATTTTTTAACCCAGCTGTTAGCCGTACACCGTCTAAATGTGGGCTATTTTTAGTTGCATTTAATATTATGCAAAGGGGATGAAAGTCATTCGTGAAAATTCAGATACCTTCGATTTTTGTGAAATTTTTACAATAGATATTATGCATCAATTAATAAATATTCTCTAATTGCTTTTATTTCTTTGGTACATTTTATAGGGCTTTCAGGGAACAGATTATTTGACACGAGTGGCCATACGGTTTCTATGTTCAAGTGGCATTATTATTATTATTATTATTATTATTATTATTATTATTATTATTATTATTATTATTATTACTACTACTACTACTACTACTACTATTATTACTACTACTACTAATACTACTACTTACTTACTTATTTACTTACTTACTTACTCACTCGTTCGGAGTTCTCAGTTATCGCCTCCTAGCACAAACAGGTGGTGTTGCCCGGGGTGTAACTGTCAATAACACTCTCACATTTTCAGCACTTCCTATCTTCTTTCGTTGTAAATCACCTTGCATTCTTGAAATCGCTGTTTACCATTGGGATCTTATGAAAAACCATTGTTGGCTTTACCTTGAATTTTAGTAGAAATAAACCTCCTCAATATTCTAGTACTCTCCGTGCCCTTCCAGACGACTTATTCTATTCATATTTTCCACACTCATTTTTCTGTGGTTCCTTTACGATTTTACAGTTTTTTTTTGAAAAAGGGAGCGGATATTATTATTATTATTATTATTATTATTATTATTATTATTATTATTATTATTATTATTATTATTATTATTATTATTATTATTATTATTATTAATACCACAGCTACTATTATTACTTTTACTACTATTATTATTATTATTATTATTATTATTATTATTATTATTATTATTATTATTATTGTTGTTGTTGTTGTTGTTGTTGTTATTGTTATTGTTATTGTTATTGTTATTGTTATTGTTATTGTTGTTATTATTATTATTATTATTATTATTATTATTATTATTATTATTATTATTATTATTATCCATTAGTTAACCAAAATCGTTTTTTTTATTTATTTATTTCATGATGACAAACTACACGGCATGTAGACGAAATAAAATAATATTATGACGCCCGTCATGCTTACCTTCCTGTCGGAATCCTCATCAGAGGATGACATCTTCATCTTCACTTGCTAAAAGGCCTTCATATACCCCCACATGAACGAATACGTATACATGTAGTGGTACACATATCTGTACTATGATATATCTGTTTTACGAAACGCTTATGCGTGTCTGGACGCTCATACTGGTGAATATTTCGTTTTTTTTTTTAAATTTTTTTTTGTGTATCTCATTTTTTACTTTTATCCTTTCACTGGAAACGAAACGACGCATATTTGTAATAGCCAATATCGAATAGCATTCCATCAGCAAATGAGCTGAGTTCTCGAGTTTAAGTGGTTCCTAGTGTAACTCGAGCACAGATCGTCTTGTCTGTCGCATTTAGGGGACGGGGTACGATAGGAGTGATGGGTCGGCTAGCTTTTCTAAAATTGTCGGCAAATGTGTTTCTGGTGGGTGTGTGGAGGGTGCGGTTCATAAGGTTCCAGGAAATCATGTCCGACATGTAGATTCAAAAAAATAAAGCTCACATCAAATAAACAATCGATATAGCTAATTCCTTTCTTGTTTTAGATGCGTCCAAACATCATTATGAGATGATCTGTCCATCGGTGTGTCACGCTTAAGTTTGAACAAGCAATTTCCGGTCTGTCACACTAAAGTTTGAAATAGCTCGTCTTATTACCACAACTGTAAATAACTTTCTTTTTTTTTCCCCGTGTGCCTAACATCAACCGGAATTTCAATGAACAGAGTTTTGTTCCAGGAACTTACCGTCTTTGGAACACGTTACAGTGGATTAAATAAAGAGTTCAGTTAAAAATTCCGGAGAGGCGTCCCGAGTTCGATACACATTCATAAGTTCGAAGAGGGTCGGAATGTTGTCAGAATAACTATCAGATTGAGAATAGTCGTCCGAATAATCCAAATAATACAGAAAATTGCGATGAAATTAATAAAATTGAATTGTAGTGTTTACATTTTTGTAAAAATCTTATTTGTTTGCCAGAGTTGATATATAACCTTATTAAACGCATCTTTATATTACTGAATAGTTATATATGTATGCATACTTACACACAGATCATGTGTTCTTTAATGGAGTCAAAGAGAATAAGGTCGCTGATATTATGTAAGTCACTATCACCTCAAATATTGTTAAGACATCGCTTATATGGCGAGGAGTGTTACTAGACACCCAGCAGGATTTTTAAGAGACATATTAAAGGTTGGATTAACATACTTTCAGGTTTAACGGCCATTTATATCATCAGCAAATAATTATGTATAATGTGTGAGTTTATGCGCGGATACTGGATCTTTTGTTGAGACGCGCGGATAACCCATCGGGAGATAAAGACGCACGAGTCCTTATTAAAATCATTTGTTTTAAAGAGAGAAAAAAACTCTTATAGAAAAATCGATAAACAAAACGGAACTAAAATAAACTTATTAATACAAATATAACAGGATTTATTTTCGCTCAAAAGTTATACACCAAAAATATGCAAACACACGATTCCTTGTTAGAATAATCTGTCTGGAAGAGGAGAACATTCCGACAGAAAATATATTTATCAGTGTCTTATTGCTGGTAAAATACAGCACAATCACGTTGACGCACCGGTTCCCGTTAGATCACCGAAGTTAAGCGGCGTCGAGCCTGGCCAGTACTAAATGGGTGACCATTTGGGAATGGTGCTGTATGTGCTCTCTGCTTATCTTGGCATTGTTTCCAGTCGTCTTGTATTACTACTTGCCATTAGAATCAAGCCATGCCGACTCAGGAGAGTGGTTGTTGGAAATTGCGCAACCCTTGCAATTACAAATTCACGCGCGGGCCGCCCCAGGTGGGGCACTCATACTTCGAAATCGATGGGAGAGAGTCCATCATTGCTGGTAAAACAATCAAAAAAGCACTAACAAGCATACATATAAAAACATAAGCGGATTTATCTACGTTTAAATGTATTACACCAACAATATGCACATGTGTCAGAATTTTCTAATTCTTGGATGTATGAAATATATGACTAATCTCAAAGTCACATCGAAAGAGCTGGTCTGCATAAGAGAAGACTGACCACAAATCAAAGAACTAGTCTGGACATAAAAGTGCAGTGAACGAGCGATATGGCCAAAAAGGGGAAAAGAGGAAATGAACTTCCTAGTCAAGCCTTTTATATTTGTAACTACGTGGCTAGATCATCTAATGGTTGACCGCCACGTCCTCAGCTCATTTAAGATCTCGCGTATTCTAAAGAAAACAACTCAAACATGATTATTGGCTGTCTCAAGTTTGAATGGGATATTAATTTTAAACCGTAAAAATTACTGACAATAAGATGTAAATATGTCTAAAATATGCACATGTGTCAGAATTTTCTAATTCTTGGATGTATGAAATATATGACTAATCTCAAAGTCACATCGAAAGAGCTGGTCTGCATAAGAGAAGACTGACCACAAATCAAAGAACTAGTCTGGACATAAAAGTGCAGTGAACGAGCGATATGGCCAAAAAGGGGAAAAGAGGAAATGAACTTCCTAGTCAAGCCTTTTATATTTGTAACTACGTGGCTAGATCATCTCATGGTTGACCGCCACGTCCTCAGCTCATTTAAGATCTCGCGTATTCTAAAGAAAACAACTCAAACATGATTATTGGCTGTCTCAAGTTTGAATGGGATATTAATTTTAAACCGTAAAAATTACTGACAATAAGATGTAAATATGTCTAAAATAATCACTTCACGCCCAATAACCTATTTGGATTCGATCGTACTCGTCGAACTAGTTTTGTTATATTTTCACTTACTGATGCGTGTGTAGACCCTCATACACCCGTTTCGTTATCAAACACAGTTTCTTGCTTATCTGCTGATACAAAACTACCCGGACGTCGATGTTGATTTATTAAAAGAATGTACTTAAACTGGTTACTTTCGTATTCGTGGTTTCCCGATTTTCGATTGCGGTCACCTCTAACCGTTAGTGTCACTCAAATTTTCCCATTCAAACATAGTCCTCGTCATGTTACAGTATGATTGGAAAGAGATCTGGTGTAGTGGTCAGCAGGGTTGACTGTACTGTGTTCGGGTTGGCTTATAGCTATTGGGTAACTTGCATTAATACTTGTGAAAAAAATTAAGCCATCCTTCCTCGCCAACTCTGGGTGCAATAGTAAGCTAAATGTTATGTTTATTTACCGTATTTCGGGAATAGATGGCCTCTTTTAGACACTATGAATAGAGTTACAACTAAGTGTCGTGGCAGTCATAGCCACAGTATCGGACACCAGTGTTGTGACCTTGAAGGGCTGTTAGTAATTAACACAACAAGGTTATATATTTACAAGAGTGTGTTTAAATAATTACAGAAAAGTATGTTACAGAAAATCTGCGTCCGATACTGGGGATATGACTGCCACCAATGACTGGCACCACACTTAGTCGAAACTCTATTCACTGTCTCTGGAAAAGGCCATCAATTCCCGAAATAGGGTAGATAAACATCACACCATAACACTAAATTTGATTGTAAAAACTTTAACTAGTATAGAAGAAGGAAATATCTTACCTCAAATATGCGTGCAGGTATGTCTAGGTGAGTTTTTATTTTTTTTTACTTCAATTCAACCTAAGGAAGCCACACCGCCACTGAGACATAAGGGGTTACTGTAAATTAAGAGACAGATTAATAAGGACATCCAAAATGGGGTATTGTGCAGCAAAATGCTTGTTCATATTACATTTAAATTTCGGCATGTTTGTATAGCCGAAAAAAAAACAAAGAGCAGTGAGGAATTTCAAATGCAAACGGTTCGAGGAAATAAGTTATGAGAGTATAAAACCTTCTAAAATCCGGGGACGTCTACAGTGAAAGGGGTGTGATTTTGCTGCTTGTCAGGTTGGTGTTGGGTATTTACATAAAGGGGGAAAAGTGCAGCAAGTTCGTTGCTGCACATTTCGTTGAACTATTTGCAAAACCAGCACAGGGATGCCACATTGCGGCGATGGAACAGAGACTAGAGCTTGGTAGACAGTGTGGGACTTATAAAGTTAGAGAAGCTGTTTTGATCCCGTTTTTAGCGGGGGTGGCTAGTGGTTGGCGTAGCAGCCCACACATGGAAATAACACCCTATGCATGGACTTAACGGTAGCTTTGTAAAGATATAGGATGCTGGCAGGTGTGAAAAGTTGTTTAACTCAGTAGAGGGAGAGCTATCTTCTTAACAGCAGACTTGATATTGTCCACTTATCAAGTCTTCATTGGCCTGCTGAAGACAGTAGATCATATTTTCCACAAAGTGCCTGTGTATGCATGCGTGTATGTCCTTGCGATACTTCCAGAACCTTCGGATCGATTCATATAAAAATGTATATACCGTAATACCTATGCATCCGTTCTCTATCATTGTTGATATTACTATTTACAATGATTAGTCATTTCTTAAGATTAGTATTTACACATTAGTATTTACACATTAGTATTTACACATTAGTATTTACAAATTAGTATTTACAAATTAGTATTTACAAATTAGTATTTACAAATTAGTATTTACACATTAGTATTTACACATTAGTATTTACAAATTAGTATTTACACATTAGTATTTACAAATTAGTATTTACACATTAGTATTTACACATTAGTATTTACACATTAGTATTTACAAATTAGTATTTACACATTAGTATTTATGTTACAATACTGTAGGGCCCCATTATGCAAGGCACAGTAGGTTAACTAGTATCAAATAGCTAATTTTGTTATTGAAAAATAGGTTTTGTTTCGGGACTCAGAAGTGAGTCAGAGAAGTGTTTGATCCAAGAATAGTCATAATAAATTTAGACACTTGACGTGACCTTTGAGTCAGAGATCAGAGTGAGTCGTTTTTGTCCCCATATCGTGCGTGGGAATGATGATTACGTCACCACAGAGAACAAGAACTTAGCTTTTTAGAATCAGTCTGAGCTTAGAGGCGATACCGTTCAGACCGGGTGCGAGCATATAGCCGGCAAACTGGTAAGGCCCCGCTTTGGGAGGGCAGAAGATATCCCAAAAGGAACCGGAAAATAGCCGGAGTATGAGAGAGTCGAAACCGGAATCCCCCTGACAGCAAACGAACCAAGAAGTAAGAAAATTGTGTGAGAATAAAGAAACTTGTGTGAAATTTCCCTTCAAGAAAATTCGTGTCTCGTGTGTTCATTCTGTCTGAGACAGACCTCTTCCTTCGATCAAGACGACACAGCCAGCGAAGACTAGACGAATCACAGGCCAAAGAAGAGAACAGAAGATAAGGTAAACCTTGAGATTTATTTGAGAACTTTTTAGAGACTTTAAGATACGTATAAATGAACAGAGGCCGTAATTGAAAAAGGCTTGAGATGCCGTGAACAGATTCGTGGTTTTAAAAAGGCCTGAAGGGCCGTAAATTGATACGTGAAGATTTAAGACTGTGGTTACGAAACGTATAGAGTTAATTGAGAAGGAAGAAATGTAACGTGTATCGTTACATTTACACATTAGTATTTACAAATTAGTATTTACACATTAGTATTTACACATTAGTATTTACACATTAGTATTTACAAATTAGTATTTACACATTAGTATTTACAAATTACAATTTAGTATTGCAAAATGTATTACGAATTAGTATTTGCAGTACAGTATTTACAATATTTATATGGTTTAAATATATTTAAAGTATTTACTGTATGAAGTACAGTATTTTCAGTATAAATTACAAATTTGTATTTACAAAATAGTACTTACAATGATTAGTATTTACAAATTAGTACTTACAATGATTAATATTTTCGAATATATACGTATTTCGTTCCTAATGTATTTAGTTCTCTTCATTGCTGATGTTAGTATTTACTGTTGTGAATATTAGTATTTATTGTTGTGAATATTAGTATTTACTGTTGTGAATATTAGTATTTACTGTTGTGAATATTAGTATTTACTGTTGTGAATATTAGTATTTATTGTTGCTGATATTAGTATTTACTGTTGTGAATATTAGTGTTTACTGTTGTGAATATTAGTATTTACTGTTGTGAATATTAGTATTTACTGTTGTGAATATTAGTATTTAGTGTTGCTGATATTAGTATTTAGTGTTTCTTTGCATATAACATTTATTTATTAATGAACAATTATTATTTTTATTCTAAGACTAGTTGTCCGTATCTAACATTGCCCAGGATTAAATAATGTATTTATATTAAGTAATGGATTCCCCCCTCCAAAAAAAAAAGAAAAAGCAGATGGCGAAAGCTAAGATTGAAAACGGGACCTTAAGAATTGTAGTGTCGTCCTTTATTATATAAGCTGAATACAACAGATTTGTTATTTTGTACAGCGAAGTCTTAATAATTTAAATATCCTGCTGCTTCTATTGTTCTGTTGGCCATTATTGAAAAATGTCATCATTGTAAAATATTTTCGAATAAGACACAATTTTATTTGACAGACATGTAATAGAAATACATTTTTGCTGTTGAGAACATAGGCCGACTTTCCACGAATTAAACTGAAAAACCAGAATAAAATATTGAGGTTTTACACCGTTTGATATTTATTTTCTTATTTCTGGCTGAATTCATTTCAGACGGCAAGGTGGTCTGGGGTAGTTGTCTGACTTGGTCTTTACCTTCTAGCTTCTCCATCGGCAAGAGAAGTCACGTGTTTTTGTCTGCTGTTGTCACTAAATTGTCACTAATTGTTTTGTTACTTGATTCGCTCACAAGGTTTTGTCAGTAACATGTTCACTCTGTTTGAGTGGCGTGTTTCTTGCTGCTCATCTTTCTAGTCAGTGGTCGCTCCTTTCGTAGTCTACTTAGTTCGTGTTTTTTGCTATTTGTGGCGGATTGTCAGGTCGGGAAGGCGAACCTTGTGTCCGACATTTAGTGAGTCTAACACAAAGATTGAAATCGACCTTTATTTTAAACCTACTTAAACTCGCACGAGAGTTGGTCGCAAATATCTAGTAGAGGCTAGGAGCAAACTGAATTTGCAAAGACTAAACTATCATCAATTCGGACAGCCAACTACCTTGGTCTGCCACGCTCGCTGCTGTACCACTTCCACGGTGAGACCGTTTCAGCAGCAGGTTCTTCCCGACATTATCGATGAAAATATATGCGAAACAAGTATACTCTTATGTTTCGGAATTGTTTTAGATAAGGATTTATAATTTGTATTATTTGGATTATTCGGACTACTGTACTCATATTGAATGTTAATCTCACAACGTTTCGGCCGATGTAACATCCAACCTTCTTCAGGTGTATCTTGTCTGCAAGGACAAGTGGCGTAACGGATAGAGTGCTAAGAAATAATCAGTTCTTAAGTGTCAGTCTTCTAGAGGTTGAAGGTTCGATTATCAGTGCGGGCGATACTAAGAATACAATTACGAATTGTTTATGACCTCCACCCGGTCATGGCTGATGGAACGAGAACAAACTACCCCAGTAGATTAACAAAAGGGTTCCGTTCAAAATTCCATACAGATTCTTGAGTCTACAGAAAGATTTCGCGAGTTCGACAAGATGAACCTAAAGAAGGTCGGAGGTTTCATCGGGCGAAACGTTGTAAGAATAACATCCAAGACGACAACAATAGTCCAAATGATCCAAATAATACAAACATACGTTTATTTATTATGGATATATTAAATAAATTGGTATTATCGACAGCATTAGCAATGTTTCATTTATAATTTACATATGAAAAATTCGAGGACAAGATCGGCCGAAAAGCTAGATATTTTTTTCTTAAAAAATAAATAAAAATAGCATATATCAGGTTGGAAAGAAAGGTAATGTCGTATTTTTTACTCAATAACTTGCAGCCTTCTAAAGTGTACACAGTTATAGACGTTTTGGTGAATTGATATCTTAATATCTTGCTTTGCCTTTCAGATACAGTAATTAGTTGGAAAAAGTTAAGTTTAACGGTCTCAGCCGTCAAAAAATGGATATTAGTGAGGAGCATCTGAGACATTGCATGCTCTATGAATTCAATAAAGGAAACTCAGCTGCAGAAGCTACAAGGCATATTGGAACTGTCTATGGGATAAATGTTCTGAATGATCAAAAATGTAAACGGTGGTTTGAAAAATTTTCTTCTGGAGACTTGAACCTGTCATATCGGCGACGTTCGGGAAGGCCAAAATCTATTGATAAAAACGCCATTAAAGACGCTGTGGAGGTCAAACCAAAGTTAACCAGCAGAGAATAAGCTCAACAATTCAATACAACCCATACCACAATTATGTCTAGCCTTCACAAGTTAGGAAAAGATTAAAACCTTGGACACTGGGTTCCCCACGATTGACTGCGCGCACATCTTTTCTTTCCAGGAATCATCGAGAACCATTTTTGAAAAGAATTGTGACTGGAAATGAATACTGGGTTCGTTACAAGAATACCTAACGCAAAAGACAATGGTTAGACCGAAATCAAAGTCCACAGCCTGTTCCAAAACAAGGACTACACCCAAAGAAGATTATGCTCTCTTTATGGTGGGACATGAGAGGACTGATTCATTATGAGTTACTAGAGCCTAATCAAACAATCAGAGCAGTAAAATATTGTTCGCAGCTGGATGATCTAAGAATTGCTCTATCAAAAAAACGACCAGCATTACTCAATAGGAAGGGTTTAGTGCTTCAGCATGATAACGCGAAACCTCACACAGCAAAACTAACTCAGGAAAAGGTCATAAGTTTCAATTGGGAAGTTTTGCCTCATCCGCCTTATTGCGGACATTGCTCCATCCGACTACCATCCTCTCCGGTCGTTGCAGCATTACTTAAACAATAAAATTCATGACAATGACGACCAACTAAAAAATGACCTAAACTTGTTTTTCTCTAAAAAATCAGAGACATTTTTTGAAGACATCAAGAAGCTAGTTGATCGTTGGACAGAAGTCATAGAAGATGAGGAATATTATTGTAAAGATTAAAAATGAATGTTTCAGATGAAATAAATGTGTTGGACAAAAACGACATTACTTTCTTTCCAACCTGATATATAATAAGAATCGTTCGAGAAAATAAATAATTAAGATGTAGTTGTTACGATGAAGAAGAATGTCAGAGTACATGCGATTGTAGGGAGAATGGAAAGATGTCCACATAAAAAAAGAGAATTCAAAGAAAGTCCCTTGGTTTATCGCGTCCATTTACTTCTATTACAGCGATACTAAAACGGCAATAAAACGCGAGAATTACAGTTAGAAAAACAAGCGAGATGTAAGTTAATTCAAATCTTCGAGAACCATCTTGTCGTCTGCTCTAATCAAATATTTTTATACCATTCGTATTTCAATTCGGGTTTCTTTCGCTTTGCTTCATTTTATCACCTTGTTCCTCCATTTAAAAAAATATGTCCTGTTTTTTTTTTGTTCCCTCTTCATTTTGACCATCGTTGCTTTTGACTTGCGTTTCTGTTCTTCCGTTCTTTTCTTTTATTATTATACCCCCCTCCTTGCCCCCGCTCTTCTCCTCGTTTAAATTTCCTTTCTCTTTTCCTGCCTTGCACGCCATCTTCTTTTTCATTTCAATCATATATTTTCTTTTTT
>OY744520.1:43043995-43066495 GCA_963556195.1 Sepiola atlantica
TGTGTGTGATTTATTGAAGGTTTACCGAAGCATTCCGTTCAGGCGGGTATACATCACCATAAAAGACTGTTTATTTCAAAGTATTATTTATTTACGATATACATTAAACTAAAGATGTTTCTCCCTACATGTGTTTCACTACCAAGCAGGTCCTTGCTTGGCAGATCATCAGGGAAATTAAGTACTTGGATTAATAGTTACAGCAACTGATTATAGACCATGTGGTGTTGCCCCAATTGAGGTAACTTAAGAAGAAGACCGAAGAAAAAAGTATTTTGTGGTGCTGTATAACCGCCTGAGCAGAATGCTTCGGTAAACCTTCAATAAATCACATATAAATGCTCTGTACCCTGTAAATGAGTATCATCGATCTTATTTTTATTGGCCTAATCCCGGTCTTCACTGAATAAACTATCTTCTAAGTGAAAAACCTAAATATATATATATATATATATATATATATATATATATATATATATATATATATATATATATGTGTGTGTGTGTGGGGGGTGTATATGTATGTGTGTGTATACATTTAAATATATTTTATTACAACATTTTATTATAGCAATAAATAGACCATATTTATTTTTATCAAGCATGATGAATTCAAATAATACAAGAATGAAAAGGCTAACTAACCGGTTTTGAACCTCGGTTAACAGAGCTAAATCGAGATTAAGTGAAAAGAAAAAAGTAATCTATGAGAATTACAGTGAAGGAAAGGAGAAAAAATCGAATATAAAGTACATTAAGTCCGAAGAGTAGTTCCCTTCGCTTACAAAGTAAAGGTCACAAAGATTTAATGTCAATAGTTTCTAGAACCTTAAGATGAAAGAGGGAGTGTGACTTACTCCGAATGAAAAATAAGTCAACAATAAATTGGTGGCACAATAACTGCTAGATTATTAATCGTCGGATCCTCCGAACAATACATACGGGTCATCCATCGCTGAGCATCTAATAGTGAGCTAAACATTTCATTCGTTTATTAATTTAATTCATCAGGGTTAGTAAAAAATAAATATAGTTTGTTAACCGCTATAATGTATAAGATATAAGACGTCTTTGTCAGTCATTTATACTCAAATTCTTTTTAATACATATGTATATACAATATTAATAATTCGATGCAAACACTCCCCCAAAAAAATGAATTTAGGCCGTTCGCATAATACACAATTCACAGAAACAAACACTTTTGCTAATAATACCTAGATAATCGTATCTATCCCCACACTAATATACGGCCTCCAATACATAATCAGCAAACACCTGTTTCGTCTTTGGAAGACTCATAAGTGTGGCTATATACAACTAACGCATCAACGTCGAAGTTCGAATGACAGGACTATAATTATTACCGACACTGACAGTTCGACGTCTGTAACGTCTCGGCCAACTTGCCTGTGAGCGAAATATGTCGCTTTTTATTTACGATCTCTGAAACATTAGGGAATTAAATAATTTAATTCAAACTAGTTCACAAAGATTCTCTTGGATCTATCTATATACATTTCATTGAAACCTGCTCAAAAAGGAAGCTTAATATGTTTTCATTAAATAAAGTATAACTTATATATATATATATATATATATATATATATATATATATATATATATATATATATATATATATATATATAATTGTTTATGGATTGAAAATGCATTTAAATCAAATCTAAAAAAAAGAAAGATTTGCGTAAGCGGTTTTTACTCGTGTTTCGAAACATCATGTATCCAAGGTTGCCACAAGGCGGAAAACTAATCAGTTCTTAACATGGATTCTCTCAGTAGTACTAAAGATCTTCTTAGTAAGAGGGATAATCCACATTGAAGGAATGCTTTATTTGTTATATTGGATTGAAAATAGTTTATCAAGTGAATAACGCTGCCAACAGTAAAGTAATATAAATAATTTTTGGAAAAAGAAATATTTATTTATTGAACAAAAATAAACGATGTTGCAAATATGCAACAAACTGAATATATTTTTTATGTATAGCAAAACACTATAATATATGCATCTAAATAATCATAATACACTAGAGAATCATAACATGATTTTTACTCAACAGATTGAAAAGTTTAGGCTCTTGACTTAGATAGATGTCACACCGATTACATTCGCCCGTGACATCGAAGATACAGATTACCTATTCAGCGAGTATGCTGATGCAACATCATACTAATACCTACTCACACTTGCCAACAGGCTTGTTGCGGATGTGAAACAAGTTGCAGTTTGACACATTTTCGTTGAATATTATATTGAATAGGTATTTTGTTTGAATGTGTCATATTTGAAACAAAAAGCATTTAAGGGTTAAACAATATTAGTACTGACCGAGAAAAGTAACGGCGCCGCTTTGGCTTGTTCCTATTTACTTGCCTCGGCACGAGGGTAGAGTTAGGCACACGGTCGGTTTTTTAATGTGGGGGAAATCCAACTGCCCAAAAAGAAGAACTCTGGATTAGAACAAAAAATAAATATTGTCTCAGTCTTGAAATATTTCTCCTTCCCTGACTGACGACAGAAAAGATGAAGTGTAATATCAAGACAGGCACTACACTGTGCTCCTAGTATCATGAATCTAATTTGGTATGATATCTGAATTTTGTTATGTGATCTACAACTCATATTGCAATCAACATGGTGCAAAGGCAAAGAAAACATTCTAATTGGTTTCGAAAGAATGTGTGCTTACCAAGCCTGAACCGTAACCCTAGCTATTAACCCAAACCAAAACTTCAGCTGATTATTCAACGAAAAATCGCTGAAGCCTCTGTAATCTATTCTACCAAATAAACAGCTGATGCTAATTTTTAACCAACTCAATTTTCGTTATTTTTCCGTAAATCAAAATGTCGTTAATCTCAATAGCGGAGCACATACACAAGACCGTCGAAAGATGATGGCTTGAAGCGAACCTTCATAGGGTTAGTTCGTGCTCCTAAAACAAAAAAAAATATTAATTTACTAATGCGCCCCTGTTGTATCAAAGAACCCATATGGTCACTTTGTTCCCTGGACCAATATACTGTTGATTTATGCAGCGATTCTGTCATATGAAAGAACTCATAAAGCATGTTCATTTATGTAACGCCCCTATTATATCAAATAACTACAATTAATACGTCTTTGTGGTATCAAAGACACTATATGGTTCATTTGTATCTCTGAACCAAAATCATGTTCATTTATGTAGTGCCTCTGTTATATAAAAGAACACATGAAACATGTTCATTTTGTAGCGTCCCTATTATATAAAATAACTCATATTAATGCATCCCTGTCGTATCGAAACACCTATATGGTTCATTTGTGTCTCTTAAACAAAATTAGGTTCATTTATGTAGCGCCCCTGTATTAAGAAAGAACTTACAAGGCATGTTAATTTTTGTAGCACTCTTATTATATAAAATAACTCATATTAATGCGTCCCTATCTTAACAAAGAGTCCATATGGTTCATTTGTGCCCTTGGACTAAAATCATGTTCATTTATTTCGTGCCCCACTCATATGAAAGAACTCATAAAGTATGTTCATTTATGTAGCGCCCCTATTATATAAAAGAACTCATATTTACAGTGGAGGAAAGTGGCGGATATTAGCAGGTAGTGGAAGTCCTCGTCTACTAAAATGTAATATAAAAAAAAATGCTGACTCATTTCCTGTTTTAAATTATGAGTTGGCGATTTCTTTACATTGCGGCTAATAAGAAAAACATTGTCTTTCCCTGGAGTCTAAATGACAGAAAGACTCCGCAGATTTCCATGAGTCTCTTTTCTATTTCACTACTTTTGTAACTCACTTGGTGTTCTCCTACCAGCGGTTACTAGTGCTACATCTCGGATAACGTTCAGTGTTTTTTCTTGGGAGTGTAATACACTAATCCTGCTCAATGTGCAACTTCCCTGTATTCCAATCAAGTAGATGTCATGTTGGTAGTGTTCGGAGCGTTCAAGTAAACGCATTATTAAATAAGTCTCGCTCCTGAAATGTAGATAGCACTACTAATAAAAAAGTCCATATGATTTCTCTAAAGTACTAACTTTCAAATGGTATTCATAAATTTGAGCACAATCGGATTATTAGTTTGCAAATCACGGTTATTGAAGTGAGCGGGCTGTTACACATTTTCAAAACAATGGAAAATATTGCATTTAGTGTGTTGATAAAGCACTGCTTTCTGATAGAAAATATACTAGTCAAATAAAGCAATCCCTTGATAATTGTTACTCAGACGCTGCTCCGTCAGAAACAACGATTAAGGGGTGATATGCTGGCTCTAAATGCGATCGTACATACACAATTTACTTTGAACGCCCAGGTCTCCAAAATTTCGGAGTTACTCCGAAAAATAAAAAAAGTTCACAAACTCATTTTGGCCGATCATAAATTGAAGTTGCGTGAGATAACAGGAGTTGAAAAGATTAGACGAAGAATTGAAGATTCACTATTTTTCATGGGCATTCGTTAATGAGTAAGCTGCGTTGAAAATGTGTTCAGAATTTGCTCACAGTCGATAAAAAACAACAACGCGTCGATTCTTCATAGCGTTGTTTGTAACCCTTTCAACGCAACCAAAAGAAGTTTTTGCGTCAATATCTAACAATGGTTTTAACATGAATCCACCACTTAACTCTGAAATAAAATCGGCAGTCAGCTGATTGGACAGAAGCTGGTGAAAGCCGTCCAAAGCGACCAAAGACGCAAACATTAGAAAACTAGACTGTGGCCTCTGTATTTTAAGATTTGCAAGCTATTTTATTAACGGATTGTCTTAAGGAGAACGATGAATAGCGAATAGTATCTATCATTATTCATGCGTTTGAAGAAAGAAATCGCGAAGAAAAACAAAACGCTACAAATGAAGATATAAAAAGTTGTCTTTCAGAAAGATGATGCATCGTGTCAAAAGTCGATCCCAACGATGGTAAAACTACATGAAATGCACTTCGGATTGCATCTGAAGCCATCCTATTATCCAGACATGAGCGCCATCGATTATTTGTTTGTTTGGAAACATCAAACTAATACAGTAGATAAAAGAGATTTTGCTCTAATTAAGAAATGATATCGGAAACCGAGGCGCATTTTGAGGTCAACGAAAGATCTTTCTACAATAAGGCATCGAAATGTTAGAAAAACCTTGGAATCAGTGTATCACCTTATGTTTATGAATGAAGTCGAATTCTGCCCAAAAGTTGTTTTATTAGTTAGAGCCGTGACTTAAAGAACGATGTGTTATTGTCCCTTTCTCGCATATCGTTCGACTTTATTGATGGGGGTTTTAGCTTTTTGGGACCGTCTTAATATCAACACTTTTCCTTCGGGTTGAGCTTGTCTGTCCGTGTTATGCTTAGCTAATTTAAATTTAGTTTATTTGAACTTTGTTAGCATCATTGCGTATATGGATTGATATAATAAACAGTCGAATCGACATAAGCGTCATATGATCACCTATGCTGTGGATAATGGCTTCGCGAACTCTAATGAAGGCAGGCAGTTATTCGCACTGGATATCTTTAACCCAGAACCTGAAATGACTTGAAAGCGAGGACAGTTGTAGGCAGACTTGAAAGCAACAACGTTTGAAGGAAGACTTGAAAGGGGCAATGTTGAAGGAAGACTTGAAAGGGACAAGGCTGAAGGAAGACTTGAAATGCACAAGGTTGAAGGAAGACTTGAAAGGGACAAGGTTGAAGGAAGACTTGAAAGGGACAAGGTTGAAGGAAGACTTGAAAGGGACAAGGCTGAAAGAAGACTTGAAAGGGACAAGGTTGAAGGAAGACTTGAAAGGGACAAGGTTGAAGGAAGACTTGAAAGGGACAAGGTTGAAGGAAGACTTGAAAGGGACAAGGTTGAAGGAAGTCTTGGATTTCCAAAAGAGTTAAACTTAGGAATTTTACAGCTTGTTTCCGCACTGGACGTGTTTTCGTAATATATCATCTCTTTTCATCAATGCTTCGGCTTTATGGTGTCATTGTAATTTTTTATTTCTTCGTGGTGTGTCGTGACTTTTTCCTGGTATTTTTAGGCTGTTTACAGGTGTATTTGTCCAGGTTCTCAGATAATTATTGCTATTAGTGTAGTTTCTATTATCCATAGTCTTCCAGCTCTTATGAAAATTCTTTCGGAGTTTTCATAATATAGTTGTTGGACTCGTACATATGCTTCTTTTGATTCCAATTTTTATCTAGTATTTTTCCCACTTTATTCAGTACTGCCCTAGTGCTCTTATTATTATTGGTATTACCGTAGTTTTTATATCCGCTCACTGTTGCTGGCTTAACGGGTCGGAGGAAATAATGCAAACAGAAAGTAATTAACAAGAAATTGTATTAAAAGAAAGTACAGAAGTAATGGGTTGACAAAGGCTGCTTCCTTACGTCGGTTCCCTTCTCACCTCTGCTGATTAGTTATCACGACTATATTTGTAGAGTCAGGACGAGTCCATACTGTGACGAAATAGGGTAGATAACCATAAAACTATCAGGTAAACTCCATGTATTTACTACATTTTTCTACCTCCATCAGTTTTATTCTGTGAACTGCTGGGACGGCGAAATATTCTATTCGGTAGTTTTTTTTTCTCCCTTTTGTTGAATATTACATATCTGGTCTTCTTGTTTAGTTGAATTTGTCTGTTTGCATTTTTAATTTGTATGTTCAAGTGTAGACGTTTGCATCGTTCCCAGTTTACTACCTTCTCATCCCAGTCATGTAATTGTTAATAGTCCCTTTCAGTTGCGTCCGTCGGTCAGTTATTCCGTCACGCTAAAGAATGAAATATCATTTTTAGATGTGACTGTACGTCTCTGTGTGACCGTTCGTCCGTCGGTCACGCTCAAGTTTGAAATATCATTTTCATCGTTAACCGCTCAGATGAAATAGGTATAATTTAAAAATATCCGTTAAAACTGTAGCTCGGCACCCTTTTGGTAATTCTCCAAAAAAGTTCTTAAAAACGTTATCTGGTTCGGAAATAGATGACCATTACAACCTAGTGGTCCGGAAGTTCGTGATCATCATATTAAATTTATAAGCGAAAATGTACAGCTTCTAATCTAAGTCTAAACCATTGTTTATTTTAATTTATTTATACCGCATACATTTTCAGGTTGTTTACATGTAATCGCCTAAAATCAGTAGAATCTGTTGTATTTTAAGGAGAATTAGCACAGAGTATAGGGTCCCGATAATACCAGTATTTCTTTATGCGCTCTATATGCGTCCTTATATGGAAAACATATATTTCGTTTATTCTTAAAGTTCTATAAAGAAACAAAGGATCAGGTGGGCGTTTGTGTCGTTTTGTTATACTATTTTATACAAGAAAAGCTACTCGGCGTGTCTCGGAAGTCATGATCGTAATATTACACTATAACATTTGGTAAGTGGTATATATTAATCCAAAGTACTGGTATACTTGTCTCATGGATTTTTTTTCTTTCTTACCTGCCTTCACGCCCATCAAGATTTTAGACTATTTTACTCAGAAAATTAGCTGATCGTTTCTAAATCCATGTAAACAGCCTGAGAAGTTGGCGGTAAAAAGAAATAAAACAAACAAAAAATTAGACTTTATAGTGGGCGATCACGTTCGCATATACATTTACTGTAAAATGATCACCCGTTTTTGGAGAGGATAGCGTTCATAAGTAGTTTTTGTTTGGTATGGGTAGGGTGATCATTACCGAATGATGGCCTGGATGCAATCTCCCACTCTAAGGGTACACCTTTTTTTGGAATTACTTTTTATCGCCTAATTTTTCAGGATGTTTAAATGTAATCGCCTAAAAATAAGTAAGAATCTCACTTTTATTTTTAGATGAATTAACACAGTGTGAAGCGCTTTAACAATATCGAAAATCTGTATTGACTTTAGAAGAATAATGTGCTCTACGAGCTTAACTTCCAGTATATATTTAATATTAAATAGTTTTTAACACCAATTCGTAGTTAAAGCTACATACATTTTTGGGGACTATTTAAAATAATTTTCAAGGCTATTGATGTTTACCCATCCATTAATTTTTTTTTTATAATCGCTACTGTATTAATTCATGTTTTGTAACATGACTTGAATAATAAATGTGTCAGGTCACGCCAAAGCTATAATTATTTTATTACAGTAATGTTTTAAGCTCGTTTACCAAAAAATTCTAAATAGCTCAGTTGGTTGGCTCTGAGACTTAAGATCTCAAAGTTTCGGTTTCAATTTTGATTTCCGGCTATAGCATCCGTTTTATTTGTTACGAATTTATTATTTACTATTAATGCAATACTTTCTCTTTCTAGAAGTAGTTAAGGTCTATGATATTTCGAAATTAAAGAAATCCCGCAATGTATTTATTATTATTTTTTAAATTGTGACCGACGGAAAATTGTGACTCTCAGACGGACAAAATCTCATATTATATCAGATAACTGGTAATATGTTCTTTCATTTTTCACTGTCATGAGTCCTTTAACAGGCAGAGAGACTAAGAAATAGAGGGAGACGTGGAGGGAGAGAGAGAAGATAGCAAAAACAAAGAAGGTAAGAAAAAACATAGTAACGGTGAAAGAACTATTTTTTCAAAGAAAGAATATAAAGAATGGTAAAATGAGGAAATAATACTTTATTTCCTTATTTATGCGGGTTTTTTTTTCAGTCTCTCTTTTTTACTAATATTTTCATTCGTTGGACGTCTTCAACCTTCTCTTACCCTCTTTCTCTCTCTCTCTTTTTCTCTCTCTCTCTCTTTCTCTCATATTCCTTGTTTCTCTCAGCATCTGATTGTCAGTCTCCCCTTTCTAGTTACATTTCTTGGTGTTGTCAAAATATTTTCGATCAATTTCACGCCAAAAGACGACTGGGATTCCCGTTTGACATTGCTCGGAGCATTCTCTTCAGGCAGCGGTCATCTCTGATGAGTCTCAGACTTTCAGACTGGAATTCCGGTTACATAGTTTCCAAATTGGCCGAGAATGTGTCTAATAGCTATTCGTTCGCATGGGGATCCAAGACAGTCGTGTTTAATTGAAGACCAACGCCGTAGACAAACATGTTTTTTAATTTACATTTTTTGGTGTGATTTTTACGGTCTTCGTGTGAGAGAAAACCGATTTCTACTGGAAAAACAACGACAATAATAATATAGCAAAGGCAGTTATAAGCTTTCAAACATGAAGCACTCTAAGCATAATTAGGGTTATTAAAAAAACACTGGTCTGTGAAAATCTTAATCTTTTGAATATACTATGGTAAAGTCTCACAAAAAACAAAAGAAGATGTTATTCTTTTCTATGTGTTCTTTCCCGGCGTCGACCGGGTGTGAAATAACAAAAACAAATCATTAATTGGTTCCCGAAGAAACGGAAATTATTGTTGTTGCCTTTTGTAATCAAATTTTGTGGAATAGTGATCTTCTATAAGTTGGTTTTAATATTTGGCGCTTATCGATAATAATTTTTTTTTTAAAAATGTGATATTGACGTAAAGGCGAGAAACACACACATTGAAATCTAATAATTTAATTAATATATATACTTATTTTTTAAAAGTTAAAAAGATTGAACTAATTAGAACTGTAGCGCAGCTTTCATTTTATTTGTTTCGGTGGGTAAAAGAAAATGTATCCACTCTCACAGTTTTCTTAGCTGGAATAAGAATGTTTATGAAAGTAGAAAAATAAAGCCTAATTATATATATATATATATGTATAAATATGTATATATATATATATATATATATATATATATATATATATATATATATATATGTATAAATATGTATATATATATATATATATATAGTAGAGAATGGTAGTTTGCTTGAAGCATTGCTGGGTATAGTAGTAGTATGTTTTTAAAGGCTGTGGGCAATGCAAATTCCGGGTAAGATGAAAGTTGTAAGGAACAAAAACAATAAATCGAATACGAAATATGACTTACTATTTATTTTTCCTAAAATCTTACATAGCAGCAAGAGTGTTGTTAGCTGTTTGTGTGATGTCCGGATGATTAAAAAAATAATTATTTAATATTTCGGGAAAAGAAACTTCCCTTTGTTAAAAATAATTAATACCCGACTATGCAGAGAATCTGACAAAATAAAATTTCGTATTCGATTTATTGTTTTTGTTCCTTACAACTTGCATCTTACTCGGAATTTGCATTGCCCACATCCTTTAAAAACATACTACTAACATATATATATATATATATATATATATATATATATATATATATATATATATATATTGTAAATATATAATATAATATAATATATATATATATTAATATATATATATATAGTGTAAATATATATATATATATATATATATATATATATATATATATAGTGTAAATATATATATATATATATATATATATATATATATATATATATATATATATATTGTAAATAACATTACGCTCGTTTGGGTTTTACGATACAGTTCTCATTAAGTGTGGGAGAAACCGGTCGTCTGACACTTTTTTTCATCTCGTATCCTTTAATTATGAAAGATCAAACTCGTCTTTCTTTTGTTATTGCTATAATAAGATTCTATACCTCAAATAATATCATTATATATATAAATAGAAAATTTGGCTGTCTTTAATTAGGCACATATTTATGATGATTCGCTCCCTAAATAGTATATATATATATATATATATATATATATATATATATATATATATATATATATATAAGATAGTTATGTGCGTATGTTTACATATTTTAATGTATATGATTCATTCTTATATTAATTAACCGATCATTATTAATTTTCAAACGTAGCTGTTAGGCTCGGAATAAGCGGTGGGATATATTTAGTTTAATTAATGTATGCAAAAGGGATAAAAAAAGAGATGAAAGCTTTTTGTGAAAATATAGATACCTTCGATATTTGTGAAATTATCAGAATATGTATTAGACATCAATTAATAAATATTTCGTCAAATTTCAGCTTCTTTGGAGTAGTCTTGCAGGGCCCGGCATTTAGGGAGTTTTTTTTTGTCGAACGCTTCGCTAGCGCCGAAAAGAAAGTAGAAACCGCAAAAATACGGCAATGGCAAAGAAGAGGCGGGGACACAGATGAACAGTTTAAGTATAGGTGAGAATGAAACTAAGGTGACGGCACCAACAGGAAAGGAGGGAATGACATCACTAAAAGCAGGGACGACTGAAATGACAGAGATTACGTCACTGGACGCAAAAAAGGCTGGAACGAAGAACCTGGAACCTCGACAGCAGGAAAGATGTTTCCTGAACCTGGACAGCAGGAAAGACTGGGTCGAGAGGAACGGAGAAAATTGAAACGAAGATTGACGATGACGTCTCTGGAGTGTGATGAGATGATTCAGGTAGGTTCGGTCCGTGTGGACGTTGCCAAGCGCTGGATCGACAATAACATGGTACTGCTAGAATAAAGGACAGGAGCTGTAGCAGTGGTTGCAGGAAAGGAACTGGTGCAGGAAGCTGGAGCGGGACCGCTGGAAGGAGCTAGAGCAAGCATTGCTGAAAGCTGAAGCAGGAGTCGCTGGAGCAGCTGAATGGGGGGGGTCGCTGAGGCGCTGCTGGAAGCTGGAACAGGAGCTGATGAAGATTACATTGGGCGAAACGTTGTGAGAACAATATCTAAGATGAGAAAAGTCGTGCGAATAATACAAAAGTGTCTCTATTTTTGTGTTAAAAACTATGATAATAATTTTGAATAAAAAATTGTTGTATAACTTCCCGTTGTAAAGTGTAGTTATATCTTAGTAGAGTAGCGAATTTGAATGAGACAAGTAGAGCTCGCAAGCAATTTAAATAGTTTGTAAATGTAACAAGTAAAATACATATGTCAAATGTTTTACTGACCATATCAATTGGAATAAATACATAGAATATACTGCTAAAATCTGTTGCAACGAATGTGGGATATTGCTATCGGGCAGGAAAACTTCTCATACAGGTCAGTATCTTATATCTTCATAAAATCAGCATCACCCCATGTATGGAGTATTGTTACCACATTTGTGCTGGTGCACCAACCATTCGTATCTTCTATTTAGACAAAGTGCAAAAGAAAAGGGGCTGCCTTTTACATTTTTCTTTCATTCTCAGCTTCAGTGTGTAATCTCTTCATGAAAGTGATGACTGAGGTTTGACTATGGGTATAAAAACACCGATTTTGTTATTGAAAATAGAAGGGGTAAAGTGATTTAAGTAATAAAACGAATCTATAAATTTGTTTGTAAAAAAAAATACTTTATAATTGCATACTTTCTGTTTCTCTCTCTTCCGATCTGAAGCACGTGGTGCAATGGGTGAAAAAGTGTCTGGTTACTTTTAATATGTCTAAAACCAAGTTCTCTCCTTTCACCACTAACGCTCGAATCCTCACATTGTTCCAATTGAAATGAATCGCCCTTTCCTTAAGGAAATCCCATGCTTTGATAGGATTGGCCTTTACTTCAGACATGAAATGGAAGACTTACATCAAATCCGTTTCTACGGTCACCGGAAAAATGGTTGGATCATTCTACTGCTCCAGAAGATATATCACGCCTGATGCAATCCTTTACCTGTCCCATTGACGCAATGTTGCATCCGTATGCTTGTTTTACAAATACTTTAATGGATTGTGCTCCGATGAACTGGCTGCTCTGGTTCCCCCGCGACGTAAATACACTAGATCAACTCGTCAATCAGCTTAATCCCATCCATTCACTGTGGAGATCCCCAGATGCCGAAAAGCCTTCTACTCCAATAGCTTCTTTCCTCGTGCTGCCGGCCTCGGGAAATCCCTCCCTTTTTCCTGTTTCCCCGACTGTACCGACAGGCAGAGGTTTAAAACTAATGTAAACAGACATCTCGCTACACACCTCCAAACTTTGAATGACACCCAAAACCTACACTCTGATTCTCAGTAACCTCTTATGTCTACAGTGGCGGCCTGCCTTGTTTTAGAAAAGAGTTAAATGCATCCTAAGATGAGTACGCTTGCCAAATCTATGGATGTGCACTTCGGAGCGCCATTTCATTCTTTGACAGAGTACAAAACCGACTTCGAAATCTAGTGGACGATGTTCTCTTCTCTTCCCTATGGTCACTTTCTCACAGAAGATATGTTGCTAGTCTTTCATTGCTCTATTGTTATTATCGTGGTAAGTATTCGACTGAGCTTCCTACTATTGTCCCCACCCCCTGTAAAATATTCACAACAAAAACTTATTTAGCTACAACCACTGTCAATAATTTCGCTTTCTCCATCTGTGTACCTAAAACTAAACGGAATTTCCATGAGCAGAGTTTGTTTCCTATAACGGCCCGTCCTTTTCAAGTCCAATGTCAACAAATTCTTGTTGAGTAGTCCTCTTAAATAATCAAATTCTGCCAAATCTCAACCATCATACTAATTAAAGTATTGTTTGACAGTTAACCTGACTAACTCTTTGGCTCTTATCCTCGAGTGGCCTTTGGACCTTGGTCAACGGTGAGTCATAGATTTAAAAAAATTCATTAATTGATAAGTACTGAAAATTTCATTAGGATCGGATAATTTTCTAATTTTGTACCTTTTCAATCCATGTTATTTATTTTCTAGTTCAAAACAAAAGTCATTTTCACTTTCGTTGCCCGTCCTTAGCTAGATGCATGCCCAGTAACTAAATGCCCATCTGGATGTTCTGCGACGTATCCCCCGGTGGTCCAATCCACTTCTGCCCGTCGTTATCTGTACATTGAAATGCTTCCACAATCTACGATACGCTATCGGCATAAACCAATGATGGCAAACCGAAGAATGCGAAACACGCACACAAACGAAATAACAATGCCGTCGGTAAACCAACTGAACATATCTCCGCTCGCAGACGCTAACTCGCAACGCAAACCAGCACCAAAATAAATAAATAAATAAATAACTAGTAATATTCAGAAAAAAATAGCAAAAATAGATGCTACTCAGAGAATTTGCTTCTTCGTTCCTTTATCAGCATTTTTTTTTTTTGTTGCTTTTTTTCTTTCGTCAAAATATTTCGAACACTGCGAATCGCTGAGGAAAATAACACCGCCATTTTAGAATTCTCTTTGGCGCTTTCCACAAAGAATTCTTCAATTTCTGTCTGTCGGGTACCGAAGACAACCAACAAGAAAATGCCATTCGGTTTCCAAGGGAGTCTTAAGAAACTACAAATAACGTCGACAAGCGAAATATTCGCATTCGACTCCCAAAACGGCTGAGGATTGCATCTGATTTTACAACTTCTTCGGTTAGAACGAATGAGTGTAAGTCTTTATTATTGTTAATATTCTTGTTGTTATTATTATTATTATTATTATTATTATTATTATTAATATTATTAATATTATTAATATTATTATTATTATTATTATTATCACTATTTATTGCTAATAGTTTTCACACAAACCATTATCAGTCATTGCTCACTGACAGTAACAGTGGTGTTCCCTGGAATCTGGGTGACAACAAGTCTCCCCGCGTTTTAAACACTCTCCGCCTCTTTTGATAACCGTTGCAAATCATTTTGCATTATTGCAACAGACGTTTACCATTGATTTATCGGTGGCAAAAACAGTTGGTCTTCTCTGAAAATTGAGTGGCAATAAGCCTCCCCAAGATTCCAGTAATTTCTACACTCTTTCAGTAGAGGTCTAAATGGTTCTCTTCCTTCTCGCTCTTTTAATCATCCTTGAACATTCACGACAATTGTATACGTGTTTTTTTTCGGGGAGGGGTTAAGTATTATTATCATTTTGATTATTATTTTTATTCTTCTTATTATTATTATTTCTTACTGACTAACAGTTGTCTCTCGAGTTATTTCCAGTGATTACTCACTGACAGAAAACACATATGATGTTCTATGGCGTCTGAGTGACAAGATTTCCCATATTTCCAGTACTCTTCGCTTCTTAGGGTCATCGTTCCAAATTAGGGTACTTATACAGAATTGTTTTTTATGTTTACCCTAACCCTAACCAAACTGTACCATACGTTTTAGCTTTAATACGACAACAGTCAGTTTGGTTCGGTTCAAATTCTGTAGAAGCACCAAAATTACTTTGAATTCGCAATGATGACAACTGTTGGCTTGCTTTGAAATCCGAGTGACAATAAACCTCCCAGGGATTACAGTACTCTCCGTGCCCTTCTAGTTGGGGTCTGGATGGTGGTTTCCCTCTCCAGTCCGTCTATCCCTCTAGATCATCTTCTGTGACACCAATTTACTGTTATTGTTGTTGTTCAACAACATCAATATGCAATGGATACGAACTCCGACTATGGAATCAGTTAAGTCATGTTTAGTTGAATTAGAGCTATTGCATTGCCTTATGCCATAATACTAGGGACGGGCAATGAAAGTTAAAGCATTTTTGTTTTCTCACCAAAAGGCGAATACGTCTGATTGAAAAAAAATCAGAAAAAAAATACAGAATTAGCCAATCTTAATAAATAAACGAATGTCAATATAAAGTATTTATTGAATGATCAACAATAGATTATTTTAAGTGACTTAAATTTACTTTCCCCTTTTCATTTAATGGACGAAATACCTCTTATTATACCCATAGTCGAAACTGAATGACCACCTTTGCAAAAAGATAACATTCTGAAGTTGTGGATGTAAAAAGCAATTTTTTAAATATAACTTTTGGTAGAAAATGATACTAAAAAATTTCGATTTTTTTTTAGTATCATTTTCTACCGAGAGCTGACATTTTTTTTTCATTTGCACCTTCGGGTGTTATATCTATGTAAATGTTTTCGATCCAGTGCTATTGGTTATTTGGTTAATAAAAAACAAGTTACTTTCACTTCCATTGCTCGTTCAGATATAATACAATTGGGAAAGGTATGGACCCTCCTTCCCAGCAATTGATAACTTGTGTTCTATTAATCGTTTATTAGTGGCATTGTATATTTGTATTAAATAATCTCAAAAGAATTGATATGCCGTAAAGCAGGACAACCACCACCACCACCACCACCACCACCACTACTACTACTACTACTACTACTACTACTACTACTACTACTAATAATAATAATATGGTTTAATTTTCGTTTAAAACAGATGTTATATGTGATTGAACGTTTTTTAGGGGGGCTAAGCATCTTTTATCTAAGAATTTTTAATATATTTTTCATAATAAAAGATTATCAAACCAGCTGTTAGCAGTCATTGATCACTGTTAATGATCGGTGAGTTCCCCTGTAACATGAGTGACATCAAGTCCCCTAAATATGATAGTAATCTCCAATCTGTTCTGTTAATATTGTAACTCACTTAATAGTCATTGCCAGTGATTTATCGTTGACAAGAACCGTTGGCTTCCCTTGTAATTTGTGTGACAGTCTTCAAAATATGAGAGTATTCTCCCTTTATCCCCGTCGTGCTCTAAGTCGTTTATTAGCTCCTTAGTATTTGCATCCTTTCTCAGACACCCCTGCCCCGCAGAACGTTACATGGTAGCAACAGCTACTTAAAAAAGAAAAACATCATTTTGTTATATGTCGTCAACTGTTACATGGACAGTTGCAGATCTCTGGGGTTATTCTTAATATGTGACATTTGACCTTTGCTAGAGTGATGTTTGTTTTTAGTTATATGATCTCTTTTTAATTTTAACTTATCTCTATTTGATAAACCATATTAGACTATTGAATTGGTTACCGCATCATAATTATCATAGTACTCGTAGAATAACCGTCCGAGGACGGGTAAAATAAATTCCCAGAACAGAACAGGTTTGCACCAATTTTATATCTCCCAACAAAAATTTAGAACAAGATAAAAAGCTACTAAACCTTACGTCTAGAATCCGTATTCTAATATTGATAAAAACCATTACTTGATTTCGATTCTAGAAAATATCTATACTGTGAGACTTCTGCTTCAGGGTTTAAAGAAGAAATTGAAATTAAGAGAATCTTGTTTACTGAGAATCTTGTATACTGACGATGGATCAAATTCAATGCTAATCTGAAATATTTGAATTTTCAAATGGGAGGTTTAGGCCATATTGCGTTCCCTAAACACCTTTAAAAATACTAAAAACTGAGGAATATTCATTAATTGATGTTTAATACCTATCGTTAAAATGTCACTAAATCAGAGGTATTTGAATTTACCCCATTCTGCATGAAACTAAAACTAAATAAATATAGCCCACATTACCCACTTTTAGGCCTAAAAGCTGTGTTTCAAAATACATAATGATCGGTTAATTAGTTAAGCATTAAATCATGTACATACAAATATACAAACATATATGCATATCTAACTTTATATATAACTATTTCAGCTGTTTTCATCAGTGGCGCGGTTTGGATAGTGTCAAAACTTTCTCTGATTATAATGCATTTCAGTTTTTATTAAGGTGTTTTCAGGATCATTCAAGAGCTAATAAAATGATTGGTACGACCGTTATTTTCATGCCCCACAGTCTCTTCAGCTATAACCACTTGTGTTCAATTTGTTACCGAATTAATTGTTTACAGTTGATGTCATTCAGCATTAACACTTTCAAAACTGGATTTGCTAAAAAGGCCAACCTGTATAGAAAACAAAGACACCTGTCAATGTCAAAACTACATTAAACATTTCCACATTGCACTAACACTAACCAGTCTCAATGTTCGTATTTTGAATACATTATATATATATATATATATATATATATATAAAACATAGTTCACCCCAAACAAGGCAGGCCGCCACTGTAAACGTAAGGAGCTACTGAGAAAAAGGGTGAGAGTTTTTTTTTGGGGGGGGGGCAACCTAAATTTGGAGCTGCGCAGCGAGATTCTGTTTACATTAGTTTTAAATTTCTGGATGTCAGTACCGTCAGGAAAACAGGAAGCAGCAAGGGAGTTCCAGAGTCCAGCAGTACGAGGAAAGAAGCTTTTGGAGTAGAAAGCCCTTCGGCATCTGGGGGCCTCCACAGTGAATTGATGGGATTTGGCAGAATCCTGGGTTGGTCTAGTGCAGAGGCGGGCAACCTTTTTAGAGTGAGGGCCAGATGAGACTTTTAGAAGGAGATCGCGGGCAGGAGTGAAAAACGAAATCTCAGAATTACTATATTTTGTTTACATGAATAAATTGTACAAAAATTGCATTGAACACTCTACAAATCTGATATTTTTTCTCAAGAGACTTCTGTATGTGATGTTATAAAAGGCGCCGACGAAGAGCCATTTTGGAATCATAAAAAATAATGACGGGGGAAGTAGCAAGTTGATCTAGCATTCGTTTTGACACACCTCACATGGGTTCTTTGTTTTATGCCCTTTCCTCGTCTCTCGTTTCCTCTTTGCCTTTCTCTTTCTCTATTTTATCTCAGGCCAAGGATTTGAAATAAATAGTTAAAGAAAAATGAAATATACATGCATCATCGCTCGCTGATATTTATACATTTTTAACCCACTGTAAATCTTAATTGAAACCTACTTTTACATCTATGTCACAAAATGATATGAGTTTACTGGGAGGTCCGCGCAATAATAAAGCATAACAGAGTGGCGGGCCGGATGCTAAGCCTTCGCGGGCCACATCTGGCCCGCGGGCCGGAGGTTACCCGCCCCTGGTCTAGTGAAATTTCCTTAAACGTATGATGATATATATAAATAATATATCCTCTACATTTGTATCCACAGTGTGACACTCGGAGAATCCTTATTGTGTGTATATAACAATAGGTCTCAATAACAAATAGAGCTATTTACTAAACAGTTTTATTTTTACAAACATAATTTGGCTACACATTTAAAAACATGTTTCAGACACAGCTTTGAGAAGCTTGACATCCTCAAGCTAGCATGCCCTTTCTTTATGCTTTTATTTTTAGAATTGTGTACCACAAAATGAAAGCATAACGAAAGTACATGCTAGCTTGAGGAGGTCAAACTTTCTCAAAGCTGTGTCTGAAACATGTTTTTAAATGTGTAATCAAATTATGTTAGTATAAATAATCTATTTTAGTACAACTATATATATATATATATATATATATATATATATATATATGAAATAGTGGATAAACATGAAGCGAACTAGTAAAAAATAAGGAAACAAATACATCATTAAAGCTGAACCAAGATATGTTGGTCGATTTAGTCGATCTTAAACATTTGGTGTAGATAAGCTTTATTAAAAAAAAACCGGAGCGTTGTGCGATTTTCAATAAAGTTGTTTTACACCAAATGATCTAGGTCGTCTGAATCTACTGAGACATCCCAGTTCTTAATGTCCTTATTTGTACTAGTCTGTTGACATGATTATCCACTATTAAATATACAAACCATTCTAATTTGTCTAAAATTTAATTTATATATTTAATTTATATATATATATATATATATGATTTGATATTTTGATATATATATATATATATATATATGTGTGTGTGTGTGTATGTGTGTGTATGTGTGTGTGTGTGTGTTAAAAATGACAGACGGAAAAACGGTTAAACTGCAGTAAAAAAACAAAAACGAAACCGGTCAAATTTTGTTTTTGTTTCTCTCCTGCATTTTAACCTCTTTTCCGTTTGTTAATTTTCACACATTTTGTCTACAACGGCATTTCATTTTCATGACTTATCGTGTACTTTACCGATATATATATATATATATATATATATATATATATATATATATATAATATTTATAAATAAATATTAAATATTTTAATACCTACAGACATCGATGTTTCATGCTAACGCAATCTTCAGTGTAGGGAACTAATTCTCAACGGTCGGCTTTCTTTAATTCTAAGCACCATTTAACCATTTTCAGCTTATCGAAGCGAATTCACTTGCTTGCCTGATTATGTGGAATATATATATATATATATATATATATATATATATATATATCGAATGATGCATGTCCAGTGCGTGTTTGAGGCGTTTAATTGTCCAAAAGTGTCACCCAAGTAATCGTTAATTATTTTTTTAATTAAAAGAGATAGTACTTATTAACTTCTCAGTATACCTGAATGACTTGTACACCAAGTTTCATTTATGAAAGTCCAACAGTCTTTGTTTTATCGTCGTTTAATAAGTAGTACATCTAGATACGACGTGTGAAATTCTCAATAACTCTCAGACACTCCTTTTTTTGGTAATGTCTTGATTGTAGCTGTGATCGCCGTTTTAATTTCAGCAATATTCTTGGAATCGTTTCGATAGACATATCCTTTCAGATAACTTAATAGATACAAATCTGGAGGAGGGTAAGTCTTATACGTGTAATCCCTCACACTTTATAACGATGAGACATAACCCAAAAGTGGCTTCTATCTAATAAAACGGTGATAAAAACAAAGGCTAGTGGACATTCATGGCTGAAACTTGGTGACCATGTTAGGCAGAGACCGAAGTATATTTGTATCAAATATGCGCTGATTGCAAATGGTGGCATTTTTTGTGAGTCCCCTTGTAAAGGGGTTGGTATACGTTAAAATAAACAGATCAACATTGTGACTGAATTTTAGCAATGATGAATCAGAAGTTCCGTTGGGGATTTCTGAACCCTTTATAAACTCCACACCCTTTATAAACTCACCGTCACGCTGAAACCTTTTCAGGGGTTATCCATTGTCTCTCAATATAAAGAGGGACTTCAGTTAAGTGGGTAGAGATTCTATCGTTCGTGGGGTTTTGTATTCAATGTTAATTGCCTTTTCCGCATTCATTCTTTCTTCAGCAAAAGCCTCGCAAACATGAAGACGGATGTTGTAAAAAGAGACGATTCCCTGTACGTCAAAAGCTTCGCGGTTGGCCTTCCTTCATTCTAAGCACCATTTAACCATTTTCAGCCTATCGAAGCGAATTTCACTTGCTTGCCTGATTATGTGGAAAATTCTGCAAGATTATTGTTAGTTTTAGGGCTAAGGTGATTTGGTTTTAGATTAACCAAAGAACATTGTTAGGCTGTTACTTTCATTTTTTATTAATCTATTGTTTGGTTAACTTTTCTTTTCTTTGTTTCTCGTTTTATTATCTTTCTCACATATTTTGTTTTCTTTTATTTGATCTTATTCTTGTTTGTCTTCTTTTAATAACTCCTTTCTTTTGTTTTTATCATTTCATTTTTCTTCTTTAATCTCGTTCTTGGGAATAATAACGTTTCTATCATTTTCTCACTCTTTTATTCATAAAAGATTTTATTTTCGCTGTCCTTTCCTTTTATCTTATATTCCATTTTTTTCTTTTTCGTTTCGTTTATTTTCTTCTTTCCTTTTTAATGTTTGTATTTCTTATTTTCTTTGTTCGTTTGTACTAAATTTCATATTTCCTACGTATTTTCGTTCTTCCTCTTAGTACTCAGTTTTCTGTTTTCCTTCATAATATTATACTGTTTATTTCGTTTTCATTAAAAAAAAAAATTTTTTTGTCATGCCTACTTTTCTTTTGATGTTTATTTATTTCGTTTTTCCTCGTTCGTAACGTCTGTTATTTTTCTCGTGTTTTTCTTCGTTAATATTTTTCTTTCTTTTATATCCGTTATTTTTTTGTTTTTTCCTTTTTTTCTTTTTATGTGTGGCATTCTTTTCTTCCTTCTTTTCTTTCTATTCATTTTTCTGTTACTTTTTATTGTTTCGTTTGCCACATTTTCTCTTCGTCGATTTGAAGTAGTTCCTTTCTTTCTTCTCGTTTTTCATTCCTTCTATCTTTCCTTTTTCCTGTCCTTCTTGTCTTTTCTGTTTTCTTTAAATTTTACAGTTTTCTTTCTTCCGTTCTTTTCCTTTTTTCATCCATTTCTGTATTCTCTTTCCTTTTTCGTTCTTTAATCTCATTATGTATATTCATTGTTTTCCTCTGCTACTGAACAACAGTGTACTATATAAGAAAGTTTAACAACTATCTCATGCAAATCAACCACGGTGAAAGGTCGATTTGCGAAAGGTCCATACTCCTAAATGAGACAGACTTCATTATACTGAGAACATATAAATGCAAAAAATATTTCATTTATCACTCCTATATTACCATCAACACGCTTTAATGGTATTTAAATCAATTATACCACGTACTGTTTTGAAATACTGTATAAATAGTACATGCAAAAGACGCAAAAACAACCATTTGTATGCCTATGATGCATTTAAAACAGTTAATAAATTGATGTTTTATGGTATTCATTTGTAATATTGTCTTAACTATTTCATATATATATGCAAAAATTGTCGCTATAAACAGTAATTCATTTAAGTGATCTAATAAAAAAGGATAACTTACTAAAACATTTCTTACAAAATTTGTTCATTAATTTTCAGAAGAAGTAATTTGAATTAAACTAACATCGGTGTCTAGAAAGAAAGATATGCCGACCAGTCTATATAGAGAAAAAAAACGGTGACTGTTTTATTTTTCCCTCCCTCTCAACCACGATGCAAGCCGCCTTTGTCAGCGCGCTACTGCTTTGCAGAAATCGCGACTTGAAATACTTGAAACCTACATTTTAATCATAAACGTTGCATC
>OY744520.1:43071495-43076495 GCA_963556195.1 Sepiola atlantica
TTAATCTTTGAAAAGCCTGGTTTAAGGAATGAAAGAGAAGTAAACTAAATGTTTTTATTAACTAAACTGCTCCTTGTTTTGAACAACTGAAGATATTTATGTGCTTCTATTTGCAGGTCTAATCAATTTTCATTGACTTACCATATATATATATATATATATATATATATATATATATATATATATATAATGGAGAAACCAAATCTAATTTTTTATGTGATCTATTTATTGTTCATTATATTTCACTAGTTTAAGAAAAACTCACTTGTTCTTGATTCAAACAATTTAGCGCAAGCTAATGAGTGACCCGACGGGCTACTTTTTCTAGTATATATATAAACAAGAAAAAAAAACAAATACTCAAAATCTAAACACAACCGAATTCAGATCTGCGACAAATAAAAGTGCTCGATATCCTTTTTGTCAGAGCTATATTTTCTATTGATACAAGTCAGAGACACGGAGATCAGCGGTGATACCACGAAACTGCAGTAAAGTGTTAAGCTAAGTACATGTTATTATCTTTTTTTTTTAATTTACGTATGAATATATGTGAGTATATATATTCTGATTAGTGTAATGTTCCACCTTATCGCGACTTTATCAAACATAACCCATCAATAATGATGATGATAAAGACGATAACGATGATATCATTTGCGTTTTATAAGGCCTGCACAAGACGAAACATTACACCGATAAAGTAATGTTCAGCAACATTAGCTGTGGGTTCCGAACCCATTTCGACCCTCTCCCCCAGAAACCAACAAACATAAAATTATATATAGATATATATATATATATATATAATTTATTTGAATACTGTATATTACATATTTCAGCAATGTACCGCGATTTCATCCAAAAGGGCAGATTTAGACATCTTTAGTAAATCTCTGTGCCCAGTGGAATCATCGGTGTCAGCTTGCGATGATTCCACTGGGCACAGAGATTTACTAAAGGTGTCTAAATCTGCCCTTTTGGATGAAACCGCGGTACATTGCTGAAATATATAATATACAGTATTTAAATAAATTATATTATCTCTCTTATATGATCGTGCACTTTATTTGATTTCTTTTCATATACAACCTGACACACTATATATATATATATATATATATATATATATATATATATATATATATATATATATATATATATATATATATATATATATATATATGAGTGTGTGTGGGTGTGTACTTCTAGCTGTAAATAAATTACGTTATGAATGCGCGTTCCCTCTAAATTCAAATTTAAAAGTCTCCATTTCTTTTTGTTCTAACGAGGAAATATGATCACGTATTAAAAGTTTGCAAAATTATAATGAACCAATATTCATGTTTGAGTTAAAAGTTGACTCTTGTTCCGGGGTTCAAATCGTGCGACTGGTTATTATAGTTATCTCTACAATGATTCCGCAAGGATGAAACCAATACGTATGTAGATAATAATAACACATTTAATTAATTATATATATATGAGGATTGATAAAATTAATTTTCTAAACAGTACAATTTTGTACCAGTGTTATGTCTCCTTACGGAAATTAAAATCAAAACATTATGATACTAAACCTTATGTCTAGAATTTTTTTTAATGTTGATCGAAATCCATTAGATGATTTTTATTCCATGGCATGTCTCAAATTTAAAGCTTACGCTTAAACGGTTAATAAGAAATTGAAATCAAGAGAATCTTACTTAATTGGTATTAAATGATTGTGGATACGATTCAAAGAAAATCTGAAATATTTGAATTTTCAAATGGGCGGTTGTGTCAATATTATGGCCCGTAAAAACCCTTTTAAAAATTCCAAACAAATCTATGTATAAATTTCACAAAAATCAGTAAATTGTTAATTTTAATAAGGGCCGCTACTCCCTTTATTGCCCCATTTTCATAAAACTAAATTAAATAGCTTTCATTTAGACCCTTTACGTTTTGCAGCTGTGTTCCAAAATCTATAATGTTTCGTAAATTAGTTATACAAGTATACAGACATACTAACTATATATATATATATATATATATATATATATATATATTGGTTGGCTTTTGCGGCCCGCTATCAATTCGCAAAGTTAGCTACTTGAAATAAAAATTTAAATTATTATCATTTAATTCCTAATTTTATTGTGAGCACAAGACTAACATTTTCGCATTGATTTATATAAATAGATAAACATGAACATTTTGAATTTGAAGGGGCGTACACCTCTTTAAGAAAACGCTTTTTGAAATGTATTATAACATTTTGAAAAAAAAAACAAGAAACGTTATTTTAAAAAAATGTTTATATATATTTATTAAATAAATATAAATAATTTTTTTTTCTAAATAATGTTTCTTTTTTTTTCAAAATTCTATAATTTACATTTTGGTAATTTTTATGGAAATTTATTCAGCTTTCAAATAAAACAATAAATAAATTCAAAGAATGAAGACATCAAGCTGCCTGAGCGATAATGAGCGCGTTTCATTGTTTTTTTAAAGAACTTGTTTCGATAAGCAAATAATTATGTTTTGAAACATATATTTTTATAAATATTTTTTTTATTTAAAACTTAGAATTAAGAAATGAATGGCAACTTGGTGAAAATCAAAGAAAATGCGAGAGCGAAACATTTGTTATTTTAAAATCAAAACAATCATTGAATTAAAAAAAAATTAATTTTTTTTTTGTATCGATGAGAGTGAGAGAGAGAGAGAGAAAGAGAGAGAGAGAGAGAGAGAGAAAGAGAGAGAGGGGCGTTACTTTCCGCCCTCTCTGTAAATACCTATGGCTCGTACATATGTTAGTTTTATTTAAATTAGCTCCCTTCAAAATTAATGGGTATAATATTTTAAGAAATATTTTCATAATTAATCCTTTTTTATTGAATCACTTTAAGTAATTACTGTTAATATCGACATACCTATTGCATCTGTATAAGAAAAATAGGACAATGACATGAATAACACCAAACATTATGTTATTATGAAAAGTTCAAATACAATTATGCAAATTAAGCATACAAATAACTGTACCTGTTTTGTTATATTTGGAATCTAGTATATATACAGTATTTAATAATTGATCACTAAGTCGTTTGGGTTGTAATATAGATGTGACAAATGAAAAAAATTCGCATTTATTTATTTTATTCATATATATATATATATATATATATATATATATATATATATATATATATATATATATGATAAAAAATTGGAAATAATATTCCAATGTAATGGAAAATGAAAACCGGAGAACCAAAAATATTATTTATGTCTTCATCAGCGTGTTTTCTTTATTTCAAGACCTCCATTGGGATGATTGATTTGAAGATATAACACACAAGTACACGCCCTCACCATTTCAAATATGTATGCTCGTGTGTTGTTTCTTCAAATCAATCATCGCGAAAAAGTCTTGAAATAAAGACGAAACGTTGATGAATAAATAAATAATATTTTTGGTTTTCCTTTTTTAATTTCTCTCTCTCTCTCTCTCTCTCTCTCTCTATATATATATAATATATATATATATATATATATATATATATTTATATATATATATATATATATATATTTATATATATATATATATATATATATATATTTATATATATATATATATATATATATATATATATTTATATATATATATATATATATATATATATATATTTATATATATATATATTTATATATATATATATTTATATATATATATATATATTTATATATATATATATTTATATATATATATATATATTTATATATATATATATTTATATATATATATATATTTACATATATGTATATTTATATATATATATATTTATATATATATATATATTTACATATATTACGTATATACATATATATATATACGTATATATATATATATGTATATATATATATATATTCATATATATATATATATATATTTATATATATATATATATATAATGAATTTAAAATATAAGCCATTATCAATGCAAGATTAATTTATTATTTTTTACTTTAATCTTATTAATTTCGGAATAAAATTCCATCATCAGAGTTGACCAGTATTGTGTCATTTTTTTTCATCAAGAACACAAAAACAAAATTAAACAAACTTTTTGTCTTTTGTTTTTCTGATGAATATCCTTGTTATGATGTCGTTGGCGCTTATGAATTCAAATTCTGGTTGTCGAACGAAGAAAGCATTGGCGTGCTCGTAATTTATTCCGAAATTAATAAGATTTAAGTAAAAAGTAAATAATAATAAATTAATCTTGCATTGATAATTGCTTATATTTTCAATCTATAATAGTGACCCAGCAATGCTTTAAAACTGAACGACCAATTTATTAAACTACGAGCACGAGATTAAAGTAAAAAAAAAAAATTAATCTTGCATCGATAATGGCTTATATTTTCAATCTATAATACTGACCCAGCAATGCTTTAAAACTGAACGACCCATTATATATATATATATATATATATATATATATATATATATATATATATATATATATATATATATACGTATATATATATATATGTATATACGTATATATATATGTATACGTATATATATATACGTATATATATATAAGTATATATATATACGTATATATATATATACGTATATATATATATATACGTATATATATATATATACGTATATATATATATTTGACAATCGTCACATAATTGGATATTTGCATAAAATTATAAAATATATTATGTTTTTACTAATGTAAGTGTAGACACCGCGAGGGTCTATGGTCTCTCTGTACAATGGTTTGTCAGGACAACGTAACATGAAGATACTCCCTCCTACATGTTACCCCTGAATAAATATTTAAAAAATAACATAGTGTTCGAATCCCTAATAAGATCCTCTCGGTATGGCTAACCCACACTGGCTTATACGATGAATGGTGTACCTTTTTCAAGTGATGGTGACTCTATTAACAGAACTTAGCTGGATACTCCACCAGACTAGATGAATT
>OY744520.1:43086495-43088995 GCA_963556195.1 Sepiola atlantica
GCACTCTGAGTGAGTTTAATAACAAGCAGTACTAATAGCTTCATGCGAGGTCCAACACAGTTTGTTGTTGTAAGATCACTTTCACTGCTCGTTGTGAATACCCACCGACTCGCTATTTACAAAGTTAAATTCTTCCTTAATCATTAGCTAATTCGCTGTGGCCAACGGGGGAACGCTCTTGACTACGAATCAGTGGCGATTTGTGATCGGAGTTCGAGCCCGCTAACCGTCGAGAATTAACTTCCTGCACTGAAGATTGCGTTATCATGAAACATTGATGTCTGTAGGTAATAAATAGTTAATATTTATTTATATATATATACATGTATATATATATATATATATATACATATATAAATTGAATTATCCAAGCTACCTCACTCACTATTAAAAACATTTCACAAAAACATAAAAACAAAAATATAGTACTTATATCTCCCACTCCAGCTGGAATTTACACTATACGATGCGCCGATTGTGGAAAAATATATTTTGGCGAGACATAACGTCCGTTAAAGAAACGAATCTATGAACACAATCGTGCTATAAAAAACTGTGATACCTCAAATGCATTATTCACCCACATGATTTCTTTTGGTCATCACTTCAATACACAGAAGGCATTTTCAATAAAACATATACATGACTCTAAACTTCGGCGTCTCATAGAATCATGTTTAATCGTACGTCATAATAACACAATTATTCAAAGACAAGGTTTCTATAATATTGCCACCTCTTCTGCTAGATCGATTCTAACTGAAATGAACTTAAATCAATATGACAACGGATAGCTTTTAATCCTTTCTCCTCCTCCTCCTCTGCCTCTTCCTCCTTTGTTTTAATTCCTCCGTCATTAATTTTAAAATCACTACTAATTGTTGCCACACAGCATTTTCAATCGGCGTTCGACAGTCAACTGCTGATTGTTCTCTCTTTCTTCTTCTTCTTCTTCTTCCTTTTTTTAATATTTGTTTATTTATTTATTTCTCCCTTTCTGCTGTTTATTACACGCGACGTCTTTTTCCAGTTGCGTTCTCTGTATAAATCGGCGTTCAAGTCAACTGTTGATTTTACTTGATTTCTTCTTCTTCTGCTTCTTCTTCGTCTGCTTCTTCTTCCCCTTCTTTAACATTTCTTTCCTTCTTTCTCCCTCTCTACTGTTTATTACACGTGACTATTTTTTGCCAATTGTATTCTTTGTATACATTTGAAAAAATTTCCGTTTTTAATTAAAGTTTGCCACCGATCGAAGATGGTCGTATTTTAAACGACCGAAATATTTCGGTATAACTATATAACATGAGTTTTTTAGTTTACTCTTGCTAGTTGTTTATTTGCTTATCTTTTATTACATTTTTATGTATATATATATGTGTATGCATGTGTATATATATGCGTATGTATGTGTATATAAATGCGTATGTATGTTTTTCTATGCGTATGTGTGTATGTATATATATATATATATGTATGTATATATATGTGTATGTATGTGTACATATATATGTGTTTATGGGTATATATATATATATGTGTATGTCTATATTTATGCGTATGTATATATATGAGTATGTATATATATATGTACGTATTTATGTATATATACATAAGTGTAAGTGTGTATGTATTTATGTATATATACATATGTGTATATATGTGTAAATGTATGCGTATGTACGTGTATATATATGTATGTATGTATATATATATGTGTATGTATGTATATATATATGTGTATGTATGTATGTATATACATGTGTATGTATATATGTGTGTGTATGTATATACATATATAAATATTATATATATATGCGTGTATGTATATATGTATATGTATATATATGTGTGTGTATGTATATATATTTATATGTATGTATATATATGTGTGTGTATGCATATATATTTATATGTATGTATATATATGTGTATGTATATATATGTACATATATATGTGTGTGTATGTATATATATATTTATATGTATGTATATATATGTGTATGTATATATATGTACATATATATATATGTGTATGTATATATATTTATGTGTATTTATATATATGTGTATGTATATATATGTGTATATATATGTGTATGTTTGTATATATATATTTATATATATATGTATGTATATATATATGTGTATTTATATATAAATTGATATAAGTGTGTATATGTATATATGTGTACATATGTGTGTTGGTATATAAATATGTTTATATATATGTATGCATATGTAAATGTATATATATATGTGTGTGTTTGTATATAAATATGTTTATATATATGTATGTATATATATAAAAGTGTATATATAGATGTGTGTATATATATATATGTATATATATATGTATATATATATGTATATACATATAGGTTTGTATCTATGTATATATATATGTGTATATGTAGGTATATATGTATGTATATATATATATTAATATATGTGTATGTATATATGTATGTATATGTATGTGTGTATATATGTGTGTCTGTTT
>OY744520.1:43093995-43101495 GCA_963556195.1 Sepiola atlantica
GTTTTTGTTCCAAGCGCTCTAATTACAACGGGGATCACCTTTACTTCTTTAAATTTCCATAGTCTAACTAATTCCCATTTTAGGTCTTGATATTTATTTATTTTTCGTGTTCTTTCTCCTGCACTCTGGTATCTAAGGGGCAGGCTATATCAGTGATTAAGCAAATTCTCTTGTTTTTGTTCAGAAAGATTAAGTCGGGTTTAGAATGCTCAAGAATCTTGCCAGTTTGTACGCGCATGTCCAAAAGGAGTTTGACATTGTCATTCTCTTGTACCACTTCTGGCTTATGCTCATACCACTTTTCACTGTGGTCCAATTCGTAAAGTTTGCATATATTCCAGTGTAGTACCTGAGCGACTCTGTCGTGTCTCCATTTTTTATACTGATGTTGTGCCAGCATTGGGCACTCAGCTACAATATGCGCCAAGGTTTCTTCTTCTTCTTCTTCTTCTTCTTATTATTATTATTATTATTATAATCATTATTATTATTATTAGTCCTTGTATCTTGTTGTTCTTCTTTTTCAATTATTACTACAAATTCCTTTTAGGCGCGAACATCGCATTTCAACAGCTCTTCATGATCGTCAGTCAATTCCAGTAAGCCTTCCTCTAAACGTAACCTCCAAACTTCAACTTGAAATCGAGCAGATCGACTGAGTAACTCTTACTGTTTTCTCTTTGTGTACGACTGAACGTAGAAAAGAAAGTTATTTTGTATATACTAATACTATCAAGGCCCGAAGCCACTCTTTGGTAGTGCTTAATTAGAATGTCAGTTGGCGATGAACAACACATTTTAAAGGGGATTGGAAATGATGGCTTTAATAGTCAAAATTTGATTATTTATGTGGGCGGCTCGACAATAAGTTGTTAACACTGGACTTGTGGTACTGTAGTTGGGAAGCAGCCACGCGGTGCTGTGTTTCGTCAGATGGGAAGTTCTTGGATATAAATTGTTCAGTGGTTGACGCTAGATGTTATTTGCTTTTAGTTTGGGCGATTGTTTTCAATCTTATATTTAGGGAAAAATCACTATGAAAAAAATAAACTTTTTTCGCCATCTATATAAAAAAGAATGAAATTACCTGATGAAAATTAAATATTTGAGTAATCTCAAGAAATTTTTTATTTTACATACGTCCAATAGTGGTTTGCTAATGCTCTTTTAATTCGACGTTCTCTTTTTTAAAATGTGCTTTTGTGGTCATAATATCTTGTTTTAAAATCTAGGGAGGTCATACCCACGTAGTACTTCTTGTTATTCACTTTTTCTATGGCAAATATTGTGGCTTGGTACACAATACTTTGGTTAGGCATTAATTTTGTATTGAAAAAAATGACATCTTTTCTCTTCATTGCTAACTTTTTCATTTCTATTCGGGTGATTACTATTAGGGTTTTGTTTATTTCTATTTGTAGTGTTTATATTTTTGTTCTTCTTAGTGTTATTTTTGCTTTATTTGTCACATTTTTATGTAATTTGTTATTTTTTCTTCCTCTCTGCTGTTCTCTTTTTGTATTTTGTTATTGTGTGCCTTAATTATAATTTCTAGGTTTTTGCAGCAGCTGTAGGACAGTTTTAGGTAATTTTTATTGAATATTTCATGCAGGGGATTGGTTACGGGGAAGTGTTTTCAATCAGATTCAGGATTTTTTGCCCAGTTTAGTTTTTAGCATCTGGATATAGGGCGGTGTATAATAGATTATATTTCTTTTTCTTTATTGTTAATTTTATTATAATTATCGGTGTCCTGTTTCTTATATTTAATTTCGGTATTATAGTAACCACTATATTTTAGAGCTGTGTTGTAAATGTTGCTTGCTTTTTTAAAAACATTTTTGTTGCTAGAATTATTGATAAGCCTACGTTCGATAGAATTCGAAATATGTTTTATGATTGATATGTGTGTGTTCGAGACAAATTTGACACTTTTTAGAAAGGTGGGCCAATAATGGAGTTGTTGTAACACTTTCAAAAAGGTAATCTCTTAGAGGGCCTTTAGCCGAATACAGCTCACTTAAAAAGCCGCCCTGAGCCGTGATCTTCGTAAAAAAGTAAGGCCTGTTCGTTGGAAAGTGACGTCATGCTAGTAGATGAGTAAGCGAGATCTGTAGAACAATCACTGTTGATGATGAATGAGAGCTTTTAAAAAACATTAGACTACATTAAACATTGCATTTAAAAAGAAAATCAAAGAAACACGATTCCATTTATACTGAAACTAAACTTTATTCAATATAATTTAAGAAAAAATCAAAAGAAATATTTCAGTTCTACGTTATTGCTCGTTAAAGTAATTAAACATCACGTTGTCTCGTGGAATTTAAAGACTACAATTCTTTATTTTGATTTTGAAAAATCTGAAAACAATTTTTTGCACAAGTTATTAAAAAAATTTTTTTTTCAAGTTACAATAACTTCTTACTTGTTGTGTAGAAAATATTATTGGTGACAATCTATGTAAAAATGACGTATTTTTAAAGAATACAAAAAAAATTATCATGTATCTTGTATCTTTACAAAACCACCATCCGCCCATGCATGGAGTATTGTTGTCACATCTGGTTTGGTGCACCATCAACTAGTCTCTCCCTCTTATACAAGGCCAAAAAAAGAGTCGCTAACTTAATAGGCCCCTCACTATCCACCAAGCTCTAGCCCCTGTCTCATCGCCGCAATGTTGCATCCTTGTGCTTGTTTTACGAATACTTCAATGGATTGTGCTCTGATGAACTTACTGCTCTAGTGCTCCCTCGACGTAAATACAGGAGACCAACCCGACAATCAGCTTAATCCCTCCGTTCACTGTGGAGGTCCCCAGATGCCGGAGAGCTTTCTACTCCAATAGCTTCTTTCTTCGTGCAGCCGGCCTTCAGAACTCCCTCTCTGTTCCCTGTTTCCATGACTGTACCGACATGCAGAATTTTAAAACTAGTATAAACAGACATCTCGCTCCCAACTTAGGATGCTACCCAAAATTTCCACCCTTAATCTCAGTAGCTCCTTACGTCTACAGTGGCAGCCTGCCATGTTTTTTTCTGATTTACCAAGCTGCGACTGGGTAAATTTATCTTAATTATTAATTTTTTGTCTGATTTTTCTTTTTTAGTTTCAAAATATGAATTTGTTTTCTGTTTTTTGCGGATTAAATTGTATTTTAAAGACAATTTCTTCGGTAATATTCTATATTGGATACGTCATTATTATAATGTTTTATTTGAAATATATTTCAATTTAATTTTTTATTAACTTTGTTTTATTTTATTATTTGTTTCTTACAAAAAACATACCCTCGTTTAACCCGATAATAACCCTAAGTCCGAGTGGCAACATTTTTAATAAAGAGTTTGATTGTATTTGTAAATATTTGCCAGATAAAAATTAACACAAAAAAAGAAATCTGCAAAAAGGAAACAAATTAAAACGGTGGATAAATTTGATCTATCACAGCTTGGCAAATCAGATAAAATTAGTAGATAACATTTGGCAGTTATTTAGAGGGTAAACTATTTTAATATAGTCGTTTAAGATGAAAACAAATGATGAATAAGTTACTTTAAAATGAAAACAGACGAAATATTAAAAAATAGAACACATGAAATTCAAACAAATAATTTCAATACAAACAAAGAAGTTACTAATGCAGAAATAATTTTTTTTAAATCAACCACATTAAAGAAATCTGTTTGATAATTTAGTTGAATGTTTGAAATTTTCTTTTAGTGCTTAATTTGTTCTTAGTAATATTATCATTTTTCTTGCCACAAAAAATGATCTAACACAGAATTTAAAGTGCCCCAGACAAATATCCTTTCTAAATTTTTTCAATACAATGATCTAAATCACAAGATTATAGAATCAACGTGCAGGCTTCACGGTGTCCGTTGAGAGACGCCTCAACACCAGCTTAAGCCTGACAATAAACTTATCCTTTGGTGTGGAAAGCGATATGGTTATTGTCTTTCTCAACTGCGACCTACACATAATAGTCCATGAAGTTACAATCAGGCGAGTTGAAAGCGGGGCAGATGTTGGGTCTGATGAGTTCATGGAAGTTCTCAAATAGCCATATCTTTGTTTTCCCAGAGGTGTGAAACCGAGCTGAGTCTTTCATTCACGTGTATAGCATTCCCGCTGCCACCTTCTCGACCCAGCTTGACAAGTGGACAGCAACTCAATAAAATCTTAGTCTCTTTTCAAAGATGTGGGGCGACATTAAATGGCCGTCGGTGGAAACACACCTTAAGACCATCACTTGATCTTCATGACGCGCGTGACTTTCATATAGACTGTGGGGTAGGTACCTGTAGTTCTGCACATTGTGCAATTGGTCCTGAAAAAAAACAACAGATTAACACCGCTTAACAGAGTATTTGACCTTCTGCAGGAGTTTCTTGACTTTCACAAGACGGTTCTCGTGAACCTTGCCAGTGAGTTGTTGTCTCTTGCGACTCTTGTATGAGGAGTGACGAAACTATTCGTTCAGCGCTTTCTTCATTGTCGCCCCTTCGACACCCGTCTCTCTCGCCAAGGTATACATTGCCTTTCGAGATCTTGCCCTACCTTATTGACAACTTCTCGACAAATTTCGTTGTACGAACACTGTCAGAATTTTTGCCTTGATCTTTCCTGCTAGGCAATTCTTACACATCTCTGTCGCAATTCTCCAGCTCACATCTTACGGCATTCAAGGTATAGAAGGATTACAGAGCTATGATTTTTTAAATCGGCAACGAATCATCGTGATAGAGGTCATTCTTTTTCTGTGCCGGTGCTTTCTAATCTGCAATGTTTTTAGCTCTAAAACCCCCAAATAGTATTCAGAAACACATATCCGTTGCAATTGATGGCTCTTAAATACTGCTAAACGCTTCTAAAATGAAAGTACATAAACATTACAAAATGTGTCGAACACGCTATGTATATATATGTATATATATATATATATATATATATATATATATATATATATATATATATATATATATATATATTAATGTATCTAAATAGGTATACGGAATCGTCAGTGTATATATATATATATATATATATATATATATATATATATATATATATATATATATATATATATATATATATATATAATTTTATATGCACATAAACGTAATCCATGGACACGTGTTTCTGGCTCACAGCCGTTATCAGCATGGCTAACTTAGACAAGGATCGAACCTTCGATATTGATGTCTATGATCTAGCTTCTTTTACCATTGGACAGAGACGCACTGTATAGAAATATGTACGATTTTTATCACCTAAATATTTAATGTATTTTTATGCAATTATTTGTATTGGTGATTGCAGCGTTCGCCTTTTTTCGTGTTTACTATTATTTTGATTGTCTGACTTCCTAAGTGAGTAAGATGCAGGAAATTGCATTATTAGTCGCCCTTAACTTTATATGACTTATTTTTCGTTAATATATATATTTTTACTAATTTTATACGTACATAAAAGTAATCCATGGACACGTGTTTCTGGCTCACAGCCGTCATCAGCATGGCTTACTTAGACAAGGATCGACCCTTCAATATTGATGTCAATAGTCCAGCGTCTTTACCATTTGACCAAGACGCCCTATCGAAATAATAGTCAGCAAAAAACAACGAACGCTTTACATCACCAATAAAAATAATTATATAAAAATACATTATATATATATATATATATATATACATATATATATATATATATATATATATATATATATATATATATATATATATATATATATATATATTCTCTAAATAAAGCTGAGTAAATCAACGCCGTTTCCTTAATGCTATTTTCCGATACATTTTAATAACACAAAATATATGCTAAAATATTCCAAAATTTTGGGACTGTTTTATGTTTGAAAAATCTTTCATTTTAATTGTTTTAATTAGTTGTATTTTGCAAATCACTCTAGAGACCAATATATTTCTATCTATCATTTTTACCCTCTCACAATATATGTGGTTTGACCCTTCTTTCTTATTCTATACCTCGTTAATCACCCTCGTTTCTGTCTTTGTCTCTCTCCTCTGTCTCTTTCTGTCTGTCTGTCTCTCTTTTTTAACAGTTGACTGTAATACATTGAGAAAAGATTAGAATAGCCCATTATAAGCGTAATATACAATCAAAACAGGCAGTAATACTATTTAGACCGTAGTTGGAGGCGAAAAGAAAGCGATCAGAAAGAGAATAATTTGCTGATTTTGTCTTTTTATTTTTGTATTAACTTGCTTTGCAAACTGAATTTATCTTGATTCAAAATATTTAAAAAAAGGCGATGGATGACACAAAGCATCACATTTATATTAACCATATTTTTGTTGTATTATTTTTATTTTTTGTTTTTATTAATGGTTGAACTATACTCTAAAATACTTTCTTCTTATTTTTTGTTGTTGGTATAATATTTTTGTATAATATTGTCAGTACTTTTTTAATTAATTAGTTGTTTGGATATTTATGGATATATATTTCCAAATAATAGCATTTGCTTATAAAGCTTTTTCTTAAAACTTAATATGTAAATTTTAGATATTTTTAATTAATTAAACCTTGAATTTAAGTCTTTATCATTTCAAATTCCTTACCATTATTTATCTATTTTATTAGCTTATTATTTTCTTTTATTTTACTTCATTATATACTTATTTTTATTGATTTATTTATCATTTTCTAATTAAAATGTTATTATTATTATTATTATTATTATTATTATTATTATTATTATTATTATTATTATTATTATTATTACTTCAACTTTTACCCAATTACATTGTTTTACTTATTGTTTTCTATTATTTATTAATTACTATTTTTATCTATTATTGTTATTTTATTATTATTATTATTATTATTATTATTATTATTATTATTTTTATTATTATTATTATTATTATTATTATTATTATTATTATTATTATTATTGTTATTATTATTATTATTATTATTTATTATTATTATTACTTCAACTTTTACCCAATTACATTGTTTTACTTATTGTTTTCTATTATTTATTAATTATTATTTTTATCTATTATTGTTATTTTATTATTATTATTTTTATTTTTTTTATGATTTTTTTGTAATGTTGTTATAATTTTCTTTAATCTTACTTCAACTTCTACTGGGTGTAAGTTTTAAACTGCTAATCATATTAATGTTTTTTCTTAAAGTTTTTTATTAAGATATGTTTTGGGATAACTTTTCTCGAAATAGTTATTAGTTGAAAATCTCTTCAATGTTGTTAATGGTAAATTTATCTATTAACTTATTTTTTGACTATTGGTTCTCATATTTAAAAAATATTTCCCCTGAAAACAATCTGTAATTGTTATAAAATATATATGTTCATTGTATGTTTTTTATATATCTGTAATGAAAATAGTGTTTATTTCCTTTATCGTGCTCCTTTGTATGTTTAATTTATTTGCTATGTAACCGTCTTTAAGTAAATCGTAATTATCATATCCTAATCATTCC
>OY744520.1:43103995-43111495 GCA_963556195.1 Sepiola atlantica
AATAATAACCAACACCTCATAGGGGTCGCGTTAATTTTATCAACATTTCCAGGTATGGAATAATTTTTCTGAATTCTTGGGATAAAGAATAAATAAAACATCGTATGTTCAGTTTTTGATGTATCCGAGCTTTCGACTTACGGAAGCCATCATCAGAATTTACAGCATATCTTCCAGAGAGAGAGAGAGAGAGAGAGAGTTATACAATTTGACGCTCTTAATTAAATCGATATATTTGTCTTTTGTGCAAATATGGACGCAACGCAATATTAACGGATTAACACAATAACATGTAGTGACTGACGTCACTTTATTGATAGAATGGTTCATCTAGTAAACATAATCTACAGTTCTATTTTCTATTCTTTCTTTTGCAGGATCAACTTGAGAAGAGTTAATGAAAGCAAACATGAACGAGCCACAATTTTGAAACGACTATTGATCTACAAATTTCTTGTGTTGATTCCCGATTTTACGTTTTGAACCAAAAGAAATGAAAGGCCGACGTTCGATCCTGAAGTTGAATCGCGAACCCCGTCGTCTGACAGAATTATGTAGGAAAATTCGTGGGCAAAGAAATCGACAGGTGTTCAAACATGATTGGACGAAAAAAACTGGAAAGAAACATTCAGAATTTGGTGTAGGCGGCCGATCACGTGTAAAAAAGTTAACGGTGACAGTTGCTAGAGACAAAGGGGGGGGGGGAGAAAAATAAGGAGAAAGAGAAAGAGAGGGGGGAATTATGTGTCAACGTATACATATGATCTGATTGACCAGAAATGTAGACTATTAACAACCTTCTTATCATTCACCTATAACTAATAGCTATTTATTATCTGTCTGAAACGGAAACTATCCTATTATTTCTATTAATTAACTAGTTTGCTATCTTTTAATGCTCAATTCAGTTTACTATACTATTTAAGACTAATTTACTCTGTTTCAACACTAAATTCGGAGGGGTGGTAGTGTACTGTCTGTTCTGTTGTCATGATACCATTCTCCCAGGCATTACTTCCTCTTTTTTGTTTGTTTAGTGTTTTAGCTGCTTTGTTATCATGAGCTCATCTTCCCTGCCATTGCCTTCTTCTTCTTTATAGGGCAGTGTACTATCTTTTCGTTTGTCATATATACTAGTAAATATATGCGACCAGAGGAAGCATATTTTTGGGGATAATGATGAGGAGGATAATAAAACACCATACAACGCACGACACTAATAAAAACAACAGAAATATTAAGGAAAATCCTTAAGTGCAGAAACCAACCTACAATACCAGATCGAATCGACCAACCATAGCTAAGTTGAAACTGAAATAAAGCAAAACATATGGAAACAATATTACACAAATCCAAAGAAACACAAACTGCCAGAATTTCTATAAACTGACCCCCACCCCCACAAAACTTGTAATGGCATGAGCCTCAGTGGATATAATAGCAAATTGGTGTGAAGTGTCAAGGAGCATGGATAGACTGAGAAGAGAGAGAGAGAGAGAGAGAGAGAGAGAGCGAGCACAATTTCGACCTTCACTGGAATGGTGGGGAGATTACCGGAATTATGGGGAGGCTTGTTGCCACACAAATTTCAGCTAAAACCAACGTTTGTTATCAGTGAGAAATTAGTGGTAAACGACTGTTGCGAACACACAACATTATTTGTAACGGTCTTTGAAAAGGACTAGAAGTTGTGGAAATCTGGAGAGACTAGTTGCTGCTCTGACTCCAGGGAGCAGTACTTATTATTGCCAGTTATCTATCATTGATTATGACACATGTGAACACTCCTAGTGAGTAAATAATAATAAATCCTAAAATCTTAAAAGCTAACACTGCGTCCCACGGACTACAAAAAATGCTCTGACACCTATGTCGGTTGATATCACAGAAATTGATCCTGAAGGCTTTGGGGTGCTGAGAGGAAAGCCCTATCCAGATCTCCGCTGGAAAGGCACGGAGAGTACTAAATTCAGCAAGGGCTTATTGTTACTCCAATTCAAGAGAAATCAAACGGCTGTTATCAAATACAATGCAATGGTAATCGGCTGTTGCCTCAACGCAAAGTGATTTGTAACGCTAATCGAAAGAAGTATGTGTGTTGAAACTCTGAAGAGACTTGCTGTCACTTAAACTCCAAGTAACACCACCTGCATCTACCAGTGAGCGATCACTGATAATTATCGTGAGAAAATTATTACTCATAGTGAGTAAATAATTATGATAACAATATATATATATATATATATATATATATATATATATATAGTAAGCTATGAAAACATATGTATGGCAATCGAGCTACACACTTACGTATCGAGCACTGTTGAAGTAAATACTGAAAATTGATACATAAAAGTTATATCTCCTTATAAAATGTTATGTGGATACATGAAATACTAATATATATATATATATATATATATATATATATATATATATATATATATATATATATATATGGTATTCCCTGGAGCTTGAGTGACAACAAGTCTCCCCAGATTTCCAGCACGTTTCGCTTATTTTATAACCGTTGCAAATCACTTGGCCTTAGTGATAACGACCGTTGGCTCTTTCTAAAATTTAAGTTGTAATAAATGTCGCTAGGATTCCAGTAATCTTTAATCCCTTCCAGCGGAGGTCTGGATTGTGCTGTCTTCCCTTCTGTGTCTATATTCCTTTACCTTTTTGTGTAGTATCAACCAAAGTTTTCTTTTTTAACTGGCTTGCAAACTTATTGTTTTCTGGTTCAAACATTTTACACTCAGCTCGATGGTAGACCACAGGGGCCACCTTTTCTAGAATATATATATATATATATATATATATATATATATATATATAGTTTCATGAAAAATATATATTGCAAGTAAGCTACACAGGGGCATCTATTTTTCATTTCCGCAGGAAGCCATCAGGCTAAATGCGCGGATTTCTTGTTAGAGGTTGCTTTAATATCTAAGTAGTGTTTACTATAGATTACAAACGAATAATATTCGTTACATACGAAGTGCCCCACAACCAGACCCAAAACAAAAGAAAAAGAGGCCAAACAAAAAGAAGTCAGACCTTTGTTTGAGAGGAGTTCGGCCATTGGCTAATGAAACATTTACCTGTGATGGTGTAATAACAGCAAATCTTATTGGTTCGTTATCAATAGTAAGCACGGCTTCAATATAAAAGTAATCACAGACAAAAATTCGCGAATTTAATCAAAATATTTCTTGTAGGAATGAAATATAGACGCTTATGTGTAGCTTAGTTGCCATTTATCTATTTCCATATTAATATTACGAAACTTTACCACGTATTAAGCACTGCTGAAGTACATACTAAAAATATATACACAATTGATGCCAATTTTTCATAATAGTAAAAGTGTTTGCTAATGGGCCAGTAAACCAATGGTTAATCGTCGGTTTTGCTGAGTCGAACACGACGGCGAACATGAACACCAGTCCAAAAGAAGAATTCCAGAGGTGTTCCTGGCAGTGGATGGATCGGTGAGCTAAGTGTGTGCAACATCGTCACGTATTTGAAATATATATTTTCTAGCCTATGGTCGGATACTTTTTAGACAGCCCTCGTATATATATATATATATATATATATATATATATATATATATATATATATATATATATATATATATATATATATATATATATATATATATATATATATATATATATATATATATATATATATATATAAAATATTTGTTATTGTTTATATCTATGGACGTATACGTTTCGTCTTTTTTCAATCAAGACTCATCAGCATAGAAGTACGACTATTCATCACCGGTCACACGATTCGAAACCCTGGACAACAAGTATTTTCCAACTCCCGTCCAACGTCGCTAACCGCTAGGCCAGTTCTGAACAGCTTATAAACAATGATAATTTTAACACGTTAACGGCGGCGAAGCGAAGAGGCATTCAAACTTCTATAAGTGAAGGAACAATGCATATAAAGCAAGTGACGCTACGCTGTGTTACTACTACCATTTTACGGTGCTCTACTTTTTAACGAGGAGCTTCAAATATAAAATATTTGTTATTGTTTATATCTATGGACGTATACGTTTCGTCTTTTTTCAATCAAGACTCATCAGCATAGAAGTACGACTATTCATCACCGGTCACACGATTCGAAACCCTGGACAACAAGTATTTTCCAACTCCCGTCCAACGTCGCTAACCGCTATATATATATATATATATATATATATATATATATATGTCATCGCTTTTATTGTTTACGTTAAAAAAAATGTTCATTTTTTATTTAAAACCAACTTACAGTTGTAAGAGAGGAAGAATCAAGTAACCATCCTCAAAAAGGTCTTTTAAAGTCCGTCTTTTTCACTGACCGAGGACAGTAAGAACAAAGTGTAGTATCAGAACAGATATTACACTTTTATCCTTGCCAAAAGGCGATGGGTTGGTTTGTCAAATAGAGAGAACACAAGTCGTAGAACGAATTTAACTTATTCGATGTACTCAATCAACTGAATTGATAACAACAAGCAATCCGCAATTCAGAAATATTTCGTTTTAAGAATTATTTCTTTTTTAACACTGCATAAAATATATTTTGACAGTTAAAAGTTGTGTACCGATCAGCATGTCCTTTTCCCCAAATTAAATTGGTTTCCTTTTTTGTTTTGTAAAATTAAAAGCGAGTAAAAATAACAAAAAGTCTAAAAAATACATTCAAAATATGGAATTCACCAAAAATTCTGGAATTTTCTCGCAGCTGGTTGGTAAATAAATCAGTTAGAAAAAAAAAAGAATGAACGATTTATAAAAGAAATCTTTGAGACTAATTCGCGGTTGGAACGGGTTCCGCGTAGGGAAAGTAGTGGAGGCTAGGTTGTCGCAAGTTGAGGTTCTCTTTGACACTGATCTATGTCTTTGTAGACGTAAAGATTTCGTTCCGTTAACGGGAAAATGTTCCCGTCCCATTTTATTCAACCGATCCACCTGCCCCCCCCCAACACCCCATTGCATTACCATAACTCTAATTGACAGAGGTTGGCTACCGAAGGACGAAGTTTCGTGTCGTTCAGCTCCGGTCTATCCGTTTGGCCCTTTTTTTAAGGTGGTTGGTAAAGCGAGAAAAAACGAGTGAAAATAGAGGGGGAGATGTGAGGGGCGTGGGATAGGAAGAAATTCCTGGGAATTTTTCGGAAGTCGATGATGCTGGACATTAGCTGCTAGAATTTTATCGAATAGCTTCGGAATTCTTGAAAATACTGACACCGGAAGAATTCATATTTATGCTTGACGTGGTGTACACACACACACACACACACACACACACACACACACACACACACATTCACATTAAGATACACACACATCTATCTTTTTCTTTCTCTTTTTCTTCTCTATATATGTTATATATAGAGTAAGATAGATAGATATGAAGAAAAAGTTTGGATATAATCCGGGGAAATGTAGATGATAAAATAGCAATCATAGTGAATATACCAATAATAATACAATCAAATTCAGATGATAAATATGTTCAGTTAATTACAAATTACGACTAATAAGAATAATTAAAGTATATTACAAACATAACCCAATCTCATAAGTACGGTAGATTTTAGTATGTATTTTATGTGATTATAAGAAATAAAAGCCTTAAAGAAAGGAACGTTTATGGATATATAATAAAATGTTATGGTGTATGCGAAATATTCAGTCAATACATGATTGAAAGATTAATTGATGCACACTTTAAAATAAAATATAATACCTCAGAGTAAATAGTTATTATATTTACTACTATATTTCGAGATAAAACCTCCTTATCAAATAAAATTGAGGGCGGAGCGTTTATTTGAGTTTTCTTTTATATAGTCTTCTTTCCTTCTCTGGATTTATTTTTACTGGATATCTAGTATAGAACCTGGTATTACGTCTGCGTTCGAAAGTTTGATTTTCTTCCGGTTTTATACGTTGCTGAAATAATATTTCAAAAAGTGTTAAACAGCAAGATTTGGGTAAATGTAAACATAATAAAATGTTATGGTTTATGTTAAGCATTGAGTGAATAGGTATTGAAATATGTTTAACCGCCTTAACAATGACCATTTGAAGATAACATCAAATATTTTATTTTCTCAAAGATTGATATCACGCATATTTGTCTAACACACAGAGCATACGTGTATACTTTTCCATTGAAATGTGTTTTGAAACTAATCTGAAAGGACTAAAATCCCCACAAAAAATGAGACTTGTATAGTTGTTGCAAATAAATGCATATTGTTGCTAACAAATACGTTACAGATGAATTTATACCGGTTTTCACATTTTGTAAGATAAAGGAAATAGGTGGGCTAAAAATTAAAATGTATTATTATTATTATTATTATTATTATTATTATTATTATTATTATTATTATTATTATTATTATGATGATGATGATGATGATGATGATGATGATGATGATGATGATGATGATGAACACGATCTTTGAAAACAATGGAAGTAAGTTTTACATAAACGTAAATGAAGAACGAACAACAATAGAACAACCGAACCTGACGAAGACGAAACACTTCTGGAGCAAGATATGGGGAAAACCTAAAAAACACAACAAAAATTGCAAGTGGCTGAAAAACATGAAAGATGAACTCCAGGAAATTGAAGAAGAAACAGAAACAGAAATTCATGGAGAAACGATTAAGGCAACCCTGCGGAAAATGACAAACTGGAAGCACCAGGCCACCATGGAATACACGCATATTTGTTTAAAAAAATTCACGACCTTACATGAAAGACTAGCGCAGAAACTGAGAGGATGTATCCACAAAACAGACGTACTAGTATGGATGATCAAAGGAAGTTCAACGCTAATACAAAATATGCCAAAAAATGGACGATCCCAAGCAACTACAGACCAATAACCTATTTACCAACAATGTGAAAAATCCTGACGGCACAACTTAGAGAACAAATCTACCAATCCCTGAACAATCGTAGATTATTCATGAAGAACAAAACGAATGCCGAAAATGGAAAAGAAGGACGCACAATCTTCTATACATAGATCAACAGAGCCTGAAAGAGGTAAGAAGCAGAAAAAAGAGCATATCTATGGCATGCATTGACTACAAGAAAGCGTACGACAGAATCCCTCAAGCATCGATAATTGAATGTTTAAAAATATACAAGATACCCGACAGGATTATTAATCTTATCAAGAAAGCAATGAAAACATGGAGACTAGAACTGACAGCCGGAGGACAACACGAGACTGAGATAAAACTACAGAGAGGCATTTTCCAAGGAGCCTCCCTAACATCACTACTGTCTATAATAGCCATGATGCCGCTCAACTACATACTCAGAAAATGTGATGCTGGATACAAGTTTACAGACACTTAACTAAGTGTAAACCACCTGAAACTATTTGCAAAAAGTAATAAGGAACTGGAAAAGCTGATAAATACGATCATAATCTTCAGACATTCAAAAGGAAAT
>OY744520.1:43118995-43128995 GCA_963556195.1 Sepiola atlantica
TTCTGTTTATCTAGATATGCGTCGGGTTAGGGTTAAGTTTATGGTGAGGGTCAGGGTTAGTCTTGGGGTAAGGCTGTAAAAAATGAAAGAATAAACGCCAACGTAGAACGCATCGCGGAATGGTAAACAGCTTTGTGTGAGTTCATGTGGAGGTAGAAATACTAGGGATAAGACACTGCAAAAAGACAATAATACAAATGTATTCCATCATCTTGTTTTTTGTACTAAAACCCGCATTTTGTCTATATTTTTTTATTGGATCGTGGGGAAGTCTATTAGCAGGGATTCAAAAAATGTTGAGTGCAATATAGAAACATGTTTCACTGTAAATATTCAGCAATTATGAAATAGTAAATTACCGAAGATGCGTAGGGTTAAGACTATGTTTATTGTTAGGGTTAGTGTCAGAGTCTAGAGCCTCTTATTAAAAGGCCTAAACGCATCTAAAAGCGATATTCAAAACCGAAACGCGAGCTTCGCAGACAGGTGCTCGACTGAGCTCTAACCTCCGGCTCGTCCTTGTAAGGCATTCACACCAAGTGCCTGTCCCGCTACCACAACGAAGAAACATGTTCTTTTCTATCTCAGTGTACCCAGCGTCAAGCAAAATTTGCACGAACAGAGGTCTTTCACAAATGTCTGTTTAACACATTGTCGCGGGACTGCTTCCCTGCAGGTTGCAACTTCGTCGTCTTCAAAGCCGATGTCAACAGATTTATATCTAGAACTGTTCCCCACAAATGGCCTTGATAAATGCTGAATTATTTTTAGTAAGAAAAAGACAGAGCCTCTTGTATAGATTTTTATTTATAATGAGTCACTACTTATCAAGGCTAAAATCCACTTGAGGATAAATTTTAACGAGATGGATGGATCGCCAGTTGAATGATAAAGTACTAGAGGATTGAAAACGATTAGTAGAGTGAATGAAATTGAATTAATTATGAGGACGTTTCATTCCAAGTAGTTATTGACATTAGATTTTAAGATGACCATGTTGTAGCCTTAAGGGGGGCATTTCCGTAGTAACGGGCTCCACGAATAATAAAATCTTGGAAATAAACTATCCTAATCGAAATTTGAGCTGATGTTAGACACACGGAGACAGAATTATTTGCAGTTGTTGTAATGCGAGGAGTTCTTGCTGTGAATGTCTTACAAAGAGAAACTAGAGATTGAAGCTAATGAAAATAATGTAGACACATCTAAAAATGCCATTTCAAATGGTTAATCGCGATAGACCGACGGGCATCTTTCTTATGGAGATGCGTAGACGTTTCTAAAAAGTTTACGGGAATAAAATAGTCACACCTGCCGAGAAAATCAGCATCCGAAATTTTTGGTTAAACATTTTTTTTACCTAAGTTAAACACTTCACCCTAACACAGGCGGTAAACTGAAAAGGAGCTCAACCATGAGGCGTGTCACGAGTAACACGCATGTAATCAGATATTATTCAGTTACACTTCTCCACCAAGTCGGACAAATTGCTTACTGGAGTTTAAAAGGTCTCGAAACCCATTCTTATATTGTTTTAAAATGATATAACATATAATATATCAATATAGATAAGATAGAAACTACATTCCAACAGGCATTTTTTTTCATAAAAATCTGGCGATTATTACTACGGAAACATAAATCTAATATATAAATTATACAGTCTATGTATAATTTCTTTGTCATCGATAGCTTTCTTCCTACAAATTCAATATTTAATTCTGTTTTGTCAATTTTTCTTGCGGATCGTTGTAGCATGTTGTTTAGAAGAATTAAATGTAATTCAATTATTTTTTCTTCTAGATAATACTTTGTTCGAGTCAGAATTATTAGCTGACATCGTAATACTCTGTATTAATCAATACAGGGTTACTTATCTTTGATTAGGACAAAGCTTATATTTTGCGACGTAAAAAACGGCATACTTAGAAAAAGCAACAAAAATACAAGTAAATGTACGACTGGCCAATATCTCTGGAACACTAGCCTATTGTGATAATTATAAAACAGCAGTTTCAATGTGACTGTAAACTTTAAAAAGTGATGCTAACACATTATCCATAAACTGGTGAGACAAATAACAAAAAGTAAACAGTGAGTCTCGAAAATAAAACTAGTAGCGGAAGAAGGAATAAACAGAAAAACAGTTCGAAAAAGAAACGAGTATGTGCATGTGTATGTGTAAGTGGAAGTATGTGTATATCATGATATTATGCAGGTTTATCATTTTAGACTGGGGTACTTCAGCAGATAGCGAGAAACGTATACTATTATATGTTACTAGAAAAATGTGAGCCGTTAGATCACTCATTGTGCTCGCGTTCAAATATTTGAATCAGGAAAAAGTGAGTTTGCAAAGACAGTTTAATATAAAAAGATCTGCTTTCTCGTGGCTGCGACGATGCCTTTGATGCAAGAGAGAAATGGCGTTGACCACAAAAGGGCATATCTACCAGGCAACTGTCCGGACGATCCTCCTCTACCGGTCTCAAACCTGGCTGACCAAGGAAAGCTCGAAGTATTTAACGACGGCTCTCTCCGTAACGTGCTGCACTGCCGTCGCATCGATCTAGCCTGCGTCATCGACTGAATCTGCGACCACTGCGCTTTTGCGGTAACGGTTTGGTCATACTGCTGATTATCAACCAATAGATCCGAGAAATTCTCTTCACGCCTCCACAATCAAATTGGCGCAAATGCGTTGATGGGCAGCTGAACGCCTACGTAACTATAATTAAGTGTAGACAAGAAACATACACACATACAATATTTTTTATGTGTTCCAAATACAGAGATTTGTGTATTCTCTTTTCCTTTTCTCTCTCTTTTCCTCTCTCCATCTCTTTCTCTCCCTCTATCTATCTCTCTATCTATCTATCTATCTATCTATATATATATATATATATATATATATATATATATATATATATATATATATATATATATATATATACAGGGTGTTTCAAAAGTCTTGGGAACATAACGATTTTTAATAACTCAAAAACTATTAGGAGTTGAAAAATGAAATTGGTACCGTTGGAAAGGTTAAAGTTTCAAGTTTTGTGGGGAATCTTCAAAGTTGCTCAATATGAGCACCATTCGTCACACGACAGACATCTAGTCGATAGTCCATTTCCTGCCAAACGCGTTCCAGCATCTTGACGTCAACGGTTCCCACAACTGCCGTTACTCGAGCCTTTAGTTCATCAATATCTCTTGGAAGGGGCGGCACATAGACTTGTTGCTTGACAAAGCCCCAAAGGAAAAAGTCACACGGGGTAAGATCTGGAGACCTAGGAGGCCAGGGCATGAGAACGTCATCACCTCGCCCAGATCTCCCAATCCATCTACCAGGCAGCCTTGTGTTAAGAAACTGCCTTACTCTAAGACTCCAGTGTGTTGGTGCACCATCTTGTTGAAAAATGAAGTCATCAGATTCTGCTTGTTCCAACTGAGCCATTAACCAGTCTTCCAGCATGTTGAGATAGGATTCACCAGTGATAGTTGCCTCTTCAAAGAAGAACGGTCCATAGACACCTTTCTTGGAAATTGCACAAAACACGTTCACTTTTGGTGAATCTCGCTCGTGCTCAAGAAGTTCATGAGGATTCTCAGTACCCCATATGCGAGTGTTATGCTTGTTAACTTTGCCATTCAGATGGAAGGTCGCCTCATCGCTAAAAACAAGCCGGTCATCTTCCAACTTCTCTTGCATTGCAATGCAAAAGTCACGGCGAAGTGGCTTATCAGTGTCCTTCAACTTTTGGACCAACTTGAGCTTGTAAGGTACCATTTGCAGTCGTTTCCTTAAGACACGCCAGACAGTTGCTGGAGCAAGCTGAAGTTCCCTGCTGGCTCTTCTCACTGATTTACGGTGGCTCCGCTGAAAGGCTGTCCGAACTTGCTCAACTGCATCTTCTGAAGTTGAAGGGCGACCTGTTCGCTTACTTGGGCACAAACACCCATCTTTCACAAATTTAGCATGCCATCTGACAATGGATTTCCTTTCAGGGGCTTCTTTTTTAAATTTCCTGTGAAATGCACGCTGAACACATGTCCACGATTCAGTCTTTGCAAATTGGAGGACGCAAAATGCCTTGTCTTGTTTAGAGAACGCCATTACTGCACCTGGAAAGATAACACGAAAATCATTATTATGACCAAAAACTTGATTAAGCAAGCTTTAAAATGGCACCAGTTTCATTTTTCTATCTGGAATAGTTCATGAAATATACGCATTTGTAATGTTCCCAAGACTTTTGAAACACCCTGTATATTGTTCAATTTTGCTTGATACGAATCCTTGTTTATGTCGGAAAATTACAAATTATAATTACTCAGGGATTACATTTTAGATCCCTAAAATCGTTTAATATCCTTTGAGCCTAAACTCTTGGATGTTATTACACAATATATATATATATATATATATATATATATATATATATATATATATATATATATATATATATATATATATATATATATTTATCAAGGGTTTAAATAGGATGAAAGGAGTCATAGCGAGTCGAGGACAATATTACAAGAAGAAAAAAAAGACATTAATAGTTATATATTTAATCGTCGGAAGACATTCGATTAAAAACTTTTAAAAAGAATAAACAGGATCGACTAAAATTAACAAACTATATATATATATAATACATAATATATAAAGCGAAAATGCATATACAGTCTGTTCGCATCCTAATTACAAATGACTGACCTTCGCGCAAATGCAATGCCGTATTTAGAATTAGCACGCCATCATATATATTTATACACTTCATTTTTTGGTGGCATTCTTAGAATTGAACCTAAATATCATTTCAGCTCACATATAAAGCTAGGATTCTGACTAGCCAATTTTCATAGGTTATTGCTTTACCATGTTATTTGCACTATAGAAAGTTGTTGGCCTTCGTCGATTGAATAGGATCTGGCTTATATAACGGCGGAGCTCGCGGGCTGAAAGGAGGCTGACTCAATCCGCTTGCGCGTAATTCTACTACAATACAATAAGTAAAATGCCAGTACCACCGTTGGTATCCTCGAAGCTATCATTGTTGTTGTTGATATGCTATAAGGAATTGTTCATTGTATAAAGAGGAGGGGTGGACGTACTTTCTTTACAAAAGTTACCTAATTATTTTCTATTTATCATTACGAATTGTTTTTAGATGACTCCTTGCAATGTGTGTTAAGTTTAATTTTTTGTGTAGTCAGCTTGTACGCATCCCGTAGACATGCATACCCGTATTTCCTTGCTACCCTGCACAATAGCGAATTAATAAACCCTGAAGCATTGCTGTCTTCTTAATGGTAAACAAAAATAACGGCCCTCTTCACTAAAATCTGAGTGTCTTGTACATTCCATTGAGGGTGACACTTATACGCTGACATCTTGTTTCCCATATGTTTTGACAAATTGATTTTACAGATGGCGTCGGACTTGCAGACTAGATACCATCATCTTTAACATCCCCATCTATCTATCTATCTATTTATCTATCTATCTACCCGTTTATATATATATATAATTCCCGAAACAGTTTTTCATGGTAAACAACTGATGATCCCTTAAAATAGTGTTAGAAACTAACTAACATAATAACTGTAAAAAATAAATTGACTTACATGAGTGATTTTCCACTGGAAGACTTGAGACTATAAGTTTTTTTGTTTTTTTTTAATATATTTTTTTTATATAGTTTTAATGGTTGAGAAACTTCCGAGACTATATATATATATATATATATATATATATATATATATATATATATATATATATATATATATATATATAGCGATACTGTAGAAAACAATATAGTTTTGATCGATTCTTATGGCAATTAATTTCCAAGGCAAAATGAAACTCGCTATTAGAACCTTTAAATAGTTATTTCCAAATTTGCAATAGAGCTATAAATAAATAAAATTACGGATCAAAGTTATATCATACTGTGATTTGATGTCAATTTCGCCACAAAAAAAAAACTAGCACATGTTTCTGGAAAGATTTGGCAAACACTTGAACAAATTAAAGTAACCTCGTCACCTTCAGTTATCTTAAAGTAGAGTTAATTATGTGTCTACAGTTAGTTGCTATTTTACTCTTACGATTTAGTAATTTTTTGGCATCTTAGGCACCGTGCATATATAAAATTGAAACCTGACGATTCCCTACATGGATGAAACACGGAAGCCTCTGTGTAGCTAAATTGCGATAAATTTATTTTCATAACATACTACCTAGCTCTACTTACGTATTGGGCACTTTTGAAGTAAATACTGAAAATTACTACATAAAAGATTATATCTACTTAATACATTTTATGTGGATACATGAAATAATAATATCATTTATGTATATATATATATATATATATATATATATATATAAATATAAACACACACATATATACATATACATATATATATATATATATATATATTTATTAATTAATTTTTACATACATTGAAGTAAACCATTGACACGTGTTTCTGGCTATCAGCATGGCTAACCTGCATAAGGGTCGATTTTTTACCGCTCAATGAGTAGAATAAATGCACAAAAACACTGTTTCCATCGCCAGTAAATAAAATAACACAGATAAGTATTATACTGCTTTCGATGTACTTGAGAAGTCGGTGACAGCAGTCGGGTTTTAGAAGGATAGAGTTTATAAAATCAAAATTGTGGGTAAAATTGTTTCTGTGTATGACTAGTGCGTTAGTGGGATTGTTGCGTTTGGGGTCCTGTTTGTGTTCGTAAATGCGGGATTTTATATTTCTGGCCGTTTCACCAATTTTATTTTGTAAATGCTGGCTAGGTAATAGGTTTTCTTTCAGCTATAGTTAGCGACGTGGTTTCGATGTTGAGTAAATTCTTAATTACTTACAGGAAGATGTTACTATTTCATGCCATATTTGAATTGTTTTTGTAAGGAAATAAATATGGGATGGTTGAGGAGAACTATGTAAGATTAATTTTTGTGATGTTTGTCTGTTTTTTTGTGGATATTAAAGACTTTGCGTTTATCGTTTTTGATGAAAAACTTAGGATATTTTGCAGCTTGGTAAGTGTTCTGTGTGTAGGTTTCTTAATTGCGGAGGTAAGCGGGGCTGTAAATTCTAAGAGCTCTAAGGAACGAACCTATTATCATTCTGTATGTTATTCTGTTGTTTTAGTCGGTGTAAAAATGTATAAAATCATTTTAATCCGTTTGTTTTCTAAAGACTGGGAAATTTAAGTTCTCTTTTTTTCTAATTTTCTTATTTCTGTGTTCGTTAGCATAGGGACGAGGCATTCTTCCAAATGCCAGACTATCACATGCTATTTAGAGGCTCCAACCGAGTGCTCTTTTAAGGATTTTGGCCGTTCCCTTAAGTGCAATTTTTTGGATTTCTTTTCCACTTGGTTTTCCGGGAATACTTTCCAGATACTTTTTGAAATTTTTCTTCATGAGGCCTTTAGCTCCTATTATAACTGGGATAATGTTGATGTTTTGTAGGTTCCAGTTTCTCTTCATATCATACATTAGGCCTTCGTATTTTGTCACCTTCTCCCTTTCTGCTCTGTTTAAGCCACTGTCATTTGGAACACTCACCTCAATCAGTGTTGCCTCTCTTTCTGCCTTATTTAATATGACTATGTCCGGTTTGACTGCTGCATTTTCCAGGTAGGTAGATGTAGGAACCACATAATCATAATGTATAGTATACTTATCGTTTTCCATAGTCCTCTCCGGTAGATGTTCCCAGGACTTAGTGCTACATTGGATGTTTAGATTTTTACAGATGTTCCAGTGTATGTATTTGCATACACCATCATGGCGTGTTGTGTAGCTTCCATCTGCTAACATAATTTTGCAGCTGGATATCAAGTGATTCACACTCTCCAGTTCTGTGTGGCAAAATATGCACTTGCTATCATTACTAAGTCCTGCCATCTTTTTAAATGCATTAGTCATAAGACCTTGGTCTTGGGCCGCCATTATAAGCCGTTCCTGATCATAATGGAGAGCGCCTCTTTTAAGCCAGTCCAAAGAACCTTCTTTGTCAATATAATCTTTAGATATCTCATCTAGAAAGTGGGTTGCACGTTTTTGTTCTGCCCACTCTTTAAGGCTCCTTTTTTTAATGTTGCAGTGTATTTTTTAAAACTTTTTTGGGTTTGGAGTGTTGTGTGCAGAGTGAAATCAAGGTAGTGGGGGTTGTGATTATTTTCTAATTCGGAGGTGAAGGATGTGGTGTGTTCAATTTTATTAAGTTTCTCGACTATGTCAGGGAACTTAATGTGATGTGTGTAAATAAGGAGCGTATAATCGCTGTATCTAAAGTAGTACGAGTTTGGGGTAGGGTTGATTTGAAGAGGTTGTTCTCTAAAAAATCCAGGAAAAGAAAGGCAAGGACCCCACTAACAGGAGAGCCTATGGGTAATCCAAATTTTTGTTTGTATAATTTGTTGTTAAAAGTAAAATGCCATTGCTGTGTGATTAAATGATATAATTTAATATTTTGGATAGTAGGAAGAGGAGCTTAATTTGGAACTTAATGAAATTAATTTTGAGGAATCTAAGGCATTTGTCTATAAGCACGTTAGTATAAAGAGATGTTCTATCTTAACTGGCCATGGTGAGGTTATTCATATTGATGTCTTGGAGTCTTTGTAGCAGATCTCGGGAGTTTTTATATGGGCTGAACTAATGGAACCGAGGAGGAGGTAGGTATTTCTGCTAATTTTCTGGCTAATGTATGTGGTGTGCTGCCAATACTTGATATAATAGGTATCATGTGGATGTTAGTTTTATGTGCTTTTTAGTAGGCCATAAAGTCTGGGAGTTTTAGGGTGATGTTCTAGGAGTATACTCCAGAAAGGTTAATCTACTAAAATCTTTCTTACTTCGCGTTTGAAATATTGCGTTTCCTTGATTATTTTTTGCGTTGATGTTATCATCATTTTGTAGGAGCTACTTTTTTATCAATGAATCACAATTATCAAGGTCCGAAACCACTCGAGGATAAGGGTTAATGAGAGGGATTGATTCTTAGTTCAATAATGAAGAATAATAGGCGAGGATAGAAAAATGACGCATGGACTGAACAAAGTTTTGCTTACGTATTAAAACGGTTTATAACAAAGATTTGTTGACTGTAGGATTTGAAGACGACCATGTTTTTGTCTGAAGGTTAGCAGTACCGTTGTAATATGTACCAATGACGGGGAGTTTTTTTTTTTAAAGAAACCTCGTTCATGAAAATTCCACTTGACGCTAACCACACAGATGAAGAAAGGGATACTTACAATTGAGAAAAAAAAACAAGTTCTTGCTGTGAATGTCTTACGGGAAGGCATCAATGATTGGAGCTCAGTCGACTATGAAAAAACGATAGAGTAGAGAAAGACTAGCAATGCCTCTTCTGTGAGAAAAGAGCTGTACAGAACAGACGCGTCCATCCCAACTAGATTGTACAAGGCAAGAAAGAGTGCTCTGAGTGGCGGCACATCAGGTGTGGCAGCAATACTTGATCTTGGAACGTGTATCATCATCATCATCATCAAAAAACAACAACAATATAGTTGTACGTATTGTTGTCTTCATTTTCTTTCACAAAATCGGATGAAAAGATTGAGAGAAAGAGAGAGAGAGTAATTGAGTAAGAAAGAAATAGATAAATCTAGAAAAATGTTGTATCGATAATCCTTGCAATGCAACAATTAATAAACATAATTATTCTCCTATTCATCTGACGTCATAAGGTCACAAATAAGGAGGGTGAAGATAGAAGAAAGAGGAGGGAGAGAGAAAGTGGGAGTAAATAAGATAAAGTGATGAGGTTAACAGTTCAATTTATGATTATCATGATGATGATAATGATGATCATGATGATCAATCAATTTATCATCATCAGCAGCACCAACACAATAATTTATGTCATCTCCCGTTCTTATCAAAAGTTCAGAAAGAGAGAGAGCGAGTGAGAGAGAGAGATAAAT
>OY744520.1:43133995-43181495 GCA_963556195.1 Sepiola atlantica
TACTTTTTTATCATGAACCCGTCGTGAGTATTCCTGCTATTTATAATTATACTAGGAGGTGACAGTGTCTTAGTGGTCAACGACACTGACTGACAACTTTATGTTCCAATTTCGAATCAAATTCGTTCCACTTTCACTTAGGGTATTGGCAACCTTCACGTTCCTCCTCCTGTGTCTACTTGATGTCTCCCTAGAAAGAATTCTAACTAGAAAGATATGCCAACAATAGAATCATCAGATTCATAAGAAATGAATGAATTAATTAATTAATAAATACAGTATTTTACTATATCATTAGTTTATACAATCTGTACTTACCTGGTATTACTTGCAATTTTTAAAAAACTATGTTGTTTTTTTTACTACAAAATATTATTATTTTTTCTCTAAAAATAGAAGTAATTATTAGCGAATACAAGTTACGCCCCGTTTTTTTAATGGGGTCCCCATGAAAATGATACCGTCTCAGCCAAAGTATTTCCTGGAAGAAATTAATCGGATTACAGTTTATTATTCTAAACATGTCGTAAAGATTAATAATAAAATAACTGACAAACCAGAAACAAATATTAAGTTTGTAGGAAGATGGCTATCGATGACAAAAACAGAATAAACGGACTGGTTGTACTATATCTAATAGAAGATTTCAATTGCAATTTTAATAAGTTTAGTGATGTCTTGTTTATAAGATTGCGTAGTTCTTAATGAGAATCAAAGAACACCAGAAAACCTTATCCTCATTTAAACCTCCAATGTCTTATGTGAATCATCAAATACGTGACAACGTTTGTGAGTCTTTAATGTTATTGGTGACAAGAAATGGACCTGTTACCATATTAATAGCATATTACTAAAAGATAATAGACTAACCCTGAAAGAGTGCCTTGCCGATTATGAATTTATAGGGAAGTAAAGGCTGCAGTATCTCCAATAGCATTTATCCGCTTCCGGAATTGCTGAGAACGGGTGCTTCTGTTATTGGGCGAGTATAGTTTTGTTAGTTGAGGATAACAGGAAATCAGTTTCAACCGGGGTCAGCTTAGTGTACTCTAATGTCAGATCGACCTCCTGTGTACCAGAAGCGGACGTGACGTCACCTAGCTACAAGACGGAGGGGGTGAAAAGAGAGGTGGACTATCGATTTGTAGTCTCGGAACGAACCGAATGGGTAGATGATGACTTAAGTGCAGGGAAAAATAAGGGCCCCAAATAACCGTAGCTCGTAATGCCCCCCTCCATCGCTGGCAAAAGAAAAGACAGCGCTAAGATCTCAATAAAGAGTCCCTTCTTTAAATTCGATGATTTCTTCGTTGTTTCGTGCTTTTGTGAAACATTAATTTCAGTTTCCCTGGTCGTGGGATGAGTGGACGACACGAAGTAGGATTTAATAGTGCTGTTATGATTTGTGATTGCATTGATAACAAACATATATATATATATATATAAATATAGAGGCTAACAAGCCTTCAAAAACCATGTATTAGATGCGAGTAATTAAATCAAAAGAAAAATAAATACATTTCGAAACATTTAATAAAATATTTCGAAATACCTTCCGTTTTTTTTTTTCTTCATCTTGATTTTTTTTTTTTTGGCTAATATTTCGCTTGACAAAAACAAGCTTCATCAGAGCCAAGACAAACAAAGGTATAACCTTTTTTTTTCCATAATTTACTTCCTGGTGTTGTGGACTATTGTTGAAAATGTCTTGTTTTAAATAGAATAGAACTTGAATGCGCATGGTCGCTGCGAGTAATAAATTAGGAAAGTTCATTTTATAAAGCATCTTATGTAAGTTAATATAAATATAGAGGCGACCATGCGCATTCAAGTTCTATTCTATTTAAAACAAGACATTTTCAACAATAGTCCACAACACCGGACGTGACACTTCACCAACACCAGGAAGTAAATTATGGAAAAAAAAAAGGTTATACCTTTGTTTGTCTTGGCTCTGATGAAGCTTGTTTTTGTCAAGCGAAATATTAGCCAAAAAAAAAAAAAAATCAAGATGAAGAAAAAAAAAACGGAAGGTATTTCGAAATATTTTATTAAATGTTTCGAAATATTTTTATTTTTCTTTTGATTTAATTACTCGCATCTAATACATGGTTTTTGAAGGCTTGTTAGCCTCTATATTTATATTAACTTACATAAGATGCTTGATAAAATGAACTTTCCTAATTTATTACTCGCAGCGACCATGCGCATTCAAGTTCTATTCTATTTAAAACAAGACATTTTCAACAATAGTCCACAACACAGGACGTGACACTTCACCAACACCAGGAAGTAAATTATGGAAAAAAAAAAGGTTATACCTTTGTTTGTCTTGGCTCTGATGAAGCTTGTTTTTGTCAAGCGAAATATTAGCCCAAAAAAAAAAAAATCAAGATGAAGAAAAAAAAAAAAACGGAAGGTATTTAGAAATATTTTATTAAATGTTTCGAAATATTTTTATTTTTCTTTTGATTTAATTACTCGCATCTAATACATGGTTTTTGAAGGCTTGTTAGCCTCTATATTTATATTAACTTACATAAGATGCTTTATAAAATGAACTTTCCTAATTTATATATATATATATATATATATATTATCTATGACATTAATCTACCCTTGGAACGGAAGTATATGTAACACTTACACGTGATGTAAATTACATTATATACAGAGGGCTTACCGAAGATACTGGATTAGTCACTCAATTCCTATCATAAGGTACTAGAAAATTGGAAAGAAAACGAGTTGACATCCAAGAAGATCTATTAATCTCATATATTTATGCACTAATACTGTTGCGAAAGGTATCAACACTAATTTTTTCTGGTTGTAAGTGAAAGAGCAGTTAATCTTCATTGAGTATTTATTATGAATCCTTTCTAATGGGCATTGTGTTCAGCCTTAAATAATTCAAAAAGATTGATATGCCGTAAACTAGACATACAATATCTGAACGTGACCTTGACAAGACCTAGCTCGAGAAAAGATGCTGCAGATAAAAATAAGTGGGGTGCGCGATTGATATAATTAATGCGGACTATGAATTCAAATAATTTCAAATCAATTGTACAGTGTGACCCCGAACCCCCTTAAAAATGGCACTCATGGAATCGTAAATATTATTTACAACCCTTTCTGCTATCAAACCAAGCTTTAGTAAAAGTACATTTAAGTACATACATGACTTGTCCACCAAGTTTCAGTCATAAATATGTGATGTGAAAGCTGTACGGAAGAGCGTTACTGTGGATGTCTCTGCGCCAGGTATCTCAGAAAGCCCCAGCAGGACATTCAAAATTATCGAAATACAGCACAAATTTGAACACGTCTAAATTCAATTCCTTGAGACTAATCATATTATTTACCTCCTTACCAGGAGGTTAGACACAGTCAGGTGTGGTTTTGATAAGCTAGCTCATTAGGGTAAGCGCACTGGCTTACAAAAAGTACCTGTGCAGTCTCACCGGCATTCCCCGGAAACGGTGCCTCACCCGATTAGCAATAAACTAACTCGTTCTCAGAGAGAATGTAAAACCTGCGAGGGTGGACTATCTAGGACTGAACAGAGCAATACTTCAGCCCAACAGCAAGAAAATCACTGTCGAACTGATGTGTATCATAATTATAATAATAAAAGTTTATACCGGTTTCCTCACCAAAAATGCAGCAAACATTGATGTTATTGTTTTTTTCCTTTTCCTTTCCCTTTGCAAAATTACTTTCATGTTCTGTAAAGCCAAAAACAGAAACAACAATTTTCCTCTACAAAACAACCAAACCAAACCAAACACCATGAATAAATACTTGAACATATATAAAGAACTTAGACAATAAAAACTATTATCAAAATGACCGAATTCGATATTAAATGACCCAAAAAGGCTTGATATGCTGTAAAACAAAATAAAAGTTTAATTAGATTGTTCTTATTTTAAATACGATATTTTCAGAGGGAACACGTTTCATGACGTCACCGTGTCCGTTTTCTTCACATTAAAAAAAATAATAAAATTCTATTTTCTAGCTCATCTTGAACAATCAAAATCAGCTGGGTAAAATATTATTGTTTTTTTTTCATTTTTACGGCATATCAACCCTTTACGGGTCATTTACTGCAGAACTTTAATACCTATTGACAACGATTAATTGAATTAAATGCTATGCCCCAAATAGTGGCATGTGTTACACTGAACACATGCCACTATTTATGCCATAGCTTGCGAAGTTACATTATAGATTCATACATGTTTCTACTTTATACTGTCTAATTAGGCACAAAAGATCCGACAGGATTTGACATAGGAATAGCCGATCCTTATCGTCTAAACAATATAACGGGTGTGACATTGAATTAATAGATACCGTTCGTCTATGTAATCGCTTATACTTAAAGCGTTAAATTCTTATCGAATATGTTATGTTGTGTTCATTTATGCATGCATATTGCACATACTTAAGGAGTTCTATAGTTCATTATACTAGCTGTTCCGATCTGTTGTTGCCCGAGTGAAAGATCTAGAGAAAAAATAATTAAAAATATATTTAAAATCCATCCATCTCTCTCTCTCTCTCTCTCTCTCTCTCTCTCTCTCTCTCTCTCTCTCTCTCTCTCTCTCTCTTTCTATGTGCCTATCTGATATTGCTTGATAGTGTTTTATTTATCTTTTTTTCCTATTTTTTTCTAAAATTCTATTTCTATGTTTATATATATAATTTTTCAAAGTTAAATTTAATTTTATAGTTTGGTTATTACATTACAAACTTTATTTAAAATTATAATTATATGATGCATCTTAAGGATTTTAAAGCTATTTACAAAAAAAGTAAGGATGCCGATATCTGAGGTTGAAACTGGGATCTCAAGATCTTCAGTCTGATGCATTAATTACTGATCTGTTATGGCTGCCTATAGCTTTCGTTTTGTAAACATTTTAAAATCGCTCATCTCTCTTCTGTTGCTGTATCTAGTTAGGATGGGGTCTATCTGAAATATCTTCCTAGACGGATGAAATATTTAATGAAAGAAATGGAATGTAAATGCATTATGTTGTTGTTAAAAGCATTTATAAAAGTCCCATAAAAAACTGACAATCCAGAATCAAACCTTGTTTATTTAGGAGCAACGCTATAAATAACAACAATTCGAGAAACGACTCTCAATACTTTATTATGAAAGTGGTCCTTCCCCAGGTCTAAGGGTGAATATATTCATTTTTCCCTTTTCCCGTATATTCGGTATATTCATGAAGCACGACGACGACGATTTTCATATTATCTATATATTGTTCATGTTAACGAACTGTAAATATCTAGTAAATTTACTAATTCTCTCTCAAAACTGTCACGCAAACCTTAATCTTAACTCTAAACCTAAACTCTAATCCTTATCTCACGCAAGTCTGGACATGACTATAAATTAGTAGGGCATGTGCGTGTGCGCGCACTGTATATGACTGACGGGGCTATTTTTTGCGTAAACTTACTTTTACATTAAGGGCCTAGTTCTTCTACAAAATACCACGATACTTTTCTACAAATAGGTATGAACCCACAATTTCCCCTAGCGTTAGTACAAAATAGTAACAGCAAGAAATGCCCTGATCGAGCCAGTATGCCCCTTGGGATATTGACACCACTGACAGGACTCTAAAAACTGGAACTAGCCAACAAGATCTGCAAGTGCCATTCATGGTCGGACATGACCGACGAAGGCCTACTACTACTACTACTACTACTACTACTACTACTACTAGTAACGTGTGTTCATTTGATCGTATGCAATTAATTACTTACAATATATATTCTGTTTCAGCATGAAATAATTCCAAAATGGTATGTTGGATTAGGATAAAAATAAAAATGGCGTCAGTCTAGAAAAAAATTCCTCTTCACTGACCGAGGACAGGAAAGATGAAGTTTAGTATAAGAACAGATACTACACTTTGCATTATCTATTTTCGATAAGGTAAACTACGATTAACAAATTGGGCAAGAGGCCATTAACACTTTGCCCCTCACCAAAAGACCAAAGAACGTGTCAATCATTTATGGGCAAACGAAGGTTGACGTCAGAGGTTAAACTCTAGTCCCGCAAGTTTCGGCGTATTTTGGTGATGTATTTTCTGTGACCTGTCGGTGACTTCCGTTCGCCGTCCTCCATCTTTCTGGAAGAGATGTTTAGTTTGAACCGGGAGGCTGTTGTGCTGGCAGGGTGAAGGGCAGGAGGTTGTTTCGGTGGAGAAGAATAATCGTTTCTGTCGGTCAGTGAAGCATTTCTAACATCTGAAATTCTCACCTGACAATATATTATAACGTCTTATGAGAAACGTTCCAAGAGACACATAGAGAAAATAAAATAACATTTAGGGGAGGGCTTCTGTAATTATAAATTGTCTCGACAAAAAAATGATGGCATCTGCATCTGAGAATGATGGCCATTCAAAAAGATATTTGTTTCATCATGCCAACGAGTGCACAATGGTACATACATGTGTTGTTTTCACACACACACAAACGTAAATTCATATACACAAACGCACGCACATTTGTATATATATATATATATATATATATGTATGTATATATATATATATATATATATATATATATATATATATATATATCATAGATCTATGTACACCCAATTACATGATCAATGTGCGTTCCAAGAATTCAACATAACGACAGATTGTGTACGATCGGTTCAGTGACTCATTATTTTTTATTGATATCAGACCTTATCTTCAGCACTGAGAATTGACACGAAAATTAAAGCATATATACAGCATCAATGGAGCTAGAATGAACATCCTTACTTATACAGCAAATTATAAATGTTTAGGGGAGTAATTGCTTCTATACCTTAAATTAAAGAAGAGCAAGTGGAAAGCATAATTTACAAATGAATAGAGTGGCACAAGGTTGAAAGAAAAGGATGCTCTATTATATGTTGCGAGTAGCACATCAATAGAAAGAAACAAAACACGTATACTGTTTTATACAAAATATAAACATCATAAGATGGGAAAATTCTTGACATGCATGATAGTATAATGCGAAAAGATTAAAAAAGGTTATAAAGTCGAATTATCAGTAGTAGAGCAATTTTCCAAATGATTAAGCAAAGAGCCAAATTATAAAATAATCACTATAGATTAGAAGTGGAAGAAAAATATTGAAATACTTATTAAATGATAAAGCATATGGTAAAATTATCCACAGGATTAATTAAATGTACAACTTGTTATTAAGAATTAAAGTTACAATCCCAAAGAACTATCGGAAATTAAAGTTTACACATGTAATATAGTTTGCATAATTATTGGAACCCTAGGTAGTGGCAGACACACTTTAATGATAATAAATAAATCAATAATAATACTTAAAATAATCAGAGATATAGTGGACATGTTGTACTTTAAGGTTGCTAGATTTACTACAATGTAAGATAAATAAGGACAGTAAGAGATAATTATTCGATTCTACTAAGTAAAAGTATCGCAACATCCGTCCATCCCCCATCCTAGAAAATACGGATTCCTAATATACCAATGTAAAAAGCGAAGTAGTTAAGAGCTGACAGTTAGAGGCTTAACGATTTCCGAAATAGTTTCAAAAACCTAAAAGAAAATGTTTTTAAATTACAAAAGATTTACAAAAAAATTACAAAAAAAACAAAAAAATGTTTTTTAATTTTAAAAACTAAATTAGTTAAGGAAAATTAAAGGATGAGTGAATGGCCTATCGTTCTAAATTTAAAAAGCATTTATAAAATCCATGTATCCAACACAAAAGGTTACACATTTAAGGTTCATACATATATAATGAATTACAAAATAATAAAATAACGAAATTATATATATATATATATATATATATATATATATATATATATATATATATACATATATATATATATCGTATGACTTATTTATTTATTTATAAACTCATTATTAACTACATATGTGCATACATGTTTGAGCTGCGATTTTATTTAAAATCCAGCTTCTACAGGTCCATATTAACTGAACTACAGGTATCGAGAAATTACATTCTTACACATCGTTTTGGTTGGATGGGAGAAGGAGGAAATGGTAAAAAGTCAAAGTATGTATCCTCTCAGAAACACTTATTTATCAATATACCCAAACATCACTTTACATACATATGCATTCGTACCCTCGTACGTATATACATACATATTCCCACACTCACACATATTCCCACTTGTATGTTGTTTGTGATGGAATTCTTATCTTGTTATCTTTACTGTCCATCTTCAAGTATCTCTCTCCTCTTCATACCAAAACGATAAATAATAATGCAATGTCATGATTCCTCCCAGTTTAGTTAATATGCGTCATATGAGCTGGATGTTAAATAAAGTCTCAGCCTTAACATGTATGCACATATGTAGCCAAAAATGTTTGTCTGAATAAAAAGATATACTATAATACGGCTCTTCCTGTTATTGAGCACTATCTTATAAACACTGGGATTCGTTTTATTTGATTAACATATAGGAAATAACAACCATACAAGCCCACAACCCCCCATAACCTCCCTACACATATATATATATATATATATATATATATATATATATGGTAAAAATCAAAATAATATTCCAACGTTATGGAAAATGTAAAAGATATTCCACAATTGCCCACCATTACACCAATACGTTTTCTTCCAAAATTTATAATTATTGCTTAATTAGTTTTAAAGTTTACACCACACAAACACACACCCATATTCAAAATAACATAGTATTCGAAACCCAAATAAGATCCTCTCAACACAGCTATACGCTAGTTATACTAGGAACCTTCTCCTAGATGTTGCCTCTAGTAACAGGACTGAGTTGAACATTCCACCAGACTGGATAATTCTTTTTTTGGACTCTGGTAAGATCAATAAACGAGAATTAAGATATACTATAACATATTTAACTGGTCAATTGGAGAGAGGAAAATTAATGTTCTTAACTTCTTTACAATGTTTGAGAAGTTAAAGAGCTTTAAGGGAATATCTATGTATCTCATACAGAGATAATGTGTTAGTATCAGGAAGGAGCCCCTTGATTTCTGAGTATTTCGACTGAATTAAAATGAAACAAAAGCATTAACTTAACCTCTTATATATATATATATATATATATATATATATATATATATATATATATATATATATATATATATATATATGAAGAAGGAAAACCAAAAAGGGATGTTTTTTATGTGTACATCAACGTTTCGTCTTTATTTATAAGACTTCATCAGGATGATAATATAAAGAAAAATGTCATGAAAGGACGTGCACATATAGGGTTGACATTTCTGCATGACATTTTTCTTTATATTATCATCCTGATGAAGTCTTATAAATAAAGACGAAACGTTGATGTACACATAAAAAAACATTCCTTTTTGGTTTTGCTTTTTCATTTTCCCATTACGTCGGATTACCTTCATCCTTCTTTTCTCATATATATATATATATATATATAAAGGTAATTTATAGGAGGCAATATAATGCAGAGGTGTAACAGATAGACACGAACTGAAGCAAATTAAGACATATAACGTTGTAATGAGTTATGCAGTTTCCAACTTTTTTATTCTAGAATATATACGTGTTTTTGTTTTTGCATCAGTGTGGTTCGGTGGAAGTTCCGTATAATACGATATTTCGAGAAAATTCCCTTTCATCGGGTGTGTGTTGAACCTTAATTCAAACCTGCATAGGTGGGGTGTTCCTTGTAGAGGCTATTCGACAGAAAAATGAAATCGATTTGAAATATTTTTTTTAAAATCTTTCTTCAAATCCACTGTTCGTCTTTAATTTTATTAGTGTCAATATTAATATTTTTATCACGTAAATTTTTAAAACTTTTTTACTTTGAATTTCATTTATTTTTCCACCGTTACTGCGTTCGGATTATTTTAATTAGTTTACATTTTTCTAGACGAGGGAAGCAACTTCGCCGAGAGTAGTAGTCGCCCTTGTTTAGATCTATTTCTGTCCTATCGTCGCAATGATGCATCCCTATGCTTGTTTAAAGAGTACTTTAATGGAATGTGCTCCGAAGAACTTACTGAACTGATGCCCCTTCGATGTAACTACCCCCGACCGATCTGTCAGTCAGAAAAATCCTACCCCTTCACTGTAGAGATACCTGGTGGCCTTTCTACTCTAAAAGCTTCTTTCTTCGAACGGCTAGCCTTTGGAATTCCTTCCTGTTTCCTATTTCCTTGACTTTGTCAGTATACAGAAATTTAAGTGTAATGTAAACAAACATCTCGCTGCATAGCTCCCAACTTAGGATGCCCCTGTCTGTATGGCCCCTAATTGACAGTAGTCCCTTATGTCTTAATGGCAATTGCTATGTTTGGGGTGAATTAAACTTAAAGAAAATATTTTATATATATATATAAGTTAATGTGTATTTGTTTTTTTTGTGTTATATACATCGATATGTTAACTGTTAGATAAGTTGCATTAATGGTTACCTTTTCAAGTTATCTAAAGACAGCATCACGACTTTCCTTCGATTCAATCTGGGCTTACTGAGGGCAATTATCTATAAGGCTAATAAAATAACTGATATATATATATATATATATATATATATATATATATTAGAACGTACAGAAAAGTAACTCCCCCGACTTGGTCCCTGTCGATCATGACGCCTAAATCATTCTTCTGATCCCCATGGATTTTATATTTGTTTGGTATCATTTTTTCATTGTTTTTCATGGTGTATGTAGCAACACTAGATCCAGGCTCTTCTGACCTGTGATCCCGTAACAGTGTTTACCTATTCCATATGTAGAAATACCAGTGAACTATCACACACATTGTACGTGAAAGATGTTTACAGTAAAGAATGTTGATCAATATTTGTTTCAATGGCCGATAACCTGGCATCCAAGAGTTTTCAGATCTATGTTTATATTGAATCTTTTTATGATTTCCTTATATGTAACATAATCCCGAAGTTATGCCATCACTTTTCAAAACACCCTGAATTGGTTGAGTTATGTATTAACGTATGGTAGCATGATTACGTCAATAGTATAAATAACACAAATAACTATTTCTTGATCGTGTTTCTTTAAAAAGTAGACGTTTAAAATTATGGGTATTGTGACGTAGGTTGTGACGTAGTTTTGGCGACTGATATGCATACACACGCTCTTTTTACAGGCGCATTGATGCACTATACGATATTCAATGCGCCTGTAAGTTTATTTTTTTGTGAAGAGGCTTGGTAAAATAATTTAATGTTAGTTGTACCTGTTCAGACGATCCGTCAGCTGAGATGTGAAAAACGCATGGAAAACGATGAAGATGAATGTGTAAAGATGCTGATACTGATGAAGAGAATGCAATGAAAGTAGATAACAATTACCTATGATTGAACAGGCGGTAAAACATCTGGTGGCCACGATGTAGAACACGGAATAATTTTGCTTTTTGTTTGTTTTCTTCCTTATAGTGATAGGGTTCCAGAGATGCTACTGATAATATACATCAAATGAGCAAATACCGGGTGGTCCGAAAGTCGTGTTATAAAATGTAAGAATGCGTTTGTCTACTCATTCTAAGATCGATTCATTGAAATAATATGCAAATTTATCCGAATTGTTTTTTCACAACAGGAAAACAATCACCAAAGCAGAGATTCGAAAAAATTCGGGTTATTTTATTGTTCAAGTATTTTTTTTTACTATTAATAAAGTGAGAAAAGTTAGACCGGAACATGTGTCTTGTAAAGTACTAGTTTTTACACTTTTACTGTCATTATTTGTAGGGTAACAAGACATTCGGACTAATATGTACTAAAAAAATGTAGTAAAAAAAAGAAAGTAGTAGAAAGAAAATCCTTAAACAAAATAGATTGCTTGAGATGAACAAGACGATTATGGTCGAAAACACAGCTCTAACCATACACATGAATACCTATATACTTATTAGAGAATATTATATATATATATACAGGGTGGGCAAAAATAAGGGTCCTATTTTTAAAAATTCATAACTTTTTTATTTATTGATTTAAAAAAATTTTTTTTTTAGAATAAGTAAAGGACCCCTTCCGAAGCAAGCATGAGCCGTATTAGCTCTAAGGAACGTACCCTCATTTAGAAAACTTTATTTTGGCTTAAAAAACTCAGAACAGTGTAAAAAACAATACTTTAGTTTTTGTAAGTTTTAAGAAGTGTTTTTCGGCTAAAATTTGTTTTGTTTATTTCAAAAAATCTCGGAAGGGTCAGTCTACACACACATAAAGTTTGGTGAGTTTAACTTTTATTTTGTGGAAGTTATTCAAATTCAAGTTATTCAAATTTAAAGATAGGACACTTATTTTGGCCCACCCTGTATATATATATATATATATATATATATATATATATATATATATATATATATATATATATACTAGCAAAAACTACCCGCTTCCGGGCAGTGATTACTGAGACTGTAGTCTTCTTTACAGAAACGAAGGAAATCATTTTCAGTTGACATTTCACTAATTTGGAGGAAAACAACAAACTGATGATTGTCGTAGTGTTATTTGATATATTCCAATGTAGATAAAATTTACTGGGCATGAACATAGTCAAATTCTATTTATTTAGGAAATAAACAACAAAAAAGTTAATTTATATAGTATTTAAGATATTACAATTCGAGGAATTTTGTTGTGTTTCAGTATAAAAATGAAAATGAATTCCCCATGAAAAAAACTTGTTATATAATGACATGAATAAACATGAGGGTGGAAGGTCGATTGATCAAATAAACCAATTTTATATTACTGAGTAATTCGAAATGGGTAATTCGTACTTTTCGCCTTTATTATAAAAGACAGAAAAAAGTCTAAATGAAAGAAAAATAATCTATTTTTATTTTGTAATTTATAAAGATTAGAAGAGGTTTTTGTCTTTTCTTTGACAAATGTTAATGTTATCATCCCCATCACTGCCAACATATTGACCCCTTGGACTATTCGCTAGGAGCAAAATGTAGTATCTGTTCTGAATCTGCACTTAGTTTTTATTTCATCGACCAGTGAAGGAGAACTTCTTCTAGACCTAGATAATTGAAATTGTTGTTAAAATCTAGAGTGCACCCTTTTGGGGTGATAGATTGTCCCCATGTTAAATATTGATATTGTGCCTAACTCTGCTCTCGTGAAAGGAAGTAAATAAAAACAACAATGATAACAACAACAAATTTATTTTTTAAATAATAAACGCATGTATTTAATTATTAACAGAACATATTTGGTAATTATTGCGTTTAGTGCAAACGTTATTTTTTTAAAACATATTATTCGAAAGTTATCGAGGTTTTTGCTATGTGTAAATACACGCGTGCGAAAACGCAACCAAAAAAAACAACAAATAAAGAAACGGAAGTTATGATTTAGAATTGTAATCTTAATTCATTAAATCGCTTAAAATAATGTCACTAGTGTTGATAATTAAGAAATCAATATCAGGAAAAGTTGTTCGTATATATAACAAAATAACAGAATCAAATTATAAGTGAATAGTATTGAATATGAATTTATTCGACAAGGTTTAAAAAATAAATATGCAAATAATGTATAGCGTTGAGAGTGTTTAGTCCAGTTTCCTTTTATACACGCCATAAACTGGTATCGTCTTGGCCTTCGGAGCTTGATTTACGCCGGTCTATGGGTCTGTCCTGTGCAGTTCTAGGAGGTCCACCCTCCCAGGCTTTGCCGCCCCTCTTTGGGGAGGAGTAAGTTTATTGCTTACTGCCTGAGGCACCCCTACCGGGGAATGCCGACGGGGCTGCACAGGCAATTTTTAAATGGCCAGAGTGCTCACCTCTCGGGAGCTGGCTTTTCAAGTCCCACTTTCCCGACCCGACGTAGGGTCACATCTTACCTTGTGGGAGTAAGATAAAACTGGCCTTGTGCCTAACCTCCTGGGGAGGTAAATAAAAAATATATATGGACGATTTAAATACATTTTCAAATCAAGTTCCAAATGAAAGGCATACGCATAGGTCTTATAGTTGTTTACAGCTGATACAAGGCAGTATTTATTTTAACTCATACGATGAACCATAGTTTAAATAACTACACCAGAACAGAATTTCGTAGGTTTCCTACAAAACACAAATAAAAACGATGTCTCCAAAAAGTTACAAATTCCACCTGAAACCAAATAAAATTCACAAGAGAAAATCCATTGTTTGAACACTCGGATTCTACTAAAATGTTCCAGTTAGGATCATGTCGTTGTTATAGAACATTCAACTTTATTTCTATGATAACCTAACCTACTGCGGATTTTTAAAATGTGATGTAACATTTCGAGTTTCTAAAGATCCGTTTTTCTTTGGCAGATAAATTAGTTTCTAAGAATATAATTGCTTGATTAAATACTTAAATATATGTTCTACGTGTTCTATGTGTTATTAACTAGAATTTGCCCTCTGATTTAAGACGAATTCTAGTTAATAACACTAAAATTATACATTCCGAAACCAATTTTAAAAAATTAAAAATACTCGAAGCTATCTACATAAAAACACAACAACCTAAAATATACAACATAATATGAAACCAGTAGTAACATTTTAAAATGCTTAACGTAATGCGATGTTGTTATGTGATGCCATCCAGCGTTGCTGAATTTAAATCGTCAACGACTTCCTGGAACAATGCGTAAAACATTCTCTGAGCCTTTCTCCACCGTCTTTTTAAAATTCTCTTCTTTCTCCAGCTTTGTTGTTCATTTGATTTTGACACCTGAGGATGATTCGACAAAGAATCGAAAACGGTCGTGAAACATGTTAAACCTATGGAACATTTTTTATTATTATTTTAATACAAATAAAAACATCAGAAAATAGAAAAAATAAAAAAGGTATAATTAAACAGATGAATAATGTTTTCATAAATATATATATATATATATGTATATTATTTTATTATATTTTATTTTATTTTATATTTTATCATATTTGATTTTCAACGGTCTCAAATCTAACTACGTGACTTTCCAAATTTTAAATGTTCTTTTTTTCCTTTCTTATCTTTTCTTCTCTCTCCCATTTCATTCTTCCCAAATATTATCTAAGGTAAGAATCAGATTTTAATCATGCCCGATGAGATTTCAGATTATAACAGCTGTTGATCGATAACATCGACATGCCTGTGTCGCAGATTTGTACATGTCCGCATAAATAAAAATAACCACACACATACACACACACACGCATATATATATATATATATATATATATATATATATATATATATATATATATATATGTATATGGGAGTGCGTGTGTAAATGATGAAAAAAAATGAGAATATCATAAGTACATTTCCATTCATGCTTGTCACTCTTGCCTGTCTTGTTCGTTGTTCCCGAGTTATGTTAACGATTTTCTTCCTTAATCAATTGTCACTTAGGGACTCGCTCCTCTTGGTTGCATTTGCTCAACACGTGTTCTTACCCTTGCACCCCATCCCACCCTCAATCTCTTCCAACTCATCCATCTGTGGAACCGTTGAGTTTAAATCGCGCGGAAAAGAAGAAAATAAGAAGAATTAGCACCAAACTGTAATCGTGTCGATGCAAATTAGCACGGAAAAAGAAGCTTGCCGAAGATCGGTTTGTTGAGGTACTTGCAGAAAATGGAAGGATCTAATTTGTTTATGTGCGATTACATAGAATCAAAATGATCCAAAATATAGTTATCCTTCAAAATGGAATGTTCCATTACTGATGCATTTTAGTGTGTTGAATCAAAATATGACCATTGTAATAACGGGTTCGTTTATTATTTTCTACGTTTTTCCATTTCAGGTATTAGGAGAAACGAACTTGACCCATGTAGCGCCCATTGAACTCATGTTAGATTATTTGACTAGAGAACAAGTGAGTTTGGAAAGCCAGTTTAATTAAAAAATAAAAGGACAACATCCAAAATTAGTATTCCTGTTCGCTATATTTCTTTCTCTGTATGTCTCTTTTTCTCTCTAGATATGGGTTAAATATTATAATATTTGCGTTGCTATTCCTTATTTTTGATGATGTACTATTCCAATCTTCTGTTTAATAGTTAGTTTTATCGCCTTTGACTATTAATAGCGGATACTAACGAAAGCGAGGGTTAAATACAACATGACGTAAGTGCGACGAGTGAAACACCATATCATTATATGGTGTTTCACATATGAAACCAGTAGAAAGATTTTAAAATGCTTAACGTAATGCGATTTTGTTCTGTGATGTCATCCAGTGGACATGTACAAAATCTGCGACACTGGCATGTCGATGGTATAGGTCAACAGATGGACAGAAACTTAGTAAAAGGTGAATGATTTATTGAGTTAATTGAAATTTACGACTAATTAGAACAATTATAATAAATCTTTTTACAAAATAACTCAATCCCCAAACCAAGGAATATGCATTTTTTGTGATAAAAATATAGGTAAAATTACTTAGTGAAACAACAAGTGTTGATTTACTAATCTTTAATATTGTAACAGATAAATATAATGTATCAAACAGCTTTTAATTGATTTCTTTTTACAATAAAACATTCTCTTATATATTGCCCTGTTATTTCTGATTCCATATTTCTATTTTAGATTATGTGCAGCATGTCTTAATATATATATATATATATATATATATATATATATATATATATATATATATATATATATATAATCTAATAACTTTGACATTTATTGTTTTAATGACTTCAAATTCTGACACTCTTTCCTTGGCCTTCGGAATAGGATCAAAGTGCAGTATATGTTCAGCGCTCGGTCGGACAAGAAGAAATCCTACTCATCTAGGGTAACTTTATTTTGGTCCCACCCAGAGCACCCCATTTTGAGGTGCTTGATATCCATCACGTTACGAACCGACCTCGTGCAATACTTTGCCCTCGTCGGGAGATGGACTTCAAATTTTAATAGCATTTGTTGAAACTGGTATTGCAATTGTATATCTAATGTCTGATGCGTTTATCTTTACAGCTATACTAATGCCATTCACTGGAAAGAAGAAAAAAAGGGTTTTATGTGTTGGAGTATACTTGAACACAGTCGAACAAAACTAGTTTGCATTTGTGAAGGGTTTTCTCTAAAACGCCAGCAACGTCAATGCAGATTTGGACATGGCAGAAACATTTCAGAACGGAAGGCTGTCTGTGCAGAGCCGAAGAGACGGATTCGCCAAAAACCTTTGCGCATATTGAACATTTGGGGAATCGTTCATGAAATCTACAGACTTTGGAGGAATACATCTCATCTCGTTCAATATTAAACTATCTTTAGTTTAATTTGGCTTGAGTATTTTGTTTCTGTAATATTAATATTTCGAATGAAATTATAACTTTGAAACAGCTTGTGTTTTGTATTATTTGGATTTCGGAGTACTATTCCCATCATGGTTACTTTCAGAAGGTGTCGGCCGATGTAACTTACGACATTCTTCAGGTGGATCTTTTCGAATTTGGCGATCTTTATGTCGAACAGAGGGACCTATATCGGATTCCGAATCCATGGCACAACGGTTAAAGGCGTTGATTAATAGTCAGTTCTAAAGGACAATTTTCTGGGGGTTAAATGTTCAATCCTTAATACAGGCGATAATAATTACAAGACCATAATAGTTAATTAGCACTTCTACCGGGTTGTGGCTGATGGACGTGAGCGATCCACCCTGTGTATTAAATAAAGGGTTCAGTTCGAAATTCCTTATAGGTTCCCGATTTCTACGTAAAGATTCTCAAGTTTGAAAAGATACATCTGAAGAAGAGCGGAGGTTACATCGGCCGAAATATTGTAAGAGAATAACAAGCAAGATCACAATAGTGCTCCAAATAATCGAAATAATACAAATTATCAATACTCATGTAAAGAAAAAACATCGAGAGCCTGTATCATGTTGAATAAATAACAAAATGTTACACATGATTTATTTATTGTATTTTTTAATGTTTTACATGTATTTTTGCTACTTAATTCAAAAATCAACAGTTTTAAAAATATTTTAAAATTTTATATTTTCGCGTTTTATACACAACTTTTATCTACAGCAGTATGTTTAGTACTTTTTTCATATATTGAATAGTATTTAATAAATGCAATGTTAGTTAGAACAAAACAAGCCATACAAATGTGCGATGTAAATGCTTTGATTACTCTTTTCTTAAGATTAGAAGTGCTTTGACGATCGAGATTTTCTAAAGTGCACACTTTCATCTTTTCTGACAAGAGACCATATATAATCTCCTATCATAGCAGTATCCCATCGTCCTTGATATCTTCTTTCCATCGTTGCGATGTCCTGATGAAATCTCTCACCATGTTCTTCACTGACATAACCCAAGTTTTCGGGGAAGAAATCTAGGTGAGAATGCAAAAGATGAATCTTTAAGAACATACGACCACCCAGTTTCTTGAAGTTCTCAATAAGCTTTGATACCAGTTGTTTGTAATTAGGATCCTTGGGATTTCCTAAGAATCCACGAACTACATCACGAAATGCGCATGAAGTTTCTATTTCAACTTTTGTCATCGTTCTTTTCAGTTTCTCCGACTTCAACATTGCATTTACTTGGGATCCAATAAATATACCACCTTTAATCTTAGCCTCTGATAGCTTTGGAAACATGAGACGAATTTCTTGGAAAGCTTCTCCTCCAAAATCTAAGGCCTTCACAAACTGTTTTACCAATCCTAGTTTCATATGAAGTGAGGTAATAAGACTTTGTTGGAATCTACTAGCGGCTGTCTGAGAATATTTTTCATTCCTCGCTGCAGTTCCACTCGTGGGGACCAATGAACCTTCATAAGCAAAGGAAACATGAGTATTTTGTGTATCCCCCTTACAAGGAAAGCAAGAAGGCAAGCATCTTGAAATCACCACAAACATCCAACTTGAATTTAGCATAATTTATTTTGTCAAGAAGTTGTTTGACATTATCATAATGTTCATTCTTTTGCACGGAGTGTGCAAGAGGCGAAGATGGGTACTTATTTCCATTGTGGAGCAATGCTGCTTTGAGATTTCGTGTTGAGCTATCTATGAACAGTCGCCATTCTGCAGGATCGTGCGTGAGTACAAGAGCAGTAAACAAACCAGTAACATCATTACAATAACACAGATCATCACTAATTTCAAATTCTTCGTGTCGTTTTCGGTACACAGATGTTCTGCTGTCTTCCCCTACTAGATTTCATTCCTTCAGCTTTGATGTGAGAAGTTCAGCTCCCGACTAAGTGAGACCTAAATCCCTGATTAAATCATCTATCTCACTCTGATTTCGAAAGTGAGGCTCCGAAGTCGTTCTTGGTACAAAAGCTTCCTCCATTTCTTGGCTGCTACTGCTTGCTGACCCTTCAGATGAAATATCCATTGCATCTTCAGTCTGTAAAGAAAAATAACTACATATAGCAACTTAAACAAAGACTTGAATAGCATTAGTGTTCCATAAATGTGTAGGAAAATGAATACATTGTAAATACTTAATATTCAAGTTAATTAAAAGTAAAACTTTTGGAGAGTACGATAAGTCAACTTACATTTTCTGATGGTTGTGGTACTGGGATGCTGTCATCATCTGGGACAGGTGCTCTACATAATGGTATGTCTGGATACTGAAGAACTTGTCTTTCTTTAACTTTTCTGTACTTTATCACATCAATCATACAAAAGTAACAGTCATCGTGATGGTTCTTTGGCTCTCTCCATACTCTGGGAAAAGCAAACGACATTGCCCTTCCTGTACCTCTTAGCCATCCTTCTAAAGTAGATCGACAGCTTCCACATATCACACGAGGGGCCCATGATTTGTCCTGATCACCCATGGGAATTCCGAAATAGAGTCTGTATGCTATTCACAATTTGGCCCATTTCACGATCTTATGTAATACCTGCTTTTTTCCAATATCAAAACCACACACATAGCAAAATGTATCTGGAGAAGTTATACATACTCTAGTAGCCATCTTTATAAGAACAGAACTTGGTAATTGATATGAAAGAAAAATTAGATATACATTTAGTAGCGGAACATATAGCATTTTCCAATATATGATGACATTGAAAAGCAATATATTTCTATAACGGTCGATGATACAAAAGAAATAATAACATTTTTGGAATCAGCAGAGAAAATTTATTAAGATTGAGTAATAAAATACAATAAACAAAACTTTTGTAAAAAATTGTTTCGTTGTGTAGTTAAAGGTAAAACCCCACTCACATTACATTGTTTTTGTTTTGTATATTTTCCTATCAAATACAGATGTGTATCATGAATAGTATTTCTAATTATTAATTCATGTTTTTTTTTGTCAAGTACCAGTGTGAAATCAAATGAGCTTGTGTCACACTTGTCTATACATCGAATGTTTGGGGGATGAAGTATAAATATTTATTCCTTTAATACTGAACAGATGCAACAGAAGATAAGTCAGACGATTCGATAAACAGACAGACGAAATAACTTTAACTTTAGTCAAGCACTGAGAAAAGGGGATACGCTCGTTTCTTTCTCTCTATATATTTATATTTATATATATTTTAGACGCACACTGTATATTAAAGTTTTTACGGAGAACGTATCTATATATAAATTATAAATAAAAACAATACTCATTTGAAACGAAAATATTGTCCCTTGTACGACAAACCAAGAAGCGTGTCAGGAAATGTTACAAGTTTCATAAAGATGAGGAATGAAAACACAACCAATGATAAATAGAATGAACGCAACACAGGAACGACACCGGGTAAGCAACATCTGACTGCATTAAGCCACTATATAACACCAGTGCAGTGGTTATACAGGGTGGGCCAAAATAAGGGTCCTATCTTTAAATTTGAATAACTTGAATTTGAATAACTTCCACAAAATAAAAGTTAAACTCACCAAACTTTATGTGTGTGTAGACTGACCCTTCCGAGATTTTTTGAAATAAACAAAACAAATTTTAGCCAAAAAACACTTCTTAAAACTTACAAAAACTAAAGTATTGTTTTTTACACTGTTTTGAGTTTTTTAAGCAAAAATAATGTTTTCTAAATGAGGGTACGTTCCTTAGGGCTAATACGGCTCATGCTTGCTTCGGAAGGGGTCCTTTACTTATTCTAAAAAAAAAAAAAATCAATAAATAAAACAGTTATGTATTTTTAAAAATAGGACCCTTATTTTTGCCCACCCTGTATAATAGTTATCCACGTGGACTTTTGGCTCAGTTGAGCATACGTATGCCATCTAATAGTAGAATTAACTAAATTCTCAAGTCATGGTAGAGTAACTAATCTAAGAGAAGGAAAACTATTGCCCGCAAACGAATAACGAACTCTTTCAGGTTTTTCAGTGGTAGTTGATCGTTTTGCGCTCATTTGATATCTCCAAAGTAGCCCGCATCATGCTATTGGCTCATTGCGTATATTAAGGTGCAGCGTCAAAAACAGTCGGTACGGATGGCTAATCAGTGTATAATTTTATGATATTAAACTATATATTGATAGATATATAAAATCTAAATATTTGTTTATTTACACCTTTGAAATGTTTTATCTTTTGAAAAAGCTATACACAAAACAGATTTGACTCTGGATTTTACAGTTACTCAAGACTCTTCAGAGATTTTTACAATATATTTAAATGTTTATTAATTCACAACAATAAAACAAAGCGCACACAAACATGCGATTACGGAAATACGGCCGCCAAAATAGTTTAGAAATTCAGAGCCTTGTTTTCAAAAGTGGAAGACTTATAACTCGTTGTAATTACCAATAGGGGTTCACCTTTTTTTTTACTTTTAATTACAAATGATTTCTGTAAATTTAATTTAAGAATGCCATCTTAATAGCGATGGGGAAACTCTAATTTTATAATATGGAGTAATCTCCCTTAAATCATTCCCATTTATTTCAAATTGATTAATTTCACTTTTGATTTATTTGGTGTGTAGATTGATACTTGTGCCCCTAAATGTTAAGCATTAAATCCTAAGAGGTTTTGTTCTGAATGAGTATAAGCCTAGTATTTGTTTTAAATTTTCATTTTTTATGTGGGAAATATGGTATGTTTTCGGAGTATTCACCTAAAGGGTAGAATTTACAAAAAGATAATGTGAATACGTATTCCATAATATATATATATATATATATATATATATATATATATATATATATATATATATATAGAGAGAGAGAGAGAGAGAGAGAGAGAGAGAGAGAATAATAATAAATGAATAAATAGGTGAATCAATAAATTTACAACATTATTTATTACAGTCCCAAGAATTCAAAGTCAACAATGGTCTGGCGTACGATCGTTTCAGAGACAGGAATTATTTTTATTTTCTTATATATATATATATATATATATATATATATATATATATATATATATATTTAAATGCCCGAACAGTTTTTCATGGTAAAAAACTGATGATCCCTTAAATAATGTTAGAAGCAAACTAATATAATAACTGAAAAAGTTAAATTGACTAACATGAGTGATTTTCCACTGAACGACTTGGGACTTAAGGATTTTTTTCTTGTTTTTTTTAATATAGTTTTAATGGTTGAGAAACTTCCAAGACTATATATATATATATATATATATATATATATATATATATATATATATATATATATATATATATTAATCCAGGTAAAGTTTGTATCTCCAGGATAAAAAAGTTCAGAGAATCCTTACTGTGTTTATATAATATTGCACAATAATAAATAGAGCGATTTACTGTTAATAAGTTGACTACACATTTTCAAAACGTGTTTCAGTCATAGGGTAAAAAGCCATACTATATGTCTGTTTGAAGCTGAAACAATACTATTACTTTTTTTAATTATACTATCTACAGTGCTCAGTTCAGGGGGTGTAGTGTAGTATTTGTTATCATGATACTATCCTCCCAGCGTTACTTTTTCCTTTACAGGGTGGGGGTAGTGTAGTATCAGTTCAGTTGTCATGAAACCATTTTCTTAGGTACTACCTCCTCCTTTGGGGGGTTGTCTTGTTTATGTTCGTTCGTCATGATACTAACTCGTCCCAGGCATTACCTTTTTTCTTTTCAAGGGGTAGTGTAGTATCTCTTCTGTGGTCATGATACCACCCTCCCAGGCAGTATATCTTCCCCTGGGGTACTGTAGCGTCTGTTCACAATCATCCCAATCATTACCTCCTTTCTTGGGAGTAGGTAAGTGTAGTATTGGTTTTTTGTCATGAGACCACCTTCCCAAGCATAACTTTATATTTTGTGATGTAGTACATCATTGAGCGCCGACGATTACGCGGTGATCTCATTTTGATCTACAATTTCTTCAATGCCCATTACGATATCCCTCATGGCCTATTATTCACTCCTGCGTCAGAAAAGAAACTATTTCACCGCCGATTTCGATTCAACCAGAGAAGGTCACTTTCTTAATCAGGATCCCTGGACCTTCGAATAGACTTCTAAAAAAGATAATAAATGCGCAAACAACTCAGCACTTGAATGTGAATTTGGACATATGCTGGGCTACTGTATCCTCTTCTGTTTGCATTTCTACCACTCTTTCTCTACATGGCAATGGAGACAGGCTTGTTTTAGTTTTTGCTAAATTAATTAAATTCAATTGAATTGAATTGAATGTTTAATACTCATGATACCATCCTCCCAGGCTAAGAAAACTATTTGACCATAGAAAGCATATATTTGCTAGTATAAATAACTATATGCGTGTGCGCGTGTACGTGTGCGGGCATACGTATCGAAAGAAAGAAATACAGAAAGATCTGTTGTTGTTTTACTACTTTGGAAAATAGAAGACATGTTTTGTTACAATAAATAAAGTCACGCCTTTTGGAGAATTTTTGTAGTTGTTGTAGTTTAGTTAAGTCATTAAACATGTCCACCATTTTTCTTCTCTTTTTTATACTTCGCACTGTTTTAAAATATCTTTTGTTTTCCAAATCGCTTTTTTATTCTAATTTATTATGTTCTGCTTACTTGTCACATATTTGCACCTTTTTTATCCTCGCTTCATATGTTCAACCGTAACCGTTTTTGTAACAATACAAGCGGGACTCACGCGAATACCATGGTTAATTAATATATTTTTTACCAATTTTGTTTTTTATACATTGCATACATACGCACACACATACACACACACACACATATATACAGGGTGGGCCAAAATAAGGGTCCTATCTTTAAATTTGAATAACTTGAATTTGAATAACTTCCACAAAATAAAAGTTAAACTCACCAAACTTTATGTGTGTGTAGACTGACCCTTCCGAAACTTTTTGAAATAAACAAAACAAATTTTAGCCGAAAAACACTTCTTAAAACTTACAAAAACTAAAGTATTGTTTTTTACACTGTTTTGAGTTTTTTAAGCAAAAATAATGTTTTCTAAATGAGGGTACGTTCCTTAGGGCTAATACGGCTCATGCTTGCTTCGGAAGGGGTCCTTTACTTATTCTAAAAAAAAAAAATAAAAAAATCAATAAATAAAAAAGTTATGAATTTTAAAAAATAGGACACTTATTTTTGCCCACCCTGTATATATATATATATATATATATTATTTAATGTAGATACACATATAATATTATGAGGCGATATAATATAGTGTGTAAAAAGTGTATGTATTTACTTCAACAGTGCTTAATATGCGAGTAGGGCTTAGTAGTGTAGTATAAAATATATCTATGACAATTAGTCTGATGATTCTCTTCAGGGATGAAATATAGACGCCTCTCGATAACTTAGATGCCATAGATACATGTTTATACTATATATATATATATATATATATATATATATATATATATATATATGACATGTTTTATAATAAATTCTTACTTCCAACTGACATGGTGTTTCGAGCTATTACAGTTCTAACATTATTTTTGCTCTGTACCAACGTTGAGCTCGCTAAAAGAAGCTATTCATGACAATACATCCTACTTGGATCTATCAAGCTATATATATATATATATATATATATATATATATATATATATATATATATATATGTATGTATGTATATATATATATATATATATATGTATGTATGTATATATATATATATATATATATATATATATATATATATATATATATATATATATAATTGACGCCAGCCGTACAAACTTGAGTAGACTACAAATGGAGAATAGTAAAAACCGTTTCAAATGTAAGAGAAGCAGATATAAAATATTGACATTCAATACTAAAATACTGCAGATATTAAAATCAGCTCAATGATTGAACCTTGTTTTTACTTAGAATATTGTTTATCTTATAAATAAGAAGAAAATGTTCATGATTTTTCTTGACTTCTATTTGTGATCTCTTGTATAAATCTCTACAGAAGTGGCATGTTGTAATCAAAAATCAATATATATATATATATATATATATATATATATTTGTTTAATTTTTCTTCAGTGAAAGTTCTCATAAATCAAGGGGACCCTTCCTGGGGCTAGCACTTGATCTCTATATGAGATACATAGATATTAGAATATTCTATTAAAACTTTGAGTTAGTAAATAAGTTAAGAACATTAATTTTCCTCTCCTTAATTGACCAGTTGACTATGTTATAGTATATCTTTCCTGTGGTTTCTTGGTCTTACCGGATTCTAGTACAGGAATTTATCTAGTCTGATGTAGTATTCAGCTAAGTGTTGTTACTTGAGGTAACATTACTTGGAGAAGATGCACCATTCCTTGTATGAGCCAATGTATACCCGTGTCGAGAGGATTTTATTTGGCTTTTAATACTATGTTATTTTGAATATTTGGTCAGGGTGTACTTATAGGGTGAAGTATCCTCGTGTAAGGTTGTCCTGACAAGTCATTTTACAGAGAGACGAAGACACTTGAGGATGGTGTCTGGTACTTAATTCAAACTCTCCTATATATAAATATGTGTGTGTTCATCAAATTTTCTTTTATTCAACCACATTCCAAATATGAACTTTGTTTTGCTTTGTTTTGTGTGTATGATTATTGAATAATTCAATTAACTATTGCCTTATCGTATTGATAAACAATTAATGTATTGTAGCAGTTACCTCCTCCTTTAAAACATAACTGCACCGGTTGGCCGTTAGGTGTCGCTTTTTCACTGACAGGCGGCGGTGAAAAGCAACACCAGAGTTCTCTGGTCTTCTGATTATAAAAACCGGTGTAAACAAAAAATCACTCACTTCTCTAGTCAATTGGCCTCGCTGAACGACGCTAAGACATCAGCACTCCGTCAACACGTGTTAAACAACGGTAAGAATTCTCAACTCTTTTTTTTGTATACGGTTTTCAAGGACTTTCCCACGCCGGACTCATTTCTTCACATACTCTTTTCAAGAACTGTTTTCTATCGACACACATACATACACCACACACGTCATCATCCCACATACACACACGTTCAATAAACCTTATTTGCACTACATCCTTTTGTTTGTTAATTATTACTCTGTTTTTGCATGCAACAATTGCTTGATTTTATAAACTCGCTTATAGTCGGGAACACGACCCGATTCTAACAGTCTGTTGAAGATTTTCTGTATTTTTTTCAAAATGTTCTACCTTTCTATCGATGTATAATAAATTGAAATTTGGGAAACTTATTACTTAAGGACAAATATTAAATATGCTATGAATTTTTGTATTCTACTGAATTATATAATTTTTTTATAATATATAAATATATATATATATATATGTGTGTGTGTGTGTGTGTGTGAGTGTATGTGTGTATGTGTGTGTAGTTTTTAGAAAGTTAACGTGTTTTTAACATACTATGGTTTCACGCGCTTCTGCAATTGTCAGATTAGTAAGTAGACTTTCAGATTGAGGAGTAGATTATCAATTAGGAGAGTAGAAAGTGGACCTTTGGTTTACTTTAGGCATCCTCGTAACTCTCGCTTACCTTATGTTCTCCTTTAGTCCTCACATTTCATGAGCGATATTTCTGACAAAGAGGGACTAATTGCTGTTTTCTAGGTAGGAATTTATCCATCTAATACTTATCGTTGGATAGTTTTTGACCTTGGAGTGGTAATGTTTTAGCTACTTACATCAAGTGGCTTCATGCCTTGTCTGGAGCGATTTCCATAAAAAAACAAAAAGATGACGTAGCGCACGAATTGTTGGTCAAATTCGAGCTTGTTATGATTCTGTTTCTACTCACTTCTGGTCGTGTTATCCAGAATTTTGTGCGAGTTTTGTAGTTTGATTCTCAATCTTCTAATTAGGCATAGTTTTAGTTATTTATTAATTATATTTTTTCTGTATTTTTTGTTTACGGGGTTATTCTTTTTATTTTGTTATGGTGAGATTGCATATTTCCATCGTTCTCAATAATTCTCATAGTGTCTTCCGTCTTCTTCATTAGATAATCAAGGAGGCGTAACTTTTTATATAGAGATATTTATAAATTTGGGCAATTTTTTGAAACGCTAAATTTATATTTGCAGACACTTCTTCGTCGAAATAAGGCATGGATCGATGTTGTCTTAAGAGGCCATCACTTATTTCATAAGCTCGTTCTTCAGGAGGGGAGTTAATTTATTGATTATCGCCTGAGCCGCCACTACCGAGAAATGCTGACAGGTTATTTCACAGCTAGGTTTTTAGTTCACCCTTGAGGGTGATGTTTTCTCCACGTTAAATTTGTGGCAAATCTTTCTACTATGGGAGGTAACATTTCTCTTTTATAAATATCGAAATCATTATAAAGTTCAACCATTTATTGCACTAATAGTGAGATTAAAACGCCAATTGTTTAATAGACGACCAATAGTTTTCTAATATACTGATCATGGGCATGCAATCGATATCGTAAGATTAACTAATTTGCATATTGCTTTTCAAAGCATTCTTTCATTAATTAGCTTTTCGTGTTATTGTTTTCCAACTCAATGTTAATTTTCATTTTATTTTGACACAAAGTTATATTTACGATTACATTTTATGGCGTAAATAAATGGCTAGCATTTTGTTTGAAAATAATTTTTCCGTTCTTTTCCGTACAATTTTTCTCGCGGGTTGCGATTCTTACTTTCCTCACTTTACCCGGGTAACGCCGGGGCACAGCTCGCCGCTGGTTTTCTGGATATCATTTTTTAAAATATCCCCTTGATTTTTTGCTCCTTATTTTCTTATTCATCCTCCTTCTCCTCCTGAGTACTAAGTACTTACATTTCATAATTAACTTTCTTTACTCCCAATTCTTTTTCTTGTTACCCAGTAAAGTAACGTTTCCGTCTCGTACTTCAATATCACATGTTAGTTTGGCCTAAATTTCATCAAGTTTAGTTCATTCCCCTTCACCGCTCTACTTTCCATTTTCCTTATTTCTTTTTCTTACCTTTCTCATTCTTCTTCTTCTTCTTCTTCTTCTTCTTCTTCTTCTTCTTCTTCTTCTTATTATTATTATTATTATTATTATTATTATTATTATTATTATTATTATTATTATTATTATTATTATTCTTCTTCTTCTTCTTCTTCTTTGGGATGCGTGAAATGGATAATGGATAGAGTAATGACTTATGGAATCGGGCATGTCTAGTTCAGATCCTACTATATCTATTCTGGTAATTTGTTGTGAAAGGTATAACGGAACAATTTAACTCCAGCTAATTTTCAAACAATATCGACCTGCACACATGTAACTTACACAATATTTTAAACTAGTCTACTAACATCCGTTTAGTGTACTATTTAATTTAAAGAAGATGCTTCTTAGTTTAATCAAATGGACAATGGAAATAGTCGAAGATTGCCGAACTTACAGTAACCAAACTATCATCATCATCATCATCATCTACTTATTATTATTATTCACTGTGCTATTTTTTGTCTATTGTGGTTGATTGTTTTTCTCTCTTTTTTTTCTTTTCATATCTCTTTATCTCCGGATTACTTCCTTTCCATATTGTTCATGTTCTCACTTTCCACTTTCTCCTCCTCCACAATTCTCTACCGCTTCTTCTTCTCCTTCTTCTTCTTATCCTTCGTTCTTTTTCTCCATCTCCTTATTATATATCCCATTCCCTTCGTATCTTTTCTTATTTTCGTCCTCTTACTGCTCCTCTTCCACCTTTCCTTGTCGTTTCTTCTTCTTACAATTCTCTACCACTCCTCCTCATTGGTTTTCTTCTTCTTCTTCTTCTTCTTCTTCTCCCTTTTCATCCATTTCTTTCTTCTATTTTTTAAAAATATAATCTTGTTGCTGTTGTCGTTATTATTGTTGGCCTTTTTCTTCTTTATCATTTTCTCCTTTTCCTTCTTCATTTAATTACTTTCTCCTAATTGCTTTTTTCAACTACAAATACTTTGTCTCCTTGCTTCTTTTTTCTTCTTCTTCTACTTCTTCTTCCTGACTTTTCGATTGTCTCTTCTCTTTTTGTCTCCTTATCTACTTTTTGTATTTCCCTTAACTCTCTTCCTTCTCTTTTTTTAAATTTACTTTTTCTTCTTTTTTATTTATCTTCTTTTAATTTCTTTTTTCTTCTAATTGCTTTCTTTTCTGCTACTACTACTGCTACTACTACTACTACTAATAATAATACTTCTTATTTTTCTTCACGTTCTCATTATGTCTTCTTCTGTTGGTCTCTCTTTGTTCCTGTTCGCCTTTTCTTCTTCTTCTTCTTCTTCTTCTTCTTCTTCTTCTTCTTCTTCTTCTTCTTCTTCTGCTTCTTTTTTTCAATCATACAACACCGTGTTCACAAAACCGCCATCCGCGTTGTATGTATTATGTTAGTCTCTCTCTTGTTTAGAAAACAATGGTTGATGTATAAACGTGACGAACCAATCAACTCATAAATAAATAACAATTCCGAGACAAGAGTTACAAAACTCGAAAACAAACGAACGCGAAAATAAAACAAAAACAAAACGAACAGAAAACTGAGACAATACAACTGAAATAGATTCGTGAAAGATGGCGCCAACCTCTGCAACAATACAAGAAAGCATGAATCTTTCTTGTATATGAGTCTCTGCAGGAACAATTACGTAATTGGAATCTTGGAACTGTTGAATGACAATCTGTCCAAAACATACTTTGCCATCACATACACAAACAGAAAAGTTCTCATCAAAAGACTAAACAGTCAAGACAATTATATAACTACCTTTTATAACGTTTATTTTCTCGAATTTAGAAAGTTATTAGAAATCAATTTCTCTTTTTTAACTTTGCCTTTTTCCTCTACTCATCTCTTTGCCTTCTTTTCTTTCTTTTCGCTTTCGTTTTTGTTACTATAAAAATTATTTAGCTTGCTAGTTTACGATGCTATATCTGATATTGAAACCTCTTTTTACACTTGGATTTTTAAAAAAATTAAGACGCGTACAATATACCGAACGATCATATGGAATGACAAAACTCTTTTCACATAAAACATTTTCTAGTCATTACTCTCTCTCTCTCTCTCTCTCTCTCTCTATATATATATATATATATATATATATATATATATATATATATATATATATATAACTTTATACATGCATGCTTCTTTAAGTTTCCCCTGTATTGATTTGATATTTGGTGTGTACCTTTTTAAGATTTTTAATCTACGAATAAGTTGCCTCTTAGTTTCTTTCTTAGATTTGCATGTTATTATTAATTATTATTTTTCTTATTTTATTTTGTTTTGATATCAAAGCGCTTTGATTTGTTTTGAGGATATATGTATGTTTTATCAATATAGAGATATAATAGATTTTGTAGAATCTTTAACTATTTCTTTTTCTTATTTTTCTCTTATTCTTATTTGTTGTACTTATTTTTATTATTTTCTAATAATTTTTCTAATTTTTGTTATCATAGTATATTTTTCTTATAATTATGCAAATAATTTTCATATTTATTTCGTTGCATATTTGTATGCTCACAATTGTAAATTTTTTATCTTCAATATACTTTAAGTTGTCCTTGTGTCAACCTATCTCTCTCTCTCTCCCTCTCTCTCTCTCTCTCTCTCTCTCTATATATATATATATATATATATATATATATATATATATGTATAAAGTATAAAATGGTATGTTAAATTCTGATAGCAAAGTTTTATTCATTTTTTCTTACCTGAATTCAAAACAGTTCAGTTTAACTTGACAACCGTTTCGTGCAGTCCCCTACGATGAATAAACTTCTAATTACTAGGATCTCTCATTTATGCAGCTAATCAGAAGACCAAGGATCGCTCTAGTAAAAACTCTCGAACAAAAAATATACAAAATATTTTTTTTAATACATCTTACATAGAACCTAGTTCTTTAAAGAAAACAAAGATTGTATCATAGTCAGTCAGCCATCTTGAATTTATAATTTACAGTCAAGGAAAATACAATGAACATTGCTAACAATGCAAGTTTGATAATATAATAGTTAATGGAGTGTATTAAGAAAATTGTTTTTAAATATCAAAAAGTGTTTATAAGGATATCACTAAGTTGAAATAAGACATAGCATTATTTGTAACCCAGAGATACGAAAGTTGGGTACCTAAATTGTACATAAATGCAGTTTTAATGTTGTTATTTACAAACGACATACTATAATATAATCTTATGTACGTGTTATGTTCCATCATTTAATAATCAATAAAGTGTATTAATCAACATTATCTATTTAAAAATAAAAATAAAAACTAATTTCCAGATTTAAAAAATAAACAATATTCAATACAAGTCTATCCTCAAAGACAAAGACCGTAAAGAGTTATCTCTCTTGTCATAATTAAAAATCGAACTATAAAGCATACTAATGTGATTTCTTTAACTAAATTGAAGAAATTCTTACTTTATAAAAATATTATTAATCTAAATGAATAAATGCGAACGTTTTTCCATCTATCTTAACTATATTAACGTCAAAACACGTTAAATTTATTTAATTCTAATGATTTAGTAATATATTGAAATACCCCATATATAGGCATCTCCAACACATTCAAACACATCTCGATTTTGCTTATTTGCATATTTATTTATTTATTTTTAAGTTTTTAATAAAAAATATATTCTGTAATATACCGTCCTTCTTTGTATTGTCAAATGTTCTTCTACATACACAATCGTTTTATCGATAGTACTATTATTATAATTATAAATAAAATAAGATAAAGAGATTTTATTTTTAAAAATGAAGGGAGATAATTTACTTTCAGCTTTACTAAAGTGTTAAATGTCGCTGAAATGTCGAGAATACTACACTTTGATCTTAGCAAAAAGACCAAGAAACAATAAAAATATTTTTTATAGTTTGGCATTTTTAAATTAAAAAGAAAACAAAATGGATTAAATTGGAATATATTTTAATGGACGGTGATGTATCGGTTCTGTTGTCATAAGACTGTCCTCCCAAGAATTAACTCCTCCGTGTTTAAGGGTATGAATATCGGAGGGGGAATCCTCCCAGAATGAAAAAAACCCAAGACCCGATTTAGTCAGAATATCTTTTAAGGGGTGGTGGTGATAGTGTAGTATCGGTTCTGTTCTCATAAGATCGTGCACGCAAGAATGACTTCCTCCTTTCTGAGTGGATGGAAGTAGTGTTCGTTCATCATGGTATTATCCTCTGTCAGGGGATCAGTGTAGTATATGTTCGTTCACCATAATACTAGCTAAGGAAGAACGATAACTCACGTTTATAATAAACATGTCTTTTTTAACAAAAAAAATAATGAAAGTTATCGTTCTACCTTAGCTAGTATATTTATCTTTGTTGATAAAGATGGCGACTATGTTTTTCCATCTGATTTTTATTTAGGCGTATCACGTCGACAATGAAATATGCCATAGTTTTTAATGTTATCTAAAAACGTTTTTTCCACCTATTCTAACAATATTTACATTAAAACGGTTTATGCTTATTTAATTCTTTGTAATATATTTTCATTCGTCATGATATATTTCTCCCACGCATGACCTCCTCATCGGGGGGGGGGAGGGCCGTACAGTATACATTCGTTCCTCACGATACTATTTCCTCAAGATAACTAGTTTTGTGTGCGTGAGGGAGTAGTGTACTATCTATTCTGTTGTCAATATATCATCCTCCAAGTCAGTACCCTTTCTTTGGAGGGCGGTCAGTGTATGTAGTTAGTTAATCATAATATTACTCTCTCAGCTTCTCATTTGCATATTTATTTATTTTTAAGTTTCTAATGATTTTATATTTTCTGTTAATAATTAAATACATGCGTTTATTATTTTTTTAATACATTTGTTGCTGTTGTTGTTGCTGCTGCTGTTCCTATTTACTCCTTCCAACGAGAGTAAAGTTAGGCACAATGTCAATATTTAACGTGGGAAGAATCCAGCTTCTCCAAAATTGGCATTCTTAATTAGAACAAAAATTTCAATTGCATCTGTCTAGAAGGATTTTTCCTTCACTGACAGAGAACATAACAACTAAGTGCAGATTCAGTACAGATACTACATTCTGCTCCTAGCCAAAAAGCCAAGGAAGTAACATGTTGGTAGTTATTATTATTATTATTATTATTATTATTATTATTATTATTATTATTATTATTATTATGTGATGATGATGATGATGATGATGATGATGATGATGATGATGATGATGATGATGATGATGATGATGATAAATTAAAAATGTTGTTATAGAAAAGAAATAAACCTGCCCTAATCTTTCTAAATTACAACAAAAAAAAGTATTTCTCTTTAATATTCTTTATGTATTTGTCTGCTATTTATAATGCAGGTGAAAAGTACGAAGTATTCATTTTGAATTACTCAGTCATATAACATCGTTTTCTTTCACCAATCGACGTTCCATCGTTATGTTTATTTATTTCATTATATAACCAGTTTTAATTGGAAATTCATTTCCTTTTTTATACTGAAAGAAAATGGAATTTATCGACGTTGAATATCTTAAAGACCATATCAATGAACCTTTTTGTTGTTTTTTCCTAAAAGTAAAATTTGACGATGTTCATGCACAGTATATTTCCCCCACATTGGAATATATCAAATAACACTACGACAATCATCATTTTTTAAATTTCCTCTAAATTACCAAAATGTCAAATGAAAATTACTAATTTGGTTTCTGTAAACAAGACTACAGCGTGATTAATTGCCGCCCTGAGGGAGGGTACTTTTTACTAGTAAGTATATGAGAAGAAAAATATAGAATAATTAATGAGTAAAAGTTATATGTGTGTAATTAAGATTAATTAACTATGTCCGTAGTTTATAAAAATACTTATTTAAAGTTCATATAAAGGTACTAAACTTACTATTGATTCTAGTAGAGACACTAAATACTTAATTAGTCCTAGAGATAGAATAAGAGACATTTGAATCGATAACTGAACAAATAACACTTATTTCTTAATATTTTACCTCATCAAGTTTCAGTGTTACTAAAACACAGTTCGCATTAATTCATTCATAACGATTAATTTATTTCACAGTTGTTTGTTTGTGCGCGAAACGGTTGTCAAGTTACATGAATTGCTTTGGTAAGAAACAAATTAATATAGACTCGGTCATTGAAATTTAACATACCATTGTTTACTTATATATGCTCTGTTGTTAAATGTTAACATTCTATTGAGCTTTTACCTTGAATAGTTTTGGTCAATTTAAAAAATAAACGTACTCAAATATATATATATATATATATATATATATATATATATATATATATATTATTAGTAGTATTGCCAATAATAATAATGATATTAATATGCTTAAACAATTTATATTTATTCTGTTTCTTAACTCTGTTCCGTCTCCCCTCTGTATCTCATTTCGGTTTATTCTGTCCATTTTCTTTCTGCGTCTAGCTTATCTTATATTAACTTTCATCTTTTTCTTCTTTTTCTTCTTCTTCTTCTTCTTTTTCTTCTTCTTCTTCTTTTTCTTCTTCTTCTTCTTCTTCTTCTTCTTCTTCTCCTCTTCTTCTTTTTATTCTTTATACCTACACATTTTTCGACCCTCTTTCTGATTGTGCTTTTCCTACTTTTATATATCTTTAAATTATGTATATCTCTTTCGGCCGATCCACCTCTTCATTTCTCCTTCTATTTCTTCTCCTTTTGTTCATTACATTTTCATCAAAGTCCTTCTCTCTTCGTCAACTTCTCTCTCCTTTTTCTTCTTTTTCTTCTTTTCCATCTTCCTCATCTTATTTTATTTATTTCTTCTAAACCTCCTCCTATGTTGTTCTTGTTGTTCTTTTTTGTCCTTATTTCCATTCTTCTTTTTTATTGTTTTTCTTCGTGCAAATGTAATAATTCTTAGTATTTTTCGTTTATGTGCCAATTTAAAAAAAAAATCCATACGTTTTGGCCCCTGCTTTAAACAGCGCATTGTTTAACACGTCCTTATTTACGCTTATCCAAAAAGCAAGATTGAAAAACTAACGCCGCAAATAGAAAACAAACAACGGTCAAAAGACTTTACCTTTCTGTTCTTGTCTAACAAAAGTACAAGCTGCATTTATAAACATTGGTCGATAGCGAGCCGAGCGATTGTCAAACATTAAGACATGAGCGGGCGATAATTGACGCTTTTCTCAAACAAAATGGTGGGCTTATTACCTTCCAGTTTGATGGTGGTGGTGTTGTTATGAAGTTATACAAAAGGCGAAAAAAACGTTATAAAATCTATCGAGTATGTGTGTGCATACATACACGTATTCAAGAACCAACGACAAAAACAACACACACACACACACATATATATATATATATATATATATATATATATATATATATATATATATATATATATATATATATATACAGAGAGAGAGAGAGAGAGAGACAGGCAGACAGATAGAAACAGAGACATATAGAATAGGGGGAGGGAGATAACCGATATCAGAAAACTAATTTGTAAAATTGAAAATGGTGAAGTCGCTCTCTAAAACAAAATGGCCGCAAAACGCGTATAACCATTTAAAGAAACGTTGGACTGTTAATGCAATAGAATTCGCACGATAGATACAAATCTACATAAACAATTCTATTTTACACGAAGGAAGAGAGCAAACAACGAAAGAATCCATCCTATCTTTTATTTATTTATCAGTCATTTTCACTTGATTCCGGAACACAACTAATTATACAACAAAATGAAAACTACGTTTTCAGTTTTCCTTTGTGTTGTTATTTTATTGTTTGTTGTTTTGTTTTTAAATAACAGTCATTCGCGGCGTCTCACTTTTATTTGGCCCTCTTTCCAGTTAAACAACGAAAAAAAACCCAATCATTTTCCCACTTCTTTCTTCTGTCGTAATTGTTTATTGAAAACTGCGTAAGCATACATATCCTCGCCATTCGGCTTCGACTGACATGACTCGATCAAAATCTACGAGGCAGACGAGTTAGCGTGCAAAGTAAACAAAGCAAACCAAACAAATGGAATATAACATTCCAGTCGAAGTAATGCACACTCCAACATTCACGGAAATAATTTTAGTAGTTTTTCAATTTTATTTTCAGGTGGGCGCATTCCGCTTCTTTTGCTCTCCCCAAAATATACACCAAACATATTTCAGTGCACGTTTCGCTTATTCGAAATAATTGAAAAGTGTATCCATTGTTCATATTTCATGCAAATCGAAAATATTTAAATGTTCTAAAAGTTCGGACATTTTATGCACCTTCCAATCGACTTAAAATACTCATATAGTCTTGAGATTTTAAGAAATCTTTCAGAATTGTTCTTTAAAACCTATTGTTTCAGTTTCATGCAAATCTGAAATATTTAAATTTTTATAGCGGTGTTGTATCGCTTTTATGACCATTAAAATGAATTACAGATATAAGGAAAAATATTCAAGCAACTTTTTGATTACAAATATATCATTGTTTTTATAGTCTACGTATAAAATTGGTTTTGTGGTCTTTTAAGGTAAGGACGCATTCTTTTGTGCTCAAATAGTTAGCTCGGTTTTTTTAAAGAACGCTTAAACGATGCACTGTTTAACGGTGAATTCAAACGCCATTTATCCCTGTTGTTTTCATTTCGAGATCCATTATGGGCTTTAGAAGATTTTAAAAAGTCAGTCCATTTGGATAAAACCGCGGTACGCCTCTGAAATATTTAACGTATAGTTTTTAAATAAATAATTTGTATTTACCCTTACGTTATTTTCGATCGTGCACTTTATTGATTTATCATCAACATAAACTGACGCACTATATATGTATATATATAGATGTCTAAATCTGCCATTTTGGATGAAACCGCGGTACATTGCTGAAATATGTAATATACAGTATCTATACAGGGTGGCGCAAAAGTCATGCATTAGTTAGAATAATGTCAGACAATCTCCCAGTCAGACCACAATTGATCGTCTTGTGGCCCGATTTCGGCAGCAGGGTTCAGTCAGTGATCTTGCACGATCTGGCAGACCATGTTCAGTACGGACAGCGGAAAATGTAGCACTCGTTGGGGATAGCATTGCTGAAAATCCAGACACCTTAACTCGAAGACGAGCCACTCACATTGGGATGTCCAGAAGGTCACTTCAAAGAATTTTGCGTGAATTGCATCTGTTTCCATACAAAATTCAGTTGGTACAGGCATTACAACCCACAGATTTGCAATCATGCGTAGCTTATGCTGTTCACATTCAGCAATTAGCCAGAGAACAAAAGTAGTTCATCTATGATAATGAGCGACGAACCCCATTTTCATCTGAACGGGTTCGTAAATAAGCAAAACTGCAGAATATGGGCCATTGAAAATCCAAGAACCGTTCATCAGCGTGAATTGCATCCACTAAAATGTACCGTATGGTGTGGTGTTACCTCGGAAACAGTGATCGGTCTATATTTCTTTGAAAACGAAGAAGGTGTCGCGGTGACGATAACTGCACAGCGATATCAACAAATGATTGAAAAAATTTTAAGGCCATCTGTTCAGGACAACCCAGAAATGTGGTTCCAACAAGATGGAGCTACTGCCCACACTGCCTGACAAAGTATGGCGCTCTTAAGGGGATTGTTTGGCGAGCGCTTAATTAGCAGATTTTCTTATGTTAACTGAACTTCACGTTCACCGGATTTAACAGTCCCTGACCTTTCTCTTTGGGGTTATCTTCAGGAAAGGGTATATGTGAACAAGCCTACAACGATTCAAGAGCTTAAAAACAATATCAGACATAAAATCCAAGAACTAGAGCCAGTTATTCTAAGGACTGTAATGGAAAATGCCCTAATTAGAGCCCGTCTTTGTGAGGCCGAAAATGGTGCCTCTTTAAAGGATATTATTTTTAAAACCTACTGCAACGAAATTACCAAGTAAATGTATTATTTATCAGAAAAGCCTAGTAAATTACTTGAAATGTTGTAGTTTCTATCACTTAAACAAACCAATGCACGTCTTTTGCACCACCCTGTATATATATATATATATATATATATATATATATATATATATATATATATATATATATATATATATAATATTTATAAAGAAATATTAATTATTTATAACCTACATACATCAATGTTTCATGCTTACGAATCTTCAGTGCCGGGAGTTAATTCCCGACGCTCAATGCCATAAATGCTAGAATTTCTCATCCTATGGCCTGATTCAACAGGGTTCTAATCAGTCTGTCTACAGACCTCTGGAATTAAACTTAATGACTCCCGCACCCTAAGATTTAATGTCCAACTGTCCATATTTGATTCCCACCCCTAACCTAGCCCTCCCAACTCAACCGTCCACCCGAAATAGCTGACACGGCCACAAACGTGAGGCACGCTCCTTTTATTACTTAAACAGTCGCATTCTGTTGATTTCCATGAGGAACTCTACTTTGAAAGAATAACTACTTATGGCCGTTCAGACTCTCCTAACCTACTGGATTACACACATAAGACATATGTAATAGGAATTGAAAGGTTGAAAGGACTCAAGCCTCGGAGGTATGACTACATCTTTTCCCAATGGAATGTAGGTTAAAAACAATATTTTTATCTCCTCAGACCATAACAGATCTCCTCCAATTCATCCAGGAAATATCTTCAATCATCGAAACACAGATTCTGTTTGCTTCGATTTTCTCCAAAATACGTCCTTAACGGCCGGACTCTATTTACACTATTTCCTGGAATACTCCACCCTCCAACATCTAATGTCATTCCAGTTGTAGTTTTTGGGTTTAAATGCGGAATTGGTATAGGAGCACGATGGGAAATAGATAATATTTGTTTTCTGTAAAGCTGGTTCCCTCTTCCTTATGCACCAGTGAAATTAATAAGACACTTTTTCTCCTCCCTCATATCTCATATGTATTCATGCACTCATGTCTTATTGGTATAGTCCCAACTAAACTCCTATTTTATTACATCCCCTATTTCCTGGTCACTCCTGCCCCTTTCCCTATAATAATTTTTTATAAGGTGTTTTTCTCCCCCATAAAATTATCTTTGTCAATACCTTCCCCTGTGCTCTTCCTCCTCCCCTCTTGTCTTGCAGGAGGTTTTCATAAAAAACCTTTATAAAAGGAGCCTTGGTTACATTCAACCTTTGTTTTCTACACTTATTTTTGTTTCTATTTAATTTATATTTATTATGTTGTTTTTAATTCCTACTTTTATTTTTATTTATTTTAATTTTATTTTAACTTCAATTATTTCTTTTATATTTATCTTATATTTTTATTTTGTATTTTTAATTTTGACTATCATCTTCTAATTTTCATTTTAATTTTTAATTTTTATCTTATTCTGTATTTTATTAGTTTACTATTTTATTCTTTATTTTTTTATATTGTTATTTTTAATTTTAGTTTTATTTTATTTTATTTTTATCTTTTCCTTTTTTTTATTTTAATATTTTTTATTATAAATTTTTTTTATACTTTATTTTTATTTTTATAATGTTTTATCATTATTATTATCATTTTATCTTTCTATTTTCTATTTTATATTTGTAACTTATTCTTTTTTCTAATATTTGTCTCTATGGCTCTTCCTGTCAATAGATGTTCCTCTACAACGAGCTTGCTATTTTTTCTTTGATTTTCTGTAAGACGTGGTGCTAAAGGCGCTGATAAAGACGTTTTGGAGTAGCTTTGTTGATTTATAAAATAAAATAAAATTAAATGAAGTATTTCCAAAATGTTTTGGAAACGATTGTACGCCATACTAGACTTGATGTACTAATTCTTGGAACAATTGTAATGTTCTAATTCATTGAATCCTTATATATATATATATATATATATATATATATATATATATATATATATATATATATATATATATATATATATATATACCAGAAAAAGTGCTTCGATATTAAAGATGAATCAATTATTTTCATATTTGCATATATAAAAAATACTTTTAGATATTCACATATAGAAAATATGAAAAACAAAACAATGCAAAATTAAAGAAAAATGAACAGAAACAAATTAGAAGGAAACAGAAAACGAGAGGTTACTTATACATAGATTAAAAACCCGTTAGAGAGAGTCTATTAAAATGCCAATTATAGGCGGTATAAAGGTAATATTTGTCAGAGAATGCCATTAGAAAAGTATTAGAGACTTATCTCGACATTTCAAAGTCAAAGTCATCGAACACGGGAGTGACCATTAAGTAAATCCATGAAATTTCAAAATTCGGGCTATTGTGGTTGAAAGCACCCCACAACTTGTCCCCATCCGAGAGTAAATAAGTATTCAAAATTGCGACCAACATTCAAACAAGCTTACTTGATAATATATATATATCACTTATTTTTATTTCACAGACAATTGTTTCGGTTAACATCAACATATTTTCGAAATGGTCCTATGCATTTATTTATTGGTGTGGCTATCTTCAGTGCAAATTGTACAAAAAAATTCAAAAAACTATAAAAACAGGCATGTTCCTGTTGTGGATACCTTCAGTAAGTAACGAATTGCTCATACCATTTTAAAACTTGTCTAACTTGTAACAAAGTCAGACACAAAAGTTCACATTGCAGATCGAATAGTGGAAATACATCTCGAGTGAAATCTACAAAATCAAACAAGCAGGGCGGTAGAATTATGAGAAAATGTGTTCATGTTAAGATCTTGAATAAAAATGTAAAATTGCAATTGGATTCTGGTTCAGACGTCTCGATTATTGAGAGATTAAAATCATCGTCCCAGAGCTGGAATCGCTAAAGTTGCAACTGAAATATGTCTTAGTAGATCTAAAGAATATGAAAGATAAGGTGACTTGTCTTGAAGTTGGATTATCGAAGCAAAGATCGAAGCAAAATAAGACATGTTATAAAGTTTTAAAACGTGCTGCAAAATAAGAAGTATAGAATTAATATCTGGAGGATATCGACACTGAATTTGATAGTGACCTTTACTTCTCTCATAAGTGACACCAAAATCAAATTAGGAAACGACAATCGGAAGACACCGACAGCACTCAACATGAAGAGATTATGATAACCAGATACGACATTTTCGACATACAGCTACTCCAAGCAGCCTTGGAATAACGGCAATCTAAAACGAAAACGATACTGTGACTCCTGATGAGGTATAACTTGAGAGGGGTTGTTATGGTACCTTACCTATACGAATTAGTTGAACTCTTACACTCACAATAAATACTGGAAGAACAGTGTTTGATACACCCCAGCCCGACGGGAACTGGCATCAGGTAGACCCTCACAGGCCTTGCTTCTCCTCTTTAGTAATTTTATTATTTACTGCCTGAAGGGAATGTCGACGCAGCTACCCAGGCATTTTTAGACACTAGGGTGCTCTTTCTTCAGGTGCGCTGACTTTATTCTCTCAACTTTCCGACCTTATGCCACATCTTCCTGCAGTGGGAAGGAAGTAAATACCTGGAACCACACCAGTCTTTATGTGTAGTCAAAACACACGTACACCCACTCTTGTTCTCTCTTGTATTATACTTTTTCAATACACGTATTTCTCTAAAATCCGAGTTCGTGTTTTCCTTCCTCACGCTTTTACAGGCCCACAATTATAGACATGTATATATGTATATATATATATATGTATATATGTATATATATATAAATATATATATATATATATGTATATATATATAAATATATATATATATGTATATATATATAAATATATATATATGTATATATATATATATATAAATATATATATATGTATATATATATAGATATATATATATAAATATATATATATATATATATATATATATATATATATATATAAATATATATATACAATTAATTATCGATATAATATATATAATTCGAACCCAATACGAAAGTCATTTTTGATTCAGTAGTCGGAGCGTTAACCGTTGCGGCCCGCACGCATTGCCGCAGAAATGGGAGAGTAAATAAACGTTTAAATGCCCAATTGAGCGGGCATGTTAGCAAGCTGTCAAAGAGAACTCAATAGGCGTGGCCTAGAGTATTGCATTACTCTATAAATGACTGATTGTTGTTAACCTACTTAAGTTGCTCCATCTAGCGAGAGCTTGGAACAATTATTTATAAATAAATATTATTTTCAAATTTACTGATATACACATATTTCATGCCATATATATATATATATAAATATATATATATATATATATATATATATATATATATATATATATATATATATATATATATATATGTGTGTGTGTAATAGGAATCAGAAGTGTTTTTCAACGTTGTGTTGATTCGAAACATTCACGCTTATGTGCTAAAAGGGTGACCGTGGATTGTTGCGATCAACCGGCTTGTGGCGTTGAAGTGTTAAAACTGACATCGACCGAAGAAAGTAACAGATAAAACTTCCTGTTTCTCTAACGACTTAGGATGTTCAAAAAATAGAGAGAATTCGAAAAGATCATTTATATATAGCCTCATTTAGTTGGATTAGACGAGTTTCTGGTTGAACAGTCTTACCTCTAGGACCAGCAGTCGTTCTAATATTGGACTTACACATGTCAGGTTAGAAGTTGAATTTTCAAGTCACGCAGCGAACGTTACTTACTGACCGGTATATACCAGTCGAGGATCCGTTCTCGAGAATCAGTCCAACAGAGACTAGGCCAACTCGGTGGTCTTTGATCTGTCAGACTGAAGCATTACTTCTGGGTGGATCTCGGAGATCCACCCTCCCAGGCCTTACCTTCCCTCTTTGGGGAAAAGTTAGTTTATTACTAACTGCCTGAAGCGTACTGACCGTGGAATGCCGACGGTAATTTCGGAAGAAACACAATTAGAAAGATAGCAAATACGAAAGAAGCGACTTCTATTCGTTAAATACAAATGTAAAACACAGAAAATTACACAGGATTACTAAGTGTTGTGGTGATGCTCATTAACCTTTTTATCAACCACGCTCCATACATTGTAGTCTAAAAGATTGAAATCTGAGTAGCTAGGGGGTCCAATCAAAGGTGTTATGCGATCATAATTTCTTTTTAATTTCACTAAGAGTCTATTAGCTACGATTAAACGATTTCCTTTACCATTTCGGCCTACGATTTCCTTCGCTAATAACATAAGATTTCTATCTGAAGTCTTCGTGGGAAACATTTCAGATTGTTACTTCTGAGCCACAGTGTTCTTTTGCAATCGAACTCATGAATAATACAGGATTACCACCAACGGTGTGCTGGATTTGCCGAAAGAATTCCAGTGTTCTAATTGTATCAGTATGTCTAGAATGCCTCATACATTTTTATAATGTTGATACCTTAATACTTTCAGCCTTTAAGTCTTTGTGAACTTATAAACTAAAGATCAGGCGACTTTTAAAGATGTTTATATTCTTAAATTGCTTTATGTACGTATACAATTAATAAACATATATATTAACGAAAAATACGTCTTATAAAGTTAAGGGAGACAAATAATGCAATTTTCTGCATCTTAATGACTTAGGAAGTTAAACAATTGAAATAGTAGTAGTAAGCAAAAACAACGAACGCTGCAATCGCCAATAAAAACAAGCACACGAATATACATTAAAATGTTTAGATTATAGAAATCGTACGTATTTCCAGGCGGGGCGTCGTAGTCAAATGGTAAGAAACTGGTCTATAGACATGAATATCGAAAGTTCGATCCTTGTCTAAGTTAGCCATGATGATGACGGCTGTGAGCCAGAAACATGTGTCCATGGATTACTTTTATGTATGTATAAAGTTTATAAATATATATATATATATATATATATTAATATATAAAATATTTATAAATAAATATTAATTATTTATTACCTACATACATCGATGTTTTATGCTAACGCAATCTTCAGTGCAGGAATTTAATTCTCAACGGTCAGCGGGCCCGAACTCCGATCACAAATCGTCACTGATTCGTAGTCAATAGCGTTAACCCCTGGGCCATAGGGAATTAGCTAATAATTAAAGAGGAATTTAACTTTGTAAATAGCGAGTCGGCGGCTAATTTACACGAGCAGTGTATATATATATATATATATATATATATATATATATATATGGGAATAGAAGGATGAAGGTAATCCGACGTGATGGTAAAATGAAAAAGGAAAACCAAAAACTGGATGTTTTTTTATGTGTACATCAACGTTTCGTCTTTATTTATAAGACTTCATCAGGATGATGATATAGGGAAAAGATATCATGCAAGCACGGATACATGTAGGGTAGACATGTTGGGAAGAAAAATAAAATAAAATGAAAAATAGAGGCAGCGTCTAGCTGGACGTCCGTACTTGTTAGAGAATGAAAAATGAGTGGGAGAAAAAAGGGGAAGGGTGGAGGGAGCAAGGACTACTGTGGCTGGCGATGAGAGAAAGAGGTGGGGGATGAGCAGGGGTAAAATGGATGCCATCCATTTTACCCCTGCTCATCCCCCACCTCTTTCTCTCATCGCCAGCCACAGTAGTCCTTGCTCCCTCCACCCTTCCCCTTTTTTCTCCCACTCATTTTTCATTCTCTAACAAGTACGGACGTCCAGCTAGACGCTGCCTCTATTTTTCATTTTATTTTATTTTTCTTCCCAACATGTCTACCCTACATGTATCCGTGCTTGCATGATATCTTTTCCCTATATCATCATCCTGATGAAGTCTTATAAATAAAGACGAAACGTTGATGTACACATAAAAAAACATCCAGTTTTTGGTTTTCCTTTTTCATATATATATATATATATATATATATATATATATATATATATAAACAAAAAATACGTCTTATAAAGTAACGGGCGACTAATAATGAAAAAAAAAGTCGAAATAGTAGTAGTAAGCAAAAAAAACGAATGCTGCAATCACCAATAAAATTAATTACATAAAATACATTCTCTCTCTCTCTCTCTCTCTCTCTCTCTCTCTATATATATATATATATATATATATATATATATATATACATTTATATATAAAGTGGTGTACTAAAAGCGAACTTTTAGGAAAGGTAAAACCTATTGTGAAGAGTATACAGCTCAATATCCAGGATAGAGCAGGTAGATATGAAGAAGAATGGTAAGGAATTAGAGAAGCAAAAGCCAAATCAAAATGTAATTCAATTGCTCAGAGCAAGGTATATTCCGCAAAAAGGCAATTTATTCAAGTTAAATTTTCCTTAAGCCAGGCTTTTCAAAGATCAAAATCTTATCATCAGAGGAAGTCGCTGGGATAGATAAGTTGGCAAAGGCCAAGATTTAAAATTTGAAAAAAATAAAATAAAAGTTGTAGGGAAAGAAACACAGGGAAAAACTCTGCCCGAATGCAAGCAAATGTCCGATTGCTAAAAAGTCCGGTGTCGAAAAGTCCAGCGGAGAGAATGAGATGTAGATAGGTAGGTCGTTAAAAGGCACGAGAGGTTGTGAGAGAGGATTCAAAGTTAAATTCCAAGAAGCCACAACTTCAGGTGCGGCGAAAATAGAAAATCCAAAGGGTAAAAAGTCCAATAAGAGGTACGTTCGTGGATGCAGGCAAGGCTCAGTAAAGAGTGAGGTGGAAAATATTCGCCATTAAAAATACTTCCTGGGCTGAGATATCAAGGAAAGTGTTTTAAAATGGGAAAAAAACAGCGAAAATATTTTAAAGCTAGCCCGTTGAGAAAGCCGACTTGAAATGAAGAAAGACAGAAACTCATATGCGACCAGTAGGCAGGGAGGGAACGAGTAAGGGGTTTAAAAAGCCTGGCTTAAGGAAAATTTAACTTGAATAAATTGCCTTTTTGCGGAATATACCTTGCTCTGAGCAATTGAATTGAATTTTGATTTGGCTTTTGCTTCTCTAATTCCTTTCCATTCTTCTTCATATATTTAGATATATATATATATATATATATATATATATATATATATATATATATAATCGACACAGGATAATAGTCCCATATGTTTTAGTAATGGACCCCTGTATTTAATAATGGATAAGGTTTAATTTCTACATAGTCTGCAGTATCTATCCATGGGCTTATACATTATTTAATTATCTGCCAATTAATGACATAATTCTTAAGAGACTAGATATGGGTAGCAAAAGGCGCGAATTTGTAGAGGAGTTATGTTCTAAAAGAATAAGTGTGTCTATTTTTAATATGTCCCGCCGTGGAGACAAATTACATGACCTATGTTGGAGGAGAGATTATTAGAGATGGTGTAGGATTATTGCTTATTACAGTCTCATTCCCAATGGCATTTCAAGTACTTCCCATACTGAGATTATTACCACTTTTACCATGGTATTGTATATCCTTTGTTTAACTGTGCATTTGTAAATAACGCTCTGATGATTCAATCAATGTCGTTACATTCCTGGACCGGAATTTTCTGGGCTTTATTGAATTTCGCTTAATAAAGGCCTATTATTTATTGCTCACAGTTAGGCACTGTTGAGGAAGATATTCTAATTGTGTTTCTATTGAATAGCTTACTGTATCTATGCGGGTTCCCAAAGTTGTCTTCAAAAATATTAAAGAAAGTTTTGGGGACATTCGTTTGGACATTTTTACTATATAAGGGGGATAAAATCAAACGCAAGTCCGTCTCCTATTTTTTTCGATTGTTACAGTTAGAATCAGTTCGGTCATGGTTAGTTATGGTTACATTCTGGTGTTACAAGTTTTAAATCTGCCCGCTATAACATGGTTAGTGCTTACACTATATCTAGGTTTGTATGCCATCGCCATATTGTGGGTGATGATATTGATCTTAAACTCACTAGATTTAGTGTTCTTATTTTTAATTTTAATGTGTTCGGAGGATTCAAGTAGTTAATACGTTCACCATACCCTGAATCTCATAAAGAAACGTCGTAATGTTGAGAGTTTTCTTCAAATATATGTTTGTTAGACGATATTCTATAGATTCTCACAGCAATATTAAATATTATGGAAATAATAATCGACCTAGGGTGTTTCGAATCTTTATGGACATAATATCAGGTTTGGTTAAGTTT
>OY744520.1:43188995-43238995 GCA_963556195.1 Sepiola atlantica
TAGCTTAGTATATATCTATATATATATATATATATATATATATATATATATATATATATATATATATATACATATATATATATATATATATATATATATATATATATATATATATATATATATATATATATATAATGCCGATGATAGCGTGGACGTATGGAATTTTAATATGCTTATAAACACTAGCATAAAAAAAGACGAGAGTAAAATACCGCAAGTATATATATATATATATATATATATATATATATATATATATATATATATATATATTTGTGTGTATATATATATATATATATATATATATATATATATATATATATATATATATATATATATTTGTGTGTATATACATATGGGTGCTTGTGATTTGACAGCGTGTACGTCAAGTGTTCGCCGCCTCTGTTATATTAATGCCCATTAAACAAATCATTTATCATCTAATTCATCTCTCTCCATCTTTGCAGGTCTCTCCCTCTCCCCTCTCCTTCTCATCTCTTTCTCCCCCTCTTCACATCTTCAAGTCCCAGCGTATCATCCATGACCACACATCGTTATTAAGACCTACTCAGGCAGACATAACGAACGATGTATAGATGAGCGTTTACAACCACGTAGATACACAAAAAAAAGGAGTGACGTTTAACATGAGCCGGGAACGAGGCTCAGATTTACTTATTAAGCTTCTGCCCTTTTTTTTTGTTTTCTTATCTTTTCTTTGCTCCCTTCTTTTTTATTTATTTTTCTTTTACCGAAAACCGGATAGGGGCAAGAAGGTCCCATATAAGACACCTGTGATTTACTTTAGGGACTTATTAAAGAGGCGTTGTGACGTTTTCTGTCCGTTTGCCTCTCGTGAAAACGTCTGTGATGAGCGCATCATTACTGGTCGTAAAAAAGGATCGCTGAAGGTTAAGTGAATGGTCACACAAACTGCGCATGCGTAACAATAACGTGTTGGGGGTTTCTCTTGTTTTACCCTGAAGTATTGTACGTATCATTACTGTAATTCTTTCTATTACCTGGCCTTTTGACTAGGAAGAAAGTGTAGTATCTGTTCCGATGGATACTGCACTCTATAGACCGGTGTCGTCTTGTCCGTCAGGGCTTGATTCCGCCGGCCTGTGGGTTTTTCCTGTGCAGTTCTAGGAGGTCCACCTCCTCTCTTTGGGGAGGGGTAAGTTGATTGCTTTCTGCCTGAGGCGCCCCTACCGGGGAATGCCGACGGAACTGCCCAGACAATTTTTAATCGGCAGAGTGCTCACCTTCTCGGGTGCTGGCTTTTCAAGCCCCACTTTCCCGACTCAACCTTGGTCACATCTTACCTTGTGGGAGTAAAATAAAACTGGTCTTGTGCCAAACCTCCTGGAGAGAAGGTAAATAAATCATTCTATTTACACGCGTTTTAGAGAGCATTAGATCCAATTAAGTTTGAAACAGGATTTCAAATAAACGAAAAATTATAAAATGTAAAGTCAATGTTTCAACAGTTGTTTTCCCAAGTAATTTTAAATCTGGACATGGCTCCCTCCTCAGAATCGGTTAAAATCAAATACTTGTCATCTTTCTGCATCCGCCGATTAGTTTGCGAACTGCGTCGGTCAAATTCCATGGATCAAAAGAGACAGACGTACCAATAGGCCGGTATAAATATTCGGATAGAATGCATCGTTTCCAGTCCAGATGGCATCTTAGATTGTTATTATTGAACGGAGTGTAATTAAACAGATTGTTCAAACTATCTGAGCAGGAAGTATTAATTCTGAAATTTTATTTTATCATTTATGCCACTAATTAAATTCTAATTTATCCGAATTCATTCAATACATACTAATTAGCATGTATTTTGATGAATTAAAAAAATGAGAGCTCTTATATAGAACGCACCACGTGTCGACAACGTTCGGGAAGGTCTCGGAAGCGCCCGAGAGTTGACGAAACTATTAACCAATCAGGTTGCAGCAGGCATTTAACAGTCAGGTTCCAAGTAAGCAGACGATAACTTTTGCAAGAAATTAATGTCGGCAGCGCGTTAAAAAAAAGAACAAATGAATTTCCACGATCTGTGGCAGCGCATTAAATCTTCCGACTCATTGAGTTTTGGTCAGCAACGGTCACTTCAAACGAAAGACTAACCCTAACTCTGAACGCTAACCCTAACCCTGAAAATGTTAAAAACAAAACAAAATGAAAAAAACAAACAAACAAGAAATTGGTTAAAAACAGTGATTTCGTTGTTTGTTATATAAAAATATATATATTTTGAAACTTTTCGGTGCACAACAAAAACATTTTATTAAAAACATTTGATTAACAATGGTTCCTTTGACAAAATTAAAAATAAACATCTAATTAATAACAATTGTTTAGCTATGTTTTTTTCGTTTTTATTTTTATATATGTATTTTACTTTGATATTTTCGTCTGAATTTCTCGTCAGCCAGTCTTCAATTTATTATTTTGCAGTTTTCGCCTCGTCAACACTCGGGCGCTACCGAGACCTGCCCGAACGGTGACGACGCGAAGTCACGGAAACGTGGCGCGATCTCTATAAGTGTACAAAATATTTAGACAGAATGCATCGTTAGCAGCCAGATCACATCTTAGATTGTTATTATTGAACGGGATGTAATTAAAAAGATTGTCCAGAACTGATGGAAAATAACGGAGTAGAAGAGTTAATTCTGAAATTTGCTCATTTTCATCATTTATGCCACTAATTTATTTTTCATCCATTCGAATTCATTCAATACATACTAATCAGCGTGTATTCTGCTCAATTAAAAAATGAGAGTTATTAAAAAAAATACTATCCTATGTAATTCAAAGATACATAGAAAGAAAATTATGATGAAGAAATTATTGGTAGAGAAATTATACAATTGTAAATCATAGACTTTCCAGATATTGTAAGACATGTGTTTTCATAGTTAGAAAAAAAAAACATGTATTCACTCCCCATACAGAAAATACTAAACGTAATATGATGGCCTAAAAATTCAAGTTATTGCTCCCCGACAATGGTTGATACGTTGCTGTGTATAATAAAAAAAACCTGACAGTATAAAAACTATCATTAAACTTAATAACTGAACGAAAGTCGATGAAGATAAAAAAGGTCGGAATAAAAGGGGCCCAAAAGTAAAGGATGAAAGCGAAAAAGAAAGCCAACAAGCCTGGTTCACAATAATAATGAGGTTAATTTGGAAAAAAAGAACTAGAGAGAAACAACTTTAGGGTCGATGAAATTTAAGACAATATATATATATATATATATATATATATATATATATATATATATATATATATATATATATATATATATATATGAATAAAGATAGGGATAAAATGATCCGACCTAATAGAAGATAAAAAATGAAAGCTAAAAACTAATTATTTATGTGTTCATCAACGTTTCGTCTTTATTGTAAGACTTCCTCAGAATGAGGGAAAATGAAAAAAGGCATCAGCAAACTCATCATGTCTGAACGAAAATAATATCAGATCAAAGATAACCACCCATTGCCAAATTTTCTCCACATACATCTCGCACTATGTCTATATAAATTATGTATTTTCAATAATTCACTCTCAGATATTAAATACTTATGGCTCGTACATGTGCACGTGTACACCCCCCCCGCATACATTTTTATACATATATATATATATTCACTCATATGTGTGGGCAATTAAGTATAGATTAATAGATAGACTATCAATATATTTTTGAGTAATATAATTAAATTTTATCCTTTCCTATGTTACTCTGAACACCTCAGTATTCTATCCATCTTATATTATCAAATAATTAAGTTGTTTTTCGACACAGGGTGTATGCGCATACACCTATGTGCATGTTGTATATATACACACACACACACATATATATATATATATATATACATATTGCGTATGTATATACTTATATACTCATACATATTTTAATAATTATTGATTAATTAATAATGCACAAGTAATTAAATCAATAAGAATAAATAAATACATGCACACAAATAAATAAACACTTGAACATTATTCATATCTCTCCCTTTTTGCCACACTTTTCGTTTTTTTTATCACATTTGGCGTTCGTAAAACTTTTCACACGGTCACATATACATAGAATTTTTTTCTTTTTTCCTTCCCTTTTTTAATTCAAAACGTGGCATTTATTTTCACTTGTGTATACTGGATTGTTACGCTTTAGTTAAGACTTTCTCTCCCTTCCACCTTCAGCTCGTACTTTCGTTTGACATGATGACCCAGACTAAACTTTCTATCAACTCTGACGGAATAAACTACTCTTCAACCCGCACATACCCCTTCCCTACCTTAAAACCCTATAGACTGCTGCTGCTAACACGTAACCTTGTTGCTTTCTCATTTTTTTAGTTTTCACAAAAAAATTTGAAGCTCGTGCCACCTTCAGGCAAATTAAATTGATGCTTGTATGGTTTTTTCTTCATTATTCTTCATCCTGGGGAAGTTTTACAATAAAGACAAAACGTTGATGAATACGTATATAATATAGTTTTTAGTTTTCCTTTTTCATTTTCCATATATATATATATATATATATATATATATATATATATATATATATATATATATATATATAAATTGGAGAGTTCATATTTTTTCTTGTAAACATCTTTTATAAGAATGTAATAATAAATAAGACGAAAAACCTATAAAAGCATGTTTAGAGACAACATTTATCAATAAAAAAATCCGATCATATTTTTTCTTTTTTTTCCTTTTCATTTTTTTACTTTGATATTTTGGCTAATAATTTCGCTAGAGAAACCTAGCTTCATCAGAGTGGTGAGAAGTAATAATAGTTCCGTATGTTTGTAGTAGTCCGTATGAATGGAGAAAAAACGTGTTGTTTTTATAACGGTCAATTCACCTTTCAAATATTAAGAAACACGCATGCTCGCGAGACTTGTATTAAAATTAGAGAGTTCATATTTCTTTCTTTTAAACCTCTTTTTTAAGAATTTAATAATAAATGAGGCGAAAATCGTATAAAAGCATGTTTAGATGCAATATTTATTAATAAAATAAAAAAATTTAAAGAATCAGAACTGATTTTGTGTTTTTGTTTTTTCTCTTTCATTTTTTTTACTTTGATCTTTTGGCTTATAATTTCGCTAGAGAAACCTAGCGTCATCAGAGTGGTGAGAAGTAATAATAGTTCCGTATGTTTGTAGTAGTCAGTATGTATGGAAAAAGACGTGTTGTTGTTATAACGGTCCATTATTGCAAACATGCGGAATTATTATTACTTCTTACCACTCTGATGAAGCTAGGTTTCCCTAGCGAAATTATGAGCCAAAAGATCAAAGTAACAAATTGAAAGTAAAAAAATATTCTGTTCTAGTCTTTTGTATTGATAAATATTGCATCAAAACATGCTTTTATAGGCTTTGCGCCTCATTTATTATATATATATATATATATATATATTCTCGCCAGACAACCAGAAAGACAAAAAACAAAACAAACACATTTAGTATTATTATATCACAAGCTGAGTATATACCTTAGATTTTCTATTACAAAATAAAATATTACGAATATATAGGATACAAATAAATACTGCAGGTAAAATTGAGCCCAATGGTTAACACGCCAAGTAAAACAGAGCTCATATATTATGACTTAGTAGAATACAAAATGTATTGTATAATTACTATTTTAGAATCATGCCTCGAAAAATTCAACACAAACAATATTTATCCTCGTGTACATATGTTTCAGAAATGTCGAATTTATTATTACTTTCACATCACAGCAGAAAATGTGGCAATAATATAGATTATATCGTCAGCATATAAATTCTTTCTCAATTCGATACATATATATATATATATATATATATAGAACTGTTTAATAATTACAAACACAAAAACAAAACAAAGTCCTAAAGCACTTTTCCTATTGTGACAGGCTTAATAAATAGAATCAATACAAGGTTAAAAATATATTTAAAATCGATCAGACTTTTTAAGGTGGTAAGTCAAGCTTCAATAACGTTTGATAATAGAGTTTACTAAACTTACACGAAACTTAATTTCTTACGAAAAATGTACAATCTAAATAGCAGAGTCTTCATACAATTAAAATACTTATGGATGCAGACAGAACAAAAGAAACATCGTTTCATAGTCCATGCATTATTGCTCATCTTTGGAGTTATTCAAATAACACAGTTATCAATCGCAGACAAAGTAAATCATAAATTTCAGGGGAGATAATAACCTAATAGAATTTATGACAGTATAAACTATGATTTATATGATATATTTTGTATTTAAAATTTTATAGCTTTATAATTCTATGATATTATAATTTGTTTCATTTCATGAATTCCATTTATTTATTTATTCTATTTTATTTATCTTTACTCCATTACTTATATGTATGTATCTCTTCCTTTATTGATTTTATCAATTTATTTATTGATTAATTATTTTTATTAATTCATATATTGATTACTTTTATTTATCCTCGTTTATTCTCTTTTATTTGTATTTACTCTATTACTTTATTATTATTATATAACATAATATTTCATTACATATTTTATTCTATATATGTATTATTTATTATTAATTGTCTCTTATCATTTTTGTTTCTTAATTTTATTTCTTAAATTTTATTTAAACATAAGCGTGACGGAGCAACAATTTATATTTTAAACTAAGCCTAGCAGACCACTGCAAATGCAAGTACAAACATGACAAACCAACCGACGGACATAGCCTCTCGTAGAAATTGTTGGGCGCATCTCTGATAAAATACGTCCATTCAATCTGCACGTTTAACGATCGAAATATCACTCCTTACAACGAGGTGTATATATATAGGGAATGACTTTCATATGTATTGAATTACTCTTTTATGTAAGGAATTAATCTTATAGCAGGGGATTACTTCTTATATGTAAGGAATTAATATTATATGTAGGGAATTAATCTTGTATGTAGAGAATGAATCATAAATAATGTGTCATTATCAAATTATCAACAGCAAGAAATTAATCTTACATGTAGGAAATGAATCTTATATGTAGGGAATTAATCTTATATGTAATGAAGTAATGTTATATGCAGGGAATTAATCTTAAATAATGTGTAATTATCAAATTATCAAATGTAGGGAATTAATCTTATCTGTAATGAATCTCATATGTAAGCAATTAATCTTGTACCCAGGGAATTAATCTTAAATAATGTGTAATTATCAAATTATCAAATGTAGGGAATTAACCTTATCTGTAATGAATCTTATATGTAACCAATTAATCTTGTACCCCGGGAATTAATCTTAAATCATGTGTAATTATCTGTAAGGAATTACTCTTATATGTAGGTAATTAATCTTACATGTAAGGAATTAATCTTAAATAATGTGTAAGTATCAAATTATCAAATGTAGGGAATTAATCTTATGTGTAAGGAATAAAATTTCTATATAAAACTACATGTCTGTTTGTATCTGCATACAATCTAAAAGTGTATTCTCATGTAAATGTTACTAGGGAAGACAATGGAAGTGTTTCCGAATTACTAAGTGCACCCCTAAGTGGGACATGAGTTTATAACCTCCTTAAAACTTCAAATATATCTTATTCATATGAATTTAAATCATATATATATATATATAATTTTGTGAAGGGAGAAAATAGAAATGGTCTCGAATCTCTAAGTTCCCTTCTAACCTAAGTGAACTATGGAGGCCGAACCTTTTGATGCGATTTATATCATATGTACAAAATTATTCCGGGAAGACAATGGAAGCTGTCCCGAATCTCTACGTTACCCTATATGTGCCGAATATCTACGTCCCCCACTTCTAAGTGACATAACTCTATAAAAATTTTAAATATGTATGTTTGATTTTAATGAAATTTGAACCATATGTATTAGACCGAGAGTTTTACAATATTTCAGTCTTTTCTGACTATAATATGGGTCAAAAAACGAAGGGAATAGAGCAATAAAACCAAAGAAAGTAATATGGTGTTATGACAATAGTGAAAAAGTACATAATAGTGATACTCATTTAATCCTGAGTTACGTAGGGTGTTCCCGCTAGTATTAAAGAAAATTCGTCCATTCAATCTGCGAGTTTAGCGATCACAATGTTTTTTTGTATGCGGATCGTCACGAACTGGCGAACAAAGCCGCTCAGTAAGATTCAAGGACGCACCTAAAAAAAAAGCCAGAACGTTTTGGGGGAGGCGGAGGGGTATTATAGTTTTTAGTCCGATGCCCATTAACACTGATCTGTGATCAAACGTGATAAATGGTACCCAAAAGTAGGGAATCACTGATCCGATTCCGAGCGTGACATTTGTTCGCGTTGGGTTCAACTAAACTTCAGGACACCCACCTTACACGGAATGGCTGGAAGTGGTTGTATCTCGACAAGTATTAATTGATGAGAATCAGATTTGCATAGTTATGATTGGCGCAAATCCATCTATTATTATACTAAAGTTAATCAACGTTTGTTTCTCTAAGACCTTTTGGTGCATACCCATCTATTATTATACTAAAGTTAATCAACGTTTGTTTCTCTAAGACCTTTTGGTGCATACCCATCTATTATTATACTAAAGTTAATCAACGTTTGTTTCTTTAAGACCTTTTGGTGCATACCCATCTATTATTATACTAAAGTTAATCAACGTTTGTTTCTCTAAGACCTTTTGGTGCATACCCATCTATTATTATACTAAAGTTAATCAACGTGTGTTTCTCTAAGACCTTTTGCGCATACCCATCTATTATTATACTAAAGTTAATCAACGTTTGTTTCTCTAAGACCTTTTGTAGCAAATCCATCTATTATTATACTAAAGTTAATCAACGTTTGTTTCTCTAAGACCTTTTGGTGCATACCCATCTATTATTATACTAAAGTTAATCAACGTTTGTTTCTCTAAGACCTTTTGGTGCATACCCATCTATTATTATACTAAAGTAGAGTTTATCAACGTTTGTTTCTCTAAGGCCTTTTTATAGATATTTTAATTACACAAAATACACGTAAACATATTTCCTTTTTTTCGAGTTGAGTTATGTTTTTTAATATAATGCATCTGTATTGTTTCATTTGCCGTAATTTGCAATGTACTCACCAAGTCAGCCATATCTTATTAAATGTCTGCCTATTAGTCCCACCCTCTAAACCTGAATGTTGTTTCACCTCCTGCTCTTTTTTATACAATTTCTATAATTCTCGCTGGGGACCGCTTGTGAATTTGATATTTGCTGTAAACCTCCTCCTACGGAGGAAGCCGGCATTGCCCGCACATACCTCATACCACACCAGGTATTACTGTTCGTTCGTTTTTTTTAAAAATTATCTCTGATACTGTCGAGGCGAGTGTAATACTTAATTGCTGTGATACAACGAAACAACTACCTGTGGATGACTACATGTTGGGTTGGTAAGGAAAAATATCGTTGTTAGACCTCTAACTTACAAATATTTCACAATCAACTTTAACTCAATTTTATTTAATCGAAATAAAAACTATTAGAACTTATATATATATATATATATATATATATATATATATATATATATATATATATATATAGATAGATATATATATATAAAATAAATATTTATTGTGTTTAATATCTATGTACGTGTACGTTTCGTCCTTTTATAATCGGAACTCATCCGCATAGAGATATGACTACTAATCATGCGATTCGAAACCCCGGCCAACGCTGAATAGAAAATAAAGAGTGACAATTTTAACACTTTATTCGGCGGCTTGGCGTCATAAGAGCGTTCAACTTAATGAAAGGAACGATGCATATATGCTTTTATATATATATAACCGAAGATGAAACGCCAAAAAAGAAGTCATTTTAAAAATTTCATCTAATATCGCTGTTGTGTCGAACGGAGATAGAACAAAATACACTTTTTTGGCTTTCGAGATAAGGTACACAATATAGTACTTAAAGATAGTTCAATAATATCGTGGGGTCTGCGTTCGAGCCACACATCCATAGAATGCAACTATGTCACAAACTTCTAGAAGAGGTTTGGAGATAGACCCTCATAACCAGATATATTCTGAAACGAAACAACCTTATAACTATGATTCAGTTTATTTCTTAGGCGAATACTCGTCGTAAGACGAGTAAAATCAATTCCCCGAAAAGAACAGCTTTGCACCATATTTATAAAATGTATACGAAACTTAAATTAAAGATATAATGTCTTGAATCATTATTCTAATTTTAATTCTAGAGAATGTCTGAAGTTTAAGCTTAAAGAAGAAATTTAATTTCAGGGAATCTTGCTTAATTGGTGTCTACTTACTATGGATAACATTTAATTCAAATCTGAAATATTCTAATTGTCAAGTGAGGAGGGGTAGTACTCATAGTATGCCCCCTAAAACCCTTTAAAATCCTTCAAAGAACCTGAAATTTGGAGAATATTTATTAGTTGATGTCTAATACCTGTTAAAATTTTACCAAAGCCTAAGATATCTGAATTCTCACGGACAGCTTCCAACCTTACCTTTCTTTCTCAGTATTAAACTAAATTTAACTAAATATAGTCCACCTTAAGACCTCTAAGGAATAGCAGCATGTTTCAAATTTCATGATGATCAGATAATTAGTTTATGAGTGCATCCTGTACAGAGAAATATATAAACATGTACACATACCTAACTTTATATATATATATATATATATATATATATATATATATATATATATATATATATATATATATACTTATGAATCAACGCTTACTAAGTCTAACAGCCACCCGAGGATAACGGTTAATGAGATAGATGGATTGTTGGTTTGTGGTATAAGGATGGGCGCCCCTTTATGCGGAGCTAGATTTTCCCAAATTAAAAGATGCTTTGCGCCTAATTTTGCCCTCGGGGGAGGAGGTAAATAACTCGAGACTTTTATTTTATTCGCATTAAAGGATAGCGTCAATCAATATTCTACTGACTTCGAAATGAGAGCTTTGTTTCAACAAACCAATTGTGCGGTGCAAAAGGTTAGAAGTGGAAAAATATATTTGACGCCTGTGAACCTGAGAACCACAACGAGTAGCTCTGGTACTCTCTCTCTCTCTCTCTCTCTCACACTCTCTCTCTCTCACTCTCTCTCTCTCTCTCTCTCTATCTCTCTCTCTCTATATATATATATATCTTTTGTTACGTATTCTTGTTCATCTCCTTTATGCTGAACGTTCTTTCCTCTCCCTTATTTACTGCCACGAAAAAGAGACTGTTGTTTCTTAGAACCCATCACACAAAGTAGATGGGTGTCTCGCTTCGGTGAAATGTGTTATGTTTTTCGAAATGCAAAAGTAAAAGCTATATATTTTTTTATAAAATCCTTTGTTCGCTTCTTTTTAAAAAGTGGTCAATTTTCAGCGATGATGTTCTCGATAAGCCGGGACAATTAATTTTTGGGAAATTAATGACGCCATCAACACAACGACCCGATAATACCCTTCGGACATCCCAGGCTATTGCGTTTGAGGACTTTAGACAGCGTGGGCTCAGACATTAGAAACAACGTTAAACCTCTGTTCGAACAGGAGGTGTGACTCTTGTAGCCTCTGGGAGCAAGTGGATCCGTGCCAAGGACGATGATTCCTTCCAGAGACGTACCCACGGCACAGACACACCAAGATATACCTCTCCGAGCGACGATACTGTTGCAAGTTTAATGGCGAAGAATATAAAGCATTATGGGGAGGGATTATGACAAGTATTGTTGTAATCTGCATGGAAGCAGTCTCGTGCTAATGTGCCCCACAGATAGGAAGTTCTTGGAAAATAGCTATGTTTCCGGAAATGCTTCCTGACGCTAGGAGCACAGAAGAAAAAAAGGAAAATAGTTTCAGTTGTGGTAATACATGATTTCTAGCTGGGAATGGCTTCAAAAGAGGGACCAGAGATTGCAGCTTAGTCGAGTATCTTTAATGGAAATAACGAAAAAGTAGAGAAATACTTCTCTTCAAATAAGCTATAAATAAGTTCTGCTTAACCCATAGATGGGAGCAGTAAAGGTACTACCACTTCGGAGGAGAGTATACCTGGGAGTAATGGTAACTATGAAATGACCCCCCAAATGTTCTAAATTGGGGCCTCACCAACGGATGCAGTTTTGTGTCATTTGGGTAGAGAGTGCTTAATAGGATTTCAAAAGCAAATTAAATGGTTGCACACTAAAATTACCCATTGTTACTTCTAAAGTGGAACACATTAGCACGCGATAGCTTCCCTGCACACTACAACAATACTTGTCGAAATCCACAAAACAAGTATCGGTAATAATTATTACTCTTTTTATTTTATTTTTGTTCACTCCAAACAAGACATATGGTTACTAAAGTGTAAGGGGTTACTGTGATATAGGGGCAATCTGAGTGAGGAGTTTAGCAGCATGATGTTTGTACACATTAAATTTCAATTTCTGAATGGTGATACGGTCGGGGAAGCAAAGAGAATGGATGGAATTTCAAAGGCAATCGGCCAGAGGAAATAAGCTATAAGATTAGAAAATATTCCTTCATCTAGAGATCTCTACAGTAAAAGGATGATTTTGCTGCTAGTCGCGTGGATCAGGGGTATTTTCTTAAACAGGATAGAAGTGTTGTATGTTCATCGGAGCACATTCCCCGTAGAAGTTATTGTCAAAAAACATCGATACACCACTACAGCGATGTGACAGGTAGTATAGCTTGATATACAGTACGGGATCTATCAAGTAAGCAACTCTGTTTTGCACCAATGGGGTGATGCTAGTGGTTGATGCACCAGCTCAGATATAGCAACAATACTCCATGCACGGGCGAATGCTGGCTTTTAAGAGCTACAAAATATTGACAAGTGTGAGTTTTCTAACCAGGTAGAGCGAGCCTACATTATTTGCAGAAGACTTGTCAGTATCTTTTATATACTTATTCCACTTCATGTTGACTGAGAAAAAAAGTCGGTGGTTGGAAAGATGTTTTATAGTTGTTAAAGGAAAGGAACTCTGCATTACTAATGAGGAGTTCGTATCCGTCTCTCTGAAGCAACAACTATACTATTGCTTCTATTAATTGTATTATTGCACTATATTTGAATGCCCAATTTGGTTTACTGTACTATTTCAGACTAATGCACTATCTTTCAAAACTCAATTAAGGGGTAGAGGTAGTGTATCATCATTTCTGGCGTCATGAAACCGTCTTCTCAGCCATTACCTCCTCCCCTGGGGGGATAGTATAGTATTTGTTTTGTGCTTATGAGACAATCCTCACAGGTTTTTCCCCTTCTTCGGGAGGGGGTAGTTTAGTATATGTTTGTTCATAATAATACCATCCTCTTAGATAGTAACTCCTTTTTGTTGGGGGAGAGAGAGTGTAATATCAGTTCTATTGTCATGAAACCATCCGCCAAGGAAGTATCTCCTCCTTTTGGGGATTCGTCATGATACCATCCTCCCGAGTATTACCTTCTCCTTTTTGGGGAAAGGGGGTTGTTCTGCTCTCATGATACCATCCTCCCATGAATTACGTCCTTCTTTCTTTTTTTGTTGGGGGGGGGGCAGGGGTTTGTGTAGTATCTGTTCTGTTGTCATGAGCCAATCTTCCCAGGAACTACCTCCTCCTTTCAGAAGGGTAGCGTATATCAACAATTGTTAACATCGGTTGTTCATTAGTAAGTTCGACACTTACATTACATACACTAACAAAAATATGCGAACGCATGGAATATTTTTTGCGAGTTGGCTTAAGTACCTTACGTCTATTACGAATGTTTCTTATGTCGTTTTCGGCTTCAATTGCGACAGTAGTGACTCGCCATTACCAACGTAAGAAAATAGATAACAAAATGTGATGTAATAAACTGATTAATCTAATTTCTCTTCCTTCTTCCTGTTCAATGGTGTCTCGTGGTTTTTGGTTACTGTTCGAAGGAATTACATGGCGCTGAATTTGGAAATACATTTTCTAGTTTTTTTGCCTCTTCAAATCCCGGACACGTGTGGCCAATGTGCAAGAGAAAGAAACGTTAATATTGTCTTAATGGCAAGTGTCACAACGAAAAGGTACATTAGCGCAGTTGAGGTCTTGGTACTATTTCCGGCACGCAGGCGTGGGTGAACGAGTTTATCGGTAGATAAACACAAGCACGAGCGCGCTGCGCACACAAACACACACACACACACACACACACACACACACATATATATATATATATATATATATATATATATACAGAGAGAATTATCACAAGTTAGTAGAAAAAGTGCTGGATCGTATGTTTTACAAGAGGTGTCCGCTGGGGATACCCAGGTTTCATTTATCTGGTCAACATTGATTTAAAAGAAAATCTCGCTTTTTTAATAGTCCAGAAATAGTCATCAGTGCCGTTTTGAGCGGTAACTCGAACATTTTGGATGCTCCTTTCATAACAGGAATAAGGTATCTTTCTTGAACATAAATACGCCAGGTTCGCTGTTAAATCTATGATGACCAGATAGTTGAAACTCGGGTATCCCCAGTGGATAGAGTAATGTATAATATATATATATATATATATATATATATATATATATATATATATATATATGGGTGTGTGTGGAAGGTATGTTTAGAAGATAAATGTCCGACAGAATTTATAGGTATACAATATAAATAAAAAGGATATACTCAAAGATAAAAACTAAATAAAATAAGAAGATTAACACGGATACATACTAGGTTCAATATGTATTTTGTTCCATTAAAGAAACTTTGTCAAGAAGCATTTTACTTTAACAAAGCCAATAGATGTACATACAGCCAGTGCTGTGGTGAGACTATGCGGTCCAAAATGCGGAGATGGTATGGTAGAAGATAGTGGTTTGGTTGAGAGGCGAAGACTGGTCGCTTACAAACTATTAGTTGTTAGCAATACTTTCGTATTGAATTTAAGTAGGCTGAACAGGGAGTGCATGCCAAAGAAGAGGTAGATAGGGATACGGAAAACAGTCAAAGATAGAGTTCAAGAAAGCAAGATAGCCTGAGTAGGAAGTAATGAGTAGTTTGTGAAATGTGAGGTGGTAAATGGAATTTCATGAAAAAGTAGTTTGGCTGTTTAGGTGGTGGGGATAGTAGTGATTAAGCTAAGTGGAATGTGAGGGAGAAATTAGGAGACAAGGGATATGCGTATCTCACGTTAAATGTGAAACTGTAGACATAGAGAAGGTTTGGCCAATATCGAAATTAAGAAAGTGTACAGTAAGAATTTTTTCGCTATTAGCTGGAGAAATTTGAAAAAAATCCCGATTTAGATATGAAAATAGCTTCTATTATTGCTTTTATATTGGTTATTTATTATATAGTTGTCTGTGTGTGTATGTCCAGCTAAATATTAAAAATTACAAAACGTTAGTATTTTCTTGATCGGCGTTGCCCCGGGTGAATAATATATAAACTTTATGTATATATATATATATATATATATATATATATATATATATATATATATATATATATATATATATATATATATATATCGGGTTGGAAAGAAAGTAATGTTGTTTTATCCAACACATTTATTTCATCTGAAACATTCACATTAGGGCCTTTTCAATCTTTACAATATTTTCCCTCATTTTCTGTGACTTCTGTCCAACGATCAACTAGCTTCTTGATGCCTTCTTAAAAAAAATTATCTGACTTTTTAGAGAAAAACAAATTTAGGTAATTTTTGAGTCGGTCGTAATTTTCATGAATTTTATTGTTTAAGTGATGCTGCTACGAATGAAAAAAATGGTAGTCGGATGAAGCAATGTCAGCTGAATTAGGCGGATGAGGCAAAACTCCCCAATTTAAACTCATGACCTTTTCCTGAGTTAGTTTTGTTGTGTGAGGTTTCGCGTTATCATGCTGAAGCACTACACCCTTTCTATTGAGTAATGCTGGTCGTTTTTCTGATAGAGCAATTCTTAGATCATCCGGCTGCGAACAATATTTTACTGCTGTAATTGTTTGATTAGGCTCTAGTAACTCGTAATGAATCAGTCCTCTCTTGTCTAACCATAAAGAGAGCATAACCTTCTTTGGGTGTAGTCCTTGTTTTGGAACAGACTGTGGACTTTGGTTTCGGTGTAACCATTCTCTTTTGCGTTGGGTATTCTTGTAAAGAACCCATTTTTCATCTCCAGTCACAATTCTTTGCGAAAATGGTTCTCGATGTTTACTGGAAAGCAAAGATGTTCAAATAGTCAATCTTTGATTTCGTTGAGCGTCAGTCAAATCGTAGAGAACCCATAGACCAAGTTTTGAAACTTTTCCTAATTCGTGAAGGTATGAAATAATTGTTGTATGGGTTGTATTGAATTGTTCAGCTAATTCTCTGCTGGTTAACTTTGGATTGGCCTCAACGGTGTCTTTAATGGCGTCTTTATCAATTTATTTTGGCCTTCTCGAACGTCGCCGATCTGACATGTTAAAGTCTCCAGAAGAAAATTTTGCAAACCACCGTTGACATTTTCGATCATTCAGAACATTTATCCCATAGACAGTTCCAATATTCCTTCTAGCTTCTGCAGCTGAGTTTTCTTTTGTTGAATTCATAGAGCATGCAAGGTCTCAGATGCCCCATCACTGAAACCGTTAAACTTAATATTTTCCAGCTAATTACTATATCTAAAAAACAAAGCAAGATATTAAGACACCATTTAACCAAGAAATCTAGAACTGTGTACAACTTAGGAGACTGCAAAGTGACGAAGTAAAAAATACGACATTACTTTCTTTCCAACCTGATACATACTTTGGGGCTCAACTGACACAGGTTTCGCTAAGATAACTTGGTGTTTCGGTCATTTTATTTACTAAAGGAAATTAACTGTTTTTTATCAATGAGTTACTTCCCTTATGCCGACTCATTCCCCGAGGAATCTATATAAACGAGAGTTGTCTGTGTGTGTGTATATGTGTATGTCTAGAGAGAGGAATATGCTGAGCGGAGAGAAAAGAGAGGGGGGAGGGAGAATTAAAGGGGCAGGGAGATAGTGAAAGATATACAGACGGGTAGATAGAGGTAAAAAGAGAGAATTTTTACTAGAAATGTATAACACGTTTGCCCCGTGCAACGCCGGATAGGCCTGCTAGTAATTTCTAAAATAAAGTTTGCTGTCTATTGGTGGACTGCGCGATACTATTGTATAAAAAACTTAATATAAAATTGATTCCACTGTTGAATTCCGCGGTAAAATGTACTAGAGAAAAGTACTGTTTGTGTTAAATAGTAATGGGTACGTTACTAGTTGATATCTGATAATTTGGCTTCCTAGAGCGGCATTCGCACATACAAAAGATATCGGGGTCATGTAGTCAGTGAGTAAGCACTCAAATGTCACTTCAACCTGGTAGCCATAAGTGGTCGTTACGTCAGATGTCTATAAGAGGGACGGGTAATAGGCGTACGTTATCGTTTGGAAGTTTTTAAGGTGAACACCACGAGTAGAGAATTGCTAAACATCGACAATAAATTAATTGGATAACAGCCTAAAAAATGTATGGCTGGAACACCCCCGGCCGCTGGCAGAAGAGAAGGGAATGGCGACAGCTCAATAAAAAAGTTCGTTTTTTAAACTCCTCTTTTCTCTGTGTTGTTGTGCTCAACTTTAATTCCAGCGACAATTCCCTCCTAGAGACGATTGTGGAATAACTGCCTCATGTAACATTTTATCTTAGCATATGTTTTAGTTTTCAATTTCTTCTCTAGTAAAGACATTTATAAACACATAACTTCAGGCATGAAAGTTTCATTTCTATACACTATTCACTCTAGCTCTAAATTTATGATTTCTGTAAAAAACGTTAGGATCTTTTCCTTTTCCTTTATTCAGGAGACATAGGTTTTCTCTGTCGTATGGAGCCACCGAAGGACGGGTATTTCAACTGATACTAATATAATCCTCTGTTTAGCAACTGACGACTTTTTAAACTTTCACAGAAGCGTAATAATTGGTTGTATTTGGTTTATCGATTTTACAACATATAACCCCGTTTTAGCTTATTTAAAACCGAAACGCGATATTTATTGTAAATACTTCTTTGTAGCCGATTAATTGAACTCAGATTGCTATTTCACTTATAGCTGGGGTCAAATTGTGGGTTAATACCTTTTCGCAACAGTTTTAGTTCGTGAATTACCACAAGAGATTAATTAATTTAATTACCAAAATATACCTTAATAAACTCTTGAGGAGAAATCGTCTCTGACGCTTCTTGGTCTTTCTGATCAAATCTTTTCATGGGGTTCATATATTAAATCCATTCTCTTTCTGCTTCTCGTAAAGTTGGTTCTCTCTATCGCTCCAAACACTTTCTCAAACCTGAAGCTATTCTTTATTCTATTATCAGACCATGTATTGAGTACTCTTGTCATATTTGGGCTGGTGAATCTCTGCCCCATTTGATTGTTCTTGATAAGGTTTAGAAACGTATATGTGATTTGATTGGCCCCACGCCTTCTTCTTCTATGCACACACACACTCTCTCTCTCTCTCTCTTTCTCTCTCTCTCTATCTCTCTCTCACAGACGTGATGTTGCTTGTCTCAATCTTTTCTATAAATACTATTATGGCATGTGTTCTTCAGCATTCCCTGCTTCCTTTGTTCCAGCCTATTTGACTCGTATGTCTAGTGGTTTCCATCAATTCGCTGTTTTGACACGTCATCGTAATACAGCTTCCTATTTCAGTAGCTTCTTTCTAAGAACTGAAGGCTTGTCGAACTCTCTTCATGCTGACTGTTTCCCTCCTACCTATAGCCTTGGTCTTTTTCAAACTAAGGCCAATAGGCATATCCTATCTTTGCGGTAATCATCTTTTGTTCTTGTTAGCTCCTTACATAAAATAACTTCATGTCTTGTCTGGAGCGATTTCAATAAAAATAAAGTATCAATCAGATACATCACACACTAACATTGTTGATGTTGACCTATCATAACCTTTAAAAATGACGTATATCTATGTAATACTCTATTTACATGAAACATTTGATTTAAATTCGACCATTAATTCATAGATGTAGAGCGAACAGATACACAGTAATCTTTCGATCATAAGGATTACACTCTGAATCATCGAACGATCACCACACATTGATTTGTTTTTTTCGTTGGGTCCTGTATAAAAGGGTAACATGACCCACTCATGTCTACCAGGTAACTTATGACTGAACAGATACATGATTAGTGTAAATGATAACTACCTACCTGGTTGCAGGTACTATTTTAGAGTGTCCCTTCTCCTAGATTATTTTTCCTAACTTTAGAGTAATTGTTATATCCTCGAAGAGGTATAATAAATGTCATGTGTTATGTCTTCGCATGAAACTATCATGTGTTTATAACATCGCAAAAGCATAATAAAAAATAAAGGAAACACATGTGTTGAAAAGAAGAATAAGGTTATATTACAGTAATACAATGTTGTCGGTGTAACTGTCTGCTGCTTGGCTGAGTGGATTACAGTTAAAGTATTATATACTCATCAGAAGAGTCCATTGTGTATGTAAATAGAAATTATACCGCAACAATTTGCACACAAAATTTGATTGAATTTCAAAGTTTAGTTCTTAAGTCTAAAGCGAGCAGTTCTTCGATCTTGGGAATGACAGTCTGAACAATCGGATGACGTCCATATATTGATATATTTTAAGTTGAACCTACATAGATGTTGACAGGACCGACTTCTCCACCGGTGGAGAAGTTATGATTGCACAAGTACATGAGGTGTTATTTCATAGTGTTAGTTCTTCTAGATTAGTTGTTCTACATAGACTTTCTACTAGCAAAAATGTGACCCCTTCATTCGCCAATAGAGATCGGAGTAAATGGTCTGAATCAAGAAAAAGGTCAGTTAAATTTGAAAAAAAAAATAGACACATTTCAAAATGAGTCTTTCTGTTCGCTATAACTCTCCGCTCTCTTTCTTCTTTTCTCTCTCTATCTCTGCGTTAACTAGTATAAATACTGTGGTGATATTAACTATTGTTAATAATCGATAAGTCATGTCGTCTCTTTTTTATTAGTTTCATTATCTTTTACTGTTAATATACACGAAGAGAGAGAGAGAGAGAGAGAGAGAGAGAGAGGTGGAGCAAACGGAAGGGAGTGACAAAAGCTGGAGTGGTTGAGAATGTATAAAATAAGAGCGACCAATATACAATGGGAGAAGGTGAACGTAATAAACAAAAAAATAGTTAGAGATTGGCGACTTGGTAAGGAAACTGTAAATTACGGCTAATTAAAGCAAGTAGAATTGACTTTTTCAGGTAAAACTCAATCGCAGAGCTATGGTCTATTTTAGCACATATTTTGTGTGATTAGAATATACGGAAAAAACCTTAGGGAAACAAACGTTTATTAAAACAGCTTTAGTATAATAATAGATGGATAACGCACATACATATAGATAGATAGACAGATAGATAGATAGATAGATAGATAGATAGATAGATAGATGGATATATATATATATAACTAGCTAGATAGATAGATAGATAGATATACAGACATACATATATATAGATAGATAGACATACATATAGATAGATATATAGATAGATAGATAGATAGAGCGACAGATATATAGATAGCTATACAGACAAACAGACATATAGATAGATAGATAGATAGATAGATAGATAGATAGATAGACAGACAGACAGACAGACAGACAGACAGACAGACAGACAGACATATAGATAAACATATAGATAGATGGGTGGATAGATAAATAGATAGATAGATAGATAGATAGACAGACAGACAGACAGACAGACAGACAGACAGACACACACTTCGTTTTGTGTGTTTTATCGTGTAAAACATTTTTACGCAGATGTTTGATATAAACGTTAGAAAAGCAATGGAGGGTATCTAAGGAAACTCATAGTTATAAAAACAACAGCAAAAAATACGCAGTTTAAATTCGACTTAGTAAAACTCTTATTTCAAACGACAAATGAAAAAAAAGAAGGAATCTTCCTTCGGGCTGTCACTCTAGTGTTTGCAAACTCCACGATAGCCTCACGATATAAATATCCAATTACACACTAGCATAGTGGATGGGGTTGTTTGAGGAGATAAATGCGTGTGGGGACACGGGAGACTCATCATCTTATGTTTTTTTTCTTTGTAATCCTTAGATACGTGAACTTCTTAATGTCTTTCCCTTTTTCCTGAATGTTATTTAGTTTTCTTATTATTTTATTTAAATTCCCGTCTTTAAATCCGGCAAGTTTATATTGTAACGTGTAGTTTACTTAGAAACCACATGTCTTAAGAGAATAGGCTTTTTTCTTGTTACCAATGTGTTTTTTTTATAATCTGGGGGAGAGGGGATAAAAATTAAAATAATACAATAACTCTAACCCCATGCTTAGCTAACCCAGACCGTAACCTTATCTTTACACTTACCCCTAATCGTAGCTAGCCCTTACTTAAACCCTAACCCTAACACTAACCATAACACTAACCTCAACCCTAACCCGAAGCCATTTAACTCCAATTTCAACTAATGTTCTTGATATAATATACTAACCCTTAACCTTATCTTAGCTATCCCAAACCCTCTCTTTAACCCCAACCCTAACCCAAGCTGGCCATAACTTAAATCGTAACCCTAACTCATCCCACTTCAATTCAACCTGATTTCCTTGATATAATACAAGGATACAGTCATATTATAATGGATATATTATGTCTATCTGTCTGTAACAGAAATAACCTCACATTTTTCCAAATATATCAAGCTATATGCAAAAATCTAAACATTTTAGAATTATTGCCTTATTTTTATGTTACTACTGCTGCCCCGATCTACGTACGTGATGAAACAGTTGATATTGGAACAAATTATTTAATTATTATATACTAGCCGGATCTGTGAAGCTTCTATAGTACCAGTCGGACAAATTCTTTCGACCGGCAGACTATCGACTGCGCATCACGTAAACAGCTGAAGTCTTGTTATATAGATGACTTCGTTCTTTTTTTCTCATTTTCTGTTCAACAGTGTATAGTATATATACATAACACCTCGTTGGGTCTCCCTAAACTCTTCCCCCATAGAAAGAATTGAGCAGCCGTCGGAAACACGTCCGCTTTTCTTTGTGGTTCAATAATAAGAAAAAGATTTTAATAGCTTATCTGCTACGTGTCATTGGAGACTTCTTTTATGTGACGCAACCTCCTGTTTTAATCTCTAACTTCTAATAGAATTTTCCTATTTTTTTACATGCTCTAACTTCATGTGGAAAATACCGTTTGTGACACTATTTTAAACACAGGCATATCCAATACTGGCATAATTGCCTGATCAATTAAAGAAAATTTAATTATTGTTTATAATTTCATCTTTCCTTACATATGTCCCGTGGTGTGGATGACTGTTGAGGCGCCAAAGATGGCCTGGCAACCAGTTCTCTCCAGCCCTCAGGATTTTCTACCTTCTTCAGTGTATGACTCAGCGCAGACTCTGCCCACTCTTGGGTGTTGTTCTTCCACCACTTTCTTTGTCTGTTACTCCTTCCTCTTTGCAGGATTTGTTTGCCGTATGAAAACATAAATATTGAAAATTGAGAGGATAATATTTTCATGCTTATACTGAAATGATATACAATATTTTATAACATAATAATTTAAATAAGAAAATTAAATTCTAACGAAAATTTCCGAAGTTAATCGTTGATATAGTAGATATAATTTACTTTTATTTTTACATATTTAATGACTCCATGGAATTTCATGGTTTAGTGAAAAATGCCTCGTGGAATTTAATGGTTTGATTAAAAATGCCCCATGGAATTTCATGGTTTCATTGTTTATTTAAAAACTCTGTCTCTCCAGTCCAGCCAATCTAGCTAAACTTTTGACTGAACCTCAAAAAATTGCTAACAAATGTTTTTAAATTAGATATTGGGCATGAATAACCTCTCTTTCAGATAAAAAAAGTTTACCAAAATTAATGTTGCGGAAATCGGTCAACAAGCGCCATCTTTAAAGATTGCCGCCGATTCTAGCCTCCCCTCTCTCAACTCGATTTCTGTAAATTTATCTTCAAAAATACCAAATGTAGCAATGTGCAACTAGATAAAAACAACAGTTTTCATAAAGTTAAATATAATTATAACTTCTTATGCCTTATTTTTGTCTCTTTTGATGAATTACTGGAGGAACTTAATATTATGTCATATTCTAATTTCAAGTTGGCCAAAGTGAATTACCGATACTTATGGATGCTGTCCAGTAATGAAGAAACATTCATCGTCAGCGAGAAGGGCATCGATTCCATTAACAGAGCTTTGAACAACGTGGAGAGAAGATCATAATTCAGATTGGTCAAATGCAGACAGCGTTGGACCAACCCCAAATACAGAGAAATTGTCCGTAAAAACAGGTCCACCCATGATGAAATTCTATCCCGTGCAAACTGCTCTTTGTGTGTGTTTAACTTTAAGGAACATTGTCTTTTTGTGGTTCTGGAGTAAAATCTGATAGAAAGAAAAGAGGTGTTGATGTTTCCCATGTAGAAACTATTGAGTTTAAGGACAGGGTGTTAAAAGTTTGTGAGAAAGTCCGAAAAATTGATGGCTTGGCATCCACTGTTAAAGGTACAGGGTGACTCCAAAAAAACGGGTCCCAAATCTAATTAGGCCCCGTTTCTTAGTGTTTCGTCCGAATGAAATGAATTTTGGGGCATTACTAGTTTATTATATTCACAACATCATATAAAAAAACTAGGGTATTTGGCCTTTTTTTCTCCGTTCTACAGCATGTGTTCTAGATGGACTCCTTTTAGCTCCGTGCATTTCTTGAGGCGCAGAACGAAGTTGTCCATGACGTTCTTACAGACTGAATTGGGAATGGCTCTCATCTCCCCCTGATGGCTTCCTTGAGTTCCGTGATGGTTCTGGGTTTCCTTGCGTACATTCTGTCCTTAAGATAGCCACAAAGGAAATAATCTGGGGAGCTTAGGTCCGGGCTATGGGGTGGCCACTCAAAAATAGTCTTAGGACTGATCACTCGGCCTTCGAAGTTCTCTTTCAGCCAATCTCGGGACAGGTTTGATGTGTGAGAACTTGCTCCGTCTTGCTGGAACCAGAACTTGCTCATAAGCGACGGGTAGTGTCTGGAGCTCACTCTTGAAGGTTTTGAGGACGTCCACATACCGCTCCTTGGTGACTGTCACTACTGCGTCAGATTCTTCCATGAAGATTGGTTCGATGATGCCTCTGACCGAGATTGCAGCCCACACCGTGCAATTAGGAGAGTGCAGGGGCTTGGTGGCTACTTCATTGGGTCTGGAGGACCCCAAGAGGACATTTGTCTTGGAGTTCGCCTTTCCGTCAAGATGGAAGTGGGCTTCATCTGAGATCCAAAGAAGGTTAAAGAAAACCTGGTGTCTCCTCGATCTTATCGAGCATCTTGACTGCCATAGCGCTCCTCTGCTTCTTGTCTGAGGCTGTAAGGGTCTGCAGCGTCTGTATTCTGTATGGGTAAGCCCTGATATTGTTCACCAGCACTCTCCTGCAAGTCTCACGGGAGATATTGAGGGACTGACTTCGCTTACGCACAGAGCGTTTCAGACTCTCCTGGAGAGACTCTCTCACACTTTCGACCAGCTCGGCTGCCCGTTTCTTGGGACGTGCCGAGTGGCTTGGACGGTTCTCACTGGCAGCGTTGAAGTTCTCCATGGTCCCATACTTCTCGAAGTGGTCCACCCAGTTCTGAATTCTGCTTTTGGGTTGAGCCTTTTCACATCCGAACTGATGCATGAAACTGTCCTGGGTTTTCTTAAACGAGCCTGTCTTGTAGTAAAATTTAACACAGTGTATTCTTTGTCCCAGCTCCCACTGAGGTATTGGTGTACTCACGGTCGTTGATTCTGCTATGTCCTGTAAAATAAGGGCAATTGATGAATAAATAAAGGAGATATCACATAAAGTGTACACGGGGCCCGTTTTTTTAGTCACCCTGTAGAATAGGTTATGTAGCTGCCCTTGTTTCAGAAGAAGCACGTTATCACAGAACATGCTTTGACAACTTTGATTCCAATAAAAACATTCCTAAGGCATTCTCTTCTGCTGATTCTTCTAAGAAACAAAACCTTGGTAGACCAGAGGATTCAGAGAGAAAGCAGGCATTTCTGGAAGTTGCTAAATATTTGCAGCAAAATGACGAGGAGCCACTCACCATTGTCGATCTTGTTATAAAAATGGAGGAAATTTTCAAGGACACTGGCTTTGAACCATACAGTCTTTCATACATGAAATCTCGATTGTTAGAACATTTCAAAGACAACATCATTGTGACTAAAATTAATGGGAAACATAATGTTTTTACATTCTTAAGTACAGCAAAATGTATTCTTCATGAATACTATGCACAGAGCCGCTCAACAGACAATTCAGAATCAAAGGCCATTAGAATCATAGAGACGGCAGCCAAGCTTATCAAGAATGGCATTAAAGATATCCAGACAAGTTCAGAATATTACCTGTCTAAGAATGATCTTGAATAGGATGCGATTCTTGAACATGTTCCTAAAACATTGTTTATCTTTCTCATGAAGATGTTTGCAGGCAAAAACAATGATTTGAAACTTGTATCAGTTGGTCAAGCGATAATGCAGGCTGCTAGACCCAGAGTTCTCCTTGCACCTCTGCAGTTTTGTTTAGAAGTGGAAATGCATGACCAACTTGGATCGAGGTTCTTAATTGACACTCTGAATAAGCATGGCTTTTCTTCATCTTACTCGGAAGTCCAGCATGTTCATGGCGCTGATACTCTCCTCTCTGTTGAAACTGAATTTGTGCAGTCCGTAGCTAATAATGTGGACCATAATGTAAGGAGTATTGATGGATTCAACACATTCCACGGGCATCATAGAATCTTTTACGCCCGGGAAAGTTAAAGCAAAACTAGTTCCCAGGATGCAGGTCCTTTCAGAAGATATAATAAGGGTTTGAAGGATCAACGTCAAGTACCTAGATTCACAGCACACCAACAAACCACCAGTGACATTTAAAGAGCTCCAGCCCAAGAAAATTGTCGATTCCACTGCTAATGTTGACAACCTTTTGGGAGGGTTCACTAATTTCACATCCGTCCAGACTCGCATGGTAAGGCCTCATGCAGTCACTGCACAAAAGAAACATATCCTAGGAAATCAGCCACAATTTCTTTGCCAATGATCGACATGGACCCTGGTAACCAAACTTGCGTGTATTTAACGTTATGTTACATTAGTGATTTAGCCAGGAAAAACAACATTACACCAATTCTAACATTCGATAAAACACTTTGGTACAAAGCAATGATGATAGTCGAGTCACAGACTAGTTCCAGTCCTCTGAAATTATTTGTCTTGCGACTTGGTGGGCTCCATGCACAGATGAGCTTTCTGGGCTCAATTAGTCATTTGCTGACCGGTTCTGGATGGCAAGAACTTTTTGAACTTGTGTATACTGAAAACACTGTCAAACATATGCTAAGTGGCAAAGCAATTGCAAGAGCACTTCGTGCTCACTTAGTTGATGCTGCTCTGAATGCTATTTTGTTAGCGAAAGCCTATAATTTGCCAGTTTCACGTGTCACTGAGGATGATCAACCGAACACTGATGCAAGAAAAGTAATTTCCTCAAAATGAAAACCTGAACAAATCTCAGGCGCTATTGAAAGGTCTCCTTGATGGGACTGAGACATTGAATAATGTTTTGTCATCAGAGTCTATTATCAGGATGTCCCAGAGAATGAACCATGTAAAGAATGCGATGGTTGACCAGCGAACAACAAAATTGCGGATTCAATACCTTGATATGATGAAGATCATGCCGTTGTTTATCAAGGCAAAGCGCACCGGGAACTGGGAATTGCACCTTGACGCTGTAAGGAAAATGCTGCCAATATTCGCTGCAGCAGGGTACATCCTATATGGAAAGTCGGCCTACTTGTACTTGTAGCAAATAGAGAGGCTGCCGAAAAGCCATCCTGAAGTGTACCAGAAATGTTCTGAAGGATTCCATGTAATTAGACGGAGTGATCCGTAGCTGTCGACAGATCTGGTTATTGAGCAGGTGCTAATGAGAAGCATGAAGACGTCTGGAGGTCTTACTCAAGGCAGAGGAATGGACGAAATTCAACGATTGGTTTGGAAGCTATCACTACCAGCATGAACTGAATTCAAGTTTACAATGCAAGAACAAACAGGCATTAGTTATGGCACTAGTGACCAGCACTAGGAGGCTACTTTATCAAGAAAAGAGCGAGATGTGAGGGATACATGGAAGCTCCTTGGGTTTCTCCAGACATATTACCCTTTCACGGAAGATCCGTCCATTCACAGCATTTTAAGTGGAGTAACTGGAGACAAAAAGGTAAATGTGAACAGAGCAAACTCCATCAGAGAGGCAATCATAGCTTAAATGGTTGGAGAAAATGTCCACGAGTACACTTTTAAAAGAAAGAATCAGGCAATTACACTTGGGTCAAAAATTTCGCTCAGCAGAGATGAAGCAGTTGAGAGTGATCCGCAACTTCTATTACAGAGACTGTGTGTGCTATCTACCAATGAACCCTCAACTCAGTAGCAGCAAGAACATTTCCAGTATGAGCTTTGTGGTTACCCACCTGCACTTTTTGATTCTTTCGGACTACCGCGAGAGGTAAGAAAACGGCTTTGACAGACGCAATATGGGAACTGACTTCCCCTCTACAATCAGGTTTACAGTCTTCAGATCCGCAGTATCTCCTAGATGGTGAATCACTACTTCAACCCCTTCCCATGACAAAAAGTCACACATTTGATGAGATCTGTGTCCAATACCGCAGATATGTCACAACTAGATATGGAAAAGCATGCATTGTCTTTGATAGATATGAAAGTGACCCATCCATTAAATACGCGAATCACCGACGCCGAGCAGCGGACTCTGTTGATGTAAATATGTCACTGACCCCTTTAATGGTGTTCAAATTTTAAAAAGGATGCTAATCAAGCTAATCAAGAAAACATATAATTGTTCATTAACTTGCTGGGAAAGAGTTTGGAGGAAGCAGGTTGTAAAGTAGTCTATGCATCTGGAGACGCTAACGTATTGATTGTGAAGACTGCTCTAAAACTGGCACAGACAGCAGAACCCATTTTGATAGCAGATGACACTGACCTATTGGCCCTTCTATGTTAACATGCCAATAGAGATGATTGTTACAACATCTTCACGCCACAACCAAAGGATAGTGCAAAAAGTGTGAAAGTCTGGAACGTCAAAGAGATGAGAAAATCTTTGAGAGATGTGGTCTGTTTCAAGATTCTTTTCATCCATGCACTACTGAGTTGTAATTCTACATCCAGTGTTTATGGAATTGAGAAGGCAGCATCCCTTTGAAAGGTGATGAACAATAGAAACTTCCTCAAACTGGCAGAAGTATTTGGCAAGGATAGCAGTGCGGAAAAGGTTATTGAAGCTGGAGAGAAGGCTTTAGTGTGCCTGTACAATGGTAATGATGGGGAAAACTACAACCATCTCCGACTGAGGCGCTTTAAGGAAAAGGTTGCAAAAAGCTCAAAGTATGTTGAGGCCAAATCATTGCCACCAACAAGAGCATCTACGAAATCCACAGCCTTCGAGTTTACTTCCAAACTCAGGAATAGAATGTAAAAATCAGCTAAAACCTGACGAGTCGGGATGGAAACTTTCAGATGGTAAATTACAACCAATCAAGACTGACTTGCCAGCTGGTCCTGTAAATTTGTAACTGTACTCCGGGTGTACTACAGTAAGATGCAGTTGCAGGAAATATGACATTGACTGTTCAAACTTGTGTTGTAATTGCAAAGGTCTCCACTGTGACAATTTACCACAGCCAGATCTTGATGATGATGAAGTTGACTAGTTCTTGACAAGAAATGTTCTTTGGTCTGTTCATGAACGTGTTATGTGGTGGTTATGCAAGAGCCTTGCCCCAGTATTCGACCAACTGACTATTCCTTTATTGAAAATTGTACTAATTTTGTACCTATTTCTTATGAAATGTCAGGAATTAATGTGACAATTGTTGCCTTGAAAAAGGCTTCTTAGTCTGTTTTTTTACCTTTTCTATTCATATCTGTATAAGAAATTAAAAGAAAAACATGAAAAAAAATGGCAGGGGCTAGTCATTTACTAGTGTTACCTTATTATCAAGCAAATAGCTACCAATCATTACAATTCAAAACACCAAGAAAATGTCAAGCTGGCTTGTGGTTGACTCTGTGTGGGTTTTCATGCAAAAAAATATATTTCATTTCTAATTTAATAAAGGATTTTTGTCAGGAAAAACGTTCATTTTTGTCAAGAGAAATGGACATACATGTCAGGAAATGTCAGGAATTTTTATGTTTCGAAATTTTAATATTGTTAAGTTTGATTTTAAAGATGGCGCCCGTTGATCCGTTTCCGCAAGGCTAATTTTGGTAAACTTTTTTTTATCTGAAAGAGAGTTTATTCATGCCTAATATCCAAGTTAAAAACCTTTGTAATGGCGGGCAAGACCTGTAGAAATGTGGCAGCCATTACATGTCGAGTGTCGAGAAGACATATTTTATTTAAAAAAGCATGTAACATAAAAAGTGTTATAAGCGTTAACATATAACTAGATAGGTAAATAATTTCTATGAAAGGCGTTTGATATGAAGTTATCGAGTGTTTACTATTCTGGTCTTTTACTGCTCGATTTTATTGTGTCTGTTTTTGTACTAATGAGTTGCCGTGTATTCCCAAAAGCCACTCGAGGATAAGGAATAATGAATTTGATTGCGTATGCGTGCGTTTGTTTGTTTCAGAGCTTTTGTTTGATGTGTTTTTTTGTTTTTTTTACTTTTAATTCTTTCGGAGATTCCTTTGTCTGTAGACCAAAAAAGAAGAAAGGAAAAAAGAAAAAAAGTTAAAAATGTAAAAAGAAACGATGCAGAAGCTGGAAGACGTGTCTGCTGCGAGTCCACGAGATATTGTTTCGACAACCTCTTCTAAATGTTCCTGTTTACAAGAGCCCCCTCCCCCCCCCCAGCAAAAATACGGGGGTAGGGGTGATGTTTCCATAAGACGGTCGGATTTGATGGGATCTGTACGAGGAGGCAATCTACTTAAGTCGCGTCTTAGTTTTCACTTGCTAACCACGTAAAACGAGCCGATCAGGAACGAGATAAGAGAGACTCAAGAGTGTGGAATACTTGGTCAAATCGCTTGTAGTTCAGCATCAAAAGATTACGCACACAAATGTTTAGCCGGCAGGCGGACGTTTTGACCAACCGACATTCTGGCCAGCGGATGAAATGATGAATTTCACGATTAAATCAGTTTCGATAAAAGTTCAGAATAATTAACAGTCGAAAACTAGTAAACAAAAAGAAAAATAACAAATAATATACAACAAACGGAGTAGAATTAAATTCTCAACCGACCTGTATACTTTTAGAGTGTAGAAACTATTTGTAAGTTATTTTATTTCAGAATTCGTGTGCTTATAAACACATGGAAACCAAAATTGCGGCCGAGGTGATGGCTTCAGTTAACCTCATGCTGAAAAGATAGTAAAATAAAAAAGGACTTACTCAACCACTAACCCTCAGGTTGAGTGGTAAGCCCTAACACAACCTCTCGTAAAAACCACAATTAATCGCGTAAATTTAGCGGAGTGAAGCGGTAATCGCGGACGCCATATTGCTTTTCGTTTGTCTTATCTGCTCTTACACTAGCTATTTCGTCTTCGTCCTAACTATAAAGCGGTAGAAGCCAGGTAAAGATGGAAATTGAATTTGTTAGTTGGTTAGTTGGTTGTTTTATTTTACGGCATATCAACCCTTTTCGGGTTATTTAATGCCGAATCCGGTCATTTTGGAAAACGTTTTTATGCTTCAAGTTCTTTATATGTTCAAGTATTTATTCATGGTGTTGAGTTGAGTGAAAAGAGGAAGGGGAAGGGAGAGGAGGAAGGAAAGGGGGAGGTCAGGGAACTTGTTTTGTTTTGGATATTGCAGAACATGATAGAGTTTCGCAAAGAGAAAATAAAACAATAAAACATCAATGTTTGGTGCATTTGAGTCAGGAAGACGATATCTTCAGACTGCCTGATCTGGTAGCACCAGTAGAAAATTGGCATACCCAAGTACTGTAGGAATACCGCCCAAAGAGCGGGCATGAACTAGTTTGTGTTATTTGGATTATTTGACTACTATTCTCATCTTGGTAGTTATTTTTCACAACGTTTCAACCGATGTAATCTCCGATCTTTTTCAGGATCCGCAGCGCAACGGATAAAGGCGTTGATAACCAACCTGTTCTACATGAGAGTCTTCTTATGGTTGAATGTTCAATCATCACTATAGACGATCTTAAATAATATATTTTTTTAATGCTTCAAATGTCTACAGGGTAAATGGTGAGAGAACGAGAACAATCCAACCGCGTAAATTCAATAAATCGAGCAGTTCTAAATTACGTATAGGTCGGAGTTTACATCGACTGAAACATTGTGAACATAACAACTAGGATGAGAATAGTAGTCCGAATAATTCAAATAAGTTAATATATTTGAAATAACTGCTTAAAGAGACTGGCATTTTTTCACCATAATTTTCACTTTACTTTGCATTTGTTAATAATCAAGTCGGTCTTACTTCGAATATAAAATTAATGAACTTTGTATATATTTAACTAATTAAGTGTGATATTAAAATAAGTTAAAATTAACCCTGCAAGATTTTACTGAAATAAGCCTAACAAAATGCTAGTTCGATTGTCGGAAAGACTCGTCTCAGAAACTTGAAAAACAAAAAAAGTCTCACTCTTTCTAATGTATACTCTCTCCAAGCGTGAATCTCGCTGTGAAACTCGCTTATAAATTTCCATATTCCCTCGAACTTTACAATCGCACTGATAAATCAAGTCTTACAGGAATCACATGTTTACTTTTTGGACATAGATTCAGATGAGGTTTACACAGATAAGTCGCTCCCTTTCACCCCGTTTTCCCCAATAAATGACGCAAAATAAACGTATTCTTTTTACGTGTGGTTCATACTCACTGTCATTACAATAAGCCAGCTTACACTGATAGTTTTAATTTAACTTCTATATTAATTTTGTGTATTTTTATGCATTGCCTACCCAGTCCTAATGGCCATGAAAGCAGAGTGCCGGCTACCAATCTGCGACTATAACGAACAGTCCTGACCCATTCGTTGTGATCTGCGCCGACTAGACACTAGCCGCCGATTCAAGATTGATTTAAGATTTCAACTCTCACATTATTCGGCCAAATGTCTGTCATGCGACACTCCTAACACAACCAGGTGTTTAATCCTTAAACACCTTTGCTCATGTGACAGAAAGCAACACAGTTTCTCTCCTTATGCGGATATCGTCACTCAAGCCGATCAATCAGATCTCATCAAAGCGTCGTATCAGCAGCAGCTAGTAAAACAGTATAAAACATTGTGTTTCTTCAGTCCAACCTCAAAGGGGTCGTCTCCGTATTTGCCGTTAGGCAAATCCAGTAGCAGGCTTTCTCCCTCGAATTTCTGCTAGACGGACCAGAATTTACACTACCACAAAGAACGCAGTTAGCAGGAGCTTCGTCCCTCCTTCTACAGGACGACAACAATGACTGTTATCATGATAAGTATCGTCACAACAACTACAGCAGCTCGCTTTTAACCAACAAATTAACCGTAACTCGAGCTTCATCTAGTTTCATCATCAACATCTGCAGCTCGTTCTCCGACCAGTTACGTCAAATTCAACAACTTCCAGCAAAATGACCAAAGGACACTTCAACGAGGATAACCCTAACCATCATCCTATGGGTTCGCCCGTCATCTTTTTTGTCGACTCAGTAAATTGTAAACTCTTCTTAATGATCACATATTTATTTATTTCGGAATTTTTTTAGATGAGGGTTAATCATTTGTAGAATTTGGTATATTCGGACTACTGTACTCATCTTTGGTGTTTTTGTCACAACGTTTCGGCCGATGTAACCTCTGACCGTCATCAGGTGTACCTTGTAGAACTCGGGAATCTTTTTGCCGAACTCCGGAATCTGGACGGAATTTCGAACGGAACCCTTTAATAAAGGGTTCCGTTCGAAGAAGTTCAGAGGTTACATCGGCCGAAACGTTGTGGTAAAAACACCCAAGATGAGAACAGTAGTCCGAATATACCAAATTCTACAAACATATTTATTTTTTTGAATTAAATTTTACCTTTATATTTTGCTGTACACACGTGTTGTTTTATTTTTTTTTTTCTTAGCCAGTGCGATATTTTGTTCTATGTTTCTTTTTATATTGTAAAACCGATCAATCAGCGACCGGAACCTGCAACAATATTCCCTTGCACCTAATATTTGGCCAAAATGTCCGTTGGTCCAAATATCGTAGATCAACCGATCGCTGGTAACAACAAAACGTCTTTCGGCACATTCTCCTAAGTGGGTCGCCTTTTTGAATTAACTTTGTGATAGTTTCAATTAGTTTAATTGACAATTCTTTCATTGCAGTCATGTTTTACTTTTAATTAAATCTGCCAACGTGTTTATTGAATTGTCTAAACTCTATTTGACAGTAACTCTACAACGATTTGCATGCCTAGGGTTCTGCTGATATAGACATCGACATTTCTTTACTAATATTAATAACGTCACGTCAATGATATATCTAGTTTAAATAATTAAAAAAATAATATTGACCGATTTGGTGTGAGTTATACAAGTAATGCAATGCATTGTGATTTTTGGGAGCTTTCGAATGAGATTTTAAAAAGAATCTGAACTTACTGGAAGTTGCGCCGAAGTTGTATAGAAACAAATAGAACAAAGAGAGAGAAATATTTGCATTTAGTCTTTCTAATTGAAAATCATATTTTCAAATAATTTTACTTTTCAGATTGTTATTAATATTAAAATGTAGTTGTTTGTCTATTTATTTTTTCGTTCGCACGTTTTTTATTCAATATATCAATATAATGTTTTTTTAGGGATGGACCGTATAAGGACTACTTTAGGGAGTGGTTGTCTGTCAATAGCAAGAGGTCACTTTTGTCAAACGTGTGAAAGAATAAAACGCCAGTAGGGATCACGTGAAGAGTGACGTCATTGACGAACTTATAGAAACTATTAGTAACGAGAATAGTAATAGGAGCGAATCTAAGATGACATATTAAATGGAGTCTTGATATGAATAGTTAAAGAAACATGAGTCTGTATCTCTGTCTTCTCTACACCGTGTTATGCCAATAACTAAGGTCGAATAAATAAAGTTACAAGTTGACGAAATAATTAATGCGTGTTGATTTATTAAACTTTCATCCAAGAAGAAGAGGTCTGCATTTGTTCAGAGTTCGCCAGCAAGAATTGGATTGGAAACAGTAACTGTTTCTTCGTTTTATCTCCGTCATTTCCGCCCAATTTTTATGGACTTTCTTTCTCACAAATGCTAGCTTATTTCCAGGCAGTGTCAACGCTGGGAGCTTTTCGTGATCCTTGTCTAGAACATATTATGTTTACAACTTAACACTAAATTGATCTGAGAAAATGTACGCAGTTAATTGTTAGCCCATAATTCTCTCCTCCATACTAAAGCGTGACTCAAATTAAATGTCAACCACGCATGGAATCGCTGATAAAAATTCATGATCCCTTCTGCAATCCAACAATATTTGATACACATGAACTTTAGTCTATGTTTGACCCGTTTACTTCGTTTCATCGACGTTCAATTATACGCTCGAAATGTGCAGCTCTGCGTTGGAAGCGCATCTGGATGCGACTAATTTGGCCTTTGGGGACGCTCTTCAGTTCAGAAATTGTCTTTGTGATAAACCTACTTATAAAAGTCGGGAGGGGGATCGTGTGTAAAACCCATACCGAATCACACTTCTTACTTATGAGACAATCATTAAAGTATCCCGTATATAAGTAAACGACTATAAAACAAAGAATGTCGAACATTGAAGTCAGTAATAGAATGAAGTTTATTTATACTAAATATGGGTGGACCGCAAATAGAATTGTAAATTTATTAACGATTCTGTGGATGCCATAACAGTATGGGATGAGGTCACCCTATATTTTCCACTGCATGGCATAGAAAATAAAATGATACCTTTAATATAAATAATTTAATATATTGGGTGGTATGAAAGTCTTTGTGTCTTGTAGATTACTCGAAGAATACTTGCCCTTCAAGGGGGCTATGCTATATTAATAAGAATGTGTATCTGTCTTGTTATGTGTTGTTATATTTTGTCAATTACACCTATTGATACAGTGTTGGAATTCCAAATTCTGTCAAACGCCAATAGCCAAAAAATCTTATTAATAGACAGTGGAAATTTTAAAAGTCAATCCAAAATGTGAGAATTAATAAATATTCGGTATTCTGCGCATTCATTTAGCACGCAAAAATATTGGTCTGGGTTTACAGATTTGATATTCAGAAATGCGCGCAACCCGACGTCATACTTTCAGAAAAAAAAATTAAAAATTAAAAGAAGTTGACTAGAATACAATTTATCGCTAATTTAAATCCGCTCTTATCTAGCAATTCCGGTTGATTTTATTGTGTAATAGAAAACATCAGTCAAAATTGGTAAATATTTATTAAGACTTTTGAATATGTACAGATCAGTGGCTTTGTTGATGTCAGGCTGAGATATAGTTCTAGGAGCTCCACCCTCCCAGGCTTAACTTTCTCTCTGAGAAGGGGTTAGTTTATTGTTAATCACTTAAAACGCTCCTCCAGGGTTGCTCAGGCACTTTTTGTGGTCCAGAGTCCGCTAATCCTAGTGCGCTAACTTTTCAAAACCCCCATCTGAACGTGTGTCTTACTTCGTGACAAAGTGGTAAATAATTAATGTTTAAATTTAAAAAAAACACACACAAAAAGAAAACGATGCAGTCTTTGCCATGAGCAAAACTCATAACATTTTTTTATGGCAGCAATAAATTTTTGCTTATTAGAGTGCTCAACCTCGAAAGAGCAAGGGCCATATATATAGTCTTCACAGACAGACTGTTTTGCTGCATCACAGCTTTTCATTGTGGCTAGACATGCAAGTCTGAGATTGAAACCCGATAGTTATTCGAACGTCCGACTCCGAGCTTCTATCTACTCCGTCATAGGCGCATAAATCTTATTTATATGGATTTTTTTATTACATGTGAGTGAGTATATGTGTAAACATCTGATATAATTGACGTTTGTCTATTTGAGGAATGTTTTTCTTTTCCACACTTTCAATGTTGAAAATAAAATACAACAAAAACAATGCAAAACAAAGCGACGAAAAATGTCGAAAACAAGTCAAAATACTTCGACGAGTCTCTCTTTCGCTACTGGGATTTTTCACTTAAAGCTGGATTATGTCAGACATTTTCGGAAAGCGTGAATTTTTAAATCGGAACGGGATTTGTCTCAGTGTAAACAAGGATCGCTTTAAAAAGGGGGAGATAATCCTTTAGTCCCTAAATCACCAAGATGGCGGCATATAAAAAAAGAAGAAAAGTGGTAAAAGATAGTCTGACAAAATAGGAATAGAAAAAAAAGGCGGCAAATATATATATATATATATATATATATATATATATACGCATGTGTGTTTTTCTCTGCTGTATAAGACAATAATCCTAAAATGTAAATATTAAGTGATTGAATAAAACCATTCCCAACCTGACAAAGAAACGGCTTATATCTAAGAGCGTTTTTATGTAGTTACAAAAATGGTTGCCTTCTTTTCGCGAGCGACCCAGGCTTAAGCAACTGTCAAACCTACGGGCATTTTGAAAACCGGCCACGACGAATGAAAGTTTCCTTGTAAAGTTTATTATTTATATTGACTCGCCGCATGAAGGACTTATGTGAATCTATATGACAGGTACACTGGAATCCTAAACATTCCTGTCCTTACCTATGACCTCCGTGTAAGCTCGCTCTTAAACTCGCATTAATTGTTCGAATCTTTACAAAAGACATAGTTGATTGAAAAATATAACATAGAGAGGCAGGTTCGAATCTTGTCCACATCTACATTTTCATTTAGTAGATGTCAAATGTATACGATTGCAGTATTTCAACGTTTATGATTATGAAATCAATGAGATCGGTCCGAAGGGCATCATGTATGCGAGTTTTTAAATTTAAGTGATTTTTCTATTAGACGGACATCATCTAAGTCTGACAAGCTCTTTCAGTCCGAAGCAAAGTGATTTTAAAGCGTCAGTAACCCAGCCTTCACCCCTTCTCCTGTCCACCCCAAGCATTTACAGCACGAGAAGGTCAGCAACTGGACTTAGTTTTCAGGGGCTCTTTGATACTCTTATCATTTGGCATATATAAACAGTTAATGAGAGTGGGTGAATTCATTAAAATAACCTAAAAATCCATGATATTTAAAAAAAATAAAATCAATACTTTATATCATCATTCACTTATTTATATATAAATACTAAATATGTCCTTAATTCTGATTTCAGTGCCTTTCTGCTAATCGGGGTATTCATTTGTTGATAAAAAAAACAATAAATAACTTTCACTTTCATTGTTACTTCCTAAAATAAGGTATTGAAGTAATTACAAAGATTAGATACATTTATTTGATAAATGTATTAAGATAGTTATTAAGGTTCATACACGTTTTATTTTTCTCGGTGCTATTGAAATTTCATGTTTGAGGCAATTTTGTTTCAGCTCTTCTCTGTTTTGTATTGTCTTTTCATATCGATGTAAAGTGAATTTTGTACCCGATATCTCTTACAAACTTTTGATCAAATTAACAGTTATATAGCTGTATTTCACCCTCCTCAATATTTTGTTTGAAAACATTTTTTCTTCCAAATCAATTATTTTCCTCAATAAATTAATTTTCAAGACTTTCCACTATATTATGTTTCAAAACATTCAAATAAATTATTTTTCAAAACATTCCAATAAATTATTTTCGAAAACATCACAATAAATTATCTTTTAAACATTCCAATAAATTATTTTTCAAAACATTCCAATAAATTAGTATTCAAAACATTCCAATAAAGTATTTTTCAAAATATTCCAATAAATTATTTTAAAAACATTCCAATAAATTAGTATTCGAAACATTCCAACCAATTATTTTTCAAAATATTAAAATAAATTATTTTTAAAACATTCCAATGAATTATTTTTCAAAATATTCAAATAAATTATTTTTAAAAACCTACAAATATATTATTTTTAAAAACATTCCAATATATTATTTTTTTAAGTATTCCAATAAATTATTTTTCAAAACATTCTAATAAATAATTCTTAAAACTTTCCAATAAATTATTTTTCAATACATCTCAATAAATTATTTTTCAAAACATTCCAATAAATTATTTTTTCAAAATATTCCAACATATTATTCTTCAAAACATACCAATATATAATAAAATTAGTATTCGAAACATTCCAACCAATTATTTTTTAAAATATTAAAATAAATTATTTTTAAAACATTCCAATAAATTATTTTTCAAAATATTCAAATAAATTATTTTTAAAAACCTACAAATATATTATTTTTAAAAACATTCCAATATATTATTTTTTTAAGTATTCCAATAAATTATTTTTCAAAACATTCTAATAAATAATTCTTAAAACTTTCCAATAAATTATTTTTCAATACATCTCAATAAATTATTTTTCAAAACATTCAAATAAATTATTTTTTCAAAATATTCCAACATATTATTCTTCAAAACATACCAATATATTATTTTTCAAAACATTCTAATTAATTAGTTTTCAAACAATTCTAATAAATTAGTTTTCAACACATTCAAATAAATTTGTTTTTAAAATATTCCAATATATTATTTTTCAACACATTCCAATATATTATTTTTCAAAACATTTCAATGAATTATTTTTCAAAACATACAAATAAATTATTTTTCAAAACATTCCAATAATGTAATTTTTTTAAGTATTCCAATGAATTATTTTTCAAAACATTCCAATGAATTATTTTTAAAACTTTCCAATGAATTATTTTTCAATATATTCAATAAATTATTCTTCAAAACATACCAATATATTATTTTTCAAAACATACCAATAAATTATTTTTCAAAACTTTCCAATATATTATTTTTCAAAACATTCCCATGAATCATTTTTCAAAACATTCAAATAAATTACTTTTAAAAACATTACAATATATTATCTTTCAAAACATTCCAATAAATTTGTTTTTAAAATATTCTAAAACATTATTTTTTTAAACATTCCAATAAATTATTTTTCAAAACATTCCAATAAATCATTTTTCAAAACATACCAATACATTATTTTTCAAAACTTTCCAATTAATTATTTTTTAAACATTTCAATAAATAATTTTTCTAAACATTCCAATAAAGTCTATTTCAAAACATTCTAATAAATTATTTTTCAAAACAGCTCAATAAATTTGTTTTTCAAAACATTTCAAATAAATTACTTTCAAACATCCGTTACGGTCAACTAATCTAATTCTAACCTAACCGTAACTGACAGCCACTCGAACTTTGCGTAAGTGATAAAAAGTTAACTGACTTAAAACGCTAAAACAGTCGGGAATAGGTGATCATTTTACGCAAAATTTATATATGAAACTGATCGCTAACTCCAAATATTACAGACATTGCTGTTATTTATTTATCTTCCTATTTTTAGGGTGTTCACACGTAATCGCTTATAAAAACAGAACCTCATTAGGAGCGGGGATTCACCGGAGAGTACTTCCTAAAAATATCGTTCTCGTTATTGTCTAATTTTTTTTATGATATAGAAAATTACGTAACATCGTAGTAATAGGCAATACAAAATCCTCCGGGGTTTATCGAAACGAAATTCTTTTCTTTCGATTTTCTTACTGCTTTCTGAACATACTCCGTCCCTATATTCGAGAACAGTTAGACACGGTTTTTAATGTGGAGAAAATCCAGCCCAATACCCACCCACCCCCCAAAAAACAAAGAGACATTCTGTATTGGGACAACAATAAAATTACCTCAGTCTAAAATGACTTTTCCTTCACTGAACGAGGACAATTAGTGTAGTATCAGAACATATACATGTACTACACTTGGCTCCTAGCCAAAAAGGGTGTGGTGGGTTTTTTATTTAACGTGTTTACTGACATCACTTGTTCAAATCTATATTTGATATTCTATTCGCTGTACTTACTCAGTGTTGCCCGGGATTTTCTACTTACATTTTTGTTTCGCTTTCATTTTTTTTTAACTATACCGTTATTTTTTTAATATAAAATTTCTTTTTTAAATAGGATTACAAGTAACATTTATAAGTTACATTTATATTATTTTATTATGGAATTATTAATTGAACTAAACTGTAAACTGATTTTGTAAAGATAATATTGTTATTGTCTGAAAATAGTTACCAATTCGTTCAATAGTTTAATACATGAGGATTTGCTAACAATCTTTTAAAAAATGGCTTTCTATTCGACAGTTTAAATACTTCAAAATTCCTCTCACTGTCACGAACTAATTCATTCGTTTCCCCAACTATTAACAAAAATATTAAAATGGATGACTTGTTTATGATATTGCGAAACTTATAAATTCGCGAGTACTTTTGAAGCCTTTAAACTGACGAAAAGAACGTAATTTATGGTTGACTTAAGGTTTAAATGCAACAATCAAATATATGTCTCCTTTATGCTCATAAAACAAACGAAACATTAATTTTACAATACTTCTCATAACGTACTTCGTTTTCAAGAATGTGATATTAAAATATTAATTCATTGATATTTATTTTTAGACATGTTTTTACAAATAATAATTGTAGAGATTATTCATTAAAGGAATGTATTTAAATCAAATCGGTTTTGCAATTTTCTGATGAAATTGTGAAATTTAAATCAGATAAATACTTTCGTTTTTTTTATTATTTAAAGAACTGCACGCTGATCCATTTTTTCCCAATTTTTTAAAAAAGGTTTTGAAACTTAAATTTATTCATTATAATTTGCTTTTTAATTAACTATTTTAAATAAATTAAGTATTAATTAATTTATCGATTTTTATCGTTTGAAAGTTATAGATCACGTTTATTCGTATTTACAGATTCGTATCTGATCAGATTATTTAATGAATAGAAGAAAAATGAAATTGAAAATTGCATGCTGGTCGATGATTCTCAAATTAATTATTTTCTTTAAATAGGATTTTAAAACTTTAATTTATTCATTAACTTTTCGGGTCTATTGTAGAAGAACCCCACCAAAAACAGACTTAAAATTAACAAGTAACTCTAACCCTAACCTGATGCATGATGGCTGCTATTTTTTTTTTCAAAATCATTTGTAGGGCTCTTAAACAATATATCCTTTTTTTAATAACTAATTTAAATAAATAAATAATTATCGATTACTATTTTATTTTAATTTACAGATCACGTTTCATCGTTTTTACACACACGCACACACGCGATATTTGGTCAAATAATTTTATAAATAGAGCTAAAGCTGATTTAATATTATTAGACTGGGCTATGGTTCAGGAGAGATTGAGAAAAATAAAATGTTATTTTGACCATCCGAAATAATAAAAGTTTTATTTCCACAAATAAATATTAGTAGCAATATTATATTTCATCTCCCGTATGAGTTGAATCATTAAAATTAAACATTGCAAGAATAGACATATTGTTCATAACACACATAAGGGAAAGTCTGTATTTAGATTTTTTTTAAGAAAGAAAACAAAAATGAAATTGTCCTAAAATAAATAAAAGATGGGGGAAGTGTCAGTTTAGAGCGGGCGGTCTTGCATAATAAATTTTGTTAAAAAAAATAAAAACAGAATAATGGCTTTAAACATGTTTTACACTGATATATTTCAGTGTATTGAGTTCGGAAATGCCCAAGGCACGCATCCTTCTCTTAAAGGCATTTTGCCACTAGCTACGAAATATAGTGGGGCGTTGTACCCACCTATTCAATGGAAGAACATATACTGTAGTACAAAGAAAAAATGCAATGCCGACCAATCATGCGTGTAAGAGAAACGACGCTAAAATTACATGGATCACCTTGCACTGTTGTGGTGGTAGCGACCACAGATCAACCCGTTCTTTTAGCTATTCATTTGTGGTCGACCACACGTGACTTTAGCGCGTGCGTTGGTCACGTGTGTTGGAGCCGCCATGACACTATCTCAGAGGCATTTTTCCTGAAAGCGTCGCTCATGGTTGCATGCAAGTCGCAATAAAACAATAAAAACAAATAACCTAAAAAATAAATCAATTAAAACCCTTATCGAAATGTTTAAAAATTTTATTGACAGTAACAATACATTTTTAAAACTAAAATCAAGAAGAAAACATTTTTTTTTTTAAATATTTAATAAAATTTTTATTTAAAGATATCAAAAGAATTTTGTTCTCGTATAATTCCGTGTTTTTTTGTTTTTTTTGGTTGTTCGGTTTCTTTGTTCTCTCTGTATGAATAACTGTCTAGCCGTCTGTCTGTCTTTTACTATCTTCCTCGATATTTATTGGTTTTAAAGAGTCGGCTAAAATGATCGATGATCGCTAATCTATTTGCAAAGAAAGGGACGTGTTTCCATAATCGGATTTAAAAGATAAAAATAAATAAAAACACAGAAATCATTGAAATATGAGGTTATACATTTTTCCTGGTACGTTTTTACGTCATGTCTTCAAAGAGAAACGTGGGCTTTACATAAAGTCGGGAATTATTTGAGACCAAGCCGCACCGGATAGGGGAGAGTGTAGAGCCCATTTGAGGATTGACACCGCCGTCACTTCCCACTCAATCGACGGCTTTTAATTTGTTTTAATTCAAAGATGATGTGGGAAATTATAAAATAAATTTTAAGATATAATATAATAAAATTTGATAAAATAAAAAATAAAAATAGTCTCTGTGAGTTAAAAACATATTGTTTGGACCCTATCTACCCCTATATACTTGTCTCCCCACGAGAGTAGAGTTAGACACAATGTCCGTTTGTACGCGAGAAAAATACAACTCCCAAAAAGGGCACTCTAGATTATCACGAAAAAAAAAAATTGCCTCAGTCTAGAACGACTACTTCTCCAGAAACGCAGACAGAACGGATACTACACCTTGCTCCCAACCCTTAAGTCGAGTAATAATCTTATATAAATAGAGAGTTTGTCCGACTATCCGTCCCTCACAATTTTTTTAAAACGTAATAAATACATTGCGGAATTTGCATTATTTCGAAATATCAAAGATCTTAACTAATTTTAGAAATTAGAAAATATTGCATTAATACGAAATAATAAATACCTAACTAATAAAGCAGATGCCATGATCGGAAATCGAAACCGAAAGATCTTAAGTCTGGCGTTGTATCAACTGACCTAATTGGGCTTTCTTGTAAATAGAGATTAAAACATTACCATAACAAATTAATTATAACTTTGGCGTGATGTCATTGATTTATGATTTACGTAATGTTTCCAAACATGTATTCAAACATAAGCGATAATGAAAAAAATAAGTAAACATTATCAAAAGCGTAAGAAATCCTTTTAATAGTCCAAGCTTTAGCTTCGTATTGTATGTAGTTCGTTGGCAATTATATAATCCTCCAGCCTCAGGGGAGCATATTTTTGCTTGTTTATTGAATAAAATAATTATTTTACTTGACAATGTCAACATGTGTCCAACGGAGTATTACAAAATAAAATAATTTAAAAAAAGGGTTTGCAGTCATGGATTTTGATAGTATTTTATTATTTAATCAGATCGGGTAATGAAGCCCTATTCACTCCTACTCCTAGCCATGGACCACACATCACCACTTTTTATTAATATATTTTACTTTCTACTATTTATCAATTTTTTTTACATTGTCTATTACTCTCACTTGCGCCTCTCCCTCTCCCTCTCACTTCCTCTCTCTCTCTCTCTCTCTCTCTCTCTCTCTCTTGATCTCTGTGTGTTTTTTTTGTTTTTGTTTTCTTTTTAACATAGTTCACCCCAAACAAGGCAAGCCGCCACTGTAGACGTAAGGGGCTACTGAGAAAAGAAAAGGGGAGAAGGAAGGGGGAGCTCAACTTAACTTGGGATCTGCGCAGCGAGATGTCTGTTTACATTAGTTTTAAACTTCTGCATGTCTGTTCTGTCGGGGAAACAGGGGGCAGGGAGAGAGTTCCAAAGGCCAGCAGTACGAGGAAAGAAGCTATTTGAGTAGAAGGCTCTCCGACATCTGGGGACCTCCACAGTGAATGAATGAGATTTAGTTGATTGTCGAGTTAGTCTAGGGAATTTACGTCGAGGGGGCACCAGAGTAGCCAATTCATCGGAGCATAATTATTAACAATACATGGTAATAAAGAAAGTAAAAGAATAAAAAGATTGGAAAAGTCAATTATAAACAAAACGAACTATCATCACAATAAGTAATATTATTTAACCCGTGGCTGCAGACTGAAAGAGAAAGCGAGAGAAAAGAGAGAGAAGGGGTATATAGCGAACAAAACTACACTGACTTTGGATTGTGTACTTTAAAAAATATTTACACCTAACTTGCTTGGCAAAGTCATTTTTCTTGACTAAAATAATCTAACACAAGCTCAATGCGTGACCCAACGAATCACACTTTTTAGTGTATATATATATATATATATATATATATATATATAATCCAGGCTAGGTAAACAGGATAGGAATTCAAAGAATTTCAACCGGGCTTATAAAAAGTCCTCAATATAAAATAGAGCTCTTATATATATGAATATTTTTATTTATACAGATATGTACAACATCTGCAACACTGGCATTAAACTTTTCGAAAATGTTATTGAGTTTGCCCCCTCCTCTCTAATATTTTTGAAGAGGAAATCAATATCATTAAAAAAGCAGAGATACAGTGCTAATTAGAAACAAGAACAATGGACTAAAAGTAATCAATTGAGATATTTTGATGTCTCCATGGAATCTCTGGATCCAGCGAAGTAACCGACCTAGTTGAACTCTACATACTATACAACCTCACAAAAAACATTAACATAGAAGACATAGGATTATATAGAGATGGTGGCTTATTAGTAGTAAAAAACTCAAATGGGCAAAAGTGTGAAATAATGGAAAAGTTAAGTCTTAAGGTGGAGATAACATCAAATATTAAAATAGTTAACTTCTTAGATGTAACACTTAACTTAAATAAAGTAACGTACGAACCCTATACTAAAGATAATGCTAATCCAATTTATGTCTATCTACTTTCTAACCATCCGAAAACTATAATCAAACATATTCCCAAATCAATTGAAAAGAAAATTAGCAATAATTCTTCTAATGAAGCAACATTTAACACACATAAAGCATTTTACAATAAAGCACTAAAAGTGAGTGGATACAAAAACACCCAAATTAAAAATATCAAACCTACAACGCCCAAAAATAAACAAACAAATAGAAGTAGGAAAATTATTTAGATCACACACCCTATTTAATCACATAGTTAAAACTAAACTTGGTAAAAGATTCCTAGATTTAATTAACTTACACTTCCCCCCTAATAACATACTACATAAAATACTTAATAAAACACCCTTAAATTAAGCTACAGTTGTGGTGAGAACTTAGGAAAAATCATAACAAACATCACAATAAAATTTAAAATGGCAACAAAAATACTGAAAGAAAAACAACAAAAACTAAGACTTGCAATTGCATAACCGAAACAGAATACCCCCTGCAACAAAATTGCCTCAAAACCCAAATAGTATACCAGGCCACAATTTCAACCAAAGAAAATCCAACCCGGAAATAATTCTACATAGGCGTGACTGGTAATAATTTAGAAGAAATGTTATTTCAATAATTACGAATATAAAAAAGAACTTGACTCTCTCTATACCACTGGGAACTAACTAGCAATAATCAATCACCAAAAGTGATTTCGAACACTATTATAAAATAGTAAGCACAATAGATCGCACCTCCTTAGTAATTTATATATAACCATCCGAAAATACATTACAAACAAAAAAATTAAAAATAGTCTATAGTTGACCCTAAATAAACCCGTCAGTCTATAGTATGTATTAAATCCCTTAGAATCAATGTACCCCTAAAACATTGAAACACCAGGACCTCTATATACTGAATTAACTTATCCATCCACAAACAAAATGTAAACAACATAGTTATTCATTTATATATCATATACTATAACATGCTCGGTATGATTATTATATCCAATCCTCAATTAAATTATAATTAGAAAACATTATTAATGTGACCATCAAAACTATGAATATTATAACCAGTAACATTATTACCAATTTCGAATTATTATTATTATTATTATTATTATTATTATTATTATTATTATTATTATTATTATTATTATTATTATTATTATTATTAATAATAATAATATTATCATTACTATAATGACTATTGTTATTATTATTGTTATTATTATCACCATTACCATCATTACTTTTATTATAAGTATTAGCATCATTATTATTACTGTTATTATTATTATTATTATTATTATTATTATTATTATTATTATTATTATTATTATTATTATTAGACTTATTCTTTTATATCATATTTATATTATGATTATTTTCATTATTATTACTGTTATTATTATTAGCATTATTACCATTATCATTACTATCGCTATTATTACCATCTGCAGCATATTTATTATTATTATTATTATTATTATTACTATTATTCATCATCATACACATTGTTGTTATTATCATTATTATTATTTGTATTATTATTATTATTATTATTATTGTTTTTATTATTATTATTATTTTAATTTTTACTTATATTTTAATTTTTTGTACTATTTTTTGTTACTACTATTATTATTGGCAGTAAGAGTAGTAGTATTATCATTTTTATTATTATCATTAGCATCATTATTATTAGCATTATTATTATTAGCATTATTATTATTGTTATTACTTTTATCATTATCACTTATTAGGGTAAATTCTCATTTAAATAGTTGGTGTCTCAATCACCAGGAATTTATCCCGAATTCTTGCTATTCTATTCGTTTATCCCACACACCTAAATATGACTTTAAATACAACTATTACTACTATTGAATGTTTTATTATTACCGATATTATTATTATTATTATTATTATTATTATTATTATTATTATTATTATTATTATATTGATTTTTCATTTATATATTGATATTTTAATTATATATTGATTGATTTTTTATGTATATATTGATTTTTTATTTATGTATTTATATATTTATCTATATTTATATTTTTTATTTATATATTTATCTATATTTATGTTTTTACTTTGAATTGAGAATTATTAATTGAAATGATCGTAATTCATAAAAACATATATATACATTTTATATAATGATAAATAGTTACCTCCCCTTTTTTTAGATTATTTAATTAATTAGAGTTGCGTACCTTAATTAATTATTTTCTACATATATATATATGAAAATAATATATATAAATATAAAAGTAATATTTTATTATTATAAATTTAATTTTTTTTACTTTTCCACTCCTTTCTTTCTTTCTTTCTTTCTTGCTTTACTTCTAAATATAGAATCTTTTAACGGCTTTTCTGTCCTAAGCGTTGTTCGTCGGCTCTCCATTTCAAAATTCGGTGTACATAGCGTTTCATAACAGTTGGATGTTTTTTGAAGAAATTCCATCATTTACTATTTCAGACTATGCTGAAGACGACGTGAATCGGGAATTCAACCCGTTTCTTGTCAGAAACCACTGGTCCATGTCTGATAAAAATCTGTATTTAAAAATAAAAATATTACGCTCTTAATTTAATTTAATTGAGCACTCTACTGGTATTTTCCTTTTATTCTTTATTGAGTATATCTTTATTGAGTATTCCTTTATACTTTATACTTTATACTTTATATATATATATATATATATATATATATATATATATATATATATGATTATTTTTATTTATGTTTAAATATACATAATAGTATTTTTATATATTTATAAATATATCTACTAATTTGAATGGCTCATTTCAGCATAAGAGCGTCATCTATATGATGACATAGTTTATATATATATATGATGACATAGTTTATATATATATATAAACAAACTATAGCAATAGCAATCGGAATGTAGCGCCTAGAACCAGACCAATCCAATGGTTACCCAGAATCGAATAGATGCTTTTCGCAACCACAAGAAAAATAAAAGTAAGCCATTCGTCTGGTTCAGTCATACTATAGCAAACATATCCTAACTTATATGTATAAAGCTTACTTTGAAATATTAGAAACCAAGTCTAGAACCCCACACAGATATAGCAGACTATTTGATAAAAAAAAAACTATTAAGATATCATATTATACGGTACCAAAATTAGCCCAACAAATAATAGGCTCAAATGCTGTAAACAAAGCCCAAGAACTAAACTACTTCGTAACCTATGACCTGTGTTCAACTACAATGATGCGAACATGTGCCATTTGAATGGCTCATTTCAGCATAAGAGCTATAAATGCACCGTCATGCAGAGGACCCCTGCATATTGACAACACTAGCATTTAGAGAGCTGTTGGGATTATTAGTTCTTATGAAGACACACCGCAATCCAATGTATTTACATCTAATCTTATAAAACCCTTTTTAAATGAAGCGGTATACCTAGGCTCTACAACAAGGCATACCAATATTTGAATCTCTATGTTCACATATATATTTGGAACTATAGCCCTTACAGATCGTACATCCCCAGCATCACATATCATCTCTTTTAAAGATACAAAAAAACCCTTTGGTGGCATATAATTAAGAAATTTAGGTCCTATAAACCTATAGACAGATTCTGTAAACTGTGTAGAGCGTGAGCTCTGTCCATCATTAAGTACAACGGCCAATTACTTAACATGAGAGAATGGGTTTTGTCTGCATGTGATCACAAAATTTGGTATAAATATAACCATTTGAAGGTTCCTTAGCCCTGGCATTTTTATTCTAGTTCACCCACCCCCACCTTTAACCTTAATCCCTTATATATGAACTTATTTACTAGTTTACCTTCCCTCACCCCATCTTATATTCTATGCGTTCTTATTGATCCATTATAGGAGTTTCCTTGGCGTACTATTGTTAAGCCTAATATCTATCACTCAACATCCCTCCTTCACAATCGACTTCCCCCAGCCTCGCCTTGTTACTCTTTACCCATAACCCACCTTAAATAAAATAGTAACGCTGTACCTGTCCTGAACATATTGTTCCCTATCATTTCAGAGGCCTCTACTTATAATAGATTAAACACATCCCTTGATGCTGTCTGTGTGCTTTTAAATTGGCGTCTATACCGTGTGCTGATAAAGGATCCGATATTAATTTTAAAATATATTGACTCAGAAACGAACGTACACATATTGTTGTATGTTGTATTGTTGAAGCGGAAATAAATGATCATGTAATATTGTTTACATTAGATCTATGTTTTATGTATATATATATATATATATATATATATATATATATATATATATATATATATATATATATATATATATATATATATATATATATATATATATATTAAAGTAAGGAAGTTAACATCTTTGAAGCACGGATTAGAATGTATTAAATATATTTGAAAATCAACAATCATGCAATATTTTTATAAATGAAAAATTCATTTATTTAAATTGTTTTTTTAACGCAAATAAAAAAAATAGCGCCAATTTGCGCATGACATCGATCAGACTAAACTTCTAACGTTTTAAAGAACTCGACGTATTTTCGACCCCTCGGGATTGATACCACCATCAAAATGAGGAGGAAGAAAAGGAAAAAAAACTATAGGAAAGTCTCGGTTGACAAG
>OY744520.1:43243995-43306495 GCA_963556195.1 Sepiola atlantica
ATTTTGATCTTTGAAAAGCATGGTTTAAGGAAAACATTAATTAAATAAATTGCTTTTTTGCGGAATACACCTTGCATTGAGCAACTGAATTGAAAATTGATCTGCCTCCGTCGCTTTTCTAATTCCTTTTCATCTTTCTATCTATTTATATATATATATATATATATATATATATATATATATATATATATATATATATATATATATATACATATAAATATATATATATCCATATATATATGCATATATTTTTATGCATATATATATATATATATATATATATATATATTCATCGGCGAGGGTAGATTCTTGAATGTTATTGGCTAGGATTTCATTAGATGTTTAGTTCCACTTTTCAAACTTTGAGTAGTGGTAGCAAAACTATAGCACCGTCTTTTGTGCAACAGACAATGGTTGGGCTTTTAAGTCTCTTGTGTTTGTTTTTTGTTGCTGCATTTGATTGAGATAAGTGGGTAGGACCTTTTTGTCTCAAGGCCTGATGGCTGACCCTGGTTGGCCTTTGTCATGGTAGGAGCACCATTTCTAGAGACAGGAAGGTTTACACAATTGCTTTCATATTCCTGCCGAGTGTATGAACAGGTTGATGGACTCTTGTTATTCTGGTTGCCGGCCTGCTAATATTTATTTTCGGTTTTATTTATATTTTTTATCATTCATAGTCTTCAATGGCAACGGCCTTTAATTCATTATTCGAAGCTGCTCTCTATTAATAGAAGGGGTGCCCTCATCCGCGATTCGGGAGACGTGCTCGACAGCTTAAGGAGACAGCACACTATTTTTTTAAATATTTGGTCATGGTTTACCGCAAATAGAATGTATCCTCATGTTAGAGTCTCTGACAAACCACTGTACAGATAGACCGAAGACACCCGGTGGAGGTGTCTAGTAGGCATTCAGCGTCTCTCTAACAGTAGGCATTCAACTTCTCTTCACTGGACATTCAACTTCTCGTGTGTGAAAGAAGACAAACGGAAAACAGATTTAAATTCAAGAAACGAGAGATTTGACCGGGTTCGCTCGTATCAAAAAACTTCTTCAGAAAAAGTAAAGATTTGAAATGTTTTATTTCGATAGCGGCACAGACTTATGAAAAGGAACGAAACACAGTGAGATATTGTTGGATAATACGAGAAATGTTAACAAGTATGAGAGATATTTTGGCAAGTAGGCGATATTTATATATATATATATATATATATATATATATATATATATATATATATATATATATATATATATATCCTAGTTCATCCAAAACAAGACAGGCCGCCACTGTAGACATAAGTGGAATACTGAGAATTAGGGTGTAAGTTTTGGGGGTCATCCTAAGTTGGGGGGTGCAGCGATATGTATGTTTACATTAGTTTTAAATTTCTGCATGTTGATACAGACGGGGACCAGGTACCAGGGACCAGGGAGGGAGTTCCAGAAACGGGAACACTAGGAAAGAAGCTATTGGAATAGAAGGCTCTCCGGCATCTGGGGACCTCCGCAGTGAATTGATGGGATTGACGGGTTGGTCTAGTATATTTTCGTCGAAGGAAAACTAGAGCAGTACTTGTAAGACAGGCACAAGGATGCAACATTCCGGTGATGGGACAGGAGCTGGAGCTTGGTGGATAGTGAGAGGCCTATTAAGTTAGCGACTATTTTAGGGCCTTGTCTAAGAGAGAGAGACTAGTAGATAATACATCAGCCCACATGTAGCAACAGTACTCCATGTATGGTCGGATTGTGGCTTTGTGAAGATATAGGATAATGTCAGGTGTGAGAAGTTTACTAGAACGGAGGATAGGGCCCACCTTATTTGCAGCAGCCTTTGCAATGTATTAAATATATTTGTTCCAATACATGTTACCTGTGAATATTAGGCCAAGGAGTTTGAACAGTGAAGTCTCAGGTAGGCTGTTATTTCCCATGGCAATCGGTAGTTAAAGAGGTTTATTGTAGTTATTGAATGTAAAGAGCTTTGTCCTTTCAGAATTAAATGTTAACATCTATTTATGACCCCATTCCACTACAGAATAGATGTCACTTTTAGCCATTGCCTCAGATATGTGCGCCTTCATTTTGCCCACATGACCAGAGTAGAACGTGATGTTGTCAGCAAATATATTTATCTCAGACTCAATGTCACCAGGGCGCTCATTTATAAAAATCAGGAACAGTAAAGGTCCAAGGATGGATCCCTAAGGTACACGAGTATTTATGTCATACTGCTTAGATGAACGGCCATTGAAGACAACCTGGATTTTTCTTTTGGTTAGGATGGATCTAATAATATTAAATATTTTTCCAGTAATACAATATCAGTGAATTTTTAGGTGAATCCCTTCATGCCAGACTTTGTCAAAGGCTCTGAATATATCAAGCACTACCGCCCTAGTTTCACATGCCTTGTCTAGTGTATGATAAATGCGTTCAGAGATTACTGTTAGTATATCCGCAGTAGATCGTACTTGCCTAAATCCATACTGACGGTCGGAAAGAAGTTTAGCATTAACTAGGTGCCGGACTATCGCTAGATTGATTATACATATAAAACAGATTGGTTATACATATTATAAATAATATTTTTGAAATAAAATGTTATGTATTCGCATATGCGATTTGAAAGAGGACCACATTCGGATGACTAGCGAATTTACGTGTCTGTATGTTTATCGATGATAGGGAAAACCTGTATGTTTGAAGCTACATGGTTATTAATCATCGAGTAGTGAATGTTTCCATCGTCTTAGGAGGGTCGGTTGGATATAGAAAGCACATGTGTGTCATAATTCATAGCCTTGATTTTATCTAATTCTAAATTTATTGGTGATGCATTACTGTCCCCATCTCACTCTGAAATTGCTCATTTTACTAAAATTTAAAAGATCAAATTCAACCGTTATAATATTATTTAAAATTAATGCTATGTAATGTGACCATGCTACTTGTAATCTATCCGAAAATATTGTTTTCATTTTCGTATCCGCCTTTTTATCTCAATCTTCATGCCAATAACATCGCCTGAACAGATTTCGAGCTACAGCTGAAATATGTCTGCAAATGTGTAGCCAACATATCCGTATGAATAAAAATACTATATATATATATATATATATATATATATGCAAGCCACCTTTGTGGCAGAAAACTGGGGTACTGTTGTGTAGAAAGACGTCACAAAGTAGGTGCTTCTTGGATCAGAGAATCGAAACCGGAAATTGGGAATCTGAAATTGATTGGATCCGTCGGATCTGTCCGGCAGTTAATGGAATCAGGGGAGGGTGATTTGAAATCGGATATCGTCAAGAGACAATGGAAACCAGACGGTCAGTCTACGATGGGAACCTGACCAGAGATAGATAAGATCAACTTTCAGACAAGGATGCTGCCGTCTGCTTTCACCAAGATGAGGAAGAGAATAGGAGAAAGTGGGAGACGTGATGGACGGGGTGGGGTGGGGGGGGGGGGTAGGAGACAAAAGAAGAACTTTAGAGTTAGAGAGAGATAGTAAAAGAGTGAGAGAGGATAGATTCATAGAGAGATAGACAGAGAGGTGTGGATTGAAAAAAGATAGAAGAAGGAGCAATGGAGAAAACTAGTTCTGTTTTTTGTATGTTTAATGGCAAATCAACCCTTTATGCCGAACTAAATAAATGCTTCTCTCGTCAGTTTTACCGCATATCATTTTACTGTACATGTTTTACGGAGAGTGTGACCTGTTTTTATTACTACTAATACACCTACTAATAAACTTACTACTACTACTGCTACTACTACAACTACTACTACTACTATTAATAGTAAAAATAATATAGTTGTGAAGACAGGTTGTATGATTTTAAGATCGAATAACGAATGTGATCTACTTATGCAGGTAGAACGTCTTAATAGATATGTCACAGTTTATGAATTTTCGAATGAAATCAACTTAGAATAAGCAGCGATATTTGAATTCACTCTATCGAAAGGGTAACCATTATCGATGAGAACCTTTTTGATGAATTGAATCTCCGAATCAATCACGAATTCAGAGCAAATCATTAAGGTGCAATGAACCAAACATTTGACCAGATTGATTTTTCGTTGTTTGGGACAACAAAAGTAAGTGGCAATATAAGCCAGTAAATTTCGATTTGCGGTAAACAGATGTAAGAAACAACGAATCATATTTATGCACTAGTACATACAGAAAAGGAAGAGTGGAATTAGTCTAAGTAGTACATACAGAAAAGGACGAGTGGAATTAGTCTAAGTAGTAAATACCAGTCTCAGAATGAGTATAAGCAATAAATATAGCATTAGTTTTGAACTTTAATGTTTTTCTTCTTTGAGGTTTATAGTACGGTTTCGGCGGCATCCATAAAAATGGCAAGATGTACAAAAACAATAATGTGCCCAAATTACTCACCCTTGAATACATATTCCATAATTTATAATAATAAGTTCAATATTTTAGGTTTTTACGAATCAGACACATATTATTGACACTCACGCGCGCACCGATTCTTTTAAAAATATATTACTTAATATAACTAAAAATTTGATGCTGAACAATTATTTTCTCTATTAAATCTTTTGTATCTAACTTATTTTAAAAGATTTTGGAAATATGGTGAGAATTTAGGTTGGCGCCTTTCCGAAATGGTAAAATTTATTAAAAAGTAATGTGCCAAACCGCGTTGCCGAGAATATTTATTCAAAAATTCATAATGATCCAGTTATTAGCGTAGGAGATTTGTTTGTTTATAGAAATATATAAATATATACACATGCCAAATTTATATATATAATTGTATTTTTACCAATAAATATGTATTATCCACAGACACATATGTTTCCTGTTCACTAAGGGTAGTTTATATAACTGTACCGCTGGTCGAACGATTTGAACATTTTGAACCCTGAACCAGAATAACTCTACTCCAAAATTCTTAACCACTCGGCCACCGTGACAGTCATGCAAACATGTGGGAAAAATAGACTTTATATTTTATTTACGAACATAGTAAGTCTCAGGAAGTGTTCGAGCTGCCAAGGGAGAGAACTCGCAATACTGATGAGTTAAACAAGTAGTAATTCTCACGGGAAATCATAACATTTTTTAATACGTCAAATATGATGATCCGGCCAATGTACGACTCCGTTGCTCTTGAGTTCAGATTTTGGTTTCGTTTGTCTATTTTTTTGGCATATCAACTTTGTCTGATTGGCTATATAATACTAAAATACAATCTGTTTTACTGTTTCATTTTAAACGATTCATTGAACATAGACTGCTATTATTATACAGCTCAAATAAATTCGTAGGTTCATACCTTTCCAAGCTGTATTAGTGGGTAAAAAGTGAAATAGACCGAACGGGATTTGAGCGCGACTTGCCGATACCGTAATCCGTGTCGGAACTATTACGCCACTCTCGATCCTTTTGGATGGGGCTTAAACGGCGAACATATTGTTGCTGATGATTATCATAATGATAGTGTTAGTGATGATGACATGGGTGTTGACTGATTTGTTGATGGTGACCCCTAATGAGTTCGGTGTGCGGCGGGAAATGGACGAATCATAGCAATCAACGTCGTAGATTGAATAGTGAGAACGATACGTTTAATTGAACGGTAGGGAGGGGGCATGGAAACATAAGACTTCCGAGAAATGGGAAAGAGACAAAGAAGAAGACACGGAAGGAGACGAAAGGGTAGAGAAAGGAGAATAGAGATAGAAGGAAAATAGAAATAAGAAGAGGGAATTTGAAAAAGAAGAAGAAGAACAACAACAAACATAAAAGGTAGATTATCAGAAATAATGGGAAGATTACAAAACGAAAAACAAGAGAAGTGAGGTAAAAAGAAGAAGAAAGCGAATAAGAAGAAAATAAAAAGAAGAAAGAAAAAAAAGACAGAAGAACTTAAAGAAAAATAATAAGAGAGGAAAAGACCGAGGCAAAAAAAAATATATATAGAGAGAGAGAGAGGGTGAGAGAGAAAGAAATGGGTGATAAAAGATAGGAAAAGAGAGAGAGATCGCACAGGGAAGGAAAAAAATTAAGATGGGAAGATGAAAAAGGAAAGGGAGAAAAAAGAAGAAAGAGGAAAGGCGAAGATAAATAATACGAAATAACAAATCGAGAAGGATAAGAAAAAAGGAAGCAATAAAGAGAGAGAAAATTCTTAGGAAATATAGATAAGAAGTGAATAGCTAGCAGTTTGTTATTCATACGATATAGAGAGAGAGAGAGAAAGAAGAGAGAAAAAGAGAAAAAAAGAGACAGAAAGAGAGAGAGAGAGGAGTGGTAAGAGAAAAAGAGGGAAAGGAAGATAAATTAAATGATAGGTAGATCAAAAATAAGGAGAAAAAAGATGAATAAAAAGAGGAAAAGGAAATGGAGAAAGATGAGAGTAAAAGAGATGGGGAAAGAGAGGAAATTTTAGAAAATATAGAACAGTAAATAAGATAGCATTTTGCAGGTTATATATATATATATATATATATATATATATATATATATATATATATATAAATATATATATATATATATATAACATAACATAACATATATTTGGGAAAAAGGCTTTTGCCTGTAACTCCCGTTCCTTTCCTTCTTGTCCACTATATCAGTTCGTGCACAGGTCTGACTGAATATTGTCTGTGAAGCCAATGTTTGTCCAACTTGCACTTGAAGTCGGTTATGTCTGTTGCGTCGATGACCCAGTCTGGCAGAGAATTCCAATTGTTCACAACCCGTATCCCAAAAGAATACTTTCTGATGTTTAGCCTACTATGCGTCTTTTCCAGTTTCAGGTTGTGACCTCTTGTCCTGGTGATCTTGTTGAGGGGTAGCAGTCTCTCATGGTCCATGTTTTCTTTGCCTGTGAGGATCTTGAATGTCTGGATCATATCTCCACGTTCCCTTCTATAGTACATGGACGCGATATAGTACATGATAAAGAATAGAAAAATGTTCCGACGTAATGGAAAATGAAAACGTGTTTAAACGCAGCATTACCCGGGAGAAAGAACTTCTCTGTCTTTTGTTAGCTCGGTGTTGCCCGGGAGCAATAACAGTAATTTACAGTTTTATATTTGGTAAGTGGTATAAGTTAATCCAAAGTGCTCAATATCACAGATAGAGCAGGTCTGTTTAGTCAGCGTTTCTCGGGAGTCATCAATATCTTAGACAGAGAAATCCTACATAGAGCAGGTGTTTTTCAGCACCGCGTGGTTCGGGAGAAAGATTTTCATTGTATTTTGTTATACTATTGTATACAAGAAAAAGGTACTTTGCGTTGCTTGCAAGACAGTGTTCAATATCCTAGATAGATCAGGTTTGTGCAATAATACAGTAATACATGTACAGTTTGTTATATGATTTATGGAGAAGATTAAGACAATAAATATACGTTTCATTATGTTATTAAGGGGGAAGGGGAGATAAGAAACTAGGCGTTCCCCGGGAGCAATAACTTTAAAACTGAAAGCTCAGGTGAATGCTTTACATTATTATTATTATTTTCAATACATTAAAATAAGATTGAGGAATAGGTGGAAGAGAGGTGGCGGAGAGGGGTGGGGGAAAACTGGGAAGGGTGAAAGAGAGAAAGGCGAATTAAGAGAGGTAGGAGTTTGAGTATAAAGATGTTACCCACATTTTTTAACTTCTTATATTTTGCTTTTGTGAGTGTGTATCTCATATTTTATTGAATGAATATTAAATGATATTAACCTACATACGCCGGCGTTTCAAACTTTTGCTATCATCAGTGTTTAGACGGTCGTTGGGCACGAACCCAGTACAGAATCAGTCTCGACTCTGCAAGCAAGCGCTCTTACCCCACGACCCCGAGAAATTTCCACGTAACGAGTTGAAATTAAGTTCTATTTGTGCGTTAAGAAAGCAGGGTGCAGGTAGTAGACAATCGAGAGTGTTCAACTAACGTATTCGGAACTTTGCATATAGCTTGTTAACAGTCTATTTTAACTCCCCTAACAGGGCCCAAATTGTATTTATTAAAGGGGCTAATAACAATATTTTATTAAATAGATATTAAATAATTTTAATCTTCATACGCCGGCGTTTCAAGCTTTTGTTATCATCAGTGTAGGAAGTAACAATTTCAGACAGTCGTCGGACACGAACCCAGTGCACAATCAGTCTCGACTCTGCAAGCTAGCGCTTTATCCTCACGGCGACGATAAATTGTCATTAAGAGGAGAGGAAATTAAGCTCTATTTGTGGGTTAGGAAAGCCGGTCACAAACAGTAGACAGTCGAGAGTGTTCAACGAACGTATATATATATATATATATATTTATATATATATATATATATATATATATATAGAGAGAGAGAGAGAGAGAGAGAGAATGAGAGAGGGAGAACGAGAGAGAGAGAGAGAGAGAGAGAGGGGGGGAATAGATAGATACACACACAAACGTCCGTATTTCCCGATTCCCACGAAGACTGTGATGTAAATCTATCTTCTGAAAAAACGACACTCGGGATTAAGACAGCATTTTTTTTTAATTGCATCAGTCAGGGAGGATTAATAATAATCTAACTTAGGGCAGAACAGATACTACACTTTGATCCCCGTCGATTCCAATGTCTTCCTATTGTACGTTATTTCTTTCGTTTTAATGTCTTTTTTTGTATTCCGATTCATTCTATATTCTGAAATCCCTTTCTATTTCTCTGTCTTGTTTTTTATGTTTGCATTTTACTGTTCTTTGCTTATTTTTGTTTTCCTTGCATAAAGAGTGTGTGTGTGAGAGAGAGAGAGAGAGAGAGAGAGAGAGAGAGAGGGGGGGGGTAGAAACAGAGTGAACAAGATATAAGGGGCATCGGTGAGGAAGAGGAAGAAGACAGGAAGAGAGAGGAAGTGAAGCGGCGAGAAGTGAAAAGAAAAGTAAAGACAGAAAGAATAGGGACGAAGAGAAAAGAAGATATAAAAAAGAGAAGAAAGAGACAGATACAAATAGACGAAAGCAGATAGAGTGAAATAGATATAGAAAACAAGAGAGAGAAATAGAGAGAGAGAGAGAAAGAGAGGGGGCGAAGCGAAGAAAAAATTTGAGAGTGATAGGGTTATTTAAGAAAAATAGCTAATAATCAAATAAGCGAACCCTTTGCAACTCTTTTAAGTCGGAAAATGGACATTTTTATTTGAAGTTAATAGTAGAAGTAGAGCTACGTGTGCCGGAAGTTGCATCATGATATGAAGAAAGGGTGTTGAAAAAAACAAACAAAAAGAACAAATAACAAAAAATAAATAACAAGTATTTATTTATTTTTAAATCTTAATATCTTCGCACTGAGGTGTCCTATAACAGGATTGCTACAACCATTGTGAACTCTACTTTACTTAGAATTTCCAGCTACCAGGCGAGAGAAGATAGTAACTTCGGCTGCCACATTACCAGTTCAGAGAGACGACCAGCTGGTTCTCTTGATGAAGTGGACCACGGTAAACCGTGCGGACCGAAGACCACCTTACACAGTCACAATGATAAGACTACCGAAATAACCGGAACAATGGAATAAGTGGATTAACCGGAATAAAAGACGGGAACACAATTTGTCCTTTCCGATAAAAAAGAAAGGACTGCCACGGTAAAACAGACGCTCAGACTATTTTACCGGATCAACTTCTTCTTCTTCTTCTTCTTCTTCTTCTTCTTCATCATCATCATCATCATCATCATTTTTTAAATAGAAATCGCCCACGGCAATGCATGAAGCCACGTGATGTAATGAGCTTATAAGAACGGAATATGATTATCGTGGGTTAAACGTCCGTTTTACATACCTTGGATGGCTTTAAGAAATTGACTTCCAAAGTAACCTATTTCTGGACAGGTCTTGATGTATCCTTCTTTCTCTAAAATTAATCCTTATCATCTCCTCCTATGATTTACTTGACCTTCCCTTGTGAACTAAACCTGCTACCTAAACTGTTCAACATCTACTAACTAAAGGTATAAAGTTATTTCCTCCGTTTGTTCAACGTGGATATACCATCGACGTCGTTTGTTCTGCACATTTCTCCCTATACTGTCCAGATCTAATCTTCTCTGAGGTCATCAGATCGAAGCCTTTCTTTAAGACTCACATGACGCATTCATCGTATCGTTCTCATACTTTTAAGAATTAAATATGTATGAATCGGCATGCTACGACTTTTAACCGGCTCGATTCTGTTGTTGGCATTGGGTTCCACACTTCTTTAGAGAATCAGTTATTTATAGGACGGGCCATGTGACGGTTGGCAACGCCCATAGTAAAAGTGGTGCAATGAAACTGTGCAAGCCCATATCAACTTCACAACTGGCATCTGAATGTTAAACTTATATGAAATAAAGGTATGGAAAATAAATGAAAAATAACAAACGACAAGTATTTATTTATTTTGAAATCTTAATCTATTCATACTGGGATGCGCTCTAACAAGATTGCTACAACCATTGTGAAATGTACTGTTACATAATGAAGACCGTGTTTGAATAGAAATATTTGAGTGACACCTTAAGGGTTATATGTGACCTCAAAGTGGAAAGCCAATGCAACCACGTGACATTCGTTCGGGAATCTTCTTCTCTTGGTATAGCGATATTTCAAGGAGGATAGATGTGCCGAGGGCGCCCTCTCTAATGGAGGGAAGCGCTCACAATGTGGCTAGGTATAGCGAGACGAGATATCTATCTATCTATCTATCTATCTATCTATCTATCTAGCTATCTATCTCAAACTCTCTCTCTCTATCTATCTATTTATCTATCTATCTCTATCTATCTCTCTCTCTCTCCCTCACTCCCTCCCTCCCAGGAAAGTAACCCATTATGCTGCTGTTTCTGTGACTGTTCTTCTCTTATTAAATAAACCATTTTAATTTTTTTTTAAACAGCGGCGCCCGAGTGATTGTATCCACTGACGACCAACAACCTTGGTACTATGACGACACAGTGGGATATGGGTTTATACACCTATCGGTAACTAAAAATATTGCACTACATTTCTTAGATTTTTAAAATAAAACAGTATTTGGCTGGGAGTGTTACTTTATTTGTAAGGTATTTTATATCAGTCTATAAGTCTTGTTAACCACCCTGTACTACATATCTCGTTATGCAGAGATATTGTTAATTTTGCATGTTTGATGGTTGTACACTCTACACCTAAACGTTGTCATAACTTTTAGTCAGCCAAGTTTTAAGAATTCTTTTTATTGTATAAATGAGTAAATTAGTCAAATTACCGACAAATTAGCGTTTGAACTTGATAAGAAATATAAGTTGAGTGTTATTTTTCATTACTAGCAACTTGAGCTAGGTTCTATTTTATCCGGTTGTTATTTTACTGTGACCAGCAACCTAGCATGTGCATTATTTTACCATGACTGGTAAATTATCTTTAATATTATTTTATCATTACCAGAAACTTGACTTATGTGTTATTTTTCCATGAGAAGTTAAGTAATGTATGCGTTATTTTATCGTGATCACTAAGGATGTTATACTACAGTGACCAGCAACCTGACCTGGGTGTTATATTACGGTTGCAAACGACCAAAGTAATTATCGTGACTTGTAATCTGGCATGTTGTTTTTTTAATTGTGACCGTCAACCTAGTTTATTATTTTACCGTGAAAACATTTACTGAGTTATACTTTAGTGTGACCGACAATCTTGTATGCTTTATTTTACTGTGACACACAATGGATCCTGAATGTTAATTATTGCGACCGGTAGCTTCGCGTGGATTTTGTTTTACAGTTACCATCAACCTAGTACTGGCGTTGTTATAGTAACGTAACCATCAACCAAGGCTGAGTGGAATTTTACATTTACGAATGATTATTATTTTGACCGGCAACATAGCTTAGGTTCTATATTATCGCAACTGGACACCTAGTCTACTTTTTCCATAACCAGCAATCAAGTATGTGATATATTCCACTGTGAACAGGAACCTATTGGGAGTGTTTATTTACCGCCAAAGATAACCTAGATGGTTTGAAATAGATAAATTGATTTGAGCAATTCTATATCAAATTGATCTGAAGCATTCAAGAATTGGAAACAAGAAAAAGGACACATTTTGCCTTAACACCGCTGCTGGTTTACTTCCGGTTGAACGCTGTATTATAAAAAAAGTTATATTTGCAAACAGTTTTACTTATACACTAAAACCCATAGTTGTATTTATAAGCCCGTTTTGTTATAGCACATTTTTAATTAAAAACGTTTTCTTTTACGAAACGTTTGGCTTAGAACATTTGGAGATTTATTTTTTATAAATATATTTTTATTACCAATTAATTTTATTTAAGCAAAATGTATAAACCAACGAAACAAAAAAATATTTAAAAACAACATTTAAATAAAAAGACGTGCAGAGATGATGTTACACAATTTGGAGAAAGTGTTTAAATAATTGGATTGGATTTTTAAAAATATTTTTTGAAATACTGGATTTTTCTCTATAGAAAGCTTAAACTTATCATACACGATAAAACCGGAAGTGAAATGTACAAGATCGGTGTTAAGAAAAAATGTGTGTCATTTAGGTTGTTGCTCATTTTCGGGTGCTTAAAAAATTGATAATTTGAAATATTTAATTTTAATGAAACCATGATAGCCATCCCATAACTTGTATAAGCAATAATTAGTTTTAAATGTTAATGTTTTGTTTTTTTACTTCGGGCGTTACAATACGGTTTCGATGGTACCTTCTCTTAAATCGTAAAGTTTACAAAAAGTATATAATCTGCCCACGTTACTCATCCGGTTGCCTAGAATATATATGCTATAATCTATAATGATAGGATTTCACCAAGCTCATACATATTATTGACGCTCGTGCGCGCGTTCCGATCCTTTAAAGATATATAACTTAAAATTTGATGCAAAACAATTCTTTACTGTATTATTTTTTTGTATCGAAATTATTTTTAAAGTTTTCCTGATACGGGTGCAAGTTAGGGTGGGCGCAAAAAATGGTAAAAAATAATGCTCCCGATTTGACGAGAATATATATTTCACAATCTATAATCATCGGTTCATTAAAAAACAGCTTTATATATTTATATATACTCCCTTAAATGTTAATATTCACAAAAAATAATGTGCCCATGTTACTCACCGTGTTGCCTAGAATATGTATTGCAAAATGCATGATGATATAATTATGTATGTATGTGGATGACTATATATATATATATATATATATATATATATATATATATATATATATAATAGAAATTGGTAGTTTGATGGAAGCATTGCTGGGAGTAATAATAAAAGTTTTTTTAAAAAGGCTGAAGGCAATGCGAAGTTCCGGATCGCTGGAAGCTGTGAAGAACAAAAACAAAACAAAACCGAAATAAGTCGGATATAGATCGAAAGGTTTGTTTATTTTTCTAGACAGCAAGGGTGTTAGTTAGCTGTCTAGAAAAATAAACAAACCTTTCGATCTATATCCGACTTATTTCGGTTTTGTTTTGTTTTTGTTCTTCACAGCTTCCAGCGATCCGGAACTTCGCATTGCCTTCAGCCTTTTAAAAAAACTTTTATTATATATATATATATATATATATATATATATATATATATATATATATATATATATATATATATATATATATATATTTGGGCAGCCACATAAGACTGTTTCACAGCTCTTAAATGCGGCTAGACAATTTAGTGCCTTAATCCGGGATTGAAATTCGACCGTCGAGCTGACAGTCGGCGCCTCTACACCTGCGCTATCATACGACACTGACTGAATGTAAGTGATATCTCAATGTAAACATTGTCAAGTGCCGGGAGCTCGAATTAGTTTTACCTAATGAACTATGTCATAAATCTAATTGGCGATAACCTTACAAATTATCTCTACCCAAGAAAGGGAGCTTTATATAGTCATCCACATACAGACTGTTTTGCTGTGTCACAACTCTTCAGTGCGGCTAGACCAGTTAGTGCCTCAAGCCGAGATTAACTTTAGAGATAATGTTTTAAACTATCATTTCATTCACGATGAAGCTACTTAAATGTAATCAAGAATCGTTGACAATTGATTAGGTAGGAAGTTAAAAGGATTGGCATTCCTTAAATATTTCAAATTCTGGCGGAGGATTAAGAAGTGTGAGACTAACTTGTTGCGGGATTAAGAAAATGGATTAAATATCCAGTGATTATCCGAAATCACTATCCACGAGTAAGAACACATCAGAGAGAGTCGTGCGTTAAACAAGCAACAAGTACTAAGATAAGAAAAAAGAAAAATGAAATATGATTGTCAGCTGCTGCGACGGCTTAAAAGTGTCAACGTCATGTGCTGATTATTCTCACTGATAGCTTAGCTTCGGAAATGTTCGGCAATGTTCGTTTGTCGTAGTGCATTGTCTGATGAGCCAATTCTAATCTGATCTAACGAAATCGTCACCCTTCGTTCAGGAAAGGAAGAGACGGAGATCTGATAGTGACTGGCAGGCTCGACGAGCCATACACACAAACAAAATAAAACCGACAAGGAATCTCAATTCGCACTCCGACCGCATTTCCATACACTACGGCACCAACCTGTTCCGATCCATCACACACGCATGGCAGTTAGCGAACACGCTGTCGTTCCGAAGTCCACAAGATACATAATATGTGTTTAATTTTTTTTCTACTAGGTAAAGCATTTGTCCACGCCAGTTTAGAGATGATACTTTACCTAATCTGAATATGAACTCATTGTGAACGTTTTTATGTCTTATTATCAAGGATATGTGGTGTCTCGCTGTAACCGAAGCGATGTCACATTTCTCAAAGATATTAATAACTATAAACTAAGTACTATGAGTTACCCAACGGGTAACATTTTTTCCCGAACTTTTAAAATATGCAAATCAATTAAGTCTAATTTGCATAAATGATGGTGTCCATATTGTATACATAACGTGGTTACTCAATTCTCTTAATAATGAAATTATTTGCACAATTTCAGTAGTTTTGATCAATGATTTCTTGCTAGACTTGTATTGCCACATGCGCCATATTAGATAAAAATCGAAGGCTAGAAATCCGTAGCATGCATGACGTTATTTGCCGCCAGTTTTCATCGCTATTGTCGAATTATGATCATTCGGAATGAGAGGATATATATGTGGTCATTATTCAGTGACGAGCTTGATGAAAATAATCATATTTACAAATGAAACACTAGTAACTTATTTGAATTAATACGAAGGATCCGGGACTTTATTTTGGACTGAGATTTAAGCTTAGGAGACCATCCTCACGAGTATTTCCTTTTCCTTAGTAATGGGGTTTGACTTATTGATAATTGCGAATGGCAACTTTTCCACCCTTCCAGAATGCCCCATTTTAGACGATCTATAATCCCCACTATAAACTGACCTTGTGTCTGAATTTGTTTCGGGGGGGGGGGGGGGGTACAGATAAACAACTTAATCCAATTCACGAAATAAACATTACGAAATTATTTGAATTCAAAAAACTAATCTGTGGATTTCTTTTTTTTACTAATGAATTACAACGTAACTATCAAGTCTAAAATCTATTTGAGGATAAGGGTTAATGAAATAGATGTATTGTTAAGTTGAATACTGAAGAATATTATGAGAGGATTAAAAATTATTAATGTATAACATTTGATCATCTATGACGACTGTTCATGACACTTATTTGGTGACATTGGATTTGAAGAAGCCCATGTTATAGCTCGCAGGGAGGTCATTCCATTTAATGTTAGGCATACGAATAAATACATAACTCATTTAATCACAGGCCTGACATATACATTGCGCGACTAATAAAGCAATCCATATGTTTTTGTAAATAAATAACCAACCTTCAAATGGCACGTGTCACTATTTGATCCCAATCGGAGTATTATTAATTTAAGGGAAGCTACTGTTTCAGATTTTGAAACCCTTAGAAAAATCTGAATTTCGTATGTTGAAAAAGCATTGCTTTCTGATGGAAGAAGATACTGTCAAAGCTACGAAATACCTTGATAAGTGACTCTGCTCTGTCGAAAACAGCGGTTCAGAGGTGGGCTGTCAAATTGGCAGTTAGCCGAGTGGACAGCAGCAAGTAAAAGCAGTCCAAAGAAATTTAAAACTAAAATATCAGCGAGCAAGCCTTTAGCGTCCGTATTTTAAGGCGCGCAAGGTATTTTATTCATCGATTAGCTTAAAAAAAAAAGTAGAACAACCAAGAGCGAATATTACATAGCATTATTGGTGCGTTTGAAGGAAAAAAATCACCAGAACTTGTCCACAAATGAAGAAGAAAAACGTGCTCCTTCACTAAAACAAGCACTTTGTAACGATGGCAAAACTATATTAATTGTATTTCGAATTGGTTCCGCACACAGCCTAATCTCTAGATCTAGCCTCCAGCGATTAGTCTATTTACTGACCTCAAAAAATGCCACAGAGAAAGATGTGCCCCTAAAGAAAAAGTAATATCGGCATATAGAACGTATTTCGGGGTCAAAGACAAATAATCCTGCAAAAAGGCACCGAATTGTTAGAGAAGCGTTGGAATCAATGTATTACACTAGAAGGAGACTATGTTGATGAATAAAGTCGAATTTTGCCTAAAAGTTTGTGTTTTATTTTTTAGGCCCGGAACTTATTGAGTGATGTTTTTGACACTACTAAATAATTTGAATACACACTAATAGTTTGTTAATTGAATTAAGTTCATGTATTAAACAGTGTAACATAATGTGAATAAATAATAAGTAAATGAATCTTGGCCTTTTGGCAAGAGACAAAGTGTAGTATCTGTTCTGGTGATACACTTAGTCTATTCTGTCCTCGACCAGTGAAGGAGAAGCCTTACTAGACTGAGGCAATTTAAATTTTTGTTTCAATTTAGAGTTCCCCTTTTTGGGGGAGATGGGTTTCCCTCACATTAAACACCGACCTTGTGTATAACTTTGACCACTTGGGGAGAAAAAGTAAATAGGAATAGTTTGTTGATTAAATTAAGTTTATCTCTTGTTTTCATTTTACTTTAGTAAATTCTCAGAAATCAAGTGTGCCCTTTCTGGAGCAAAAACTTGATTCTTATATGAGATACATAGAGATCTACATATTCAATCAAGATGTCTCTCCATCTCTCAAACGTTGAGTTAGTAAAGAAGTGAAGAATATTTATATTTCTCTCCGCAAATGATCAGTGAACTATTTTATAGTATATTTTTACTTTGGGCTCTTGGTCTTACAGGATTCCAGGACAAGAATTCATCTGGTCTGGTGGAGTATCCAGTTTTATACTCTTACTTGAGATAACATCATTAGGAGAAGGTGCACCATTCCTTGTATAAGCCAGCGTATAGCCGTGTCGAGAGCATACTATTTAGGCTTCAAATACTGTGTTATTTTGTATTATTTGGTCATGGTTGATTTGTAGGGTGACGTATCTTCATGTCAGGTTGATCTGACAAAACCCTGTAGTGAGAGACCAAATACACAGTAGGATGGTGTCTAGTAGGTAATTCAAACTCACTTTTAAAAATATTTTCTTATCTTATAGTTTTTCCTGAGGATGGGGGAACTTACCGGATGACAGACATTCACCCACAATTTCAGACACTCCTAATGAGAAATCTTTTTAAGATTCTAACCGCCCCTTTAAGCGCAAACCGCTGTATATAGCACTATGTGAATGAATAAGGCGAGTTTGGTTTAATTATTTAATTTACCCAATTAAACATTCATAATGTATTTGAAGAAGATTAACATTTTCATGTTCTGATTAGGAGTAATTTGCAATTTACTCATCAAGCCTAACCCTAACCGTAACCCATATTTAACTAGATTCTGTTTATTACTCTCACCCTCTCTAACTCCTATTTTCTACAGTCTTTATCCAGTCAACTTTCTCTCTCTCTCTCTCTCTCTCTCTCTCTCTCTCTCTCTCTCTCTCTCTGTGTATTTACAGTCAAAGGTAATAAAACTAACTATAAAAAGAAGATTGGAATAGTCCATTATAAACAATATCTAACTGTTAAGCAAAATAAATAAATTAAATTTACGAATTCAACATTTACTAAATCATCAAATTATCGCAAATGATTAGCAAGTCTTCAAAATTTAAGGCAGCCACTCAACAAATGGCGGTGCCATTCTGTTTTATTTTCTATTTAGATTTTTCACGATAAGAATCAAGTAATATCAGCTTCAATTAAACCCTAACAAATCGATGGACAATTTCGAAAGTGACAGACGAGCTCCCTGCCTTACCCTTTGTTTTTGTCCGCCCAGATGTCACAGGCTGTCACTCCCTGTCCAAACTTGCGCGTCCCGTACATCAACGGCCGATTACGATTGTCCACATCTCGCGTTAAGTGAACGAGACTCGATCATCAGGATCACGTCACGATTCACTGGAGCTTTTTTCAGCACCCTTCGCGACGGTGAGGGTGGAGCTGACAATGCTGACAGATGTTGGATCGGAAGTCTTCAACTTTCCAATTGGCACGACCACTTCCGGTCTACAAATGGCTTTCTTTCCTTCTTTCATTCTTTGTATGTGCCTCTTTATTTTTACTTCTTTTTTCTTCCTTTATTTTCTCTACTTATTTTGTATATTGTTCTTTTCCTTCCTTTTTCTTTCTCTTTTTACCTAATTTTGCAACCGTCCTCCAATTATTTTAATTGCATCCAAGCAGTTCTAAAACAGGTATCTGTCCGTCGGCCCGTCGTTCAATGAGATTTAAGTTTGAAATACCATTTTTATCAGTAAAGGTGCGGACTGAAAGGGACGCATGTTTCGAATATCCGTTTTTGTTATCTTATTTTTCTCTTTTATAATATATTTCTTTCACCTTCCATACAATAATTCTTCGTTTTTTTTATTTTGTTACATGTTTAAATACCCTGTGTTATTATTATTATTATTATTATTATTATTATTATTATTATTATTATTATTATTATTATTATTATTATTTTCTGCGTGTAATTTTCCTTTTTTATTAATTTCTTCTTATATTTCTTTTTAGTTCTTATTTCTTTCTCATCCTCTGATATCGTCTTCTTTGTCTCTTTTTTCTTCGTTCTGAGTATTTCCCACTCTCCTCTGTCTTCTATAGCCTCTTCTTCTTCTTCTTCTTCTTCTTCTTCTTCTTCTTCTTCTTCTTCTTCTTCTATACTCACTCGTCTACTCATTATTGTTCACTTTCTTCTTCTTCAATACTCATCCTGTACTTCTTGTTTTCTCCTCCTCCTCCTCCTCCTCCTCTGTCGTGTTTTCTTCTTTTCACCCTCTTCCGTACTGTTCTTCTCTTTTTCGCCCCCTCTGTCTTTTACTTCTCTGTTGTACTCTCTTTCTTTTCTTCTTCTTCGTCTTCTTCTTCTTCTTCTTCTTCTTCTTCTTATTTTTCTTCTTCTTCTTTAACTATCTTTATTTGTCCCGTCTTTCTCTATGTCTTTTTCTTTCCGCTACTTTATCGTATTCTTCTTCGTTTTCCGTTCTTCTTTTTCTTCTTCATTTCTATTCTTCTTCATTCTTCGTTCTTCTTATTATTATTTTTCTTCTTCTTTTTCTTCTTCTTTTCCCCCTCCTCCTTGTTCTCCGTATACTGCATAACATCTTCTTCCTCTAGTTAACAGATTTCCCTTTCTACTGCACCCCATTCTTTCTTTACTTCCTCTTCTCCCTCCACACTTCTTTCCCCTTCCCTTTTTCCCTCCTCTTCGTCATTACCATTAAGCATAAGATGCCACGATCGAAGCGACAGATAATGTAAAAGTGGTGAGCGACAATACCTTGCTTCCGTCTCTCCCATTACTTCCACGAAAAATAATAGAAACGGATCCAATATATCACTCAACATGTGCTTTTATTTACATCCCCATCAGACCTTTTAAGACACCTTGCCACGTTTACAGAGATACTCAGCCTCTCACCAAAAACACATATTAGACTTATTAGCAATTATCAATAAACAAAGACACCCTGTATATTCGTAGGTCCATCTGTTAACCGTATTGGCATTTGTATGTGTATATTGTATTAGGTGTGGGTACGTTAAAATAGTGTGAAAAACGAAATTTTTCACACAAGATTAGAAGACGTAAAAAATCGGGACATTCCATTAGAAGTTAAGATTAGAATTAGAGCTACGTGTTCAGGATGTTGTGTCACAAACAGGAAGTCTCCAGTGACAAGTATCGGATAAGCTGATAAAATCTTTCTCTTGTTTCTGTATCGCGAAGGAGAGTGGTCGTATTTGGGATAGCTGAGTCCTCTATGGAAATTGATTATGATTAAACACCAAGCTATATATATATATATATATATATATATATATATATATATATATATATATATTTACTAGCAGGGCTATCTGGCGTTGCACAGGGCGACAAAAACAAAGTACTCGAAATTAAATAGTGTGTGTGACATCTTTATATAAAAAGTTGAATCTCTCTTCCTCTCTCTAGCCATCTCTCTTCCTCTCATCCCCATTATTACATATTTCTCCAACCCTCTCTTTCCTCTTTTCCCTCTAATTCTTCTCTTGTCTTAATGTGTTAAAACTAATAATAATGTAATTCATTTCCCCCAGAGACCCCTGTTTTAAATGTAATAGTGTAATCTTACATTTATTGCCCCGGGACATAAAAAAATAAAAATAGAAGCTAAATAGCATGTGTAAATTTTTTATGTTCAAAATGCTATCTATCTCCCTCTATCTCTCTCGACCGTCTTTTTGTCTTTTTCCTTTTCTTTTTAAATATGGTAATGTTTGTACAAAGGGATTCACATAACTGCTAAAAGTAGTGTTAAAATCAAAGTATGAAGAAAAAACTTAATAATAATTATTGACCGCGAACAATACCGAGTAGAACAAATAGTACCGGTCTACACCTACGTTTTTGCTCCGCCCCTATTTCAGAATATGATGAAGATAAATGATGTTGATGGATACAATAGTCCAAAGAGATGTAATATATACCAATTACCAAAAGTAATACTGTAATCTTACAATTGTTGGTCCCGGACAACACCAAGTAGATCAAATGGTCCAGTCAATACCTAATTTCTTACACCACTCCGTTGTACCATATTAAACAAATACGTACTGTTAAAAGCGTTTTCCATAGGTGACTATTACTGCACAAGCCCTCGAAAAACGTTTTCCATGGAAGGGTAAACAACACAAGTTCCCGAAAAAACATTTTCTATCATGTAGCTAAACTGTACACACTCCCGAAAAGCGTTTTCCATAGCTGACCTAAACTGCACAAGCCCTCAAACAGCGTTTTTCATAAACTGTGAGAAGTCCCCGATAAGCGTTTTCCATAGGAAGTTAAACTGCACAATCCTCTGAAAAGAATCACGTGCTTACAGGTGCCTCTGTTGTAAAAAAATAATCAAAAGTTTACGTACGCGCCTCTATTGGACAAAAGAATCCAAAATTTATAAACGCGTCTTTGTCGTACTAAAGAATCTCAAGAATAGAGACGCGCCTCTGTCGTACAAAAGAATCTTAAGATTAGAGACGCGCCTCTGTTGTACAAAAGAATCAAAAGTTTAGAGACGCGCCTCTGTTGTATTAAAGCATAAAAAATTTAGAGATGCGCCTCTGTTGTACAAAAGAATCAGGAGTTTAGAGACGCGCCTCTGTTGTGCAGAAGAATCGAAAGTTTAGAGACCCGCCTCTGTTGAACAAAAGAATCAAAAATTTAGTTACGCGCCTCTGTTGTACAAAAGAATCAGGAGTTTAGAGACGCGCATCTGTTGTACAAAAGAAGTAAAAGTTTAGAGACACGCCTCTGTTGTACAAAAAAGGAAAAGGGTACGGATTACAGAATTACCCTGTATCTTTATCGGATTTTGAATTTCTTTCCGCCCCGCCAACTGCCTATGACGTTAGTTGGAATGACATGGGTATCAAGGTAAAGCCTGGGAGAGTGGACCTCCTCCTTCTTAGAACTCGTATGATACGTATAATTAATTAATCTATAAAGTAGGGCTAGTAATGTATTATTGTTTCTGTCAGAAATCTTAAGTCAGAGTGTTTTCTTTTATATAGTTATTAAACTATGAATGATATATATTTTAATATGATACCCCATCATCTTTTGGCAATTAATGAAAGTGAAAAATAACTGTTATCCCTTCGGTCGCCCCACGTGAGAACGATCAACATTAATGTCTACTCTTGTTGACTCACTTCCCCACGAAGAGTGAATGATATGACAAATGCTCAATGTTAATGCGGAGATTTCAGCATCTTCTCAGTATTGGAAGCTGTTTCAAAACAATTAATACAGTTCCATGTGGCTTTTCATTACAATTGAAGGTTCAACATACGAAATACAATTTACTTACTTTTTATGCAACTGGGGAGGTAATTCTTCTTCTTCTTCTTCTTCTTCTTCTTCTTCTTCGTCGTCGTCGTCTTTTTCTTCTTTTTCCTCTTCTTTGTTCTTTGTTTTTGTTCTTTGTTCTCCTTCGTCCTGCTTCTTTTTCGTTCTTCACTTTTCTTCCTCTTCGGTTTTCTTTTTCCCTTTCTTCATCTTCTTCTTCTTCTGCTTCGTTCTCCGTGTTTCGTTGTTCTTCTTCGTGGGTACTTCCATAGCAGGCAGCTTCCTAGGACTTGATCGTACTTTTTTTATCTTTTGTAGTAGATCCTCGCCCAAAATACCACCGTCTCGCTCAAAAAGTACGTTTTATAAAAATAATCGTTTCCTTTATATTTCTGCGTCAACATAAATTCACACATAGATACCCACCATTCAGCGATGCGTTCCACAGTAGCATTTAGTCTTAATTGTGTACAGTCTAAACCTACACAGAACTTAATCCTAACACAACGCTGGAATGCTATCGTCAAAGTTAATCTTGTTCAAACGTTCTAATCTTTCTTTTTGGCCAGTTCTTCTCTGAAATTTGAGTCACTAGTTACTTGCTTTCTCACGATAGCCAAGTGAGAAGCACGGTCGAGTTTTAATTTGAGAATAGAAATCCAGCTCCACAAAAAAGTTGCATTCTAGATTGGCACAAAAATAAATATTGCATCCGTCTAGAAAGATTCCTCTTCTATTGATCAATAACAGATTAAGGGGCATAGTTGACTGTGGGCCCAAACCTCAAAAGTTTTCTAGATTTTTTGATTTTGTCGGCATGGTCAGAGCACTGAAATATAAAGGTGGCAAATGGAAGACTACACACCCAAGAAGTTCATACTATTTTTCACAAGCCTAAATGTGGTTCAGTTGTGAGAACGGCGGCCATCTTTATAGATGGCCGCCGATTTTTAAAGAAAATATGACAGCTTACTTAAACCTTACTAGTACTAATTCGAATAGGCATAGAAACATATAAATAAGTTTATTTCATTCTTAGGTATTGATTTACTCCTCTCCAGGAGTTAGGCACAAGGCCAGTTTTTATCTTACTCCCACAAGTAAGATGTGACCAAAGGTCGGGTCGGGAAAGTGGGGTTTAAAAATTGCCTGGGCAGCCCCGTCGGTATTCCCCGGTAGGGGCGCCTCAGGCAGTAAGCAATAAACTTACTCCTCCCCAAAGAGGGGATGCGAAGTCTGGGAGGGTGGACCTCCTAGAACTGCACAGGACAGACCCATAGACTGGCATAAATCAAGCACCGAAGGCCAAGACAATACCAGTCTATGGAGTGCAGTATCCATCGGAACATATACTACACTTTGATCTTAGCCAAAAGGCCAAGCCTGTAGATACACTTACATCTTAACAATAAAATCAATTACATCAGTTTATTATTATATTTTTGTTACCAGGCAAGTCATTTTCCACTGTGGTATGTGTGCGATTTTATGTTCTTTAGAAGTTAATTTCATTACAGCATGAGTAAAAGTGTAAAACGTGTAAAAAAAACACAGAATTCTAACTTGCTGGTAACTATTTGAAAAGACATACCAGGTGCCTAACAGGATAAGTCATGCATTTGTATGTGTCAGAATAAACAACTTAAAACCCATAACATAGTGATATATACTCAAGCATTTAGCAAGTATATGTGTTCTGTATTATTTCTGTCTAATTAGTGTATATTTAATTCTTAGTGAAAATAAAGATTTATGAATAATTAAAATATTTTATCAGGTTCCCAAAAATGTGTCTGCTATATTTATATGTTGTATATAATTATAGGCAAAAACAGGAAGCTAGAAATCCCATCATTTTATGAGTATACAATTGTCATCATCTCTTCAAAAGTAATTCATCAAATTCTCCTAAGTGATTTTACCCTACTATTTATTATTCAAATAAAATGTCTTTAAATACATAAAACAAAAAGAAACATGTATGCACAAAATACACGTTTATAAAGAAAAACAAATTAATGTTTGGGTATGACTACCCATGCAACCTGCAAACACTTCAATAGATGCTGCTGTATCTGATTGCACATTAAATTGCTCCCCAAGATTTCTGATTGCTGACAAAACTCCTTCTCTTCAAAAAGGAGATTAAGAGCTGTTTTTTTCTTTTTCCATAGAAAGCCCTGCCACTATAAAATCCAATGAAGCAATGTAGGCTTGAATGATATATCCAATGCAATCTTCTATTGTTATCCTCAAATTTGTAGCTTTTCTTGTATGGATATTGTTGTGAAGTTGTTCCACAGTAAATAATAAATAAAGGAAGTCAAGTCGAGGGTTAGTTTAACAAGTGTATTAACAAAGTAAGAAAGTGACTAGCTCTTGGCTAGACAATTACAAGGTGTGCTTTGTCTTCAGTGTCTCTGGTGACTCGCACTATTTATAGTGACAACCGGTGTAGTTTCTCCTGTGTAAGAACGGCCAGTGTAACAGATATATAAGCGCACAGAATGAAGGATTGCAGAGCGATTCCATTGATGAAGGTGTCAGTATCTCGGCTTACAATGATAATGTTAGCACTGTTACTGGCTGCGCAAGATGCCTGTTAACATATGTGTGTATCTGCTTCTTCATGTGAAGAGCAGAATTTTGTTTCTTCTACTGCGATGACCTTATCATTTGCATACCTCCGAGGTGAGAATGAATAACATTTTCTAATGTGTTCCAGGAACACCTTCAGCCGTATTAATTATGATGCTGGAACATTGAACTATGTCTTAAAACAGCATTTTATTAGCGACTCCTTGTACTCTCCGACTGAGAGAAACTTATTCCACTGTTGGAGAAAGGAATGGCCATGAATTCTTATTACCTGAGAACCACTAGCTACTCTGTTGGCCCGTTCAGGATTCTTGCTAGAGATCTGCTGGTACGTGTCAGTCACAAAGTGAATTTCTTGTGAACTATACTGTTTTCTCCAATTGACAATATGCTTAATAATTACACGAGAGACGTTGATAAATGTTCTCTCTCCATGTAGACTGTTGAAATTAAGTCGATGTAGCAATGCTATGCCATCCACTACCTATATATATTTTTTAAAACATATTTCACCACAAACAAGGCAGGCCGCCATTATAGACGTAAAAGGTTACTGAAAATGTGGGTGTGGGTTTTGAGTTTCACCCCAAGTTGGGAGCAGTGTAGCGAGATGTCTGTTTACATTAGTTTTAAACTTCTGCATGTCGGTACTGTAGAGGAAAGTAGCTATTGCAGTAGAAGGCTCTCCTGCATCTTGAAACCTCCATAGTGAATGGATGGGATTTAGCTGATTGTCGAGTTGGTCTAGTGAATTTTCGTCGAGGGGGCACCAGAGTAGCCAGTTCATCGGAGCATAATCCATTTAAGTATTGTAAAGCTATATGCCAGCTATAATTGTAGTCTTGCATTGGAATTCTTATAGAGACTTTCAAGTACATGAAGTAAGTTAACCTGGTTGGTCTCAACTAGAAATCTTTGAGAATCTGCAAGTGACAGTGACAACGAACCGAATCAATAGGACTGTTGCTCTTGTAAGTTTGTTTTTTATATTGCTACGAGATTTCTGTTAACCTTCAAAGTCATGTCTGTTCTTTTTACAGTATGTCTGGATATTTTAGACACGCCCGTGATGCATTTGTATATTCGCAAAACAGTTTACTTTTATCGGTTTGTAGACGCTCTTCACAAAACTTTTAACTCGGATTCACCTCTCGCATTTGCGCACTGAAGATCAGTTTGAACAAATTGAGTTGCAACAACTTCTGATGCAATAGGGATCAACTCATCTTGTTCATAGTCAAATGGGTTTACCATACTATTTACTGTGTCAATAATCTTCTCAACATCATCTTTGTCACGTTTCATATGACTTGGTAAGAGATCAGAGCGAGTTTCACTATGCTCTCCTTTGCCAACCATGGCTTCACATTCACGGAATGATGGATCCTCATAGCATGATGGGACAATATCCATCTGTTGACTGCACCTTAGCTAGTGCTGAAACCTCTCATATCACCTTTTGATTTAGAGTCTTAGTGAACAGTTTGCTCCATTGTTTGGTCACAAAGAATTGTGGCAAAACCATTATGACTCGTTTGGACAGTAAAAGCGCCTTCTAGACATTGCTTATATATCTCTGGTTGAATGAAGGGAAAATTACAGATTTCTAACTACAGAAAGACCTAGCCAGAGATAAGTTAGTTTGGAAGTCATGTTTAAAAGCTGTCCAACACATGGCAGTATGTAAAACGGGCATGATGATGATGATGATGATGATGATGATGATGATGATGATGATGATGATGATGATGACGATTACGATCACGATCACGATGATGTCCACCATTAACTTGTCCCTTAAGTCGAAACTGAATTAAGGATCGCAACCACAATTATCGATCACAACTCCAGACAGAATATTTGAGGTTTTCATTTTTATCAACATTCCAATAGTTACTAATTCCACAAATTAAAAAGGAAACATTCCTCACGTCAATTTTATTTGCAATAACTGTGCTCTAAATGTAACGAAACATATAGTAGACAATGATCTGCAGTGTTTTTGAATCACCAAACAAACGATGCGACCTCTATTCCGAAACTCCACTAAAGTCTACTTCAACAAATAATCAGTATAATTATAGCCATACACATATGCTAATTCATTAAAAAAAAAGTTAGATTTTACTGTTTTCAGGCAATTAAATGTAAACAGCCTGAAAAACTTGGTGAAAATAAAACAAATAGAAAAACAAAAAAAAACATTATTTTAGAATTTAGAGTTAAGGATCAGTTTTGCATGAATTTAACATAAAATGATCACTTATGTTTTTGCATATTCTATTATTATTGTTCTATTTGATGTTTTATGTTATTTTTTTTAATTTTGGTAAAACTTTATAGATTCCACATTTGTAGGAAATTATATGCAAATAGCTTGAGAAGATTTACCGTAAAAATTAAAACAAAAAAAAAAAAAACAATATCTTAAAGTGAAGAATTAATTTCACATTTAAATTTAACACAAAATGATCGCACCAGATAGCGTTCTAAGGACATATTAGCCAAGTATTTATTTTGAGGGGGGTAGGGGCATGACCAATTTAATGTTTATTTTCAGTAAACACCATTCCCCCTTACACAGACTCAGAGGCATACCCATGTAATCAGCGTGAACAAATTGCCGGTAAAAAATATTTAAGTATGTATATTCTTAGCAGACCCTCCCAACAGATTAAAAAAATATGTTTACATATCTGATCTGGAAGTGTGTGATCATTTCACGTTAATTTTATTATTTGAAACTGATCTCTCATTCTAAAATCTAAATTAATTTTTTATTTGTTTCTATTTATTTTTACCGTCAAGTGTTTCAGTCTGTTTACGTGTAAAAGAGTATAGGAATGGAATGAGACCAAATAATAAAATATTAGCAAATTCATTCAAAATAGTTGTTTGATTTTTTTAATGGATTTTTCCTAGGGATCATACGACGTTAATTGACACACTTGCTAAGCATTATAAAACGTCCGAAGTGCTGCGTAATTCTTCCATTTATCCATATATTTTAAGAAACGAGTGGATCTTTTAACCGAAAATGATATCATTTTGTTCTTTTTCGAATGAAACATGCACATAAAATAATGTGTTCATTCAATGTTTACATATATCGCGTCGTCTGCGCGAGAGGTCGCCATCTTGTGTTTTTTTTATTTTGTAAACGCAATTCTGATTGGCTGATTATAAATAGTAAATAAAATAAGTGATTGCATTGGCTAAACTTATCTTTCGTATCTAGGCATTTTTGTGTAAATTAGAAAAGTAAAATATAAATAATAAATTTACACTACAGAACTACTCTCGTGAAAAGTGGTTGAACAGTTTTTGTGATTTTATCTAAATCGCTAAGAATTTAATATTGAGTGACCTTTCATAGCCGATGAAAGTAAACGTTTTCGTGGTTGAGAAGCTTGCCTATCGTTGTAATAACAAAATCTAGGTTACTTTATTATTTTATTCGTAGCTGAAATGGGAAGGGGGCAGTGATGTGTTGGATCAACCAAAACGGTGTAATCTCTGTCTATGAATTCGAAAACAGCACTTTGAGCCCATCGCCTGCGCCGGTAATCGCTGCACTATCTAATAGAATTAGGTACAGCCCCAAAAGACGCGAATCGTTCCGCTCGATTTGAAAGAGCAAATACGCGTGAAAATAACAAATCCCTTTTAAGAGGCAGAATTATAAAAAGACTTGAAATCGTATCAAACCAACAACAGCGTTGGAACATCAAACGTCTTGACTGATAAGAGAATTACGACTTTAAATATATATATATATATATATATATATATATATATATATATATATATATATATATATATATATATTTATATATATATATATATATATATATATATAGAGAGAGAGAGAGAGAGAGAGAGAGAGAGATAGAGAGAAAGAGAGAGAGGGGGGAAACAAAGTAAGGAAGAAAAAAGGCGCCGAGAATACAAGAAAGTAGATTAAATGTTAAAACGAGGATGAAATAAACTTTGTTCTTTTGCGGAAGTAAATCTTTGGATTAAGGAATATCCAAGAGTTTCGGGAACAGAATTAACCATTTGCACTTGTAAGGATAATTCTAGCAATCCGATTGGAACAAGAAGAGATCACATAGTCAACGAAAACGGAAGAAATGATATTTCCTAAATTAATGCCGTCAGTGATATAGCTGAGAGAAATGGCGGCGTAAAGCGGTTCGACCGGTGTTGCCATGTGATGATTTGGGGTCATAGATGTTACATCTGAGATACGTCTGAATAGTCACGGGATTCGTGTTACAAACGATTTATTTCAATTCCAAACCAGAAACTTCTTGATTTAGACTCTCCCTCTTCGGAAAGGTGCGAAAAACCAGTTACACCAACTGAAACCGACAGATGAATATGATCGGATCTACAAACTACACTGATGAGGCCAATTCTATTTGGCGAAAAATTTCTGTAAAAAAAAATGAAAGTTTATAAAAAAAAAAATCGGTTTCGACTTTTTCTTTTTTTAATAAAATATTATCGCATCTTAACATGCTTTAAAAGGTATTTTATTTTACCTTACTCCTTGTTTAAAGTTTTTTATGTTTTAAAATCGTTTTATTAGTTTGTCTACTTTATTTAGCCACCTTATAATTATATTCTAATTAATATGTCTAGCAACTGATAGCAAGGATCTAGTATGGTATCTAATAATATATAAAGTTAAGACGATTTTCCCCTGTACGTTCTCGAAGAACAGGAAACTAACCATATGCATCACAGGCTACTAAACTCACCATTACATTACGCTTATTCCCTCGATCGAGAATTTTTTCATCCCTACGCCAAGCCGTGGTCTCCACGGGACACATAAAATGATATATTATAGTTGCTTTCCTCTCATTAGAATGAAAGCAGCATTCGCTGTCAGTGATTCTTGCTTCGTGAAACAGCTCACCAGAAGTAGTGACGATGTCTATTATATCTAGCATCAAAGTCGCCTTGGACAAAACATTCAGACCGTATAGAGATGTATACATCTTCTAACTGTTCTTTTACATGGCTTTTGATTTCAATTCTTAATAGAGCAAACTATTTATTTTTACTAATGGGTCACTACATCAAGGTCCGGGGGTCACTCGAAGATCAGGCTTAAAGAGATCGTCAGGTGGACGATGATCGACAACAGGACCGGAAAAAATGGGTGGGATGATTAGAAGATTACTTAAAAGAAATTAATTATCCGAGAGGAGGACTCAAAAAGTGTTTTTTACATTAGACTTGATGACGACCATGGTGTAGTCGGTTGGGAAGCAAACTCGTGGTAACTTGTTCCACAGATGAGGCGTTCTTCCTTGCATTCAATATGTATGTATGTGCGTTCACAATTGGTTAAGAACCTCTGCCCCAGAAGTTCTCTTAGTCAATGTCTTACTGATATATGGATGTATACTCTACAATATGTTTTTTCTATCATTGCTACCAGGTGTTGTCCTGGGGCATGGACCACACAATAGAAGTGATAAAATGTGCATGTAAAATATTTCTTTTAAAGCCTCGCTCTTAATATATCTCTTTGTCTATCTCTCTTTCTCTATCCACCTTCACTTCTACTGCGCCCTCATCTCTCAATTTCTATTCTACCCCACCAGCTTGCATTCCTACACTAACTACCAATTGTGGTGCTGTATTATTACATAGACCTACTATATATTCGATATTGAACACTTTAGGATTCAGTATTTACCACAAATCAAATGTAATAGTTAACACGAAGTTAACTGTTATCCCAGTAAAATTATCTATATAGCGAAAATGAGGAACGAGTATTTAAATTGACTTCTTCAATAGCATATTTTAGCTAATTGTGTCGAGGAAAAGTTTAGTTTTGCCTTTGGTTTTACATCATTTAAACACTTTGAGATTTTTTATATCGAAATCAATCATTTTGGTAAAAGGTGTTATTCTTCTAGTGCGAAATATCAAAATATGTTTATAGATTAATTTGTTTTATAAGCATATACCTAGTAAACAAATAGTCTGCATATGATGAATTCTATTTAACCCCTAGATGATGCATTGACCGGTACGACCACTTCAGGTCAGAATGTACCTAAGAGTAGTTGCAACTAAGGAGTGACTCAATACTACCCAAAACTTTTAAGTAGCGGATCTCACTGTCAAATGGAATTTAAGTTTATACATTGGAAAGGGTTGTGGGAGATAGTGGTTGAGTAGTAGGGAAAGTGTGGGGCATTTTAATAAATGTATAAAGGGCTTTTAATTACAGATTTGCTGTGGGGCGTGGTGGGGTAAAAGCCTTGCACAAGGGTGTCTGAGCCAGTTCAATGTCCTGCCCATGACCAATCGAGAAAAGAATCAACAAGGGGGTCTTATTAACCAACAGCACAACAAAAACTCGTCTAGCTACAACCACTTTAAATCAATTCCATTTCTTCCTCTGTGTACCTAAAACTAAACGGAGCTTCAACGAGCAAAGTTTAATTCCTAGAACTACCCGTCTATAGAACTCAATACCACGGGACTGCTTCCCGGCTGACTACATGATCGTTTTCAAGTACCATGTTAACAAATTCTTGTTTAGCCGCCCTCCTAAATAATCAAATACTGTCCATTTACAAACATCGTTACCGATCTTCACGGTGTTGTCTCACCATCCACTTGAAAAACTCATTGACCCGTATCCCGGGATGGCCTTTGGGTATTGGTAAGGGGTGACTCACTAGTACAGAAAAGGACTCACAATAATAATAAAAGGCAACATTATAGACCCCATTTGGGAACGAAGCCTGATATGTATTCCTCTTTATTTAGTTAATTATATCGCCTTATGCGGATTAGTATACAGATCAAAGGGGCACGAATGGTTTCGCTCGATTCAAACGGTTAAATACGCGTGAAAATAACAAATCCCTTGTAAAGGGAAGAATAAAAAAGGGATTATCGTCTCTAAGAGGCGAAATCTTTTACACACAAAGATAGTTGAAACCTCAAACGTAGTAAGTGCCGCCCCCCCCCCTAAAAAGAAGTAAACGGGAGGAAAAGAAACACTTACAAGAACGTACATTAAAAGTTAACATTATCCAAGGATCTGTTGTTCACTTGTGGAAGTAAATATGTAGATTAAAGAAGATCAAAGTCGTTTTGAAACGAGATTAATTATTGGCACTTGTAGGGATCATTGGAGCAATCCAATCAGAAGAAGTGATCAAGGAAAACAAAAAAGGATCCTCACTCTATAATGAAGAGCAACGTATATACATATATATATATATATATATATCAATTTCGGAAAGTTCATTTTTTACGAATCTTTAAAATGTTAAACTTCAAGAAAGAGGCAAAATGCCTTAAAAAAAACTATGTGTTAGATGAAGATATTTTTATTAAAATCAAAATCAAAAATACTTCTTTTTTCATCTTGACTTTTTTTATCTAATAATTTCTTTGATACAAGCCTCGTTACACCATTAAGTCCACACACCATCGGACGTCACTTCTACAAGACGAGGAAGGATTGTTACGAAAAAAAAGAAAGTTAATATCTTTTATTTGTCTAAAGCTCTGACGAGGCTTGTTTTATCATATTCGTTTTTTATAAAATTCTATTTCACTAATAAATTACGAGCACTTAATAATAGGGAGTTACTTTCCAATAACCCTGTAAAAGGAGGAATAGTCATGTGTTTCTAAGATTTTTCATTTATGCAGCTCATCATAAGTTTAAAGATCGTTTTCAGACGAAATACTGAAGAAGAACACAAAAAACACTAAATAAGCAACTTACATAGAAGCCTGTTCCTTCTGGGGAAGCGAGGATTGTTTTCTTCTCGTTATCACTCGGCTGTCTTGCTTATATATATATATATATATATATATATATATATATATATATATATATAATATATATATATATATATATATATAATATTTATAAATAAATATTAAATTGTTAATACCTACAGACGCTAGCGTTTCAAGCTTATTGCTCTCATCAGTGCAGGAAAGTAACAATTTCAGACGGTCGGGAGGCGCGAACCCAGTACACAGAGTCAGCCATATCCACTCGGCCAACGGAAACTGTCACGTAATTTAGGGAAATTAAGATCTATATGTACGTAGAAGCGGGCACAGATAGAAGACTAGTCGAGAGTGTTCGACGAACGTATTCGGAACTTTGCATTAGAGCTTTTTGACAGCCTATTTTAAACATCCCCGAAGCGCGCACAGATAGAAGACTATAGATATATAGATATATATATATATTAAACTAAGGATTCTGAAGAAAGGAACCTGTATTTTAACTGGCAATTTTTTTTTACTGTAAATGTTTTCTGGAAGCAATTGTAAAGCTGTTAAGTCGTTTTATTATCGGATGATATAATAATAAAAACTTGTAAATAAATACATTTATAAGCTCTATTTAATTCCAATTGAAATAAAGATTCCCTTGTGAATCAATTTGAACTCCATACATGTATTATTATCATAATCTCTCATATATATCAATCTTGTAACACAAACGTGAGCGAATAAAAAGTCCGTTACAAATATTTAGGGGAACTGCGAAGCAACAAGTCAGACAACTTTCAATTAATTTCCATAATTAGACGATTTTTCTGCTCGGAAATTTTTATCTCGAACTCGGGAATCTGTAAGGAATTTCGAATGGAACCTCTCATGGGTAGTTAGCTTTCGTTCCATCAGTCATGATCGCGTAGAAGTAATTCGTAATTGCGCTCTTGGTATCGCCGGTACTGATAGTGTAACTTTCAGCCTCTACAAGACTGTCACTTAGAACTGATTATTACTTAACCTTTTCATCAGTTGCGCCACAGGTCTTTACAGATTCCCGAGTTCGACATAAAGATTCCTGAGTTCTAGAAGACGCACTTGAAGAAGGTCGGAGATTTTATCGGGCGAAACTTTGTGAGAATAACATCCAAGATGAGAACAGTAGCCCGAATAATCCAGATAATACAAATCATCATCAATCCTCATCTAAAAAAAATTCCGAAACATAATTTTCCCCCGCTTTATTTCATGTCGAATGAAGTAATTAATTTTACCCTTCAGGTTCTTAATATCTCAAATATTAATAAATGGTGTTTGGTTTGGTTGTTTTGTTGTATGGTATATCAACTCATTTTGTGTGATGTAATGCAAATCCAATGATTTTAGTAATATATTTTACGTTTAAATTTCATAATATCTTCAAACATTTACACACGATAGTAATTATTTGTATCCATGAGATTAGGTGTTTTCATTATGGATTTCAGTGTTCGGACTGACTTGTAGTTGTAGGATGGTTTACAAGGGTGAAACATGCTGCCCCCTCAGAGTAAGGGTGGGAAAACATCGAAAAGCAGTAACTAGAGGGGATACGGAAAAATCGTGTATAGGCCACCATGTATGGAAGGAGAAGGATGACCATCACCCACTCTGGGAAGAAGTAAAAATAATAAACAGTGAGTCCCACTGGAAAGTGAGGAATCTTAAGGAAACAGCTCACATGCTCGGACATGACAACCTACTGAGCAAAGTTACAAGTTATCTGGAGGTGCTAAGTTCAATCCTGAGCGAAGGCAGCAATACGACGATAAGCAGCAGTAGCAGCAGCAGAACTGAAATCAACAGAGATTCCGAGCGTGACAATACGGGATTGGGTTCGAGGGTCCAGTCAGGCGGTTCCCGAATTCAATACAGGACACCTGTTGAAGGCCGGAGGGAAGAACAACCGAAACGTTGTGAGCATGGGAGCCAAGATGAGGAAGTCAGTCCGAACACTGAAATCCATAATTTATACATGGTGTTCGGTTTGTGTCATGTGGTTAGCTTAGCCAGTACAGTAATTTTCATATCCGAGCTTTATCGGCTATAAGTATCCTGCATAGAATAACCCAACATTCTATTAGCATATCTGCTAGGTAACTATGTGCTTTGAACACCTTGACTGTTTGATTGATTTGTTTTACGGCATATCAACCTTTTTGTCTTATTTAATGCCGAATCTAGTAATTTAAGTAAAAGAGTGTACGCTTAAAGTTCTTGATATCTCAAATATTAATTTATGGAGTGTGCTTTTGTTATTTTGATTGTACGACACATCAATTGTATTCGACTTGTTTTAAGCTAAAACCAGTTATGCTTCATGTTTTTAATATCTTCAAATATGAATTAATGTTGTAAATGTGTGTTTTGTACATGGATGAATTGTAGATTAATTTGTTTTGTAGTCTGTTAATGATAAATAATATTTAACCTATAGGTGAGACCCTGACAGGTACTACCACTCTAGTCCAAAGTTTATCTCGAAGTAATGGTAAATAAAGCTTCCTAATTGGAAACTTACCACCCGATGTCGTTTAGCATCACACCCCATATCACGTAAATTTGAACATACTGCTTTTATTTGTTTTGGCGGCATGTTTGTCCACTTCTTCTAATGGTAATGTTTTAAGATGTATTCATGAGAAAATCTGAATAGCTCAGTTCTTAGAACATGATATCCGCTTGTTTTAGGGGGTATTTCTTATTTAATATTAATGCAATATTTTCCATTTGGAAAAGAAGTGAAGATATTTCATTAACAAATTGCGACAGACACATACACACACTGAAAATTCCCCTTATATGATGAGTGGACTAGCAAATATATGCCCCCTCCGGTCGCATATTTTTGCAAGGCTACTGCATCACCTTTTTCTCCCTCACTGTCTGCGAGAGGGTGTTGCTATTTACTTGTCTAGAATCATATAATTGTGAAAAAAAACTACATACAGTACATAGTTAAAGGAAATTAAATTGTTTTGGACTATTAAAATAATTTCCAACGCTATTGGTAATGTTTCCCCACTATTTTTTTCTGAATTATCGCTTATATTTGAATTCATGTTTGAAGCATGACGTAAATCATAAATCTATGACGTAACACCAAAGCTATAATTATTTTGTTACGAGAATGTTTTAAGATCTTATGTGAGAAATTGCAAATAGCACAGTTGGTGTCCTATTTATTTTTTTGGAATTTATTATTTAGTATTACTAAAAATAAAACAAGGGAAACAAAGCGAGTTTTTTTAATAATATTTTAACCCTCTCCCCCCAAAAAAATGTAAATATGCAAGCTAATATTTCGGACTATCTTTCTATTAGTCCTCCACCCGATAATGTCTCGACTCGTGTAACGCCGGATAAAGACAACTAGTTATTTATGAAAATAAGAACAAAAAAAACTTGAATTAAAAAAACGAAACCAAAATTAAAGTAAAAAAGTCCCGGTAAGGTAGTTTTCTATACAACTCATTAGAATACGCGTATGACTATGGTCAACAGAGGTCCACAAAAAGCTTGTAGCTACCGAAGCAATCAAACAGTTAGAACCTTTGACGGTCAGAAATTGGCAGTCGGTCTTTAACCGCCGCCACCCACAAAATAACTTGGGTGGGGTGAAGGAATGAATGGATGTAACTGACGTCGCGAAGCCGCTGTTTGTCTCCATCAGGAAGCTGGCGAGGCGGAAGGGTAATCGAGCAAGTGTCAGAAGCTTGTGTTCGCCGTCGATTCACGTAGGACGGCGCAGGTGCAGTCTGGTCTTCGACGCACGGCTTATAACTTGGGAAGAGGCGTTAGAGAAGACTGGCGTTTTTCTTTTCTCGTATAAAGAGTAGAATTTGAACAAAATGGTAACGATGTACTAGTGTAAGGGGATGAGGCTGGCGCTCTAACTCTTCCGCTAAACAAAAAGGGTTCACTAGACCAACTCAACCGTTCTCTTGTTTTTTAAGAACCATAAAAACTGATGTTTTTGTTTTTTGGTTTTTTGTTGTTTTTTTTTGCTTATAATCATACGTGGCGGTTTTGTTTATTTGAAATTCTTCTACGGCACATCAACCCTTTTTTGTGTTATTTAATGTCAACAGAATAAAAATGCTCATTTCGTCTGTTTTACTGCATGCCATACATGTTTGGATTTATGGGGTACTGCTGTCACATCTGTGTGAGGTGACGCTTCGGAGCACTCTATTTCGTCCTGAGTACAAAATCGACTTCGCAATTTAGTTAGCGCCAATCACTTTGCTTTGTTACAACTTCTTTCTCACAAAAGAGTCGTTACTAGTCTTTTCATAGTCTATCGTTATTTCTATAGATGGTGCTCGACTGAGCTCCAATCTCTGGTTCCTCCTTATAAGGCATTCATCGCAAAATCTCGTCTTCCTACCACAACTGCAAAGAACTTTCCCTTCTTCCTCTTTCTGCCTAACATTGAACATAATTTCCATGAACATAGTTTTTTTCAAGAACTTCCCGTCTGTGGTACACGTTACAACGGGATTGGTTCCCTATCGACTACAACATGACCATCGTGAAATCCAATGTAAGCATATACTTGCCATAAACCGTCCTCATAAGAAACGAAGTATTGAATCATTCGATTGATCATTTTCAATCATCTCATAATAGTCTTCATCTTTCAACTAACAATCTTATTTAGCCTTATACTCAAATCGCTTTTGGTCTTGGTAAGTGGTAATCCATTAGCATATAACAAGATTTAATGCCACATCACTATGAAATGTTTGTCGAGTCTGTTTTGTGGCATTTAATACCGAAAAACAATATTCAATAACCGTTGTGTACGATTGCTTGAACACAAGATGCTATTTTATATCAATAGCAGCTTAATAGCATTCCTAACGGTATTAATGTCTAAATTATTACAAAAGTTCCGCTAGTATTCGAACCCTGATAAGCCGATCCAATAGTCCACTACAGTATCGATTGTATCACTCACTTTCTATTGTCCATCCTTTCTCTGTGTTTTTTTTTCTTTTCCGATTTTTGTTTCTTTCCTTTTTTTATTTATTTCTCTACTCATTTTATTTTCTCTTTTGTTCTTTTTTCTTTATCTCTTTCTTTTTTCCTCTTTATTTCTTTTCATTACTTACCTTTTATTTCCTTCTTTATTTTCTTTTTATATGTATGTCGCTAACCGTTATTCTATATATTTTAGTAATGTGTCACGATTTATCAATTATAAAGACCACTCGCCAATAAGGGTCGATCGGATGGATAATTTCTCTGTTGAATGATTAAGAATTTTATGAGATGATTGAAACTGATGAATTGAATGAATAAAATTTTATTATTTAGAGAACTGTTTATTGACATGTATTTTTTGGCACTGTTCTTTTAAAAACGGCCATGTTGTAGCCAACACGGAAGCAATCTCGTGTTAAGTAAAAATCCTTCCAAAGATAAACTCACCCATAAATTATTTTTTGAACGTGACAAAAGAAGTCTTCAAGGACTGCCTGCATAGAAAATTATTTACTGGCTAGAGTTTTAAACTCTTAGCGGCCATAGAACTCACGCGAACCGACAACTTTTACCTTCCTTTTTCATTCTTTGAATCAGTCTCTCGTTCTTTGATCTAACCTCCTTTTCTTGTTATCTTTTTTCTTTGTTCTTTCGATTTTTCTCTTTTTCTTTTCCGTTTCCTCCTTTTCTACTTTCTATTTTTCCATCCTTTCTCTTTTTTCTTTCTTTCTATTATTTTTTTCTATACGTTATTTAGTTTTCTCTTTTGTTCCTTAACGTTTATTTCTTTCTATTGTCCCTTTCTTTTCTTTCTGTCTTTCTTTATTTCATTCATTCTTTCCTTCTTTTTCTGTCTTTTAATTTTCTTCCTCGCTCTTCCTTTTCCCCTTTCTCTCTTTCTTTTCTTTTTTTATTTTCTTGCTTTACTTACTCTCTTTCGCTTTCTTTGTTTCTTTCTTTCATTCTTCTCTTCTCTTCTTTTTCTGCCATTCTTTTCTTTCTTGTTTGCCTGTTTATGTTTTTCTTTCATATTTATTTATTTCTATTTTTCTTTCGTGCCTCTTTCTTTTACTTACTATTTCTTTTTATTCTTCTTTTTCTTTCTCTTTTTCTTTCTATATCTTTCTTTCTATCTTTTCTTATTTTCTCTTTTTTTATTTATTACCTTTTCCTTTTGTTATTATTTATTTATTTTGTATTTTCTAAATTTCTATTTATCTTTGTATTCTTCCTTTCTCTATATTTCACTTTCTCCTTGCTATAACTTTAATTTCCTTTTCGTTCTATCTTTCCTTTTTTTCACTTTTTCCCATCTTTGCTTATTTCATTTTTCTTTCTTCGTTTATCTTTTCCCGTTTTTCTTTCTTTTCTTTAGCTTTTATTATATTTGTTTTCTTCCTCCTTTTTCTTTCTTTCTTTCGTTCTTATCTTCCCTTTCCTCCATTCTTCCTTTTTCTATTCATTTCCACTTTCCTTTTTCATTCCCTTTTGTTTTAATTTTTTCTTTACTTATTAATTTTTTCTTCTTTCTTTCGTTTATTTCTCGTGTTTCTTTCTGTTAAATACTTGTCGGTAGCTCAGCCAGTAATCATTTTGTTGAATTACGCTCGCAGGGTGATTTATCATGTAAACAGGGTGCATCGTAGACTCGGGGTCAACAGAGTTAAGCCAGTTCACCCTTTGCCTCAATCGGCTTGAATATGAAATAAAACGAGGTGTGCGAGAAGATGATATCAGTCAGTAATGACGGAAAACCAGAACGATGAGACATGTTTTGAATTCCTAAAATTTGGTTTGAACGAAGTGATGCACTTCTTATTGTCTCCTTCTGTCCGCCTTTCATTGCCCTCTCTTGTTACTTTACAGCCAAAATACGAACTGGGCTAGATGAACTCATCTCTTGCTATAAGAATGTGTTTATTCATTAATTAAATAACGTATATGTCTGTGGTTGCAGACCCGACTTTTGATTGCAGTGCGAGATCGTCGACCGTCAGTACGACAGAGATTATCGACCGTTAAAACAACAAGAGATGTCGACCAAAAAGATGATAGAGATTGTCGACCATCTAGATCATATATATTTTCGACCACCAGGACGATAGAGACTGTCGACCGTTTGGAAGATATACATTGTCGACCATCAGAACGATAGAGATTGTCGACCGTTACGACAATAGAGATTATCGACCATCAGGATAATACAGATTGTCGACCCTAAGAACGATAGAGATTATCGACCGTTAGGACGATGGAGATTGTCGACCGTAAAGACGATAGAGACTGTCAACCGTTACGACGATAGAGATTGTCGACCATTAGGATGATATAGATTGTCGACCGTAAGGACGATAGACATTGTCGACCATCAGGATGATAGACATTGTCGACCCTTAGGATGATAGAAGTTGTCAACCGTTAAGACGATAAAGATTGTCGACCGTTAGGCCGAAAGAGATTATCGACCATCAGGACGATAGAGATTATCGACCCCTAGGTCGATAGAAATTGTCGACCATCAGGACGATTGAGACTGTCAACCGTTAGGACGATAAAGATGTTTGACCATCAAGATTATAGAGATTGTCGACCGTTATGACGATAGAAATTGTCGATCATCATGACGATAAGGATTATCGATCCCTAGGACGATAGAAATTGTAGACCATCATGACGATAGACATTGTCGACCATCCGGACAATAGAGATTGTCGAGCATCAAGATTATAGAGATTGTCGACCGTTAGGACAATAGAGATTGTAGACCCTTAGGACAATAGAGATTGTGGAGCGTTAAGACGATAGAGATTGTCGACCGTAATGACAATAGAGATTATGGATCGTTAGGTCGATAGAGATTGTCGATCGTTAGGACGATAGAGATTGTCGACGATCAGGATTATAGAGATTGTCGACCGTAAGGAAAGTAGAGATTGTCGACTATCAGGATGATAGCGATTATCGACCATCAGGACGATAGAAATTGTCGACTAGCAGGACGATAGAGATTGTCGACCGTAAGGATGATAGAGATTGTCGACCATTAGGATTATAAAGATTATCGACCGTTAGGATAATAGAGATTGTCGACTGTAATGACGATAGAGATTATTGACCGTGAGGACGATAGAGATTGCTGACCATCAGGATGATAGTGATTGTCGACTGTTAGGACGAAAGATGTTGTTCACTGTTAAGACGATAGACATTGTCGACCGTTAGGACAATAAAGATGATCGACTATAGAGATCATTGACTCTTAGTACGATAAAGATTGTCGACCATTAGGATGATAGAGAGTATCGATTTTCAGGACGATGGAGATTGTCGACCGTAAAGACGATAGAGATTGTCGACCGTCAAAAAGATCACTTTGTAGACACGTTTACATCGGGAAGCCATGTATGTCTTTTGATTAAATGGTAAACTGTATTATAGGTGGCTCGTCAACTGGAGGTCGAAAATCCCATGCACACTTGCTTACATAACATGCTTTTACCTCTTTTCTATCGTGTGGTTGCGAATTTAAAGTAGGGTGGAACATACATGTTTATACTTTCTTTTCTGTGCATTGCTCTGTTAATTTTTTTTTTACTTTTATTTGTTTTATTGTTATACATTTTGATAAACTTTCCTTATTTATTTAGTCTCTCCTATTCACCTTTTCTTTATTGTTCTTTTTTACTTGCCTCCCCACGAAAGCAGAGTTAGACACATGAGCACTCTGGATAAGTACAAAAAATTGTCTCTATCTAGAATTATCTTTTATTTACCGACCGAGTACAGAAAAAACATTACGTGCAGCTCACAACATATACTACACTACTTTTATTTATTTATTTCTATATTCATGTACCGATTTTTATATCTTTTTACTTCTTTACCAGTGTTGCGATGCCGTAATAAATGACGTAAAAAGATTCATATCGATGTCTGAAATAAAATGTATTTGCATCCTTCAGAGAATAGCCCCATTAAAAAAAAGACTCGCCGCCACAAAAAAAAAAGAAAATACGGATTGAAGTAAAAACGTGTCATTGATTACTTAAAAGGATTCAATCGATTCTTGTTATTTAATATTTACATAAAAAGATCCTCTACATAAACTCTACATAAACTCATGCATATAAATGTCAACCATTCTGCGAGGCGTTCTACAGTAGCGTTTATTGAGCATTTTGTACAGGCTAACCTTAAAACTTACCTAACGCTAACCCCAATCTTAACCTAACCATTTAACCGCCGCATATGAAAACAGAAAACACAAAGGTAGATCATTCGCGAGTGTACGCACTGCGCATGACTGGCGGGGCTATATTTTTGAAAATCTCATTTTCTCCTATACGTGACTGGTTTCTTCTACACAAGAAAAAAAAATATATATATATTTCTCAGGTTCATGTAATTTATTGTTGTTGTGTAACTCATTGGATATTAATTAACCTATCAAGAATTAGGCAAAAACATCATGGCTATATAAATATTTTAGAGCTAGATATTGTTCACAGTAAATTTTCTGATTTATGATAATGTTTTAAACATCATGGAAAAGGCATAGTGCATCTATATGACATTATTATGCCACGTAATGCACACAACATATTAAACACCAACCAGATATATCTAATTGAAATCAAGATTCTAAAAGAATATCTTACCTTAAAGACATCAGGATGAACCTCAGATTAGTATAAATAAACATTGGTTGTGTCAAATAATGGTAAAATTCAAAACAAAAATGATACTGAGAATAAGAAGTAATACAAATATTAAGACTAATTAGAGAGAAAGAGAGACTTCTGCAAACATATGCTTCATCGCTATCTTACTTTTTCATGTCGACCACTTATTTCCACTCATTACGCCTGAACTCCATATTCCTTATCGCCTTATAGATGCTGTTTTTCTTTATCTCCACGGCGGCATTATTACTGTGCGTAACAGAATATATATATATATATATATATATATATATATATATATATATTTATATATATATGTATAAATATATATATACATATTATACACACACAGATACACACATACACACACACACACACATATATATATATATATATATATATATATATGTAATTATTTAATAATAAACATTTACTTATTATCCACATACGGATACGTTTCATCCTTGCAAAGTTTTTAGTGTGGAAATAACTGTGAAAAGCTGTCGCACGATTCGAACCCCAGAATATATATATATATATATATATATATATATACGTAATGTAACGTAATGTAAAATGAAAAAGAAAAGCCAAAAACTATGAGATTTATGTATTCATTAACGTTTCGTCTTTATTCTAAGACTTCCTCAGGATGAAGAAAACAATGTAGAAAAATAATACAGAATGTTAATTTTGATTTGTCAGAAAGTGTCTAGACTTTGGCATGGTTGTTGACGTGAACAAGAAGAGAATAACGAACATAATTTTGGTTGTAGCGTTATCAGCAGTGGTGTCATTTGAAAGAGACGGGCCACTGCTGATAACGTAATAAAAATCATGATTTGTATACTCTGCTTGGCAGTTTCTGACAAATCAAAATAAATATTCTGTATGATTTTTTCTGCACTGTGTTCTTCATCATGAGGACTTATTCAATAAAGATCAAACGTTGATGAATACATACATCACATAGTTTTGTATATATATATATATATATATATATATATATATATATATATATATATATATATATATATTTTGTACTGTGATGCGTATATGAAAGTAATTCATGGACACGTGTGTCTGGCTAACAAGTGTCATCAGTATGGCTAACTTGGAAAATAATCGAACCTTTCATATCAGTGTCTATATGTTGGAGTTTTACAACCGGACTATTGACCTGTACCACCGGACCTTGCCCGAAAATATGTAAAACTCCAGACTGTAGACATTGATATCGAAGGTTCGATCCTTGTTTTTATAAATTCTCATGATGATTTATCTTTAAAAACAAAAACCAATATATATATATATATATATATATATATATATATATATATATATATATATATATATATATATATATATCAAATGGTCCACGAAAAAAATATAAGGATCTCTACTCTATAATAAAGGACGACGTAATATATATATATATATATATATATATATATATATATATATATATATATATATATATATATATATATATATATATATATATAATAGTATCTATGTGTGTATATGTTCGCCTGATCTTTGTGGCTTATGTTCACCCAAACCGCTGGACAGAATTGCTTGACAATTGGCATGTCGACTACTGACTTCTCAGTGAAGGTCATAGGCTATATAAGAAACATATCACTTCAACGCTGGGAGTCCTCGCGGGGCACAAGCCCCCTCACTTAAAGCTGTTTTTCCTTAGATTCAAATGCAATTTAAACCAAAAATGATGTATATTCCCAAAATTTCAGAAAATATTGATAAAATTAAGATGGTCCCCAGGAGCAGAATCACTGAAAACTGTTTTCCCTTTGATTCAAATGAAATATTATATATATATATATATATATATATATATATATATATATATATATATATATAATCAAGGAGAACACCTCTCTGTCTGTGCATGTTGTCTCTAAAACCGAAGACATACTAGAAAGTGTACTTTCAATATAATTGTATTCACATGCCCAATTTGCAGGTGAACATATTGGAATTATTTTTACATTTCTGGCTGTTTCTTAACGAAGCTAATGACAATTTTCAAACATGTTACACAATGAAATTAATCTATTTATTAGCTTAGTTTAAGAGTACTAACATATATCTGAATAGCACGGTGAGTAAGATATCAAGCTGACAGCATGAAGGTTGCTGTTGAAGTAAACTCTTCCTACGATGATGTTGCATATGATGCTATCCGACACTCTTACCTGGGCAACACCGGGTATCTCTGCTAGTATATATATATATATATATATATATATATATATATATATATATATATATATATATATATATATATATATATATATATATAATGGACTCTCCCGTCGATTTCGACGTATGAGTGCCCGCGCGTGAATTTGTAATTGCAAGGGTTGCGCAATCACCAACAACCGCTCTCCTTAGTCGGCATTGCTTGATTCCAATGGCAAGTAGTAATACAAGACGACTGGAAACAATGCCGATATAAGCAGAGAGCACATACAGCACCTGGTATTCCCAAATGGTCACCCATTTAGTACTGGCCAGGCTCGACGCCGCTAACTTCGGTGATCTAACAGGAACCGGTGTGTCAACGTGATTGTGCCATATATATATAAATATATATATATATATATATATATATATATATATATATATATATATGTGTAACAAAATCATCCACGACACACACACACACACACACACACACACACACATATATATATATATATATATATATATATAAGGAATTATATAAGAATATACTTTCCAAGTATCCCCTGTAGATCATTTCATTAAAATGAGAAAATATGGTAAAAGATAAGGTAACAAGATAAAAGGAAAGAACAAGGAGTGTCTTTCATTTTTTCATAATATCTCTTCGTATACCGCTCAATTATTAGTGTTATTCATATATAGTTGCTTATATTTACTTGTGGATTTTCTGCCTCTGATCAAAATGAAGTGTTTTATGCCGAAGTTTTGTGGTATTTTTGAAGGAAAGATAATTCTATATAAAAAGTTGTGTCTCGGATCTCATTCAACAACAAGGCTTGCGCACTAAAATCAAAGATGGCGACTTGTAGATGTTTTTTTAGAACGCGTATATTTTGGGTGAAATACGTAAAAGTAAGTCAGTTTTTTTTTTTCATTTCTGAAGATTCATCATATCTATCCGATTTACATTTAGTAAACTGTCAACCCATGTTTTTTATTGTATAGCGGTTGTTATTTTTAAAATAAAGACCAATTTGCTTGATACGAGAGTTTGAGATTTGTCGGAAACGATATCACATGCTCTGTTATACTAATGTTGAGTTAATTAACGTTTGTTTCACTAAAGCTGTTTATAAATACGTTAATTACACAAAATACATACTAAAATATTCGTCAATTTCGATATTCATTTATATTTGTAAAACCTTTTGTTTTAATTCCTCTAATTAGATGCAATTTGCAATTAACTCGCCCAGATACCCATCTCTTACTAAGTTATTATATATATCACTCTCATCATCTCTTACTGTATGTTGTTTGACATCCGCTCTTATTTTATATGGCATCTATCACTCTCGCTCCAATATATCTCTATTTTCTTTCTCTCCTGCTTTCTGTTTTTAGTAAACAGTTGAAGGTAATAAATAATTGAAATAATACAAAAGTTTGGAATAGTAAATTATAATAAAAATATAACAACAAATAGTAATATTATTTAACCGTTAGCCGTAGATAGAAGAGAACGAAAGAAGGTGAGGGGTGGGGGAATAAATAGCGAACAAGTAAAACTAAGTTTAGATTTAGCCTTTCTATTTATTTATTTTTTAATTGACTTTGACAATTTCATTTTATCCTTATTCAAACAACCTAACCCAAGCTACATGTGTGACTTAACGGGTCACATTGCAAAGTTCCGAATACGTTCGTCGAACACTCTCAACTAATCTTCTATCTGCGCCTTCTTCTAGGTACATATAGATCTTAATTCCCTTAAATAGTTTGGCCGAGTGGATATGGCGACTGCTTGCAGATTCTAGACTGACTCTGGGAACAGGGTTCGCGCCTCCCGAAATGTTTACTTTCCTGCACTGATGAGAGCAATAAGCTTGAAACGCTATCGTCTGTAGGTATTAATAATTTCATATTTATTTATAAATATTATATATATATATATATATATATATATATATATATATATATATATATATATATATATATATATATATATATATGTTAGTCTAGCTGCAATTAAATGATGTTATCCAGCGAAACAGTCTGTCTGTGGATTATTACATACTTCTTCGGTTGAGCAGTTTCCTTAATGATACTGCCACTAGTAATACAAAGCTCTTTGTAAATAAATAATTGTGGGCAATGTGTATACAAGGCATTAAGATATCACTTGAAAACAGCGTCCGCCTCGTAGTCAAGGTAGAATTAGTCGTAGGTTCGATCCTGGCATGGGGCGGGTGCTAATCTAGCCCCACTGAAGAGCTGGTATTTAGCGAAATAGTCTCTCTCTCTCTCTCTCTCTCTCTCTATATATATATATATATATATATATATATATATATATATATATATATATATATATATATATATATATATATATATACAGGGTGTTTCAAAAGTCTTGGGAACATTACAAATGCGTATATCTCATGAACTATTCCAGGTAGAAAAATGAAACTGGTGCCATTTTAAAGCTTGTTTAATCAAGTTTTTGGTCATACTAATGATTTTCGTGTTATCTTTCCAGGTGCAGTAATGGCGTTCTCTAAACAAGACAAGGCATTTTGCGTCCTCCAATTTGCAAAGACTGAATCGTGGACATGTGTTCAGCGTGCATTTCGCAGGAAATTTAAAAAAGAAGCCCCTGAAAAGAAATCCATTGTCAGATGGCATGCTAAATTTGTGAAAGATGGGTGTTTGTGCTCAAGTAAGCGAACAGGTCGCCCTTCAACTTCAGAAGATGCAGTTGAGTAAGTTCGGACAGCCTTTCAGCGGAGACCCCGTAAATCAGTGAGAAGAGCCAGCAGGGAACTTCAGCTTGCTCCAGCAACTGTCTGGCGTGTCTTAAGGAAACGACTGCAAATGGTACCTTACAAGCTAAAGTTGGTCCAAAAGTTGAAGGACACTGATAAGCCACTTCGCCGTGACTTTTGCATTGCAATGCAAGAGAAGTTGGAAGATAACGGCTTTGATGACCGGCTTGTTTTTAGCGATGAGGCGACCTTCCATCTGAATGGCAAAGTTAACAAGCATAACACTCGCATATGGGGTACTGAGAATCCTCATGAACTTCTTGAGCACGAGCGAGATTCACCAAAAGTGAACGTGTTTTGTGCAATTTCCAAGAAAGGTGTCTATGGACCGTTCTTCTTTGAAGAGGCAACTATCACTGGTGAATCCTATCTCAACATGCTGGAAGACTGGTTAATGGCTCAGTTGGAACAAGCAGAATCTGATGACTTCATTTTTCAACAGGATGGTGCACCACCACACTGAGGTCTTAGAGTAAGGCAGTTTCTTAACACAAGGCTGCCTGGTAGATGGATTGGGAGATCTGGGCGAGGTGATGACGTTCTCATGCCCTGGCCTCCTAGGTCTCCAGATCTTACCCCGTGTGACTTTTTCCTTTGTGGCTTTGTCAAGCAACAAGTCTATGTGCCGCCCCTTCCAAGAGATATTGACGAACTAAAGGCTCGAGTAACGGCAGTTGTGGGAACCATTGACGTCAAGATGCTGGAACGCGTTTGGCAGGAAATGGACTATCGACTAGATGTCTGCCGTGTGACGAATGGTGCTCATATTGAGCAACTTTGAAGATTCCCCACAAAACTTGAAACTTTAACCTTTCCAACGGTACCAATTTCATTTTTCAACTCCTAATAGTTTTTGAGTTATTAAAAATCGTTATGTTCCCAAGACTTTTGAAACACCCTGTATATATATATATATATATATATATATATATATATATATATATATATATATATATATATATACGAAAGTTTAACATATCATTTTCTTATGGTGAAACGAATATCCACGGAATAGAAACCTACATAATTCATTCATTTGCCCGTACATCCGTTTCGTGTCGATACTTTTTGTCTGTTTCCTTCTAACTGGTTGAGTCGCCATATTGTCAGGCCAATGAAGCAGACATATTGCTTGTTAAACACTTGGCACTGTCCGTCTCATTCTCATCATTTACAGTTGACGTTGCTCTTGTTGCTGCGATGCCCCTTAGACTCCATCTACAATATCCCATCAACGTGTGGGTAGGGTAGCCGAGCGGAGGTTAGAAAACGAAGAAGCGTCTGAAAGTTCGGGGTGGAAGTAGGGATGATTCGGTGTAGAAAAAGGTTAGAAAACAACGACTCGAAAGTGAAAATATCGTTGTTTTGTTGATGTTATTAGTTCGTGGTAACTTTTGGCAACTGTTCCGGCGACCAGGTCCGGTTTTGTTTATTCTTCCATTCATCAAACTCATTTATTCTTTCTCTTTTCTTTCTCCCTCTCTTTCTTTCCTTCTTCCTTTCTTTATTCTGTATTTCTTTCCTTGTCTATTTCTTTCATCTATACTCGCTTTTTATCAAGAAAAACGCCCCTTAGTCCTTTGGCTAGGAGCAAAGTGTAGTATCTGTTTTTGTGTTTTGTTTTGTTATTTCCAACTCCTCGCTGTAAATGAACTTGTATAGACACATATTTATGAATAACATTTAAATTTGCAAACACTTTGGGGATATTTTAAGTAGGAATAAGATGGAGTACGTTTGCCACATCTGAGGAGATGCCACACAGAATACTCTCTCCTGCCTTGACAAAGTACACAACCGACTTCGAATCTAGTGGAGTGGTGATCTCTTCTCTTTTCTACAGTAACTTTCTTGCAGAAGACATGTTGCTAGTATTTATCTGCTCCATCGTTATTTTCATGGTAGGTTCTCGACTGAGTTCCAATCTATGGTTCTACCCTGTAAAAATATTCACAACAAAAACTCGTCTAGTTACAACCACTGTAAATAATTTTTCTTTCTCCATCTGTGTACCTAACACCAAAACGGAACTTCCATAAACAACATTTCTTTTTAAGAACTACTCGTATGTAGAACACAATTCCGCGGGGTTGCTTCCCAGTTGACTACAACATAGTCGTTTTCTTGTTGCGCTGTCCTCTTAAATAATCAAATTCTGCCCATTTACTAATATTCGTACCGATATTCTCGGTTTTGTCTCACCGTCCACCTGTCAAACTCATGAACCCTTACCCTCTAGTGACCTTTCGGATTTGATAAGCCGTAGTTCATTAGTAAAAAATAAAAAAGGATGCCCTCTAGAGTAAATGTGGTATTGTAGTAACCCCGATGATTCTAACCAAGAGTATGATATTCACATATGTTATCGTACACAAAACGATGACAAACGACTCGTATTTTATATACACTTTTTAAGGCCTTGTGCCTAACTTGTTAATTCTATTTTTAGCTTATACCAAATGAATAATGCAAAGTGTAGTATCTGTTCTGATACTAAACTTTATCGTTTGTCTTCCATCAGTAAGCGCAGAATCCTTCTAGATTGACGCTATTTTTAGTTTTGGTCTGACCCTTTTTGAGGGCTAGGTTTTTCCCCCACATTAAAAATTGGCCTTGTGTCTAATACTGCCCTCGTGGAAAAGTAAGTAAATAGGGACTCTTTCTTTTTTAAGGGGTATACATTTTTTCTTTCTTTTCATTTGTTCTTTTTTTTATCGCAACATTATCTCGTTCATTCCTCCTCTCTTTGCTACTATTTATTTTAGAAGATTCTTCATTTCCCTATTATTTATTTGAGAAGATTCTTCATTTCACTATTATTTATTTTAGAAGATGTTTCATTTCCCTATTGTTTATTTGAGAAGATTCTTCATTTCCTTATTATTAATTTGAGAAGATTCTTCATTTCCCTATTGTTTATTTGAGAAGATTCTTCATTTCCCTATTGTTTATTTGAGAAGATTCTTCATTTCCCTAATGTTTATTTGAGAAGATTCTTCATTTCCCTATTGTTTATTTGAGAAGATTCTTCATTTCCCTATTATTTATTTGAGAAGATTCTTCATTTCCCTATTATTTATTTTAGAAGATTCTTCATTTCCCTATTGTTTATTTGAGAAGATTCTTCATTTCCCTAATGTTTATTTGAGAAGATTCTTCATTTCCCTATTGTTTATTTGAGAAGATTCTTCATTTCCCTATTATTTATTTTAGAGGATTCTTCATTTCCCTATTATTTATTTGAGAAAATTCTTCATTTCCCTATTGTTTATTTGAGAAAGTTTTTCATTTCACTATTATTTATTTCAGACATTTCTTCATTTCCCTATTATTTATTTGAGAAGATTCTTCATTTCACTATTATTTATTTTAGTAGATTCTTCATTTCCTTATTATTTATTTGAGAAAATTGTTCATTTCCCTATTGTTTATTTGAGAATATTCTTCATTTTTTCTATTATTTATTTTAGTAGATTCTTCATTTCTTTATTATTTATTTGAGAAGATTCTTCATTAACCTATTGTTTATTTGAGAAGATTCTTCATTTCCCTATTGTTTATTTGAGAAGACTCTTCATTTCCCTATTATTTATTTGAGAAGATTCTTCATTTCCCTATTGTTTATTTGAGAAGATTCTTCATTTACTATTGTTTATTTGAGAAGATTCTTCATTTCCCTATTGTTTATATGAGAAGATTCTTCATTTCCTATTGTTTATTTGAGAAGATTCTTCATTACCCTATTGTTTATTTGATAAGATTCTTCATTTCCTATTGTTTATTTGAGAAGATTCTTCATTTCCCTATCACTTATTTGAGAAGATTCTTCATTTCCCTATTGTTTATTTGAGAAGATTCTTCATTTCCCTATTGTTTATTTGAGAAGATTCTTCATTTCCCTATTATTTATTTGAGAAGATTCTTCATTTCCCTATTGTTTATTTGAGAAGATTCTTCATTTCCCTATTATTTATTTTAGAGGATTCTTCATTTCCCTATTATTTATTTGAGAAAATTCTTCATTTCCCTATTGTTTATTTGAGAAAGTTTTTCATTTCACTATTATTTATTTAAGAAGATTCTTCATTGTCTTATTATTTATTTTAGAAGATTCTTCATTTCCCTATTGTTTATTTGAGAAGATTCTTCGTTGCGTAATTATTTTCTTAATTTGATGCTTTCTTGCTGATTTTCTTTATTAAAAAAAAATTATGTCAACCCGAAACAAGAACAAAGTCACTTAGACGTAAGGGGCCACTGTTAATCAGAAGCCCTACCTACAGGGGAATCCTAAGTGGGGAGTTCTGCAGCTAGATGTTTATTCACATTACATTTAGATTTCTGCATGTTGCTACAGTCGGGGAAACAGGGAACAGGGAGAGAATTTCAAAGGCAAACGGTTCAAGGAAAGAGGATATAAGAGTAGAAAGCTTCCCAGCATCTTAGGACGTCTACAGTGAAGGGGTGTGATTTTGCTGATTGTCGAGTTGGTCAGGTGAATTTACGTTAAGGGGGCACAAGTACAGCAAGTTCGTCGGAGCAAATTCTTATGAAGCATTTTTATGGGCAGATTCATCCATTTTCCTTTTTTTTCCTATATTTTATTCTTTATTTCTTTTGTATAGGAGGGTTCGACTTTCTTTTTCTTTCTTTCATTTTTACGGCAGATTCGTTCTTTCACTAGCGATTTTTCCTTTTTTCTTTTTTTTTATCTGTGTTTCTTTCTCTTGTGAGATTGTTTTCTTTGACTTGTTCTCGCTTCATTTTCTTCTCTCTTTTTGTCTTTTGGGCGATGTTTCTTTTCACTGGAATGTTCTTGATTTTTGTCTTTCTGCCTTTCACTTGTTCTTTCTTTCTTTTCTTTCTATCTTTGTGGAGATTCTTCGTTTCGCCATTTAAAAATCTATCATTTCTTTCTTCTGACAGATACATCCTTTTCCGAAAGTCGTTTTCTTTCCTCCTTTTTCTGAGGAAATTCTTCTGTCACTATTTTTTGTCTTCCTTTTCATTCCTTGGACGATTATTCGTTTCACTTTTTTTTTTAAAAAACATTATTTCTTTTTAACTTTGACGGCGATTATTGCTTCAACTGGTGATTTCTTTATTTCCTTCTTTCCTTCGTATATTGGGGAGATTTTCTTCCTGCACGTGTTCTTTCTTTCTGAGATTATTCCTTTCAGTATTTCTTATGTTTATTTCTCCTTTCTTTCCATCGTTCTTCCCTTAGTTTTTGTTTTCCTTCTTTTATTACCCCTCTCTCTTTCTTTTTTTCTTTCCTTTTGATTTTTCAAATGAGCAAACTATTATTATTTATTATTGCACTTAATATTTACTAGCAGGAAAAACCGACGTTACTCGGGATTGAATGCGAATCACTACAATGTACTTGTTAACTATTGTGATACAATGAAGGCCGCGAGGATAGGAAGTGACTCATCGACAGAGACAAAAAAAAATTTGGGAGTGGTCGGTTTCCATTGTTCAGGACAGGTGACTCAGAAAAGAATAGCGGACACGACATTTAGGAGTGACAAAGTTTTACGAAAGTCTGACGACAGTAAGGTAAGTTAGTTTTACGACAGTTTGACGACAGTAAGGTTTATGGCAAAATAGTTAACGAGTTTGGGTTTCGGAGAGAAGCCGAGCAGTTAGGGATCGAACCTCCGCAGAGAGCGGATCGGACCGGAAAACGATGAGATGAGCTGACGACTTGAGCAACGACAATGGGGCTCTTGACAGTCCGCGACGGTGTCACACACACTCATAATTCCAACTAAATTATACACTACGTATATGTGTTCATGTTTTTCATCGAGAGTTGTGTTTCTTTTATTTAACTTGTGAACCAGTGTTGTGCCATCGACAATTCGTCAGTGGATAGACGACTCGGCTAGACGATGAAGACAAGAAAAAGACCATCGACACACAACGTTGGGGTTGACGGTCTTTGAGTGGGGCAACATGGTTCTACACTATGCGCATAACACCATATTGCTCTCGTTGTTTTTACTATCTCTTCCTCTCGTTTCGCAACCTGATAGAGTCAGAAGAAGCTGAAATATTAACAAAAACTCTCTGAATTAGTGTCTAATACATATGGTATACAATTCATTAAACTCGGATATATGTTTTAAGTTTTGATGAAGGTCTGTGAACATGGGTCACTCAGAAGTGAGGACACGTAGATATTCGGCATATAGAGAGAGAAGTAAAGATTTGAGACCAATTCTATCGTCTTCCGAGGAGAATTTAATACATATGATATAAATTCCATCAAAATAGGATATATTTGAAGTTTTAAAAGGAAGTGCGGCCCCCGTAGCTCTCTTAAGTGAGGAGGGGATTTCCAGATTCGTGACCACTTCTATTGCCTTCCAAAGAAATTTGTATACATATTATTTAAATTTCATAGAAATGGAATATATTTAGAGTTTTAATGGAGTCATTACCTCATAAACTCCTTTGGGTGATATTAGAGATTCGGGAACACTTCGATTGTCTTACCCTGTAATTTTACATGAGAATACACTTTTAAATTTTATATGCATTCTCTAACTTTTTTCTTTCTATAGTCGACGCACAAACATCATATTCATACACACAGACATTGATGCTTATATATATAGAAGATATTTTTCATAAAGCTCTATATAATAAGATGTTCAGCCGTTTATATGTACACATATTGCTGCCATTGACTCGCTCCATATCTCTCTCTATATATAAAGTAGCGTATGTATATATCTCTCTATATAAAGTTAGGTGTGTGTATTTGCTTGTATATATATATATATATATATATAATAATATTTATAAATAAATATTAATTATTTATTACCTACATATATATACACACATATATATATATATATATATATATATATATATATATATATATAAATATATATATATATATAGAGAGAGAGAGAGAGAGAGAGAGAGAGATACAATAAAATGAAAGGTATGAAACTAAAAGTATAATGTATACTTTTAAAGTTTAACCATATCATGAAATTATTTATGCTCAATATACGAGATAGAACAAGTATATAGAGAGCGTCTTTAATATTCTTTAATTAACTATACTTTTTTTAATAACTGAAGACGTAATAGATTTGTAATCGTCAGATCTTTTATTTCTCTTCTTTTATTTGTCTATATATATATATATATATATATATATATATATATATATATATATATATATATATATATATATATATATATATATATATATATATATATGTATACACACCGGCGTATGAAGGTATAATAATTTAATATTTATTCATAAATATTGTTATAAGGTTGAGCACTGTTATAATATATTAAAAACATACTGTCACTTAGCTATAAGCAATGTTCCGATAACGTTCGTTAAACCGTCTAGATTGTCTGCTGTTTACTGTCCGCTGTAGTTAGGCACACATAGAACTTACTTTCTCTTGTATCACGTGATAATTCCAAATGGCCTTGGGGATAGAGCGAATGCCTGCGGAGTCTTGGTTGACTCTGTGAACCATGTCCGCGCCCTGTGACCGTCTGAAATTGTCACTTCCTAAACTGATGAGAGTGAAAGTTTGAAACGCCGGCGTATGTATTGATTTACTCCTCTCCAGGAGTTAGGCACAAGGCCAGTTTTTATCTTACTCCCACAAGTAAGATGTGACCCATGGTCGGGTCGGGAAAGTGGGGTTTAAAAATGGCCTGAGCAGCCCCGTCGGCATTCCCTGGTAGGGGCGCCTCAGGCAATAAGCAATAAACTTACTCCTCCCCAAAGAGGGGAGGCAAAGCCTGGGAAGGTGGACCTCCCAGAACTGCACAGGACAGACCCATTGACCGGCGTAAATCAAGACCCGAAGGCCAAGACAACACCAGTATGGGGTGCAGTATCCATCGGAACAGATACTACACTTTGATTTTAGCCAAAAGGCCGGCGTATGTAAATAAAAGTAATTTAATATTTACTTAAAATTAAGAAATGACTTGCTGCCGAACTATATATATATATATATATATATATATATATATATATATATATATATATATATATATATATATATATACACGATACCCTGAAGATATTTTTTATTGAAAAATATTTTTTATTTGAACCTTTTTGAAACTTAAGGTGCACAGCTTCTTATTGTGATAGGCTGGTTTAAATAATAAATGTTCGTATAGGGTAAAACCGTAATCCAATAAACCCATCATTATAGTGCGTATCTGCTAGGCGTAAAAGTGTGTGATTCAGGCTATATTTATTTTAATTTAGTTTCATATAAAGGAACAAACGGTACCGGAAGTCCTTCGTCAGATGTCTCCGATTTTGATGAAATATTTACCATAGAAATTAGACATCACCTAATAAATATTTTCTAAAATTTTAGTTTATTTGGTGTATTTTACAGGGTGTTTAGGATCGCTAACATAGACAAAACTTATTATTTAAAAATTGAAATATTTCCTATTTGCATGAAAGTTGATCCATATTCATGCCGATCGTACAATGTTAAGGGTTCTCGACTCTTGATGTGGCGATCGGGTTTCGAATCATAATTTGTAGGACTCGTGCGTTTCTAGACGAACAAACAAAAATGATTGTATATATATATATATATATATATATATATATATATATAAACTATTTTTCATATTTTATCTGCGGACGACACCGTTTTGAGCTTATGGCGCTCATCAGCGCAGAGAAATATGCAATCTCAGACGGTCATATATATGTATGTTATACTGAAGCTGAATGTCCAAATGTCGTAGGGTGAGTTAAAATTGTATATCTACTATTCTTATACTAAAGCTAGACTAATCAAAGTTTGTTTACATAAGACCCTATCCTATGTATTTTATTCACACAGAATAAATCATAAAATATTTCATCAATATTTGGTTTAAGTTATATTTGTAAAAAAAAACTTCTATTTACATTTATCTAATTAGCCGTAATTTGCAATTTACTCATCAGTACATCTATAAGATTAAGCCTATTACTCTCACACACGCTTACACTGTTTTTGACCCCTGCTCGTATTTTATGCAGTGTCTATCTACTATCGCTTCTCTCTCTGTTTACTTCTCTCTCTCTCTCTTTCTCTCTCTCTCCTTCTCTCTCTCTCTCTCTTGGTGCCTGTGTGTATGTGTGTGTCCCTCTTCCCTTTGTGTGTGTGTGTTTATCTCGAGTCAAAGGTAATACAACTTACTATGAACAGAAATTGGAATAGTTCATCATAAATGATAGGGGATATTAAAACAAGTATTAATGCTATTTAACAATAGCTAGTGAGAAAGGGACAGAGTGAGCGAGAGAGAGAAAGAGAAAGGGGGAGAGCGAGAGAGATATAGGTACATTGTATGTGTGTTTTTTTTATTTAAAATAATTTAACCGTGTTTGCAAACACACATTTTCCTGATTCGAAAAATTAAATAAATAAATAAATAACAACAACAACAATAATAATAATAGAATACAGAAGAAGAAGATGAAGAAGAAGACGAAGAAAAAGAATAGTTATATATATATACATATATATATATATATACATACAAACACATATACATATATATATATATATATATATATATATATATATATATATATATGGTTCCCGTGACTTTTTGTTTCGCAGGAGTTAATCCGATAAAGCTATTATGTTATATGATAGTTCGCACTAACAAGTAGAGCTTTCCTTCAGTATAGATTTGTTATACAACATTTTGGCTACATATGTGCAATCATGTAATCAGCTAATGTTCCTTTCAAGGCAAATGTTTCATCAGGCCGAGCAGATAGTTGTGAGAGCGAATGAAACAAATCTGTCGAGGCTTCTGCACTGGAATATGTATTAGCCAATACATGTTTGCACATGTGTAGCCAAAACATGTTTGCATAAATAAAACCTTACTATACTGTATATATGTATATTTAATTAAGTGAAAGTTCATCTGGTGTTCCTTGTTTGGTGAAACACGAGTAATTTATTTGAATTTATATATAGAGTGTAATTGAATTCACTTACCAATTAAATTTTTTTATGTGATTGTATCTATTTACATATTCAACTTTTGATGCTCATTATATATATATATATATATATATATATATATATATATATATATATATATATATATATATGTGTGTGTGTGTGTGTGTGTATATATATACATATATATATATATATGTATGTGTATGTGCCTGTCTGTCTATTTATGCACACGTGTATATTGCATATGTTAATTCCAACGGTTGGATTCGAACCAGCGAACAGTTTCCGATATTCATACCTCTGGCAACCACGTCCATCATATGAAATTTAGCGTTACACATATGTGTTGTATATATATATATATATATATATATATATATATATATATATATATATATATATATATATATATGTGTGTGTGTGTGTGTTTGCGTGTGTTTGCGCGTGTGTGTGTGTGTATGTGTGTGTGTGTGTGTGTGTGTGTGATGTCAGTGTGTTTCAGTGTGGCTTATTTCGCCTACGGAATCGTCTGGTCGCCGTAGGCAAGTGTATTTATACAAAATCTCACATACCAAAATCTCGCCACATGATTGTCGTTATCTGTATCGGGTTTACTTAATTATCCGGACGCTGCGTCTCTCCTTCGACGTCCTGGTCTGCTTCGCCTATCGCTACGATTCGTACTTAATTTTATTCACTGCCGCCAATTTTGCAAACGTGGTTCTCCGATGTGCCCATAGAAATGGCGAAAACGATCATTGTATTGGGGAGAGGTTTTTAAAACACGAGGTACCAAAAATAAACCGCCAGGAGGACATTTCGATTATGAATAGTTATTTGTTTTGTTTTTTTCTAATACTAATCAGCAATCACTTATCATGGCCAAAAGGCACTCAGGGATAAGGGTTAATGAGATTGTCACTTGGGTGTGGATCAATACTATGATAGGATTGAACATTATTAATGGACTGGACATATTTTGATTACTTAAAAAAACGTTTCAATAAGTATTTGTTCACATTGAACTTGGAACAACCATCTTGTAGTCTTCGTGGAAGCATTCCCGTGGGAATGTATTCTACAGATGGAAGGTTTTCGGAAAGAAACTACGTTCATGCAAATTTCGCTTGGATTTAGATACACAGAAGAAGAAAGTATATTAAGTGTAATGGTGGTAGACAGACGAATTCTAGCTGTTAATGCCTTACAGGAGGGAAGGGGAACCAGAGATTGAAGATGAGTGCAGCACCTACCATGGAAATAACGATAGATTGGAGAAAGACTAGCAGCGTCTCTTCTGTGAAAAGTAAGGAAGGAAAGCGGTCATAATATGTTGCACAGCTCTGCACTTTTGTATTTCTGCTGTGCTTAAGAGAATGACGACACATTGATATATGAAAATATAATGATATACATTTCTTGTTGGTTGCGGTGAAGAAGAGTTAGTGAGTGAGGAAGGAAGACGCACGCACAGGAATTCGACGGGTGGATTATTCCGGACCCAAACCGCCAACTTTTGATAACTATTTCGGGTTGTTATTATATAACAATTTGTGACACCTTGAAAGCACCCACCGTGGGACCTCACTGTCAATGTAGCCACGTTTGCAGGGAGTTTTATTCGGCGACAGGAGCGTTTCCTTCCGCTGCCAAGTCTTTGCAAGTGGCCTCAGTCAACAATTATTTTACTTCAGATAAATCACCATATTTTCTTATTCCGGCCAGGTACGTATCTTCACCCAACGATTATTTTATTTTTGACGACTAATAATGTTATTTGTTTTCTTCGAGCCAGGTGCTTGTCAATGTCAAGTGCACCCATTTCTGTCAAATGGCCTTGCAGTACACCCGGCCTGGATATTTACCAACACAATGATTGTCCCGCGAACCTTTTAAACTGGTTTATAATGGGTCATACTGGATCTTCTTTGTCTTTTTCTCATGCGTTAATCCCAAGCTACAGCGCAGCGGGGTCAGTATATTCTATGTATTCCGAGGACATTGATAGACTAGTTCACAGAATCTCGTTCGCCATAGTGATGTATTCTTCTCATGGCACGGAAAACACCTAAATTATGCATACTTTCGTCCTCTCAGGGTACAAAATCACTATGTGTCAAACTGCTAATCTGGTGTGGATGGTAGCAGCCTCTTCAGGTGGTGGTTCTATTTGTGTGTCTTCGGTGAAGCTTATATAAACCTGATTTGATTAAAATTACTTCCGAATTAGTATTTAATGGCCCCTATTACGTTATACACCCGGTCTGTAATCGCTTTAAGTACCTAGTCGTGTCTTCAACAGTGCCGACTAGCACCTAAAGCTTTGGGGAGCCACTAAGTATATGTTGCAATGTTCTTTTTCATGGAGACAACTTGCAATTAAAGGTTTTACCTTTTCCCCATATATGTAGATTCGATGGCTCACTAAGACATCACGTATCGATTGGATAAAGTATCAAACCTCATCGAAATTCGGCAGCCAGCAATCAAACCATGTAATCTCATCTGTTCTAGGAGAGTAGAAAGTGGACCTTGCGTTTACTTTCGGCAGCCTCCAAACTCTCGCTTCCCTTATTTTGTCCTTTGGCCTTCATATTCCATGAGCGATGTTTCTGACAAAGGGGGAAGAATTGCTGTTTCCTGGGTCGGAATCTATCCATCTAGCACTTATCGGTAAATATTTTTGACCTGAACGTAGCATATATTTTTAGCTCCTTACATCAAGCAGCTTCGTGCCTTGTCTGAAGCAATTTCAATAAAACGTTCTATTTCGTTTCAATTCCTTCACATTTCGTCCAGCTCCCTGCTGACTTAGATTGACCATTATGCATTATATTTCTTTTTCTTATTCTCGTAGGCAGTTTAGCTGGCGTTTGTCTATGCTGTTGGCATTGTTGATTTTGTGACTGGGAAAATGACGCAAACCCGGCTTTGCCTTTTTCTATTGACCCCGATATATTTCCTCTTCTGCCACTTGCAAATCTTTTCTTCCGCACTCTATTCCTTCTTACTGAATTTCTGCAGCTACCATTTTCAGTGTCTCTGTATTATGTGTACTTCAGCCGTTCTCTCGTTCTTGTCGTTTTACATGAGGCAACTAATTGAGAGCTGCAACCTGTTTCTTTTCCAGAGAGGCTCGCGCCATTGAAGCATCTTGGCAAACTTGAAGCGATTGCTCGTCGTTCTTTCTAACGTTTCCACCGTTGTGATGCGGAATTCGTACACAAGTGATATCTATAATATAAGGCGTAATACTGCGTGCGGAATCCTGATTCGTCAACCTTGGTCAGCCATTCAGTTATTTCTTTAATAGTCTATTAGATTGCGGATGTGCTCTTCCGACTACTGTTGAAGAGTCTGCCTAACCTCTTAACAGGCTTTCCGTACAGGGTCGGGAGTGTTGCTTCTACAATTTCAAATAGAACTTTCTCTTTATCCTTACCATTTTCCAGTACTACAGACATTTAAAATTCATTCTAGACCAGCATATGTTTTTATCAAGTCCTTTAAAAACCGCCTGTCTTCCGTAATTCATGTTGTTGTCGCAGCTAGACCATCCATAAAGACCACATCGGAGTAACCACTTATCAAGGCCAATAGGCCATTCGAGGATAAGGGTTAATGAGTTTTCCATTTGCACAGTGAGACAACACCGTGATGATTGATAGAAATGGTTTAAACTGGTAAGAACTCGATTATTTAACAGGGTGACACAACAAGGATTTGTTAAAATTAGACCATGAAAACGACAATAGGAAGCTTCCCCAAGGTATTTTCTTCCACGGACAGATCGTTCTAGGAAATAAACTTTGCTCATGGAAGTATCGTTTTGTTTTAAGTACACAGAAAGGAAGATGATTCATACTTCTTGTAGCTAGACGAGTTCTTGTAAATGTTTTACAGGTGGGATATATTGGAGTTCAGTCAAGCACCTACCATGAAAATAACGATAGAGTATAGTAGCAACGTCTCCTCTGTGAGTAAAAGGCTGTAAGGAAGAAAAGAGGACATCCCCCACACGGTTTCAAAGTTGGTTATATACTCTGTCATGGCAAGAAAGGGTGATCCGAGCGTCTCCTCTCCAGATGTGGCAGCAGTACTCCATCTTAGGATGCATTTGACTCTTATACAAGTAGAGGATTGCATCAGCAGTAAGATTATTTCATGAGCGGTAGAAAGATCCAACCATTTACCCAGCAACCTTAGCAACATATTTTATGCAAGTCTTGCATTTAACGTATGACATGAAAGTCAGTCCTAGGATCTTATAAAAGCAGGAGGCTTCTTCAAAGAGAGAGTTATTCATTTCAATTGGGGAAAAGTGAGGATCGGAGCGTTGGTGGTGAAAGCAGAGAAACTGGGTTTTAGATGTATTAAAAGTAACCAGCCACCTTTCTCCTAATTGCACTACGTTGCCAGGGTTGAAAAAGAGAGAAACAGAGGAATCTTGATCATTAATGCTCTTTGAAGTGTTGCCATACATGGTTGTGTCATCTGCATTAATATCAATGAATGTACTTAGACTGAGATTTGGAAGATTATTCATGAAGATAAGGAAGAGGGTTGAGCCCAGAATAGATCCATCAGGAACACCAGCATTGTAACTATGTGCTTCAGACTATTGCCCATCAACGACTTTTGCTAATGAACACCAGACCTAAAAAGTGCAGCTGGTCATTATACCTCAACTGCCTTTACTAGTATGTGTATAGCGGATGGGAAAAAGACAGAAGCCTGTAAGAATACCTTTTCCAGTGTCTGCTGTTCTGACGATCTTGTTCTTGATACTATTTTCAACTGGAAATTATCATAGTAGTTAGTGATCAGGTCGTATACTGATACAATGCGGTTTGTCACGCATGGATCTGTAGGCTTTGGCATGATCGAGCCACACTATTATCAAGTCCTCGGAGCTGTGTCAAGCCACATGCATGTTCAAGACAACCGAGCATACCAAAATATGTTTTCATCTTGAGGTGTCAATGTAGCTGTTCCTTACTACATAGTTTGAAAGATCT
>OY744520.1:43313995-43411495 GCA_963556195.1 Sepiola atlantica
GCAGAGAAGTGAAATTTGGTACACTGGAAGAGCATAACAAGGTGCCTTATTTCCCTGATGTTTGTGGAATTTGAACAAATATTTTGGAAATTATGCTAATTTTTCTATTTTCTGTTAATTTAAAGTGTGTATCACTTTATTGCAGGTCTCCCAAAATGCCTAGAAAGGGTCGATTGACAGCTAGTGAAAAGGGACGTGTTGTTGCAGGCCTTGCAGAAGGTTTATCTCTCGTAGATCTAGCCAAGGAGCTTGGAAGAGATCGAAGAACATTGTCTTCATTCGTTGAAAATCCAAACATCAAACCAAGGAAGGACGAAAACACAAGAAAGTCAGTTTCTGCTCGTGATGTTAGAAAGATTCGCCGTCAACTTATCAAGCAGCCGGGCAGCAACAGTGCTGCTATATTTGACAAGGCTGGAATATCTTCCTTGTCCAGAAAGACACGCTGCAATGTCTTAAACGAAATTGCAAGAAGCATTAAGCCCATAGCAAGACCGGTTTTAAACCAAACTCATAAGGAAAAACGTTTGGCTTGGGCTCAGAAATACATGAAAACCAGCTTTGAAAATGTTCTTTTCACCGATGAGGCCAGAGCAACCCTTGATGGACCAGATGGGTGGGCCAAAGTTTGGAGTCCTCTTGGATTCCCTACCCCTCATCGATTCCGTCGTCAACAGGGAGGTGGAGGTGTCATGTTTTGGGCTGGAATAATCTGCGATGAACTAATTGGACCATTTCGAGTGCCAGAAGGTGTCAAACTGACAAGCCAGTCTTATATTTTATTTTTAAATGAGCATTTGTCACCATGGCTTGATGACCTTCCATTGGCGCGTCACCGCAAATTGATATTTATGCACGACAATGCGCCATCCCACTCAGCCAAGGCTACGGCATCCTACCTAAAGTTATTAGTCATTAGTGGAGAAAATTTGATGACATGGCCACCTTGTTCTCCAGATATAAATCCAATTGAGCAGCTCTGGTCAATAATAAAGATGAAAGTTTATGAAGGAGGTGTTCAATTTTCGTCGAAGGATGAACTTTGGAGGAAGATTTTGGAAGTTTCCTATAGCATCACATCATCTCAAATCCACCGATTGACATCATCAGTTGACAAGAGGCTATTCAAAGTGATTTTGAAGCATGGGAGTTATGTTGATAAATAAATATTTCCTTAAACAAAATAATGTGAAATTCGTTCTTGTTTTTGGTTAATATTGTTACTGGATATGTTCTTTATTTCATATAAATAGAAATATGAAGTTAGAATATTGTTTTATTACCGAAAATATACATTTTTAGACACTTGCAATAAAGTGATACACACTTAAAATTACCAGAAAATAGAAAAATTAGCATAACTTTCAAAATATTTGTTCAAATTCCACAAAAATCAGGGAAATAAGGCACTTTGTTATGCTCTTCCATTGTACCAAATTTCACTTCTCTGCGTTTCATAGCAATTTCAAAATTAAAAAAATATTGACCTGCAATAAAGCGATACACAGGGTTTATATATATATATATATATATATAGAGAGAGAGAGAGAGATATCACCGGTGTCTGTAGGTAAAAATAATTCAATATTTATTTAATAAAATATTCTTATGAGCCCTTTTTAACAAATTCAGGGAGATAGACTGCCACTGAGCGATACACAACGTTCTGAAAACGTTCGGAACCCTCTCGACTCTCTACTGTCTGTTGCCCGTTTCCTTAAGGCACAAATAAAACATAATTTTCCTTTCTTTACGTGATAATGTCTCGTGGCCGTAGTGTTAGCGCGTTATACTGCGAAGTCTAGGCTAATTCTGTACTAGGTGTGTGCCCTCCGACCATCGGAAATTGTACTAACTACACTGATGATAGCAAAAGCTTGAAACGTCGCCGTCTGTGGGTAAAAATAATTTAATATTTAATAATAACACACACACACACACACACACACACACACACACATATATATATATATATATATATATATATATATATGCTTCCTTTTTGGGTTATGCATTGTAGTAAATGAAATCGCAAACTACCATAAGGATAATGTAAATCTCTTCGTAAAAACGAATGAAGCGTTCTTCGGTAGTTGACAGTAGCTACTGAGATTTCGCGTACTCATGGTTCGTGCCTTACGGTCGAATGTTTAGTATCACAGACTGTCAATTAGATGGTCCAGCTTTTATACCGGCTGTAAGCACTTGATGTCTAGCTATACTAAAGAGCTGTGAAACAGCTAAACCATTCGTCTATGGCTAATGTAAAATGTAGTATCTGTTCTGATACTACACTTCATTTGTCCTTTTCTCTCTCAATAAACGGAACATACTTCCATACTGCGACAATTCTTATTTGTATCCCTATCCGGCGTACCTTGTGTTCAAGCGAGTAGAAAATAGAGCTGAGGGTTTACTTCCGGCAGCCTAATAACTCGCATTTCCCTGATTTTAACCTGTAGCCTTCACATTCTATGAGCGATGTTTCTGACAAAGGGGGAATAATTGCTGTTTTCTTGGTCAGAATCTATCCATATAATACTTATCGTCGATTGTTTTCTGACCTTGAAGTAGTATTTTGTTAGCTCCTTACATGAAGTCGTGTCATGCCTTGTCTGGAGTGATTTTCATAAAAAAACAACTCTAGCTTATATATATATATATATATATATATATATATATATATATATATATATATATATATATATATATATATATTACCTACAGACATCGATGTTTCATTCTTACACAATCTTCAGTGCAGTAAGCTAATTCCCGATACCGGCAGGCAGGTACGAACTTCAATCACAAATCACCACTGATTCGCAGTCAAGAGATTTACCAGTTGTCCGCTAGAAATTAGCTTAGAATTTAGGAGGAATTTAACTTTGTAAATACCAAGTCAGCGGGTATTCACAGAAAGCGGCGAACAGTGATCAACAACAACAACAACAAATCGTGTCGGATCTTGCAATGAAGCTAGTAGTACTGTTTGTTATTAAATTCACTCAGAGTGCCCAGTATTAGTATATATATATATGTATATATATATGTATATATAAATATATATATACATATATATTGGGTCAATAATTATCAAGGGTTAATAAGATAGGAATACTAAGGAGGTATTAACATTGATCAGATGCATTAACTGTGTTTGATTGCTTATGGGGCGATTTATGATAAGTACTTGTTGACATTAGGTTTGAAGGAGACAAGTTGTACTCAACAGGGAAACAGTCCCGCGGTAATGTTGTCTATGAAAATTTCGACTGTCGCTAGGGATATGGAGAGAGAAATTAAAGTCAATGTCCATTGTGGTAAAAAAGAAGTTTTTACTGTGAATTTCTTACAATGGGGGACGAAAGATTGGAACCCAGTCGGGCACTTTCCCTGAAAATACCGAGAGGGTAAAGAGAGACTGGCAATGTATCTTCTGTGAGAAAGTGGTTGTATTGAAGAGAAGAGGTCATTCTTCATTTGATTTCGTGCGCCACCTCCCCAGATGTTGCAATGGTAGTCAATTTTTGGATGCCTCTGAGTTATCTTATGTCTAATATATAAGTAGAGGAGTTCTTCTGGAGTCAATTACCATTTTTTTCAGCGACCTTTTCTAGAGACTGGATTTATGTCTTCTATTTTACATTTGAAATGTTAATCATTATCTAGACTCAAAATCATGTAACAGATTTTGATTAAAATTGGAATAAGGATTCTACACATAAGATGTAGTGGCATAGATATCTTGATTTTAACTTTCGTAAGTGTACATAAAAGTGATGCAAAACTATTTTGTTTGGGGTAATAGATTTTACTCGTCCTGGGACGTGTATATTTTTAGTCTCTATACATATAAAGTTAGGTATATGATCATGTACTTGTGTGTACAAGATTCACTTCTGAACTAAGTAACAGAACATTATGACTTTTGGAACACAGCTGTTTGGTGTAAGGAGTCGTAATGTGAGCTATATTTACTTTACTTTAGCTTCATAAAAATAACCCAAAAATCAAGGAAGAAAATCTTTTTCCCAAATAAATTGGGAATAAGATTTTCTTGGGAGGCAAGTTTTAGATTTTTGTCACTAGTTTTTTTTTCGTGTATTTTGACCTGTCGTTACCTTTGTCAAGAACCTCTGTAAAAAATTCCCCATCTTCTTTCGTCATGTATTTTGAATTATATGTTTTCCTATTAATATTGAATAAACAATTTCGCAGATAATAAACGAAGTTAAGATGAGAACGATGATTTTTTCTTTATTTTGCTGTGAAACGCGGGTAAGATGTAGAAAAAGTATTTTTTTAATAAACAAATAAATAAAATATAGATACATTAAAACTATTTTTTGTGAGACGAAAAGGAATTACAGATATTCGCCAATATATAAAAAATAAACAAACTGAAAGAACAGATGAAAGTTATGGTTTTGGTTGTTCAACGGTATATGAAGATACGGAAGATGGAATGTGGGGGTAAGTTATGATTATATTGATTGTTACTATAATCATTGGAATGTAACTATAAAATATATATGCTCTGAAGCTGGTGATACAACTTTATTGAGCTTACAATTTGGAATATTTTCGGATACTATAAAGAGTATATTCTTAAATATATATTTTCTTAAGATACCATATATACTATATATATATATATATATATATATATATATATATATATATATATATATATATATATATATGGTAAACAGCTGATGATCCCCGTGTTAATATTAGACGCTGAAGGTCTCCTGTTTTTGTTTCACTCTTAGATAATTAACCTCCCCCCTTATTTTTTTTTATTTATTTATTTTTTGACTTATATTTTTTTCATTTATTAATTTTCCAACGAATGTTAAGTCTACAATATCTTGGATTTAGTAGGTTTGTCTGGGAATTTAAACTGCATTTTACATACTTTTTTTTTTTTTTTTTCAATGACTCAAAGCTTCTTTAGACTATATATTGGGTATTTAGATCTGTATGGCTAGGTTTCCTTCCTCTTATCTAATTACTTTTCTGGTACCTAAGGTACTTAAGCTTTATATTTTATTTATTTTTTAATGCAACTTTAATTCCTATATAATTTTATTGCTAGCTACCATATTGCAGAATGGTTCTTGGATATAGTGTTTAGATAGTATTATTATTATTTTTATTTTTTTATTATTGTTATAATTAATGTTATTTGATATGCAAATTACTATATCATACGGTAGTCTTAAGGGTAATATATTATTATTATTTTATCATTATTATTATTTATTTATGTATATATTAGTGATATTTTAAGCTGAATTATTTCGACACTTGATTATTGGGGAAATGGTCGTATAATCAGTACCATTGGAGAGCCATGAATATTATAACTGTCCTGTTTTTAAATCTCCGAAACAGTTACATGGTGAACAGCTGATGATCCCCGTGTTAATATTAGACGCTGAAGGTCTCTTGTTTTTGTTTCACTCTTAGATAATAACCCCCCCCCCCATATTTTTTATTTTTTATTATTATTATTTTTTTTTACTTATATTTTTTTCATTTATTAATTTTCCAACGAATGTTAAGTCTGCAATATCTTGGATTTAGTAGGTTTGTCTGGGAATTTAAACTGCATTTTACATATTTTAATTTTTTTTTTCTTTTTTTTTTCAATGACTCAAAGCTTCTTTAGACTATATATATATATATATATAGAGAGAGAGAGAGAGAGAGAGAGAGAGAGAGAGATTGTGTATGATCGTGTCTGAGATCATGTATTTTTATTTTTACAATCAGAATACATCGTCAGCACAAGGTATGGACACGGAATAAGAATTGTATATAGACAGAATAAATAGAATAGATACTAGCATCCTCAATTACACAGCAAATTAAATAAAAATGAGAGGAGATGATGCATGTAGTCTTCAAATCATAGCAGACACGGCTAAACCATTGTTAAGGGATGTATATAATGGTTCCAAGTTCAAGGAAACGGATGCAGTATTATATGCAGAGAGAAGAAAACCAAAGGAAATAGCAAAATATTTATCATATTATAGAAAATATAAAAGTTATTAAGAGGCAAAAACACTTACATATATGATCTTACAATGAGAAAAAAAGGATATAAATGTTTTAAAGTTTAATTATCAGTGAGAGAGCAATTGGTCTAAAACATTAAAGAAAAAAGCCAAATTAAAAGAGATATCTAATACACTAGAATTAGAGAAAAGAAAATCGAAAGATTAATTAAAAGATAAAGCATATGATAAAATCATCCACAGAAATAGTTAATATTGTGACACAAAGTTTAGATTGTATAATTATGGATCTCTGGGTAGAGGTAGAATCCGTGCTAGACCATCCAGATACAACATTAACAATAATAATAATGATAAATTAAGTAGTAATAAAGACACAATAACTAGTAAGACATCTTTTCGATCAACTACAACTGAAGATAAAAATTGAATTAGTGAATAATTATTATATCATAATAAGTGAAAGTATCTCAAAATACATCTTCCCCCGGCCGCGGAAATATATTAACCCCTCATAGTCTAAATTTAAAAATGAATTATTCCAGAGTTGATAGTCAAGTGTTTAAAGTGCTAACATGTTTCAAAAAAATATCTAAATCAATTTAAAGAATAACAATACGATTTATAGTCCTACACTATTATAGTCTAGCATTTTCAATTTGAAAAGGACTTTCAAAATCTATATAGCCATCACAGAAAGCACAATTTTAAGTGTTATATATATACAATGAATCGCACAAATATGCGTAAGTTAACACTTTAATACAGCACAAATACATATATTTATGGCAATAAAGCTACACAGAGTCTCCCGTGTTTCATCCCCGTGTGGGGGGGGGGGCTCTTCAGTATAAAATTTTAGCCTGAAGATTCCCCCGGGGACGAAACACGGGAGCCTCTGCGTAGCTTAATTGCCATGAATATATTTTCATAGCTTACTACCTAGCTCTACTTACGTATCGAGCACTGTTGAAGTAAATACTGAAAATTGATACATAAAAAATTATATCTCCTTATAAAATTTCATGTGGATACATGAAATAATATATATATATATATATATATATATATATATATATATATATATATATAGAGAGAGAGAGAGAGAGAGAGAGAGAGAGAGAGAGATTTGCCTTATCAGATAACTTCTAAATATATTTCGTATCGCATAAGCCTTCTTTTCGTCTACATGAGTTATCTATCGATAAAACCATGACAATGCAATTTTTGTACATATAACTAGTATTACACGTTGGTTGGGATTCTTTGTGAAAGTAAAGAAACAATGTCATATCCTGCCTAATAATTATTATATTCGAAGTGCATGTCTTAAAGAAACTTTCGGAAACCTCAGTCCATACCATAGTTTCTATGCGATACCCTAACCTGGAGCATATAGACTTAACGGTGTTCTTCGATAGACGTGTGAATACCAATTTGAACATGGCAAGCAGCTCGTCCTTGGTGTTGCAGGCGTTAAGGTCGGTATTTCTCAACTGCGCCCCACACATAGTAGTCGAAATCTCGACCAGATCTTGGGACTGATCGAATTTCTCAGACTATTACTTCTTGGGTCCTGCTGCCTCATCTATGTCCTTCTCGCAGCTACTCGCAATTGACAGAAATTGACAGTAACTCAATGTTGCACTGTCAATTGACTCTGAATCTATTTTGAAAGATGGACGACAGCATTTAATCCGATGCCGAAACACCCAAATCACATCGCAGTTTGATGGAAACCAACCACCTGTTCTTTCATGTGTATGGCAACTGGTCAAGGTAGAGGTTCTGCCGCTTCTGAGAAGAATGTGAGCATCCATCGCCTGTGTTTGTAACCTTGTTTAGGAGTTTCGGGGCTTTTATAAGACGGTTCTAATGAGGTTTGACGTTGAATCTACACTTGTATGAGGAATAGCGACGATTCACGTTCAGCGCTTTCTTGATAGTTGCCACTTCGATGCCTATCTCTCTTGGCAATGTTTACATTGTTTTGTATGGATATTAATGATCCCCTTTTTGGAAGTTTTTCGACGAATCTCGTTTTGTGGTTGTAGGAAACAAGCTATTAAAGTATAAACTCTTTCGGCATCGAGGTGCCCTTACAGTGAAGAACTGGAATTTTGCAGCTAGTCGGGTGGGTTACGGGTATTTACGTCATGTGTAGGGGTGGGGTATAAGCGTGGTAGGTTTCTCAGGGCACATTTCGTAGCAGAACTTGTAAAACAAGCACTGGGATGCAACATTGCGGTTATGCGACAAGTGGCGGAACTTGGCAAACACTGCGACCTATTCGAAAGAGAGCGATAGAGAGAGATACATACATACAGGCAGACAGAGACAGATAGAGCCAGACGAATACATAGAGAGATAGAGCTATATAGAGAGATATAGAAAGACATACAGAAGTGAGAGAGAGAGGGGGTAATTGCAGATAGAGGGGGTGACGCACACAGAGATAGCGCAAAAGAGACATAGGATGGAGAGAGAGAGGGGGACATATTTTAAAACATAAATTTTTATAAATGTCGTTTCGCACGTTCAAAATCTTCCTCCTGTCATACGTAACGTCATTGTTGACGTGTGACGATTGTTTCGACTTGAATGAATAAAAAATGAAGCCAACAATCCTATTATAACTCACCGACTTTTTTTAATTCTTACTTGTTCTTTTTTGTTGTTTTTTTTTGTATGTAAATGGCTTCAGACAAAGCATGACACCACTTGATGTAAGGAGCTAACAAGAACGAAAGATGATTATCGCAAAGATAGGAGATGTTTATTGGATGTAGTCTTGAAAAGAACAATGCTATAGGTAGGGGAGAAAGCAGTCAGCGAGAAGCGAGTTCCACAAGCCTGCAGTTCTTAGAAAGAAGCTACTAGAATAGGAAATAATATTACAATGGAGGATAAAAACTGCGAATTGATGGAGACCACTAGACCAACAAGTCAAACGAGCTGGAACAAAAGAAGCAGGGAATAGATTACATAATCCTGAGGAACACATGTCATAATAGTATTTATAGAGAAGACGGAGACTTACAACATTATGTTTGTGAGAGAGAGGGTAATTTCAAGAAGGAGCCGTTTGGCCAATCAAATTACAGATACGTCTGTGCACCTTTATTTATAATATTTATCGTTAAAAGAAATGGGGTTCTTCCTTGGGTGTATATGAACCGTTTGAATAATATTTTCATAAATGTGTTTCTGCATAAAGTTCTTATTGTTGCGTTTTAAACCTTGTTTGATACACGCAGAAACCAACTTGCCGTAATCACCACAGAAACATATCCATACCGTTGCCTCTAGTCGTTTCTTTTGCGTTTTCTTTTGCTATTTAATTTACTTATTTATATGTTGATTAAAAAAAGACTAACTCGAGATAAAACTGATAGAAGACAGCAGTCATTTATTCAACATGATCTTTGTTCCAAACCACTTACCAGTATGGGGGAGGACAGAGAGAGAGAGACAGAGAGACAGACAGACAGACAGACAGCAATTGAAATCACTAATTAGTTATATCTCATAAAGCCATGTCTTTGTACGTCCGAATGCCTCGCGTGCTTCCAAACAAACTCACTTTTCTATCATCTTCTTTCGTTAAGCCATGTAATGTCATATCCGTTGTAAGTAAATTCCCACAGCCTAAGCAATTTCAACTCGAGATGAACACTTCGTCAGTTACCATTTTATGATATGCTCTACTAAGTGAATTGCATACTAGAGGATCTACCCGCTCAATATCTTACAATTATATCTGAATTCTCTTTAAAAGAAATTCTAAAATGTATGCTTAAACTGTAAATCCATGGCGAAAATATATGTGTATATGTCAAATTCGTGCCATGTCCAGGGGAGATTTTGAATCCATAGATGAGTCGCACACAGTCAATACCATACAGGATCAGTACTAACCTGGAAATGTTACATCATCTTTTCTCTTTTTTACCCATACTAATATACGTTACACTTATTAACTACCATCGTTCTGACTGACGAAACCTCGAGGCTAACGCTTCCCGCAACACCACAATTACGAAAGTCGAAATAATACGAAAAGTTTTTCGGAAGCGCAGACCAAGGCTTATGTATATAACCTGCACACTTTTCTCGGTTCATTCTTTAAATTACATCAAACACTTTTCTCTTTAAACAGCTTATTTTAAACTCTTTTAAACACTGTTCTTTTTAAACATTTTTTCTTTTTAACACTTTTCTTTTTGAAACATCTTATTTTAAACTCTTTTCTTTTTAAACCTGGTACATTTTTTCTTTGTTTTTTAACTGTCACACTTTTCTTTTTACTTTATCAAATTAGGACCCGAAAATGTTACACGAAATGTTACCTTACAGTTTTGCTTCGTCTACTGGTCGTTGTCGATATCTGTGCTGTGGGTTTCATTGCGTCCCTGGCCGTGATCGATTCTGGTGGCCTTTGTTCCATGGACAAACTTTGTTTTTATGCAGGAGACAAAACTCGGAGACAGGTTTTTCTTAAAGAGAGATTCAATTCATTTATTTAGCTATCTTGTGCTGTGAAGGGGTTTTCATCAATTCGTCTTTTCCATTCGTCTCATTCATACTTTTCGTTGTGGGGGGCGACGGATGCATAGGGATATGTGTTTCATGGGTCCGTTGCATCCAGGACGAGCGGCTACACCGTGGTCTTATCGCTCCCATTCCCAAACGTTCTCTGTTCAAAAACACCAGTTTTCGAGATAAAAACAAATGACGTAACAAACACCTGCCAATCAGATACGACATTCAACAATCGTTCCATATCTGACTTTCTCCGACCCGAGATTCCCTGTGTCGCCGCAGAATTTGCCACTTTGCTATGGTTTGACAAAAATGATTCACTCACAACTATCCCCTCCAGTGCATGTCAGCTTAATCCGCACTTAGTGTCTTAACTGACCCCAGCCATAATTCATACTAGCTAACTTAATCGTTTCCAAAGATATGGGGCCCGACCCATAATATAATAGAAATAGTGGAAACAGACGGCGACTCCACTCTCTCAAACATCCCAAATTCAAAAATGAAATATGTAATAATTATAATAATGATAATAATAATGATATTATTATTATTATTATTATTATTATTATTATTATTATTATTATTATTATTATTATTATTGTTGTTGTTATTTTCATGAATGAATGAATTAATTAATTATAAATCCATAACTTGACACTAGTCCCGGTTGCTACCACAAAAAAATATCGGAAAGGATTAAAGAGAATGAAAATACCCAGAGGTGTGGGTGCCGTCTGGACCTTCACTGGAATCTTTAAAAGGCTTACTGCCACGCACATTCTAGAGAAAGACACTTGTCGTTATCAGTGACAAATAAATGGTAAACGACAGTTGCGATAACGCAAACTTATTTGAAACGTTTCTCGAAATAGGCAGTGGGTACTGGAAATCTGGGGAGACTAACTGTCACTCAAGGAACATCACTTGTTATTGCTAGTAAGCTATCACTGCTAATAACTCGCGTGAATATTCTTAGTAATAAAATAATAATTTTAAAAAAATCATCAAGTGCGGAGGCTAACCAACATAATCAATTAACATTGATCTACCAATAATCCCAGGGAACCTAAACTGCAAGAATATATATGTAAGAAAAAGCTCATAAGCTTCTCCCCCACATCGCCACCCTAATGAAAAAGCGCAGTGAACCTAGCATCGGTTGGCCCCACAAAAATCGTCCGGAAGGTAGTAGAAGGATGGAAAGGCCGAGGATGTAGACTACCCTCCAGATCTCTACTGGAAGGAAGCTTATTGCAACTCAAATTGCAGAGAACGTCAACCGCCGGTATAAGCGATAAGTCAACCATAAACGGCTGTTGCGAGAACGCAAATTGATTTGAATCGGTAATCAAATAAAGTAAACATTACTGGAAAGCTGTAGATACTGGTTGTTATTCAGATTCAAGAGAACACCCCATGCTGGAAACGAGAGAGAGAGAGAGAGAGAGAGAGAAACAGACAGACAGACAGGCAGAAAGATTAGTCAGTGATTATTCTCGATTCAAGCAACAGTTGATTTGACCTTTGTCCTTTCGAATGTACTCAACGGTACGAAGTTTTTATCAACAACCTGTCAATTCTAAGTCAGGTTCAGATGTGAGTGACGACACACTTTCCATAAGATGCTGTACCGAGTTTTCAATGCGAAAACACCATTGTCTCGATTTACTTACTTCCCCACAAGGGCAAATTAGTTACTAGTCTTATAATATGCTAAAATCCAGCTCAAACAAAAAATGCGCTCATCATTGTACCACGATATTAGTATAAAAATGAAGCATCCAAATCTCTATGATACCAGTGAATACTGCAGCTGTAATTTAGCTCAATTATTTGGACTTTAAGTTGAACAGAGCTCATGTGTTATAACTCAGTAGAATATAAAATATATGATATAATCAATATTATGTAATCATGCTCTAAAAATTCAACATCAATAAATATTTTTGTGTACATATGTTTCAGAAATTGTTAATAACCTTCCATTTTTTGTACCGAAGAGAGGAGTATAAAACATATGTACACAAAAATATTTTTGGTACTGAATATTTAGAACATGATTACATAATATTTATTATATAATACATTTTGTATTTTACTGACTTATAAATTATATAAATATATTGTTTAAGAAAAAATAAATTTCAAAATAAAAAAATCCAAAAGATCATGTATTATTTTTATTACATCATGCTAGATAACAATTGTTTACGAGATATTAAAGGTCTAGCAATGATTGAAACGAGATGACAACAATAAAAGAAAACAGTAAAATGTTACATAAATCTTCTCTTCAAAACGCTTTCAGGCTAGGCATTTACCTTCTTTAAGGCCGGTTTAAACAACGTATTTGTGATCATTCAGTTAGCCACAGTGCATATGTGAATTAAGTGCTTCTACAGAATTTGAACCAAACGAAACCGACTTTTGACAAAATAAACATAACACTTAGGTTAGCGTTAGTCTATGTTTAAATTAGCGTTAAGGTTAAAAAAACAGGTTAGTTAAAATTCCGTAGAAGTCTGTGAATTATAAATGTGCGTATATCTATTGAATTATAAAGAATAATTTAACATATATATATATATATATATATATGTATATATATATATATATTAAAAAATATACAACTGTTATCAATAAAACCCAAAAGAAAAAAATGAGTCAACCGAATGATAAAAACAAAACTAAGACAGAATCTCTTGAACCTAATATACTCACAATTTACATAAATTATTTACTAAAAATATACTTACATTGATTTATAGTTGTATGAGACTTTAGACATAATTATGAAAATATCCATATTCAAATATTTTTTTTTTTTAAAGAACGCTAATAATGATAATCACCTATGGACTTAAATATGAGCACAATTAATAACGTACCCAAACACAAATTGAACTATAGGACATCAGACGATTGCCCTTACAAATATCGGTTACTTTGCTGTATCTAGCAACTATATCTACAATAAAAGACCGTAGGGAATATTATATATAGCAAGTTACGTAAAACATTTAAAGACCGATTGTAAGACATATTTTAGCAATGAAAAATATGTAAACAGCAGTAAATTCTCTAAATACTTCTTAACTGTATTGATAAAGAATAAAACACCAATAGAGTAGAGTGAAAATTTCTGTTTAATTTGAATCTAAATGCACTTTGATATTAATGTCTGAAGGAGATATTAGAAATACTTAGGTTTTGAGATAGGTGAAATTTCTGTTAATTGCAAATTAGAGAATAGCTACCTCTCCGTTGAATATTCCGAATACGCAAAGGAGAGGTATAAGTAAAATAGGGTTCTTTTCTGTAATCTATATCTGTAGGGGTGTGGTTGTGTATACGCATATTTGTGTGGGTATGTCGTACGTGTCTGTTAGTATATGCTGTTTAACTTACAGATATGTATGAGTATGCATGTATATATATATATATATATATATATATATATATATATATATATATATATATACATATATATATTTATGGAAAATGAAAAACGAAAGAAAAAATATATTTATGTATACATCATCGTTTCGTCTATATTTTAAGACTTCCTCAGGATGAGGAAAAATGAAGAAAAAACATACAAGCATGAATTTGAGTTGCTTGCAAGCAAAGAGCTTCGGCTGTTTGTGACAGATCAAACATTTTTACTTGATTTTTCATCATACCGAGGCAGTCTTAAAATAAAGACGAAACGTTGATGAATACATAAATATATCTTTCATTTTCCATTACGTCGGCTAATATTATCCCTATTTGTATTTATATATATATATATATATATATATATATATATATATATATATATATATATATGATAAATATTATATATGTGTGTGTGTGTGTGTGTGTGTTTGTGTGTGTGTGTATTAAGGCAGCATGTATGATTGGAAACCACGGAATTTTCGCGTTTTGCAATTTTCCTCGTTATGTTCTCGACGCGGCGAGCAAGTTTTTGGAGTTGTGGTGGAAGTTGGTATTGTATGGCTCTGAGGGTTCTTATTTAGATCCCCGTTATCGTCATCAGGAGTTATTTTTGTTTTAATGAGACTTGTTTTCATTTTTTCTGTTATGAATTAATTATTTTCTTTGAATTATTGTCGGGAGAAGGGTGAAGGAAAAGAAAAAAATGGAGGTCTATTGTTTCTTCATGCATTTTTAAATTATTGTTTCTATAATATTGTTTAGTTAAATTATTTTATTTTTATTTTTTTTATTCTGACAACCCGAAATGTTATGTTTTGGGGAAATATGAAATAATAAAAATGAAAATAAAAATAAGAAAATAAACATGGTTATTGGAATATTAGATGAACCTGACATCTATCTATCTATCTATCTATCTATCTATCTATCTATCTATCTATCTATCTATCTATCTATCTATCTATCTCTCTCTCTATATATATATATATATATATATATATATATATATATATATATATATGTGTGTGTGTGTGTGTGTGTGTGTGCGTGTGTGTGTGTTACCATCAAAACAAGTTACTGTTATTTCAATCAATAATACAACATTTTATTTACCTCCCTAGGAGATTAGGCACAAGGCCAGTGTTATCTTACTCCCACAAGGTAAGATGTGACCCAAGGTCGGGTCGGGAAAGTGGGACTTTAAAAGCCAGCGCCCGAGAAGGTGAGCACTCTGGCCATTAAAAATTGCCTGGGCAGCCCCGTCGGCATTCCCCGGTAGGGGCGCCTCAGACAGTAAGCAATAAACTTACTCCTCCCCAAAGAGGGGAGGCGAAGCCTGGGAGGGTGGACCTCCTAGAACTGCACAGGACAGACCCATAGACCAGCGTAAATCAAGCCCCGAAGGCCAAGACGATACCAGTTTATGGCGCGTATCGATGATACGACATATTATTTACCTCCCCAGGAGGTTAGGCACAAGGCCAGGTTTATCTTACTCCCACAAGTAAGATGTGACCCAAGCTCGGGTCGGGAAAGTGGGGTTTGAAAAGCCAGCGCCCGAGAAAGTGAGCACTCTGGCCATTTAAAAATTGCCTGGGCAGCCCCGTCGGCATTCCCCGGTAGGGGCGCCTCAGACAGTAAGCAATAAACTTACTCCTCCCCAAAGAGGGAAGGCAAAGCCTGGGAGGGTGGACCTCCTAGAACTGCACAGGACAGACTCATAGACCGGCGTAAATCAAGCCCCGAAGGCCAAGACGATACCAGTTTATGGCGCGTATCGATGATACGACATTTTATTTACCTCCCCAGGAGGTTAGGCACAAGGCCAGGTTTATCTTACTCCCACAAGTAAGATGTGACCCAAGCTTGGGTCGGGAAAGTGGGGTTTTAAAAGCCAGCGCCCGAGAAGATGAGCACTCTGGCCATTAAAAATTGCCTGGGCAGCCCCGTCGGCATTCCCCGGTAGGGGCGCCTCAGGCAGTAAGCAACAAACTTACTCCTCCCCAAAGAGGGGAGGCAAAGCCTGGGAGGGTGGACCTCCTAGAACTGCACAGGACAGACCCATAGACCGGCGTAAATCAAGCCCCGAAGGCCAAGACGATACCAGTTTATGGCGCGTATCGATGATACGACATTCAATTTTAAAATACCCTGTTTATAGTAAAGAAGAACGATCTAGAGACAGTAATTTAGTTGCCTAATTTGCATAACTATTTGTTATGGTACCTTACCTATAACGGACTTTGGACTCTTCCATTTACAATAAATACTAGAAGCATATGAGCAAACCCCAGTCTATACTGGCATTAAAGACTGACGTACCATTACTCTTGTTTCTGTGTAGTGTTATACTTTTCTTTGATATACTTTTTTGCTTACCCCGTGTTCGTGTTTCTATTACGGGCCTTAAACAGGTCCACAACAACTGGCGACGTGATATTCGAACTTACACGACACACAAGTGCAACATTAAGTATTTTTCTTGAGAACCTTTAAAAAAGACGCCAGAAAAACCGATAATGTAGGATTTCGAACTTACAGACCACAATGACTGATGACGTCGTAAAGGATTCTTGAGAACCTAAAAATGAACACCACAACTGACAACAAAGTATATTAAAGATTTTTGGAGAACCTAAAAAAAAAAGTGAAAAACATGCAGAAATCAGTGATAATTCACCAGCTGTGAAAGAAGAAACACTTAAAGATCAACTCTTTTTCACTCATTTGAAGAAAAGTCAGTGATTTTTTTTAATCTAAAAGAAATAACTTTCTAAAAGCCACATTCTGATTACCGTATTCTAAAAATACACATTTCAAATATGGAAGGCTTTAAAGCTACTCTAGCAGAATTGGTGAAGTATTAAAGTCAACAGCAACAGAACAGAAAAATACTACATAAAAATGAAGAAATATTTCAAAAGCTTCTTCAAGAACAAAATGAAAAACTACTAAAACAGAAGAAAACAGAGGAAATATTTCAACATCTTCTACTAGAACAAAAGAAAGAATCCGACAAAAGAGTTGAAGCTTTAATGCTAATAATAGGGATTTGGGGTCACAGTAACGAAAACAGCAATACTTTCTTGAAGAATGCTGTTTGCAGCGCAATTGACCATTTCACTCATTATCCAGACGAGGATAAAACCTTTGCTTCGTATTTTAGAAGATATGAGGATCTATACAAAATAGATTGTGAAAATTGGACAGACTCTACAAATGTGCACCTACTGCTCCGAAAATTAGGTACCGCCGTACATACTATGTTCGTAGATTTCATTTTGACCCGAAGAACGATCGATTTGACTTTTACTTAACCTGTAAATATTTTAACTAAATTATTTAACCCCAATACTTCTTTGTTTGTCAAAAGCTGGAAGTGTTTCCGTAAAAGTGTTTTCGTAAAAAAGACCACGAAGATTATTCAACGTTCGCATCAGTCGTCAATAAACACTGCGAAGGTTTTAAATCAGCTGAACTGAGTGCTGATAATTTCGAATGCTTAAATTGCGTACGTAGATTGGTATCTGGAAAAGACGCTGAGATCAGAAGCAGGGTTTAAAATAACTTAACACGACAGACATTTGCTGAAGACTGCCAAAGATTATAAGTGTTAAGCAGAATTCGAAAGACATCGAAAGGCCAAGCATTGCACATATTAGAAAAGTGCGTCAAAAGTCGAAATTCAGCTCTCCATCGAAAACAATTCAAAACAAAAAAAGGGATTTTCACACCTCTACCCAGACAAACCAACTCAATAAAACACATAGTAAAATAGCCTTCCGGCTTTTTTTTTCACTGTGATCGCCTGCATTGGTTTATAGACTATCCATTTAGTTTTAAGACCTGCTTGACTTGTAACAAAATCGGATACAATATTTCGCATTGTAGAACGAATAGAGGAAATAAAACGCGGGTTCAAGCCACAAGTACAAATAAGCAGGACTGCATTTATATAAGAAAATATGGATAAAAATCCTGGATAAAAATATAAAACTGCAATTAGATTCGGGCTCGGACGTGTCAATAATAAACCTACATACGTGGAAGAGGTTGAATAAACCCACCCTGTTAAGAACCAACAGATTAGCGAGTACAGTGACTGGTGAAATAATTAAATTTGAAGGTGAGATAATTACAAACGTGATTCTAATGGGAATTATCAAAAAGTTAAAAATACTTGTGTTTAAAAGATACTAATAACCATTTTTGCACTGATTGGATGCAAGCTGGATTTGAAAAAAACTTTCCCAATTTTTTTTTCTGGCGGCCTTTATCGATGCACAGAGATGGCGGCCAAATTTGAACTGAACGTGAACGCTCGGCCTGTATTTAAGAAAAATAAATGTTCCTTTTTCCTCGGTAAACAAAATAAATGAGGAATTGGACCGACTAGTGACGACTGGCATTTTATCGAAAGTGGAATACACTCAGAGGGCAGCACCCATGGTCCATGTAAAGAAGAAATCAAAACAAATCCGCGTGTGCGCAGATTTAACAACGCGATTAAATGCAGCACTAAAAAATGTTCACTACCCACTGCATAACACGGTAGAATTTTTTCTAAATTAAATAGAAGCAATTTCTTTTTCAAAAATAAATCTGAGTGAAGCGTACCTCCAAATACTCGTCGTAGAAGATAGTTCTAAACTGTTGTGTATAAATATGCATCGCGGTTTGTACAAGTTCGAAAGGCTAGCTGCCGTGGCTTTTATCCTAGATATGCATAACCTTCGTGCTCTACTGAATGAACTATTTAAAAAAAATATAAAGTTAGGGAGTGGACGCCCGAATGCCAGGAGGCATTCGACAAAACTATTAGACTTAGACATAATAGTGGCTAGCGACGCTAGTTCATACGGATTATGAGCGTGCATTCTCCATGTAATGCCGGATGGAACGCATAAACCCATCACACATGCATCAAGACCCTACATCCTGCGGAGAAGCAATACTTCAAAATGGAGTAGGAGGCTTTAGGAATAATTTTATCTGTAACAAAGTACCACCCCTATATACACGTTAAATTGTGCACATTACAGACGGATCATAAACCATTAATCATCATTTTCGGTTAGGAAAAAAGGTCTGCCTGTGTATACGGCGAATAGACTACAGAGATGTTGAACAATTTTATTGAGTTATATTTTAAAATAGAGTATTTAATATAAAAAAAGATCTATCACGCGGATGCCGAGACAGAGAGCCACTAGAAGACGTCGTGATTGCTTCCCTGCGAGCAGAAGGGGATCTAACATCTATATTAAGCAACAGAGTAAGAGAGCTCCCGGTCACTCTACATGAAATTAAAGAGAAAGCCTCTAATGATGAATTCAACATCAGTACAACAACTAAAATGGCTGATGAAGGCCAACATTTTGCGGACAGTGTTGCATTATGCGACGATATTGTTTTCTTCGATATACTTGTTTTTGCTAACCCCCGTGTTTGTGTTTTCATCCCTAAACAGGTCCACAACATTATTTTAAAACGGTTCATAATAAATTAATGTTTCGTGTTATTCATTTCTGATTTCATCGTCGTATTTTCTTCATATATGTATGTGTAATAGTTTTGTCGATATTAACAGCAATTAATTAAAGTGATTCAGTTAAAAAAATGAATAACTTATATAAACCTTTCTTAAACGAAACATACATCGCTCGCTAGAATTCTTACCAACAAGCATAAGCGAAAAAAAAAAGGGAACGAGTGGCTGGTTTGCTGCAAGAAAACTGGCCAACTTTCTCTGTCTGTCTGTCTGTCTTTTTCTCTCTATCACTTCTGTTTCTCTATCGCGTTTACAGCGAAGTACTATTATTTTATTGTTTATAAATTCAATTATATTTTAAGCCATATTTCGTCAGTAATAACACGTTTTATGTCGCTGTGATACTGAGAACAGATACTACACTTTGAAATATCTATTTGCACAAAATATAACATTTTCCATTCCATGAAAATTAGGCACAAGGCCATCAAAAGTGTGGGGTATTAGGTGTCGTCAGTCATTCTTTGTCTAACATAAATAACATTGTCTATCCTACTCTTAACTAGAATAATCTGTCACCACAATACCACATTTACTCTAGGGGTTGTCTTACTTAAGATATCCCCAATTGGTTTGAATTTTTTATTTTTCATAAATATGGTTATATATACAGATAGTACATTTTGATTTTAGCCAAAGGTCAAGTGTATTAAAAAATAATCTTTTTATGACTAGTCATTTTAAAATAAATGAAAAAAGGTAATGCCGATTTAATCTATTATTGTATTATCTTTAAATGGGAGTGGGTCGTGTAGCATCCGCTCTGTTTGCTCAAATCGTCCTCTCACGAATATCCTCCTTCTTTATTAAGGAAGTGGGCAAAATCCTTCCAAGTATCCTTTGGGGTAGAGATAATGTAGTATCTGCTCTGTAGTCATGACACAATCTTCACAGGGGCTGTCTTCTCCTTTTTGTTGGGAGAGGCTAGTGTTGTGTCTTTTCTATTTTCTATACCATACTCAGAGGCATTACCTTTTATCGGGAAGAGGTATTGTAGTATCTGTTGTGTAGTAATGATACCATCCTACCAGGCATTAACTTCTCCTTTGAAGAACAGTTTAGTGTATGTTTGCGATATCATCCTCTCTGTTTTTATCGTTTCCTTTGGGGGTCAGTGTATGTAGTTAGTTGAACATGATATCCACCTAGCCTAGCAGAAATATGCCTTCTCTTGTCGCATATTCTTGCTAGTATATATATATATATATATATATATATATATATATATATATATATATATATATATATACTAGCGGAACCTGTCGCCCGACGTTGAACGGGAAAAAGTCCTACTTATTGCATGACGTCGAATGAAAAAAAAATGGCCTATAGTTACCGTGTTAGCGAATGTTTTAAATTAAAAAGAAAAGAAAAACGTGGCCGCGTAGAATGGGATCGAACGCTGAAATAGTCGAATATGAAACCTGTCTTCTTAACCAGTGCGCCACAGTTTCGACTTAACGATACATGTGAAAATAGGCCAAGTCATAGGTAGAATGAGAAAAAACGTAATATGATATTCGCGGAAAATCATCGGAGTGAACGGGAGCAGTCATTAAGTCTTTGCGTATTGCTTTATATTATGTAGTAAATTAATACCAGGCAAATAATAAATAAGGACGGACTTTTTTGTGAAAAGTAAACTGTGTTTATTAGTTCCCGGTGTCAATGAGTGGAGTGACAGTACATAATTGTTAGGGAGAACAGTTTTTGCTACCACCTATATGGAGTTAGTGTGTCGGAGAGTCGGGGATGGCGGGCCAAATGTAATATTTAGTGTTAGCTGGAAAAAAATAAGAAGAAATTTACTAAGACACGCTCGAATGAATAAGTGTGATATAGCGGTGAGTTTAGTAACCTGTGATGCATGTGGTTATTTTCCTATTCTCCGAGAAGGTACAGGGGAAAAATCGTCTCTACTTTATATATTACATATGAGAGGGGGAGAGAGAGAGCGAGCGAGAGAGACTAAATAAAATTACCTTTTAGATTTAGATTTAATAACAATAAACTATTGTAATCAACACCAAATCTCTATTCACAAATAAAATGAAACAGAATGGATTAAAAAAACTAAGCCCACACAAAACAGTTCTAAACTCCGATGTGAGAGTGTTACACCTGTATAACTATTTAGAAGAATTTTTGTTTTGGCATGAAACTTTTTTGGGTTATGGAATCATTTGCTCATAACGGTAATTCACGACGAGATGAACGCGCTTACGTTCACCTTTTAAAAGACAACGGTTTTCCTCGCCATTCTCTTGGACTGACTAGCACGTTGAGACAAAGAATAAAACTGTACAGCATTGAAAATATCTAGTAGATCCTATTCATTTATTTCTTTATCAAATAAGGACTTTTTTGATAAAGAGCGGAAGACCGCACGAAATGTTAATTGTATTAACACCTAAAATCTCAAACGAGTTTATGTTTTCCATAAAATATATTTTATTTGTGAAATATTAGAAAAACATTTTATCCGAGAAACTCACTTTATATTTCAAACTATTATTATTTTTTACTCACTAGCACAGTTACTGACTATCAAAAGAAATCCACAGAAAAGGCAATTCGTACCTATATAAAATATTTCGAATATTACGTGTTATATATATATATATATATATATATATATATATATATATATATATATATATATATATATATATATATATATATATAAACTAGATTCAAACTAGAGTAACCGCGCTTATACAGATATAACTGGACTGTTCTTTCTGCCACCAAGAAATCCACTGCCATCGGACGATGAAAACACAAAAGGAAAATTGCTTTGACAAGAAAACTTTTAATTTTAGAAAGTAAATTGTATTTATTTAAAGAAACGCACTGTTATGGTTTTCTCAAAATAATATTATATATATATATATATATATATATATATATATATATATATATATATATATATATATATTTATATATATAATAGAATTAACGATAAGTGAAGTATCGTTAAAGTGATCTATCGTGATAAAGTAAAGCTCAATACGTTGAGTAGAGCAATCAATTTAAAGAAGGAAAGATGAAGATAAAAAATTGCATAAAATTACAAACTTTTGCTATTTTGCTATCTTCACCATAGCATCCTATTTTGCCTTCGGCAATGACTTCTCCCTCTCAGCCATTTATTTCTTTATCCCTAACCTTTTCTGTTATTTCTTATTCAATTTTACAAGTGAAATGGAACAGGTAATATTTATTTATAATTATAAATACCACATTACCGAATGTTATCCTCTGACGAGAAGAGTTTTATCTTTGAAAAAACCATGGTTTAAGGATTAGTGTAACTTCTTGCATCTGAACTTTCGATGTAATAAAATTTGTATCAATTTTATGTAATTTTAGGAAATTGTATGCAATTTTTGATCTTCATCTTTCCTTTATATATATATATATATATATATATATATATATATATATATATATATATATATATATATATATAAATGATTTTACTGCTATTTAAATTATAATTTGTTACTTTAATGTTATTTGATTTTAATTAAAACAGTTTTAAAAAAAAAACAAGAGATGTAATTCATGAACTATTTATTTTAATGTTAATTCCTTTAGAAATAATTAGTACAATACCGTAGGAGTATGGCATACTTAGTATGAGGTTAGAATTGTGGCTTCCGCTCATCACACAGTGACAGCGTTAAATCTTTATAGTTAAAAATCCAGGTATTCGGAGAAGTTGACAAAGCCGTTTTCAGTATCAAACTAGTATTCTTCGTGTCTATCACTTGCCATTAGTACATACTCGTTGATATACTCCGGAAGCGTCTCTTTTTTCTCGCTACACTATCTGAAATTGTGGTTATGTGGGTCACAAAAAATCTTCAAATTTAACAGAAAAAAATCTCCGCTAGATTTAAATTTTACCAGCTATATTCTTTAACAAAATCTCCAGATCTAGCTGGATAACCGCTAAATTAGCAATACTGCTCACTAGGATTTATCCCACAAGTCATAAACAGTAATCTTTCACTCGTAAAATCATATAGTGTTCCATGAAGTCGGAGTGATATCAGATCTCCATAAATTTCCAGTACTCTTTGATTGTTACTATCATCATTGCAACTCACTTAGTGTTTTCACAGCAGTCGTTAACTATTGAGATTTTGTGAATAAAGTCCAGTAGTTTTTGGGAAAATTTCAGCAGCATTCTAGTACTATATGTACCTTTCCAATCGAGGTCTGGATGGTGCTTTCCTTTCTCGATTTTTCCATCTCATCTGTCCCTTTATGGCAATTTTATGTGGTATCAATTGATAAAGCCTTTACTTAATTTTACGTAAGTACTACTTTAATGTATAGTCATTTAAATTTACTAATGAGTCACTACTTATCAAGGCCAAAAGCAACTCGAATATAAGGGTTAACGAGATGGATTGTTTGTCAGTTTAAAGAAATTTGAAACTGATGAATACATTAAGAAACATTTGAACGTTCATGGCAGTAGTTTATGGAAAGCATTAAGGACCATGTGAATGTTTATGACGATGGTCTATTGTTGACATTGGATTGTAAGACGACCGTGTTGCAGTCTGCATGGAAACTGTGACATTTAAATGTGTTCCACGTATGGGAAGTTATTGGAAAGAAACTCTGTTTATGGGAATTCAGTATGATTCATCGTACATGGAGGAATAAAGAAAGTTTCTTTTCGGTTGTTTTAGTTCGAGCATCTTCTAAGGAAACACCGATAGAGTATTGATTTACCACTCTCTAGGAGTTAGGCACAAGGCCAGTTTTTATCTTACTTCCACAAGTAAGATGTGACCCAAGGTCGGGTCGGGAAAGTGGGGTTTAAAAAATTGCCTGGGCAGCCCCGTCGGCATTACCAGGTAGAGGCCTCAGGCAGTAAGCAATAAACTTATTCCTCCCCAAAGAGGGGAGGCAAGGCCTGGGATGGTGGACTTCCCAGAACTGCAGAGGACAGACCCATTGACCGGCGTATATCAAGACGCGAAGGCCAAGGCAACATCAGTATGGGGTGCAGTATCCATCGGAACAGATACTACACGTTGATCTTAGCCAAAAGGAAGAGTAGCGGGCTGCAAGGAACGGGCCTCAGAGGATAGAAGATACTATCCCCGACGTGAATACGCAGTCGGTTTTATACCAATTCAAGGCAGGAAAGAGTGCCCTAAGAGGCATCTCCCCAGATGTGTCAGCAGTACATTTTCTTAAGACTATCTGGCTTTTATATTGTTTTTGCCGGGGCAGTATGTGTTTTATTTTAGCGAGCACAATTTTAAGTTAGATAACAAATTTAAACCAACGTGTCCCCCTATAACAAACTTATGCCAACCCTAATATGAAGGGGGGGGTTAATGTAAGTAATGTCGAATAACCATTACACAACATTAATGCGTAAAAATATCATTTTGTCTTATATTTATTCGTTTACAATTATTCGTTTGCAACAGGTATTGTATTTCGACATTGAATAACCATGAATCAAAATGTCTAAAAAAAAAATAAACCGCACATTATTTTTTAATTGGCGGCTTTTTTTATTTTATAATACCTATGGTGTATTTTTACGATTTTCTTTTAAATTGAAGAGATTCTACACAGACGATAGTTTAATGGCTTCTCCGTCTGGTTCAGTTTGTCATGTAAAGCTACGGCTAATAAAATGCGTTATTTTCGTATTTTAATCTTTTTCTCTTTTTTGAAAATTAAATAATTAAGAACGGTGACCAAGCAAACCGAACGGCGTTCTTCAAATAGATATTGTTACAGAGGTTATGCCTATAAATGTCAGTATGTTATTATTTTGACAAATAGGATTGGAAATCTATTTGCGCAAAAGCAACCTGATATCTTTCCGCTTACGTGCGTCCTTGAGCAGGCATGAATTCTGGAGTGAAGCAACGAAAAGACCAAGGATAATGGCTTTGAAAATGGAGAGGTCGACGGCAAGAATCTCTCACCCTCTCCAGCTAGAAGTACCTTATCCTGCCTCGCCTCGTAGCATTACGCCTGTTACGGAACAAACAGATAAAAATAAATAAATATGACAAATGCTTAATTACTTCAATTGTGTAAAAGTAAAAAGAACGACTATTGAACAGGAAGATAAAATTGTACGTATCCTATTAATAATTTATTGTGTCGGTGTATATATGTCTCTCTGTCCGAATACATTTATGTGTGCCCTTCTGTATGTATTTATCTACGTTTCGATGAGGCTTATTCTATATTTTATTGATCCACCGATTTATAAAATCGGGGGACTTATGTTTTGAGGCATTTCCGTCCGTCCGGATTTTTCTCCGCAACCATCCATTGAATTTCTCTGAAATTTTGCATGAAGGTGTAAGTGTGGTCAGGGTAGAAAGTGACATTCTCTGACTTTTGAAAAAAAAGTCTGGTTAGCCCCCCCCCCCCCAGGAGGTCAAAAGGCCCCGAAATGGCAAAAAGAAGACATTTTTTGCCCCATAACTTATCATCCATCCATTCAATTTCTCTGAAACTTGGCCAAAATGTGGAGGCAATTGTTTCTAATAGAAAATAAGTAACGCTGACCTTGGAAAAAATCTGGTTCGCGACCCCGGGGGGTCAAAAGCCCCCAAAATGACCCTTTTCTTCCATAACGTTTGATCCATCCATTCCATTTTTCTGAAACTTGGCCAAAATGTAGAGGCAATTGTTCTGGATATAAAATGAGCATCCTTGACCTCAGAAAAATTCTGGTTCGCGCCCCCAGGGGATCAAAGGGTGGTCAAAAATGCCCCAAATTGCCCAAATGTATTGCATTTTACACTCACCACATCGAGTCACATACAGAGGGGGACCACGCACGCGCAGCTTGTTATAAATCGTTTCTTATAGATAAGGTTTCATCATTTCATGTCCGATTTCAACTACATTTTCAGGAAGTCTGTCGCTAAGGTTGATGCAAAAATGATTAGATCATATTCTCGATCCAGAAAGTACCTGACTCCCGAGGAATAATATATACGTAATACATTATTTAATAATATATAATGTACATCAAGTGTAGTATCTGTTTTTATGGGACAGTTAGTCTATTCGGGCCATTTTTATTTTTGTTACACTTCAGAGTGCCTTTTTTTGAAGAGCTGGGTGTTCCCCACTTTAAAAACAAACCTTATGCCTAACCCTTCCCTCCTGGGGAGTGCAACTAAATAAGAACGGTAATATATATATATATATATATATATATATATATATATATATATATATATATATATATATAATGTAAAGTAAGAAAATAAAGATAAAAATTATATCGTAATATTATATCCTATTTTGAATAGTCAATGCTCGATATACGATATAGAATAACAATTGGAAAAAATATCTCTTAAATTGTCAATTGTTCAAACGAGGGTAATATAAAAAGATCGGTTTTTCCTTCCTTAATCCATACATTTTCAAAGATATGTTCTCATCATCAGAGGAAATTCAACAGATAAGTCAGTAAAACATACTGTAATTCAAACATTTGAAAATGTAAAAATATAAAAATGAACTTGTGTAGTTTAGTAAACAAAGGACAGATAATCAACCAGAAGTAACGACATTGAGATTAAAACATTTTAATACATTTATATACCTTATAAAATATAGTTTTTTAAAGAAAAACATTGTAATAAAATAAAGTAACATTTTGGCCAAAACACTTTTATAAAATATAGTTTCTGAAATTGGCATTAGTTTTTTCATTTTTTTAAATGTTATAAAGCGAACATAATAATCAAACTATATCTTATGTTTGGACAAAATTTACTTTATTTTCACTTACTTATATATAAATCTTTATATATATATATATATAGAGAGAGAGAGAGAGAGAGAGAGAGAGAGAGAAGGAGAGAGAGAGAGAGAGAGCGAGATGGAGAGAGAGAGAGAGTAGTATTAATACAGCCGCCACAATCAAGGCTCAAATGCATGTTCCTTCACAAGTTAAACACTGCTTATGTCGATTGTCTATCGCGCTAGCTCGGTACAATAGGTTTAAACTCTTACCAATGTATGTAGTTTTTCATGGTGGCCGCAAGGGTTAAAACGGCGAAATCTTTGTTAAAAACATGAATCTTTGTTTCCGATTTCAGAATCCTGGAACCGGTTTGAATAATTATCTGTACACTGACGATTCCGGAATGATGAAACGTGTGTGTATGAATGAAAACTAGTATTTCCGATTATATATATATATATATATATATATATATATATATATATATATATATAATATACAAAAGCTGAGTTAATTAATGATGCAATTCTGTGTTTTTATAAGAGTCAGATAGGTCCTGAGATCGAGTATTTCTACCACATCTGTGAAGTGCCAGTCGAAGCACTCTTCATTTCCTTGACAGAATAGAACATCGACTTCGAAATGTAGTGGATGTTTATCTTTTCTCTTCTATATCCATCTGCCCATTTCTCACAGTAGCTATGCTGCTAGTCTTTCTATATTCGATATTCATGGTCGGTGTTAGACTCAGCATCCATCTCTGGTTCATCCATGTAAAACATTCACAAGAACCCATCTCTCTTGTCCACCATAGCTACAACTGTTTTTTCTTCCATTGTGTGCCTAGCATCAAACGGAACTTCCAAGCAGGTCCCTCTGTGAAGCTCATCATCACGGAACTGCTTCCCTGCGGACTACAACATAGTCGTCTTCAAATCCAATGTTAACAAAAACTTGCAAAAAATCTTCATAAGTATTCAAATTTTGTCCCATACATTCATGACTTTCAATCCTCTCATAATTTTCTTCATCATTCAACTGACAATCTATCGATCTCATTAACCCATCTTGAGTGATACTTATGGAAAAATGTTACAATATATTCAACCGGGTTGTATTGTCCGCCTGCCCATATAGCTATGGTTCCGTTATGACAGGTATATTTCAACGCAACATAAAAAGAAATGTTAGTGTCATCGTTGCGAAAGTTTTAATCTAGAATAATGAGAATTATTTGATTGTTTTTTTTTTTCAACAAAATAAAAATGATTTCATCACAAATAAAAAAGAAAGAAGTTAAGTTTTACAAGTGAATAAATTGCCGAATATAAAAAAAAGCGCTGTCGACATTTTAAACGGGTCAATATACTAATTGACCCCCCAAAATCACATTTTGTTTTTGGTGGTTTTGTGCGAGGTTGGGTCTAGTCTACAACATACTAAATGTTGGACAAGATCTGAGTATGGGAAAGTGTCAAATTTCGAATATGACTGTTTTGGGTTTACAACTCATTTTCCATTTACATGTGAAGTACTAAGTCGGTCAGTTTTCATGATAAATCAATACAACTTTAATTTTTACCTAAGTCGATCTTTTTACATGAAAAGGTTTCTAGTGATGTCAAATAAACCCTTATACAATATCAATGGGTACCTCTACACCCATTACCCTTGTTGTATCCACCCTGATTCACTTACGTCGCAGTGCTTTTTCAAAACTTTTAACTCCTCATCTTCCACTGGAGTATTTGTCATATTGTCCCAATTTCCGTCTTGGCAATGTCCACATGCACATATATATTCTAGTCCATGCCTCATGCAAGTACACCTTAAGTTATTGCATCCTTCTGAACAGTGGCAATGAATGATCTGAATCAGTGCATCTGGAGCAGGGCTTTTTTCGGTCATCACTGGAACAAATTTGCTTCCTTTCACTCCCACTCAGATGGCACCATTTCATCACTACATTCTATCCATTCCCTAATCTGGTAGTAAGTACGCAAGGAATGGCATTACAGACAGAGAGCGTTGGTGGGAGCCGTTCTGACTTAACTGTCGCAACTTTCTTGCAGAGCATATTGTATCTAATAGATGCCAGGGAGTTTTTCTCTATCCGCATTTAACAAAGCTACCATTACCTTACAATCATTGATTTCCACAATATCCTGGCTTTGTTTGGTGGTGAAAATGTTTGTGAACAGGCTCCCATTGTATTTTCTCTCTTGATTCGTTTGTGCACCAACGTCATTCTTATTCCGAATACCCTGGACACCGAATCGCATCCCGTAAGGGCATGCAGGAACAACAGATCATTAAAAACTGCTTCGCTAAGTACCTGCTTGAGAACTTTGATATTGTAGATGGAGGATTTTGCCTTGTCAGAGCAAAAATAAAATGCAGTACATTCAGAAACATATGCACGGAATAGCAAGAGAAAGTTCGTGCTTCTCCAATGAGGGTGGTTGCAAATATATATATATATATATATATATATATATATATATATATATATATATATATATATATATATATACTATAAATATAGATCCATTAGGCCAACGAAATGACCACAGACATTATTGAAATTTAGATGCATTTAAAGCAAGCGGCTGGGTCTAAACGTTCCGAGATCAAAGAGTGCTTAAACACGCGATATCTATCTATCTATCTATCTATCTATCTATCTATCTATCTATCTATATATATATATATATATATTTATATATATATATATATATGTATTATGTTCTCTCACTTACTTTACACACACACACATATATATATATATATATGTATATATATATATATGTATATGTATATATATATATGTATATATATGTATATATATATGTGTGTATATATATATATATATATATATATATATATATATATATATATATATATATATATATATACTAACTGAACAGACATAGAAAGCGACGGAATGGACCCCGAGGCAATAGAAAACACCTTGTGAGAGGCCGAAAACCCGGTGGAGAGACGACCTCAATAGCCAACAAGGTCCTACGTGGTCAGGCCTAGCTAGGGATAAAACAAGATGTAAAGAAACCAGGAAGGGATTCCTCTATCTGAAATGAAATTTAAAAAATGCCCCTGATTTTAACTGAAGATGCGCATTATGTTGAAAATCATGTCGTACTCTGTAAAGAAATGCCTATTTGAACACAAATACTATTTATGTGTACAGAAAACAAAACAACATTGCAAAACAGTTATATTACTTATTTTTACAATAAAATAATCATTAAATTAAAAAAAACAATAACAAATAAAAGTTAAATAATCAAATATATTTTTTTAAAAACCAATATGCAAATAAGTTACCGTTGCGACTGATATAGTATATATAAGCAGTATATAAACTAGATTGTGAGTCTATTGTGTAAAGTTATGTGAGCTTGCAATACGGCGTTTTGACTTTACCGTTAGTACAAGAAATGTGCGCAACTTTCGCATTTATTCATGTGGGTGTTTATGTCGTGGGATTTACAAAACTTAAATGGTTTTCAGAAGTGATAGGGTGAATGTTTTATATCGATTAAATTCGGATTCACCGATAGAGTTCATCAATGTATATTTAACAGTTTTTCCACGGTTGGTTTCAATTCCGGGTTTAGACGATATGCTTTTCTGTACCTATACTTTTACTTAAAATAAGATTGACAAGAAATCAAATAGACTCGAAGAAATCTGCGCATTATTAAAAGTGAAATGGGCTTCAACTAAGGTCTACGTTGAAAAGAAAACTCAATACATTCGGGTTTTCACATATTTCTTCACAATATTGAACTAAAGAATTACAGCAACCATCTGCCGAGTCCAGAAGAGACTTTCGCAAATCTCAGTGGCGGAATTTGTCATTTCAAAGACTGATTTCGGTTATGCTTATCGCCAAGTACCTGTAGACGAAGAGTTTTCAAATGTGTTTGCACAAATTTGAACGATTATAATTTAGGGGTCAAGGTCTCACCAGTCGTGTTTCAACAAGTTATAGACACCATGCTAAGTGGACTAGATGACATTCTCATAAAAAGTAAAATCTTCGAGCAACATAAATCACACGTACACAAATTCGTCATGACTATGGCTTTAAATTAAAAGGGATAATGCAATCTATTTATGAAAATGACACAATTGCTTGGTTAAATGATAGACAAAGATCGTAAAATACACAAAATCAGAGCGAGCTAGTGCGATAAAGAAATTGCCGGCGCCTGAAAACATATCTTCTCTCAATGGTTTTTGTTCCAAACATGCACAGTTTGCGAGCTCTTCTAAATAAGCGATTAAAGAAAGGAAAATATTGTGTCTGGACGACTGAATGCCAGGAAGTATTTGGAAGAATAAAATATATTTTTAATCAGAATTATTCCTGATACACTATAATCCAGATCTCAAAATCATTGTGGAAGATTATCCTAGCTCATACGACATTGTAACATGCATATTACGCAAAATGGAAGACGGATTACTAAATCTTATCAGGAGTAAAACTACTCACAGATAGAGAAGGAAGCACTTGTAATTAATTTCTCGTAACTGCATTTCATAGATGTATCCATAGATGACATGTGGTGTTGCAGTGACAATACACCACTATTCACGATCTAGGGCTCATAAAATGGCTACCAATGCATACTGCAATCTGGCTGCAGAGATGAAGAACAATTCTCTTCAATTATAATTTTAAAATGGACTTTCTCTTATCTACAAAAAATAGTCATATCGACCTATCTTTAAATACACTTAATCACTTGACGACACAGTGATTGCTTCGCTATAAACTGAAGTAGATGTTAAAATACAGCATGTAACACTATTAGGGAACTTTCTGTAATACTTGGGGAGATAAAGGGAAATGTGTTAAACGACGACTTTATAAAAATAAAATTACAAACAAAGGCTGGCCAGACTCTGAAATTCATTCAACTGTAATGAATTAGTCAATGCTAGAGATCGAGTGGTAATACCTAACGCATTACAGATACGAATACTGAGATATTTTCATGTCGGCCAAACTGAAATTTTGAGAATAAAAAGCCTCATGAGAAGCTATGAGTATTTAACAAATATGGACAAAGAATACGGTAAAATTATGTAATGATTCTACTTTGGTAGCAACGACACCTCCAATAAAATTCAGCCCCTGACCGAAGACTGATCGACCAGGAACCACATTGTTTTAGAGGGCACCTGGATGATTACCTGATTGTGGTAGACAGTTTTCCTAAATAGCCAGATATATTGTGGTGTAAAAAAACAACCACATAGGTAACCACACGTTTTTATATGAATTATTCGCCCATTCCGAATCTTTGAATATTGTGCAAGACAATAGAACTCAATTCCTATCTAGTGAATTTAAAGAATTAGTATCGCATATCATGATAGTATGTGCCAATACAAAAAGCAACGGTTAAGTGAAACGTTTCGTGAACAGGTTAAAGAAAGCTATTAGGAAAGCGATGAAGGTAAAACTATAAAGACGGTGTTTCACGGATTTTTCAAAATCCATTCGGAACTAGGACGCTTAAATCAAGTAAAGGAAGGGACATTTTAAGTCGGCGAAAAAGCATTTTATCTCATGTTCCAAAACAACAGGTTCTTACTGGGAAGCAGTTACAGTAAATTAAGAGATCGGGAAAGTGATATGCATGATCAAGGGGCACAATCTTATCCCAGAAAACATATCGGGTACTAATAAAGAAAACAGTATTCGTATGTCGTCGACAACAATTGTATTCGACACGTTTGAGGTTCCGATACCATAATTGTCTTCAGAACATAGAAAACCATAAAAGAAAACGACGGAGTACGTACTTGATTGCGATTAATCCCTAAAATATAACTTATGTATTTTCTGTAAATACATACTCTTGTTAGACCCCCTTGTTGTCTTTTTTCTCTTTTACCCTTCATGGCTAAAACACACACACACATACATACATATACACACACACACACACACACACACACATATATATATATATATATATATATATATATATATATATATATATATATATATATATATATATATATATATGCTTTTTCCGGTAACACATATTTGTCTAGCCTGGAGTATATCATGGTGAACCAACATATACTACACCGACCCTCCAAAGGGGGAGGTAATAACTGAGAGGATGGTATCATAACGATTGCCCCTAAAATGGAGGATGTAATGCCTGGGAGAACCGATAGTACACTACTCTCTCCAAATGGAGAAGATAATAATGGAATAATGATATTATTAGGAATGAACATATACTATACTGATCCCAAAAGAGAAGGTACTGTCTGGAAGGATCTACCCATAAAAGGAGAGTATGTGAGTATGTGAGTATGTGAGTATGGTACCATGGACACAGAACAACTACTTGACTACCACAACATTTACCTTGCAAAAGGAGAAGATAGTTTCTGAGAAGATGGTCTCATAAAATCAGCACATATACTAAATATCCCCTCTCCCTAAAACGAGGAGGTAATACCTGGAGGAATTTTCCCACCATCTTAAACAAGAAATTAATTTCTGTGATGAAGGTCTAATGAATGCATAACCGTAAAATAAAAACCCACCCTGATCAAAAGATAATACAATAATACATTAAATCACTTCTTCGGTTCATTTAAATCCATGAAAACATTATTTTAATAGTTCCTTGGTCTTTTGGCTACGATCGAAGTGAGTTATCTGTTTTAAGCATCAAAACGAAATCAGCTGTGTTACTATCGACAAAAATATGACAATGCAAAATTACAATTGTATATTACAGAATACTAATTTATTAGAAGTTGTTTAAAAAATAAATAGGCAAATTAAAAATATATAAAGTTGTTTGTAGGTGTTTACAGTTTACTACATACACAATATCATAACATACTATGCTGTATCATGAAATTAAACAAGCAAAACCGGTTTTGATGTTAATATAGTTAAGATAGATAGAAAAAACTTTCGCATTTATTAATTTTTATATATATATATATATATATATATATATATATATATATATATATATATATATATATATATATATATATATATGAAGCAGAAATAAAATTACATTATGTAAAACTATTAGGAAGCTTCCTGTAACACTTGAGGGGATAATATATATATATATATATATATATATTTAAAAATTAAAATAAAGGTTTCAGTTATAGCGCACTAGTGTAGAACAAGCGCCCTTAATTAATGTTGATGTCACATAAACTTACGTAAAAAAATGGCAAGTCCTTCATCAAAATACAGTTTTATTAGCATGCAATTTTTTTTATTTTTCACAGACATTTTCGTCAAATCCAAAAAATACAAAATATCATTAATTTTTACGGAATCTTCATCAAGCATTAAAAGTTCACCCATTAATATATTTTATCTTTTATATATATATTTTTTTATATATTTTTTATTTCCTGAAAATATTATTCAATGCAAAAAATGTATGGACGGCTTGCTTCTCACTTGAATGTTCAAATTTCCGTACCATGTGCGTTTAGCTTTTTAACAGTGTTTATATTCAAGCGATAAAACCGTTCGTAAAAGTTCATTAAAACAAGTGATACACATTTTAGATTAAAGCGTTCATTAATTTCCTCTAATAATGTTGTATTAATTTTAACTTCTTTTCTTCATATTTTTCTTCTACGTGCATCTATTCTTCTCGCTTCATGGCAATCCTATTGTATGAGATATAAGACAGATATTTTACCTTGAATAATATGGCCAGCAAATAGATACACATAAAAATGTTCAATGAAAAATATAAAAAATCAATGAATATTGTATTAACTTCAGTTTTTTTAGCCTTACGGGTGAATATTTACATATACTTTTTATGGTTTTATGTAGCTTTTACATAGCTTTTTCAACAAATTGATATTTTGCATATTTTGTATATCAGGGAAATTGTGATTGTAGGGAGTCAAGAAACAATCGTATTCCTATACAAAAAATGTTTTTTTGATTAATTTATGGAAATGTGTTCCCGACGTTTACTAAGGTTTTTATGACATCAAATTGAATATATATATATATATATATATATATATATATATATATATATATATATATATATATATATATAAATATATATATATATATATATATATATTCAATGCCACTTTATTCCTATTTAATTTTATTGCTAGCTACCATATCGCAGAATGGTTCTTGGGTGTAGTGTTTGGATAGTATCATTGTTATAATTAATGTTATTTGATATGCAAATTAACATATCACACGGTAGTCTTAAGGGTAATATATCATTATTATTATATTATTATTTATTTATGTATATATTAGTGAAATTTAAGCTGAATTATTTCTACACTTGATTATTGGAGAAATGGTCGTTTGATCCGTACCATTAGAGAGCCATGAATATTATAACTGTTCTGTTTTTAAATCTCCGAAACAGTTAAATGGTAAGCAGCTGATGATCCCCGGTTAAGTTAAGGTCCTCTGTTTTTGTTTCACTGTTAGATACTGTAATCTCCCCTATTTTATTTGTGAATTTTCCAACGAATGTTAAGTCTGCGATATTTTAGATTTAGTTAGTTTCTCTGGGAATTTAAACTGCATTTTTATTTGTTTTCATTTGTTTAAAATGACTATAAGCTTTTTTAGACTATATATATGTATACATATGTGTGTATTATGTATATATATATATATATATATATATATGTTATATATATATTGTATATATATATGTGTGTATGTGTATATATGTGTGTGTGTATGTATATATATATATGTATGTGCGTGTGTGTGTATGTATTATATATATATATATGTATGTGCGTGTGTGTGTGTATGTATGTATATATATATATGTATGTGCGTATATGTGTTTGTATGTATATATGTATATATGTATATATATATATGTGTGTGTATGTATGTATGTATGTATGTATGTATGTATGTATGTAAGTATGTATGTATGTATGTATATATGTGTATATATGTATATATATGTTTTTAAATCTCCGAAACAGTTACATGGTAAACAGCTGATGATCCCCGTTTTAACATTTCATACTTAAGTTAAGTTTTTGTTTCACTGTTAGTTACTTGAATCCCCTTTTTTATTGATGAATTTTCTAACAAATGCTAATCCTGCGATATCTTTGATTTTGTTAGTTTCTCTGGGAATTTAAACTGCATTTTCATTTTTTTCTTTTTTTTTTCTTTCTTTTGTTTAAAATGACTCAAAGTTTTTTTTACACTATATATTATTATTATTATTATTATTATTATTATTATTATTATTTAATTCTAAAGTTTATGTAAAAAGCAATCCAAAGACATAATTTACATCAGTTCCTTTAATTCTTTATTTCTGCACTTCAGTAAAGGTTTATTATTTACACTTACGTCTTACATATGAAAGCCACCGGATAGAACAGAAATTACAGTTCGAAGATCTCTGCCTCAGTCATCAGGGAATAATGGAAATATATGGTAAAGTTGTAGAAGCAACTCATACAGTCCAAAATAAGAAGGAAAAGCACAGAAAAAACAACGATGAGAGGACCTCAAAATCCTTGAGGAAACTAAAAAGTTGAGATCTCTGATAACATTCTGATAATTAAGGAGGGCATGGAATAAACTCATGTGAAGAAAAAGGCAATAAATACAAATGATATGCTCCCCCAAAAAACAATAACATTAAGTGTCCGGCAGCAGTTCGACCATGGTGATCACAGTTAAAAACGAAAAATTCAGCCCCCCCCCCCTCAAAGTATCAATAAACGTTCTAAATATTTAACAAACCAACAATATCATTCAAAAGGCTAATTGAAAAAGATTCATATTAAAAGCTAGTAATTATTAATTAATAATCTAAATAGTTAAAAAAACGTAATTAAGTAGGTTTTTTTATTTAAAACAAGTAATACGAAGCAACGGTCAACTATGATAAATGATTAACCTCTACTGAAGTGCGGAAATACGAAACTGAAGGAACTGATGTAAAGTATATATTTGGATTGCTTTTTACATGTACGTTGGAATTGAATTAATATTATGTAATATATATTTTCTGATGTGTTTAACAAATCTTCATTGAGCTTGTATTTGGAATACCCTAAGTACTGTAAAGAATATATAATTGAAAACATAGTTTCCTTATACAAACTTAACATATATATATATATATATATATATATATATATATATATATATATATATATATATATATATATATATATATATATATATTAATGCCGCATTGGAGAATGTATCACCGACAATAATAATAAAACTAAGTGTTACATCAGTTAAACTACGACAACACTTTCTCGAAGACTACCATTACATCTCTTCGACACTACCTTCATTTATCAACACCCAAAAAACATGGCTGCCCACTTCTGAATATAGGCATATGATAGTTTATAATACTAAAATAATGCACACCGATGCAAAACTTAAAAGATAAAACGTTCTTGGGGCTCTTTGAAGAGGAACCAAAACTCCTAGAATCGTTAATGTGAATTACGAAACTAGTCCCAACATCTTAAAGTGTCTAGCATTGTAATTTACATTACCAACTTCTTAGATGTTAAGCAATCATACTTTTGAATTTTGCACGCGCTTAGTACGCGATCACGTCCGCATCTAACATCTCGATATTTCAGACGTTCATAATAAAGTCGTAAATCACTAGCGAAAAAGGAATTCAGAATTGAAAAAAAACACGGAAATACTAAATGGACTATTCGGTTAATTGAGCAACGTCTTATAAAGCAAAGAAAAACTCCGTGTTAATTAATAAGTTTGCCTATATATATATATATATATATATATATATATATATATAGGTATGTATGTATATATATATAGGTATGTATGTATATATAGGTATGTATATATATATATAAATATATATATGTATATATATAGGTATGTATGTATATATATAAAAATATATATATAGGTATGTATGTATATATATAAATATATATATATATATGTATATATATATATATATATATATATATATATATATATATATATATATATTAGTTTGTTTGTGCGTGGTCAGAATAGCAGCATAAAGAAAAGAGTTTCAGATACAATATCAACTATTATTATAATCGTATAATGCGTCACTGTTGGCTCAACTTCATAGGTTGACTATCCTTAAATAGAAAGCTATACGAAAATAAATCCGATATGAATAAATTATTTTCTGGAAGAATTTAACTTAAATTACATTTTATTGTAAAACATGGATTAACGTTTAACAAAAGGAAATTGCTAGCTAGAATCAAATATGAATTATTAAGGTTGGCCCTATTCTCTTGCGTTGCAGCCTTTATAAGCGGTGTGTTGTTGATAGTTGGTGAAATGCAATTAAAGTTTCGCATCTTTGAAAACGAAACAAGCGCACACGAAGCAAAAAGACGTCCAGGTTTCGAATTGAAAGAAACTGTTCACTCGATCTTTTAGCTATCTATGCATGACGGAAAAAAACATCCCTTTATCGTGGCTTGTTTTTGTAAGGAAATGAACATGTGCACCGCAATCCTTTCTCCTTTTTTGCTACAGTTTACTTCCCTACCTGAAAGCCTCTGTGGTGCAGTTACATACACTAATAAATGGTTAAGCTCCACGGCGCACACGACGTTTTGGAAGCGAATTACATCACTGTCAGACAACCATCGTTGTATGAATAGAAACAAATAAGAAACAAAAACAAACCACGATTCTCGCATAACATAATTACGTACATTAAGTGATGTTTTCCTGTTACACAAACGTGATTTTTTCTCTTATTTCCATATATTGTTTCAAAGAATACGCTTAATGGGAATGCTTATGTTTTCTGTAAAGATTCGCATTCTTTTTCAATTTTCACGTTCAATTTGTTTTAATAAACTAACATAAACGCCTCCGTTTAGATGTCATTTAAGGTTAATAGGCGTCTGAGTGGTACTAGGGGGAGGGATAGTGGACTATTTTGAACTCTTTGTAACGAATCCGGCAACCCTAGTGTGCTTCACACAAAATGTAATACTATTCTACACGATAGATTTTATGTTTGGTAAGATTATTTTATTTTACGGCATTTTAACTTTTATAGGTTTTATTTTTTCGATTATTTGAAATACTATTCCAATCTATTCCAAGGTTGTTATTTTCGTCATTAACGTGTCGGCCGATATTATCGTCGACTTTTGTCAAGTATATGTTTTCGAACTTTGGAATATTCATATCGAACTCAGGAACCGATACGGAATTTGGAACTCAAACACCAAGGTAGATGTGATCCACGGTGTTGATTGTCTTCGTTCCCTCAGACGGGTAACCTTTTGTTGTGGGTCTGTAAGGGGTCCGAAAAAGAAGACACGAACTCTGGATTAAGTGAAACAAAATATATTTAAGAAAGTATAAATAAAGAAAGTGGTCAACGTCTGTCTGACTGCTAGTATTAGAATGGGGTAGTTCGAACACTGAAAGGCATGTGCTCCCGATATTTATAGTGACGTGGTGTATATGATATCCATAACTTCTTCTTGCTAGGCGTGCTGTCTTTTTCCTGTGGTGGGATTTTTTTATAATTACTTATATTACAAGCAACAAGTTTCTCATATCATTAAATGGGATAATTCTTCACTTTTATTCTTTGTAGGTTGTTTTCCCATTCTTGGTATTTTTGTTTGTTAATGGTTGGCTAGGATTTGTTTGTTATGTCTGCATAGATCTTTGTTTCTGCCAACTTTCTGGCTTCTGGGAAAGGGATGTTCTCCTTCGGTTCAGGTTTTGCTGACATCTTTTTACATCGACCTCAATCGTCAGAAAAACATTCGTTAAAACTTGTTTTCAATTCCTTTATTAGTTTTTCTGACTCGGTCGTCAGATTTTCTATTTGCTGGGAAAACGTGTTGATTGGCAAATCCCATAGATTGAACTGTTGCATCCAGTCTTCGCTAAATAAATTATTGGTGTTTTTTTAATACGAACATTTTCACATTTTTAATAGTTCTGTTTAAAGTAACGTTGGTAATAATTTCACTCTTGAATTTAATTTTTCTACCAGTCACCGTTCTGGCGATTGTGTTGGTTTTTAGCATGGTTTGCTTATGTAACCTTTTCGATATATGCAGGTTGATTATCGACACTCTGTAACCGAGTATAGTTGTAACTTGACATTGTTGTACATAGTTTCTTATATTTATGCTATCCTGTTCGTTTTCCTGTGGATTTAACCCGACTTTTATTTCCTGTATTCGGTCTGCAATGTAGAACTCTTGTGTCCTACGTTATTACCAGTCAAACTTATTTTAAAATGACATGGGCAATTCATAATACATTGAAGTAGTCTAAAATGGTAACAAGGAATAGGCGGTAATATTTCCTTTTTTATTGTGGATTGTTTTGATAGGAGCATGTAAATAACTTCTCATTTTGGTTTGACATGTTTTTGAAGGAAAGTTGAAATGTTATTTCTGACGTATATTTCTTATGTGAGCAATGCCCGACTCTTCAACATCTTTAGAATCTTATTTAACATTTACAAATATCTAGCAGTTTGGCTAATTTCTGTCAGGTTAAATTTGGCTCATTTTTGTCTTTGCACGAATATTACGCATTTAAAGTTATCCGCGCAAAGTTCAGCGAGTTTGAAATCGTCACATTGTTTATAAACGATTGACGTGAAAGTAGAGAAGACTTCGCTTTCTTAGCTGATTAAGTTCATGAACTTAAACATTTTTTGCCACAGAGAATTTGGGGGCTAAATTATTTTGTCTAACAGCTCTAGAAAGAGTTATGTCGCTGGGGTTTCGGGGTGAAATAAAGTCCACGAATTTAGTATGTTCAGTGGTCTCTAATTTTCGGAAGAATAAGCGAACTTTTTAAAAGTCTGCCCAATTTTCACAATCTATTTTGTATAGATCCTCATACCCTCTGAAATAAAAAGCGAAGGTTTTATCCTTGTCTGGAGAATAAGTGAAATTGTTAATTGCACTCCAAACGGCATTCTGAGAAAAATCATTTTCGTTCTCCGTATGTTGACCAGTATTCGACATTGTTTGTAGCAATACTTCGATTTTAAAAATGTTGTCCAATAGTCTTCATTTGGTTCTTTGATTTTGTTCTAATAGAAGTTTTTGAAATCTTTCATGTTTTGATTGTTGTTGTCTTTCGTAATGTTTTTTTGTTCTCGATCTCTTTCTTTTACTTTTTATTTTATTCCTGTAGTCTGTCCTCGGTGTTTTGTTGTTGTTGCATTTGGTATTAAACGGGTTCCACCGTAGTTGATTTGAAATCTAATCTTCCATGTATAAGTGTGTCTTTATAGAATACGACTTTTAGAAGTGTTTTCTTTTATCCTACGCTGCTAACGTAACGTTAATCTCAAAAGAAAGAACAAAGTATAAAAACCTTTTGTCAACAAATAAAAATCCGTTTTTTGGTAAATTTTTCACGTAACAGTTGCATTGACGGTTAGCACTTTAGTCAACACTAAAATAAGGTTTATAATTTCGGTGGTGGTACTTTTTTTTCTTTTGGAAAATATACTAATGTATTTCTTTTTTGTTAAAAACGAACACAGTGCCGGAATATAAATAATGAAGTCGTTGATTTTTTTCTTTGAGAGAAAAGAGGTTAGTTTTTTCGTAAGAAAAAAAGAGGAATTACTTTGGCTAAAAAAATTCAACTTACGAGACTTTTTTCTGGGTCAACCGATAAAGCCTTTTGTTTTTATTAAATATCAGTAAATTTAGAACAATTCCGAGTTAAATTAGTTTTACGCCTGTAAGCTTAAGAAGAACACGCTTGAAATGTGAAAATAATCGCTAGTAGGACACAATGGAATCGTTGAAGAAAAAGGGAGACAATCATGAGAGTAAAAAAGACTTACGTGCAACGCCGGGTGGGAGGAGATACTAGAGTAACATGAAAAAGTTGCCAGATTATATTAAGAAAAGTCGGAGCGTAAAACATTTTTAAATGGAATTGAATGAATACAAAAATAATTGTCAGAAAAGGAATCTGGTATTTATATTAATATTGTATGCGTTTTCTTTTTCAGTGATATATTATGACGATTGAATAGATACATTTTAAGATTGTCCGTTTTTTGATTTATATATTTTGTATTATTATCGTTATGATTATCAAAAAATTGGGTCGCTTTGATAGTAAGCAATATATTCACAAACACCCCAAACCTCATTACACCTCTAACAAGTTTAATCATTTTAATAACTTTTGATAAAATTTAATGAGAATCAAAAATATTAAAATTTTCAAATTAAAGGTTATGTCCATATTATGCTTCCTTAATCACTTTTAAAATACCACAAATATATTAACATATTGGGAATATTTATTAATTGATGCCTTTTTCCTTATTGTTAAAATTTCACAGAAAATCGGAGGTATCTGAATTTTTACGAAAGGCTTTCGCTCCCCCTTTTTATTCTGCTTGCTCGAAACTTAATTAAATTAAATACAACACCTTTGGAATTAATATAAACATACCTAACTTTATAAAGATAGATACATAGTAAAAGTCGTAATACTACACATCTAATCAAGTTTAAATTTAAAGCGAATATAGTCCCCATGGCCACGTGACGCAACGGCTAATGGCATTGATTGACAAGTTCTAAATGACAGTCTTCAAGCGGTTGAAGGTTCAATCCTTACTATAGAAAATAGTAACAAAAATAATATAATAATTAATTAACATTTCTACGCCGCCATGACTGACGGAACAAAAACAATCTACCCCCGCAGATGAAATAAAGAATTCAGTTTTAAATTTCATGTAGTCTTTTGGTTGAGATCAAAGTGTAGTATCTGTTCCGATGGATGCTACACCCATTAGACTTGTATTGTCTTGGCCTTCTGGCCTTGATTCCGGCGGTCTGAGAGATTGTCCTGTGCAGTTCTACGAGGTCCGCCCTCACAGGCTTTGCCTTCTCACCCTTTGAGAAGGGGTTAGTTTATTGCAAATCGGCTGAGGTGATCCTACTGGGAGAATGCCGACGGGGCTGCCCAGGCATTTTTTTAGGCCAGAGTGCTCTTTCGTCTAGGGCGCTCGCCTTTCAATCCCACTTTCCTGAATTTGTGTCACATCTTACCGCTGAGGGAGAGAGATAAACACAAAAATAAATGAATAAATGAAATAAATAAATGAATAAATATCCCAGAGTTTGAAAAGATATACCTGAAGAATGTCGCAGGTTACATCGGTCATAATGTGGTGAAAATAACAACTAAGTTAAGAATAGTAGTCCGAACAATCTTAATAACACACTCTATCTTACTACAGGGTGGGCCAAAATAAGGGTCCTATCTTTAAATTTGAATAACTTGAATTTGAATAACTTCCACAAAATAAAAGTTAAACTCACCAAACTTTATGTGTGTGTAGACTGACCCTTCCGAGATTTTTTGAAATAAACAAAACAAATTTTAGCCGAAAAACACTTCTTAAAACTTACAAAAACTAAAGTATTGTTTTTTACACTGTTTTGAGTTTTTTAAGCAAAAATAATGTTTTCTACATGAGGGTACGTTCCTTAGGGCTAATACGGCTCATGCTTGCTTCGGAAGGGGTCCTTTACTTATTCTAAAAAAAATTTTTTTTTAAATCAATAAATAAAAAAGTTATGAATTTTTAAAAATAGGACCCTTATTTTTGCTCACCCTATAGAAAGAGTGTGTTATTAAGATTATTCGGACTACTATTCTTAACTTGGTTGTTATTTATTTTTGTATTTCGCACATGCAAACGCCTGGCACAAAGCCACCGCATTTGAGCGCTCTCCCTGATAAAAGTATTACACCATTTTTAGCTCCAATGTTACTCAAAGACGTCATGCTGAGTTCGGTGCTTAATACATCATTCCAACTGCTGATTGTAGATTTACTAATAAATATATTATTATCTGGACTTCTCGCTAAATGACTGAGCACACGTTTGTAGAATGTCGCGAGTCTCAGCAGTTCTGCGACTACGTCAACAAAGTGACGGCTTAAACTGTTCCCGAGCAGTGAGTACGCCTAGATGTTTCGTATGTGATTGACGATGTTGGCCGGCTGTGGGAATAGGACAGACGAATCGCGTTTCTCGCGATCTAAGCCGTAACTAGAATGGTGGAGTAGATTGAGTCTTTTTCTGATAAGATTCTTATTTCTTTTGTCAAGCATCAGCTTAAGATCATAATTAGATGCGATAGAAAAAGATTACATCCAAGGAAAATCAACAAAACGCGAGTCCTAGTTGCAAACATGTGTGTACGAAAGGGAGTAAAATGTGCATGAGTTTGACGCACGCTGTTCTCGATCCTGTCGAACCCAAATCTCGGTAAATATAGCCTCTTAGCAAGTTGAGAGAATGAGACCTGTACCACTTTTTAATTTTTAGTAATAGAATTCCTCCAAGATTAAAACGCTTTACTCTTATTTCGACACTGACCTCCCGGTTTGTTTCGCATCTTAGAAAAACACTATCTACTCCCTAACTCCACCACCACTGTATTACCTCTCATCATGACCCACTCTTATTTAGAGATCGACTTCAGAAAGGGTTGTGAAGGTCTTACTAACGAGTTTTTTGCTGTCCCACCCCTAATTATATTTCAATGAATTCGTATATATATATATATATATATATATATATTATATGTGTGTGTATGGGTGTGTGTGTGTGAGAGTGTTTGTGTGTGTAAACAATATTACATTCCAATAATTTGGGATATTTTAAATCAAAGAGTGTTGTACTGAATGTCAACAAGTATAGTTAATACTAGGATAAACAAAGGATGACCAACCCCTCTCCACACACTCCCCACACTTCTGAGTGCCTCGTGCTTAATTTGTTAAAATGTATTTGATATGTTTGCAAATAAATAATTCAACGTGTGGTATCTATTTTGTCCTCAGCTAGAAGAAAAGAACTCATTCTTTACTGGGACAATTTTGATTGTTTCTGTCGCATCCAGAGTGCTCCTGTTTGGGGAGCTGGATATCATACACCCACATAATAATATGACTTTGTGTCTAACTTTGCCCTCGTGGGGAGGCAACAAAATAGAGACTAATAAGTAGGCCGCTATTACGAGAAGGTGTGGTTGAGAGGGCTCGAGTCGAAATTACGTATCGCGTCATTTGCAACATCTCAACAGGAAAAGAAAGTTGCACGCTTGCTGAATCCGTGGGGATTATTTGCCTATTTCTTTTTTTTTTACTTTAATTTGATTTTAGTCACATGGTTGTTTAAAAATGTTTTTTGCGTATCAGATATAATGATGAAGCTGATTTCAGTCTGACATGGGCAATTTGACAGTCCAATAATTTCGAGCGTTCGTCTCGGTTACCCTTGTAAGTGAAGAAAATAAAACAGAGGATTGATAAAAAGGGCGAGTGGGTATAGGAAGAGATGGCTTATTTGTTTGTTTGTTTTACTAAGAAAGAAAAGAAAGAGGCGAGAATGGAAACAGAGTGAAAGAGAAAAATAAAAGATGTGACACAAGGTCGGGAAAGTGGGATTTGAAAAGCCAGCGCCCGAGAAGGTGAGCACTCTGACATACAAAAAATGCCTGGGCAACCCCGTCGGCATTCCTCGGTAGGGGCGCCTCAGGCAGTAAGCGATAAACTTACTCCTCCCCAAAGAGGGGAGGCAAAGCCTGGGAGGGTGGACCTCCTAGAACTGCACAGGACAAACCTACAGACCGGCGTCATCAAGATGGTACCAGCCTATGGGGTGTAGTATCCATCGGAACAGACACTACACCGTGATCTTGGCCAAAAGGCCAAGTTGTATTTATTTACTCCTCTCCAGGGGTTAGGCACAAGGCCAGTTTTATCTTACTCCCACAAGTAAGATGTGACCTAAGGTCGGGTCGGGAAAGTAGGGGCTTGAAAAGCCAGCGCCCGAGAGGTGAGCACTCTGGCCATTAAAAATTGCCTGGGCAGCCCCATCGGCATTCCCCGGTAAGGGCGCCTCAGGAAGTAAGCAATAAACTTACTCCGCCCCAAAGAGGGGAGGCAAAGCCTAGGAGGGTGAACCTCCTAGAACTGCACAGGAGCCCCATAGACCGACGTAAATCAAGCGCCGAAGGCCAAGACAAAACCAGCCTATGGAGTGCAATATCCATCGGAACAGATACTACACTTTGATCTTGGCCAAAAGGCCCAGTTGTATGAGTTAGTTCAAAACTAATTGATTCATTTAAGACATTTCCTGGAATAAAAATCGTGCAATAGATGTTGCTCAGAATGTTAATAAGGATTCTAGAGATAAGCTTCAGTATGATTATACTATTATTTGAATCTTCGTAAGGGGACACAAAAGTAGTGCAAATCTGTTCTTGATGCAGAATTAATTTTAACCCGTCTTGTGAAGTATATTATGCTAGTACACCTCCCCCACACACACAAGTAGAGAACTGTCAGAAATGAACATTCATCTAAAGCGTGAGTGCAATGCTCCAACTCTGTCGTTGAGTTCTATCGAATGTTTAGATATTTATACTCGCCGCTTTCAGTGTAAATATTACGAGGGCTTAGAATCAACATCGATGACATAGAATCCTTTCTCATAGCAAACTCCCCAGATATCCTAGCACTAATTGAAACGAACCTATACTCCTCCATCTCCTCAAATCGATTTCACATGACTGGATACGTCGCTCTCTACCGTAAATACACTGACAAGCATATGCACAGACTTATGTTATGAACACCCTCTCCTTGACTAGAGAACATAATCTAGAATCAGATGATCAAACCTAGATGCGCTTTAGTGACCTTGCAATACAGCGTTAATTACTTATATTTCACATACCGTTATCCTGCGATCCAGTAATGTACCCTGTTAACCTTTGTCTCTCAGATAGCATAGATGCAGCACTCTTATTAGATCATAGCGCCCAAAATACATATATTTAGGGAGTTGTATATCCACCAACGAGATCGGTTTGGATTCTCGACTTATGCAGACGCAGCTGGTAACTCCACGTATAATTTCTCCGTTGAACACACCCTCTCTCAAACTGTTAATTTCCTGACCCTATTCAAGATCGCGATGGCCAGCAAGCCTCACCTCTCAAACTGTTCTTGACTTCAGTACCCAAGACTTATGCGACAAATGCCCATAGCCAGCTCTAGAACGCTGATCACCTTGTTATAACCATTGATAGCATCCTTACATGTCGAGCCTAAGCTGATCAGATGTTACTTAAAATTACGAGATATTTAAAACGGGCTGATTAGGAATCAATTAGCGATCACATAAGAGATGCCGCATGGAATAAAAGCTTTCTCTCCCAGATGATCAGTGAGCGAATGAGTTAACTGAATTGCTGAACGTAGGCATTAAAGCAAATGTATAGCCAGTCCCACTCTTCCCAATGGCTCACCTCAAATTATAAAGCTGCTATTGCTCAGAGGCAGCAAGCATTCCGTCAATTCAACCACCATAAGTTAACTAAAAATAGACATGAACTTCTAACATCAGAAATCATTGTAAGATTGTAATAGCCGAAGCTACGAAAAAGTAAAACGAGATGACCAGAAAACGCATTAAGTCACAGAAACTAGGAACTCGCGTTTTCTGGAAAATCTATAACAGTGTGGTGAACAATGGGTAATCTAAAATTCTCCCATAATCAAACCACAATGATGTCGTTTCTATGAACACTGATATTGCTTAACTATTTGCCCAACAGTTCTCTTTGAACTCTAATTTGGACTCCTCAAAAAACTAATTCCGAAAGTTCCCATTACCAAAAAAGGCCACCCTTGATTGTCTGATCATCACTCCTTCCAATGTCCAAGAAATAATAAAAAAAAAACATTGACATCTCCAAAGCATACGGTCCTGATCTAATACCAGTAATAGTAATAAAGAAATGCCCTGCTAAGCTGGTCCCTGTCCTCTCCAAACTCTATAACAAATGCTTCGCCGAATCTTGCTTTCCTGATAGCTGGAAAATTGCATGTGTGATACCAGCTTTCAAAAACTCTGGAGATAGAACTGATCCTCAGACGTTATCATCCTATCAATCTACTCCCGCTTTTCGCTAAAGTCTTTGTATCCTTAATCAATCTAGTGATAGTCCGTCATCTTGTTAATGCTAAACTTCTTACTGAGCATCAGCGAAAATTTAAACAAGCGCGTTATACTGCGGATATCCTAATGGTCACCCTTGAACGCAAATACCATATACTGGACAAGGCAGGTGAAGATAGGGCGGTAGCGCTTGATGTATTCAAGGCCTTTGATAAGGTCTGGAATAAATGTATTCTCATGAAAATTAATCCGTATGGTATTTCCGGGCGTATACTTTATATATTATATTCGTTTCTACCCAAAATAAAGATCTAGGTTGTCATCGACGGCCGTTCAGCCAAGCAACATGACATAAATGCAGGTGTACCTCAGGGATCGATCATTGTTGGACCACTATTGTTCCTGATTTTCATAAACGACCTCCTGATTGAGTCCGAGATGGGTATATTTGCTGATAGCACTACGTTTTACTCTCGACATGTGGGAAAACAGACGTGCACATATCCAAGGTAATGGCTGAATATATATATATATATATATATATATATATATATATATATATATATATATATATATATATGTGTGTGTGTATGTATGTGTGTGTGTGTGTGTGAATACAAAATAAAAAATAATAAATAATTAACACATACTAGACAATAATTATTTTGATCTTACATGGTACCCGTCGGTGTTTTCAGAGACCGTTTTACGTAAGTGTTTAATTATTAGTCGTTTTTTATTTCGCAAATTACATTAGGATCGAAAATCTAAAAAATATGACGTTTGATATACATTTATAGATCTATATAATTTGATATGAGACTGAATCTTGCAATTCGGATTAAACCTGTAATTAAAAAACTTCAACTGAATATATATATATATATATATATATATATATATATATATATATATATATATATATATATATATATATATATATATATATATATATATATATATATAAGTAAAATAAATATTAGAATTTTATGTTATCAATAGATATAGAGATAGAGTGGGTGTGCGGGAGTGTGCGAGAGAGAGATCAAGACAGTGAAAGAGATGTGTATAAAAATTTGGTTTAAAGGAATAAATATCTGACAGAATGGGTTGGCTAGAATAAGGTAAAAAGCGAATAAAAAAACTCAATAGAAAGTAAATAATTTAACAAAGAATTGTTGATTTAATATTTCGCTTAAGTTTTGACAAAGTTTCGTATCTGAAACGAAATATCGAATAAATAAAACGTGATTCTTTGTAAACTGTTCTCGATCGATTTAGTTCTTTTTCTCGTACAGGATTAACTCTTAAACAAATAAATCGATCATTATACTATTTTAATACAGCTGCTAGGTGTAAGGGTTTGTAATGCATGCTATATTTAGTTTAATTTTGTTTTAAGCAAAGGGGTTACAGAAGGGGTGGAAAGCCTAATTAAAAATTTAGATACCTCCGATTTTTTGTGAAATTTTAATAATTAGTATTAGATATTAATTATATTCAGCAAATTTCATATTTTTGGAGTATTTTAAAGGATTTTTAAGGTATCTCTCCCCATTTGAAAACTCAAATATTTGAGATTTGCATGAACATTTTCATTTTTAATTCAATTTAAAATTGGAATAAGGATTATAAAAATTATGTTTAGTATCATGCTATTTTGATTTTGATCTTTATAAACAACATACAAGTGAGACTAAACATTCTGTTTGAGGAATTACTTTTTCTAGTTCTGAGATGAGTATTTTGCTAGCATTTTCGTTTGGATATTGTTTGGTCAATTATAGTTTTCAAAATACACTTCATTTAACCCAACATGGCAGGAAGGATGAGGGTGAAGTATGATTTATCCGATGAGACTAGAATTAGTCATACTAACATTGCTGCTAGTACTACTATAACTGTTGTTAACACAGAAAAACATATTTAATTAATCTAGTTAACTATTATTAGGAGTTGCACGAAATTTGGCAGTGAGAACTTTTGTATGCCTGGTGTATCATATGACATTTTAATTATTCTACTACGACCTATATTACTACTAAAATCACTACTATTAGTATTATTACAAATAATAACTACAATACTGTAAATAATGTGGACAACCTGAATATTCCAAAAGAATTGGGAAGACGTATACTAAATTTAGATTTAGTGTGATATTAGGATTAAAACGCACATAAAACTACTACTACTACTACTACTACTACTACTACTAATAATAATAATAATAATAATAATAATAATAATAATAATAATAATGTATTACTAATAGAAATTTGGTATATGTCTGTCTGAATCCGAAACTATATTATGTTTTTTATCAATTGTACAATTTTACTACATTGCAATGTTTAATTTAGTTAAGTATACTATTTCAGACTAATGTACTATCTTTCAATGCTCAATTTATGGGGATGATGTAATATCTGTTCTCTAATAAGTGAGAATAACCCCCCCCCTTTCGAGGGATAGTGCAGTATACGTTCATTCGTCGTGTCATCATCTTCCTAGGCATTATTTCGTCCTTTTTTGGAGAGGCGAGTGTAGTATTTGTTCTGTGGTGATCATAGCATCCTCAGAGAAATGACCTTTTGGGGTAAATAGTATAGTATATGTTTGGTTGTCATTAGATAACCCTCCCAGGCATTAATCCTCTTCGGGGGTTAGTGTAATAAATAATACATTTTCACAGTTAGGTGTTCATTAGAAAACTGAACGAAACAAACAATATATATATATACTTACAAAAATATGCTTAATCCGATTGCATATGCTTTTGATAATAATAATAATAATAATAATAATAATAATAATAATAATAATAATAATAATAATAATAATAGTAATAATAATAGTAATAGTAATAGTAATAGCAATAATAATAATAATAATAATAATAATAATAATCTATTACTAATGAAGATTTCGTATATGTCCGTCTGAAGCAATTTGACAGTCGAATAAGTCTTGTCGCTAGTTTTGTATACTCTTGTAAACCAAGAACAACAGTGGATTGATAGATAAAGTACGGATGTGAGTTGTTTGTTTGTGCACGAAACGGTCGTCAAGTTACACTTAGTTGTTTTAAATCTCAGTACGAAAAAATGAATAAAGACTTGGTCATTGAAATTTAACATACTATTGCTTACTTATATATGCTCTGTTTCTTAATGTTAACATTCATCGAGATTTTACCTTGAATAGTTTTTGTCAATTAAAAAAATATATACTCAAATATATATTGTCATATATACATATTGAATATTTTTTATTTAATACGATACAAGTACTGCCACTATCAAAATAGTGATATCAGCCTATATAAAGATGATGTATCATCTTTAATAAGAGACTAGAAGTGAAAATTGAAAGCTATAAAATATGATCTATATATACAGGAAATGAGTGAATGATCGTAAGAGTCGAGGTATTAACAAAAAACATCAAACATATTAGATATCACTTGGAATTTAGATAAAATACATATGATGTACATATATTTAATTCTATTTAATAATTCCACTATTGAAAATGTATTTAAGAATATAACACAGCAATAAAAACAATGGGCATTTCAACATATTACAAGAACAAAGATACCAAAATAATTATTTTAAAACAAAAATAATTTTGCTTACCCCAGATGTCAAAAATAGAACTTTTTTCCGATAACTAGTTTTCTCCATAAAATATTTGAAAATGAGTTACAGTTGGTGTGGGAATTTCAAAATGATCATTAAGGCTCTTAACAATAATATATATTCAATAAACGTAGTGAAGATTAAAATTTTTTAAAAATAGAAAGAGAAGCGATAATAAAATAATAATAATAATAATAATAATAATAATAATAATAATAATAATAATAATAATAATAATAATAAGAAGAAGAAGAAGAAGAAGAAGAAGAAGAAGAAAAAAAAAAAGATTGAGACGATACAAATACAAATCGGAACAGTACAAAATCATAAACGGAGAAAGAACAATAACAGAACAACCGGGCTCGACAGAAACAAAACACTTCGGGAGCAAGATATGGGAAAAGGTTGAAGATCACAACAAAAATGCTAAATGGCTGAAACACATAAAAGATAAACTACAAGAAACTGAAGAAAGAACAGAAACAGAAATTAATGAAGAAACTACTAAGACAACACTAAAGAAAATGGCAAACTGAAAAGCACCAGGCCACGATGGAATACATGCGTACTGGTTAAAAAATTCACGACCCTACATGTAAGACTAGCACAGAAACTGAGAGGATGTATCCATAAAACAGACGTACCAGAGTGGATGACCAAAGGAAGGACAACGCTCATACAAAGAGACGCCAAGAAGGGAACGACCCCAGCAATTACAGACCAATAACCTGTTTACCAACAATGTGGAAAATCCTAACATCACAACTGAAAAAGCAAATTTACCATTCTTTGAACAGCCGTGCGCTAATCCTCGAGGTACAAAAAGGATGCCAGAAACGGAAAAGAGGGATGCATGATATGTTATACATAGATCAAAAGACCTTCAAAGAAGTTAAAAGCAAGAAAAAGAATATATCTATGGCATGGATTGACTACAAGAAAGCGTATGACAGAATCCTTCAAGCATGAATAATGGAATGCTTAAAAATGTACAAGATACCCGACAGTATTATTAATCTCATCAAGCAAACAATTGGAATATGGAGATTAGAACTGATAGCTGGAGGACAACACTTGGCGGAGATAAGAATATAGAGAGGTATTTTCCAAAGAGACTCTCTATTACAATTACTGTTTATCATAACCATGATACCACTCAACTACATACTCAGGAAATGTGATGCCGAATACAAGTTCACAGGCAGAGAACAAAGAATACACCATCTCATGTATATGGACGACCTGAAGCTATTTGCAAAAAACAAAAAGGAACTGGAAAAGCTGATAAATACGACCAGAATCTTAAGCCAGGACATTCAAATTGAATTCGGAATGAAAAAGTGTGAACTGATAGAGATTAAAAAAGAAAAGTTGGATACGACTGTGGGCATTAGACTACCCAACCAGGAGGAGATGAGAGCGCTAGGCGAACAAGAAAGCTATACATATTTGGGAATTCTGGAAGCAGACACAGTCAAATCAAAACAAATGAAAGAGAAGATTGGTAAATAATATCTGAGAATAACAAGAAAACTCATAGAAACAAAATTATATAGCAGAAACCTAATCAAATGAATAAATACCTGGTCGATATCACTAATAAGATACTCTGGGCCATCCATAAGCTGGACTAAAGAAAAACTCAGGCAACTTGAGCAGAGGACTAGAAAATTAATGACAATGCACAATGCACTACATCTAAAAGACGATACAGACATACTTTACGTAAAGAGAAACAAAAGGGGAAGATGACTATTAAGTATAGAAGACTGTGTGGACGACACTAAAAAAAGCTGGAGAAATACATAAACAACGCAAGAAGCACCGAAACTGGACACAAACAGACAAGAAAAGAAAAGTGGGAAGAAAACCAACCATATGGGCGTTTCATAAGATTGAGAAAGGACGCACGAAAATAGTTAAATATGGCTGAGAAAGGGACACCTTAACAGAGAAACAGAATCCCTACTGACGGCTGCACAAAACAATGCGATTCGAACCAACTACATTAAAGCTAAAATAGATAACACACACGAAAACATGGGGGATGCTTATTGGCATCCAAATTCTAGAGAAGGCCAATGGGCTTTAACAACGAGAAATCGATGGTAAGCGTCTGTTGTTATAATGCAAATTCATTTGCAGTAGTTATCGAAAGAGGTAAAGAGCATTGGAAATATGGAGAGACGTGTTGTCACTCAGACTCCAGGGAACACCACTTGTGATTATCAGTGAGTGATCACAGATTTCTGTCTCTGTGAGAACTCCTTGTGAGCGAATAATAATAATAACAACAACAACAAAAACAACAACAACAACACCGACGACGACGACGACGACGACGACGACGACGACAACGACGACAACGACAACGACAACAACAACAATAATAATAATAATAATAATAATAATAATAATAATAATAATAATAATAATAATAATAATACAAAATACCTGACAGGATTATTAAGCTTATTAAGAAAGCAATTGAAACATGGAGACTGGAACTGACAGCCGAAGACAACCCCTGAATAATATAAAAATACAGAGAGGCATTTTTCAAGGAGACTTCCTCTAACCATCACAGTTTATAATAGCTATGATGCCACTCAACTACATACTCAGAAAATGTTATGCCGGATACAAGTTTACAGACACAGAACTAAGAGTAACCCCCCTGATGTACATGGACGACCTGAAACAATTTGCAAAAAGCAAAAAGGTACTCAAAAAGATGATAAATGCGACTAGAATCTTCAGTCATTACATCCAAAGGGAATTAGGAATCGAAAAGTGTGCACCACTAGAAATAAAAAGACGAAAATAGGAAACAACAGAGAGCCTGGAACTGCTTAACCAAGAGGAGATGAGAGTGCTAGGAAGACAGGATTGCTATAAATATTTGGGAGTTCTGGAAGCATACACCATCAAATCTACAAAAATGAAAGAGAAGATTGGTAAAGAATATTTGCAAAGAACAAGAAAACCCCTAGAAACGAAATTATATTGCAGGAATCTAGTAAAAGGAATAAACATCTGGCAGTAGCACTAAGATACTCTGGACCATTCATAGGCTGGACTAAAGAAAAGATCATGCACCTTGACCAGAGGACTAGAAAATTAATGACTATGCACAACGCACTACACGCAAAAGACGATACAGACAGACTCTACATGAAAAGAAACAAATAGGGGAGAGGACTGGTAAATATAGAAGATTGTGTGGATGACTAAAAAAAAGAGCTGGAGTAATACGTAACTCAGAACACGGAATAACTAATCACCGCAGCAATAGACACCGTTCCAACGAGCAACTCGTGAAGCACCGAAACTAGAAACAAAACGACAAGAAAAGAAAAGTGGGAAGAAAAACAACTATATGGGCGCTTCAGAAGACTGACAATAGAAGAAACCAACGAAATAGCTTGGCATGGCCAATAAAAGGACACTTTAACAAAGAAACGAATTCTTTACTGATGGCTGCACAGAATAATGCGATTAGAACACACTACATTAAAGCTAAATAGATAAAACCCAGCAAAACAGTAAATGCAGATTGTGTGGACAAAGAGACGAAAAGTAAATCATATAATAAGTGAATGTAGCAAACTAGCCCAAAAAGAATACAAGAACAGACAAACCTAAACCAGAAACAATACTTGAAAACGAAAAACAAAATCCTCTGGCATATGGATATACAAACAGGCAAACTCATACAAGCAAGGGGACCGGATGTTATAATAATCAACAAGAAAGAAAAGAGACGGAAACACAGAGCAAATACACGGAACTAGCCAGAGACCTGAAAGGAATATGGAGCATGAAGAAAGTCCGTATAATACCAATAATCGTAAGAGCACTAGGAACCTGGAAAAAGACTGGGATAAATTGGAATTAAAAGGATCATTGAAACTATACAAAGGACGGCAATGATCAAAACAGCTGCAATCTTAAGAAAAATCATCGAATGCGGAAACCAACCCGCATAAGCTACGAAGGGTCACATGGAATCTACAACAGGAAGAAAACAAAACCACAGTAAGAACACCACATCACAAACCAAGGAACAGAAAATCCAAGAAACATGACTTTATGAGCCCCCCCCCCACCGGCCTCAGCTGACACCAAACAAAAATAGACCAATGAAAAGAAATTGCAAGAAACACCATAAGCTTTCCTCCCCCACCCCACCCCTTACCCTTCCCCTCCCCCCCAAAAAAAATAAAATAAATAAAAATAAATAAAAATAGTGCCAGTCTAGGCTGACACCACACAAAATATTTGCATAGGATCAAGAAGGGTGAGAAGACCGAGGAGGGACAGCACAAACCAGACATCCACTGGAAGTGCGGAGAATGCTGGGAACTTGGGGAGGCGTATTGCCACCTAAATCCCAGAGAATACCAATGGCCTTTAACAGCGAGAAATCAATGGTAAACGGCTGTTGCGATACTACAAAGTTATTTGCGATGGCTATCGAAAAGAGGTGGAGAATACTGGAAATCTCGTGAGACTTTATATCACTCAGACTCCAGGGAATACCACCGGTTGTTGTCGGTGAGCAATCACTGATGATGACCTATGTGAGAACTCCTAGTGAGTACTACAAATAATAATATAGAAGTAAAGACATTTATTATTTTTAATTATGCAATAAGAATTCTTATAAAATAAGTTACAGTTTATATATATATATATATATATATATATATATATATATATATATATATATATATATATATATATATATATATATATATATATATATATATAAAGTCAGGTTCATATTATATTCCAATAACCATGTTTTTATTTTATTTATTTTATTTTTTCACATTTTCAAAAAACATAACATCTCTGCAACATTACAAAATCATCAGAAAAAATTCACAAAGAGTAAAAAGTTATTGGATTAAAGTGTCTTGAAAAAACCTACACTATTATACACTGGTTCATTTCTGGGTGAAATAAAAAAACAAAAACAAAGAAAAGAGCAAACTCACACGTGGAGGAACCCACTAATACGCCATTTTTAATTTTTGTTCAGAGCTAGTAATCGAATTGTCACTATATATATATATATATATATATATATATATATATATATATATATATATATATATATATATATATATATATATATATATATATAGTGACAATTTGATTACTTATGATAATCTTGGTAGTGTGGGAAATTAGTCCCGTAGTACTAGGAACTTCAATACAGCTTAACTGTCAGTGAGCAAAATAATGACTATTTATAAGAATACAATGTTAAATGCACTGACGGCCTACAAAACACGGGTAATATGGATTATTAATAAAAACTACATATTAAAGGATGAAGCTAACACTGATGGTTGAAATAAAGTGCTATACTGAACTCTGGAAAATGCCGTTTTCTACCAATAAACTCTTGTTATTTCGGTCAGTTTTAAAAATTTTATTCCAGATTTATACACGTATTTCAATTATTCCTTTATAAAAGTGTTGATAATTCTAGCAGAGTTGAGAGAAACATGTACGTTTTTGCTTCACACTTTTCTTGCTCTAGTCATAATAAACAGTTTTATCAGTAGAGTACCACTCATCTCTATAGGCAAAACAGTTTCGTGCGAAGTGGTAAAATACTGGTGGCTACGTTTGCTAGTAAAAATATTAGCCAAAAATATAATTGCTTAGATAATTTTTGAAAATAGGAACGATTTCTGACAAGTGATCACGAAGGATTAAAACATTCTATCTTTTTTTGTATAAGCTAGAAATCGTAATAAAGGAAGTCGAAAATGTTTGGTCGGATATGACGTTAGACAAAAGATAGCCAGTTGTGGGCAGTTCGGAGTAGGCAATTGAACTAGGAAGATGTACAAATTATGCTGCTTCTAAATTAAATATATAATTAAGAAATGAGCTTAAAAATTAAGTAACTGTCTGTCTCTTTTCTCTTCTCCCTTTTACCTTTTTAATCTATTGGGCGATCAAGCTGATCGAATAAAGCATTCATATTTTAGGATCTTACCGTTGAATTAATTGAATAATCGATGTAAACTACTAAAGTGCGAAAACTCCTTGAACAGCCAGGTCCTTACAAGTGTTACTCTTTGCTACTTGCTCGTACCGCGCCAGAAAACTTTTCCGGAGCCTACTTGACCCCATTCATACCTTCTAATTCTTTTACTAATTTGTTTTCCTCCTCGATTGCAAATCACGGATTCTACCGTTCGGTTAAATCTTTATTTTAGAGACTCAGTATAGTTCATGTTACCCTCATTCCATGACCCTGTTCACACGCCCCCTTCTTATGACATAGACTTAGAGGAAAGTAGGGATGACCTTTCGAATTATTTGATTGCAATTAGCACTAAAGCCCCATTATCTTGATTAGTGTGAAAACTGAAATAATATTAACTTTTACATGTGTGTCCAATCTCACAAGTCTTTTTCCCAATTTTCTTAATTAGTAAGAAAACTTAAATGGTATTTGTGACAATATTTCTTAGTATACTGGATGTTATTCCTCTCGATTTGGAAGACGAATCAACCAATGAGATGATACAATCAGCGTATTGGTTTATTCTATAAACTTTTAAATGTTGGGTGCTTCTTCAGATTAGGACCAGAGCTAACTTTAGGGTTAGGGTCAATGTCAAGGTCAGGGTTAGGGTTAGAGTTAGCGCTAGAGTTAAGGCAAGGGTTAGTTTCAGGGTAATGGTCAGGATTATGGTTATTGTGAGGGTTCGGATCAAAGTTATTTTGAGTCCTAATCTGACTAACTACCAAATTTTAGTTAGCAAACAAATTACTTTCACTTTCATTTACCGTCCCTATTTCTAGGGTTATGATAATGGGCTTTTACGAACCTAGAAGTTTACGCTTATTAAACAAAAAGATGTTACTTTTAAAGCATATTGTAGTTCTCGAAAACTGTCTTTCCATCTCAGACCCTTTTTTTTCTATTTTCCTCTTTTCATTTAGGCTTTTTATTGTTTCGTTTTGTCGCGCTGTTCTTGGTTTACGTTTCGACCTTCACTGACTTAAAAAGGCACAGAGTTCAATCTCTTTCATCTTTATCAAAACGCCATTTTTGTCCCTTTATTTTGTTTACGCTTTTCTTTACAGTTGACATCAGTTCAGCTGCTCTTCACCGTTTCAACAACGTTAAGCAGCACAGATCTTCTTACGCAATTGTATTTTCCCCTCACTTTGGTCTGTACGCGTGAAATCTTTTTTTTTTGTAGTTGCTTCTTTTTCGCGTAAAATCTTCTCACAATCCTTCGTCTTCCCTGATTTTTCTTTTTCTTACTTTTTCTCTCCTTCTGACTTTTCTCCTATTTACTTTTTTATTCTGTATATTTTTTTCTTCTTCTTCTGACTTTTCCTTCTTCTTCTTCTCACTTATTCTCTTTCTGACTCTTCTTCTTCTTTGTAATATTTTCTTCTTCTGACTCCTCTTCTTCTTTTCCCCTTCTTCTGACTCTTCGTCTTCTTTTCCCCTTCTTCTGACTCTTCTTCTTCTTTTCCCCTTCTTCTGACTCTTCTTCCTCTTTCTCCATTCTTCTGACTCTTCTTCTTCTTTTCCCCTTCTTCTGACTCTTCTTCTTCTTTTCCCCTTCTTCTGACTCTTCTTCTTTCTCCCTTCTTCTGACTCTTCTTCTTCTCTTCTCCTTCTTCTGACTCTTCTTTTTCTTTCTCCCTTCTTCTGACTCTTCTTCTTCTTTCTCCCTTCTTCTGACTCTTCTTCTTCTTTCTCCCTTCTTCTGACTCTTCTTCTTCTTTCTCCCTTCTTCTGACTCTTCTTCTTCTTTTCCCTTTCTTCTGACTCTTCTTCTTCTTTCTCCCTTCTTCTGACTCTTCTTCTTCTTTTCCCCTTCTTCTGACTCTTCTTCTTTCTCCCTTCTTCTGACTCTTCTTCTTCTTTTCCCTTTCTTCTGACTCTTTTTTTACTCTTTTTCTTTTGACTTATTTCTTCTTCTTTTTCTTCTCATTCTCACTCTACTACTGAATATTCTCTTTCTTCTGGATCTACTTTTTTCTCCTTCATATTTTGACTCTTCTTCTCATTTGTCTCCTTCTTTTTTCTTCTTTTTCCTCCCTTCCTTCTTCTTCTTCTTGTTCTTCTTCTTCTCACTCTTCTCATCTTTTTTTCTTCTACCACGATTTCGCTTTTGTTTTTCTTACAATGTTTGTGTTTTGATTGAACGTTTTGTTCCGTTCTTCTGAGTGAACTTTTACCCGAATCAGTCTCGCAGCCCGATTTCATTTGATTGTTTTGTGATCTTTCGTTTATTACAAACTCTGATGTGTAGACTCTGTGAAAGTGCAGTGAGAAGAGGAAAAAATGATTAAATAAATGAAAGATAGATGGGATGAAAGGACGTAAGAAACAAATAAAGAACCGCAACACTAGAATAAGTACTAGGCAAAAGAACGTAGAAAGAAAGAATAATGAAAAAGACAGAAATACACAGTCAAATAACGTTAGAAAGAGAGAACATACGATGCGACATATTCACTTTGGTCATTAACTATTTTCTCTTGTTTTTTCAATTTTCTTAATTGTGTTTTTGCTAGTTATGGGGCATCCATCGGATACGATACATTCGCCCGCTATTTCAGAGACTCTAACCGAGAGATCTTTTTAAGATTCTAACCGTCCCTTTGCGCGCAATTGTTTGTATCTCTCTTGCACTTGTTTCACCGGGTATATTCGCCAGATAGTTTTTGAATCGGCCCAGTTTCTCCTATTATTACTGGAATGGTGAAGTTCTTTCTAAGATTCAAGCTTCTTTTTATGTCGTACATAAGAATTTTGTATTTCGTTATCTTCTCTTTCTTGGCTCTGTTTAAGCCAGCACCCTTAGGGACAGTGACCTAAACTAAAATTGCTACTTTTTCCCTCTCATCCCACATCACTATGTCAGGTTTAACAGCTCCGTTTTCTATGTATGTAGCTGTAGGAATTGCATAGGCATAGTGGATAATTTAAGACTTATTTCCAACAGTTCCTTCTGGTATATGTACCCAGGACTTGCTGCTACACTCGATATTCAACTTTCTATATCCAAACTTAGCGTGTTTATTATGACCTGATTATTTTACTTAATAAAATTCGTACTTTGTCCATCACTCCTCCCGATCTTCAGTCAGTCGATATAGCATCTCGTCTGGCCACATGTGTTGCAGGCTGGCAAACAGCTGAAATCAAACTAACTATGGACAGCAATAACAATCAGTGACTTATTAATACACAGACCGGTTCGTCTGTCATGATTGTGATTGTGTTGTGAGGACCGAACGGAAAAAAGTACTGAAGACCTGGTTAGACTTGTATTATCTAGATTATTCTCAATTCTATACTTATTGTTCTCATTTAGAATCGTATTTTAACCCGAAATCGTCTTTGTAGTTGAATAATTTGTAATATGATGAGGGGCTTTGCCACTCAATAAATCTATCGTTTTAACGACTTCACCGAATACCAGAAACCCCTACTTTTTTATAACGACACTTTCATTTCCTTAAATTACTTTCCATTCCCAAAATTAGCAATGCCAGTCAATGTTGATCCCTTGATATCTCCCGATGACCAATTCGCTCATGGTCCTGTTATTGTTCGTCTGTATACGCATTTAACCAATGTGTATAACTACTTAATTCATATACATGAATATATTTAAAAAAAGAACCAAACAGAAAACATGGTAAAGAAGACAGAAAGAAATGAAGTGCATAGAGGAGGCTCATTGTCACTCAAATTCTAGAGAAAGTAATCGGACGCTGTCAGTGAGAAATCAATGCTGAACGGCTGTTGCGAGGACGCAAAGTGATTGGCAATGTTGATCAAAATAAACGGAGAATACTGAAAACCCGTTGAGACTTGTATTATTTAGATTAGATAATTTTCTCATCTTGCATGTTATTTTCACCCGAAAATGGCCTTCTAGTTTAATTATTTGTAATGTGAAGAGCGACGTGCGAGTCAATAAATCTATCGTTTTAACGACCTGATATCTGTCGAATTATTGAATGAGTATAACATCCAAGATGAGAAAGGTAGTCCGAATAATCCAAATTATACAAATAATCAATCTTCATCTGGTGTGAAATGTCAGTCGAACTACAGAGAACAACTCCGTTTTTTTAGTCAAACCAGAGAAAAGAGAACATGACTAACAACAGAAAACGAAAATTGCATACGAACAAGAACAAGAATAAAAGCCGAAAAAAAAACATAATTAAAAGAAATTTAAGACAGTGCAAAGTATAAAGGGGTGTTTTATCAATTGTTCGCGAGACGCCTTTAAGAGAGAGAAAGAGAGACATGCATACAACAAGAGCAGTAAAAAGGAGAGATAAAAAGGGCAGAAAATACCATTTGAGGAGGTAAAACAAACTTGCTAAAGCAAAAAGATTCATTAGTTTGAAGCAATATAAAAGAAAGACGACCAAATGGTTCCGTCTGTTCCATGAAGCTTAGGAAAACATTGCCTTGGACTCATTTGAAACAAAAAATGTTCGACAAGCAATATCAGCTGTTCAAGAAGCTATGTCCGCTGGTGTGTCACACTACAGTTTTTACATGGCATTTCTATCATGCAGATGGAATGGACGCATCTTACAGCATACGAGGTCGAAAAACTCTATTAAATTATTTATTTTTCGGTTAGTCTTTCATGCTAAAATGTCACATAGCATGTCTGTCGGTCTATCAGGCTTATGTTTGAAATCGCATTTTCTTTAGTCTGTCACACTTGTTAGAAATAGGATTTTCGTTGGTCTGTCACGCTTAAATTTGAAATAGAATTTTCATCGTAAAACGCGCAGATTGAAAGGTCGCAACTGAAAAGAGTTCGTCTTTATTTATTGTAATTTGTTAATAGGTGGTCTGCTTTATATATATATATATATATATATATATATATATATATATATATATATATATATATATATATATATATAGTGTGTGTGTGTCAGGTTGTATATGAAAAGAAATAATATAAAGTGCTCGATCATATAAGTAAGCTAATATAATTTATTTAAATACTGTATATTACATATTTCGGCAATGTACCGCGGTTTCATCCAAAAGGGAAGATTTAGACATCTTTAGTTCCCTATCGGGCCGTGACTACAATCGTTTCAGCTTGCCGATGATTTCACCGGGCACAGAGATTTACTAAAGATGTCTAAATCTGCCCTTTTGGATGAAACCGCAGTACATTGCTGAAATATGTAATATACAGTATTTAAATAAATTATATATATATATATATATATATATATATATATATATATATATATATATATATATATATATGATATTTATAAATAAATCTTAAATTACTTATATATATATCAATATTTAAATATATATAGATATACATATTCTACTAGTATATATATATGTGTAATATATATGTATATATGTGTGTATATATATATATATATATATATATATATATATATATATATATTAAAATAAACATAGTTTGAGTATTCGACAATTGTTTCAGAATCTTTCCTGAGGAGGAGCCGAGAAGGTTCTGAAACAATTGTCGGATACTCAAACTGTGTTTATTTTAATATAAAAGCTCTAATATATTTGAGCACTTTTGAAAAGTAATGGTTTTGTTCATTTAGTTAATATTTAAACTTAATTAATATATATATATATATATATATATATATATATATATATATATATATATATATATATATATATATATATATATATTAGTAGTAGTAAGTTTTTGAAAGGCTGTGGGCAATGCAAATTCCGGGTAAGATGCAAGTTGTAAGGAACAAAAACAATAACAATAAATGGAATACGAAATATGACTTATTATTTATTTTTCCTTTTTTTTCCTAAAATCTTACATAACAGCAAGAGTGTTTTTAGCTGTTCGTGTGATGTCCGGGTTTTGTTTTGTAGGATTCTCTGCACAGTCGGAGAAATTTTTCTTTTTCTTCTGGTTTAATTATTTTTGACAAAGGGAAGTCTCTTTTCCCGAAATATTAAATAATGATTTTTAATCATCCGGACATCACACGAACAGCTAAAAACACTCTTGCTGTTATGTAAGATTTTAGGAAAAAAAAAGGAAAAATAAATAATAAGTCATATTTCGTATTCCATTTATTGTTATTGTTTTTGTTCCTTACAACTTGCAACCCGGAATTTGCATTGCCCACAGCCTTTCAAAAACTTACTACTACTATACCCAACAATGCTTCAAGCAAACTACCATTCTCTAATATATATATATATATATATATATATATATATATATATATATGTGTGTGGGGGGGGGGTGGTAAAAAAAGACAAACGGAAAAACAAATTTTAAATAAAGGAAAAAATCATCAAAGAAAAACGATGCATTTTATTGTTGAATGTGGTATTTTACACCCTTACTTTCAGGTTGCGATATCAACCCATCGTGTGCCATTAACCAGTATTATTGCTTTAACCTTTTGCCATCAACATAGACTTTCACTAAAAACCACAGATAAACATAAATGAATTGCTTAACTAACCGTTATTGTCTTGGTCTAAGCTTTTTTTTCTTTTCTTCTAAACCTTGAATATGATTATTATTCCTTTTTCATAAGCTTTTTCTCCAAAGTTCATAATTAACGTATTTTAGTATCCCTGTAATACAATTCCGTTTCAGGTCGACTAAACATACAAAAAACTATTCCGTACGATCAATTTTAGAAATAACTTAATCCATCATTTTATCCTTAATTAAAATAAGGTATTATTATTATTATTATTATTATTATTATTATTATTATTATTATTATTATTATTATTATTATTATTATTATTATTATTATTATTATTATAATAATAATAATAATGATGATGATGATGATGATTGTGATGATGATTTATTTTTGAATATATATATTCTAGTCCTTTATATTATTTATTTATTTCATCTGTAGGTCGTATGTTTTCGATACGTATAAAACAGATTTACGACTTCAATATTTTCTTGAATTAAAATAATATATAATACTTATTTTTAAAAATGTATTTCTATTTACGTTTTTGATTTTTTATCTTCATCATAAATGCTTTTAATGTAATGAATATAATTGACTATTTAATTTAACAGTAGTCACATTCTGATTTCTGGCTACTCTGGTGCCCCCTCGACGTAAATACACTAGACCAACTCGACAATCAGCAAAATCCCATCGATTCACTGTGGAGGTCCCCAGATGCCGGAGAGCATTCTACTCGAATAGCTTCTTTCCTTCATGCTGCTGGTCTCTTGAACTCCCTCCCTGCTCCCTGTTTCCCCGACTGTACCGACATGCAGAGGTTTAACACTAATGTAAACAGACATCTCTCTACACAGCTCGAAACTTAGGATGACACCCAAAATCTAAACCCTAATTCTCAGTAACTCCTAACGTCTATAGTAGCGGCCTACCTTGGTTGAGGTGAAATATGTTAAAAATAATGTCTCTGATAAGTAAAAAAAAAACTCTACGTCGATGCAATCTCTAAACGCGATTCCAAGATCGCATACCACATAATGTTTACTAAAATAAGATATAATATTTATGTAAATTTTATATTTCTAATTAATTTCTTAAATTATTTTAAAATCTTTACATCCTATAAAGAAATAGAAGTTTTGCTGTCTTATTTACTATTTACATATGTTATTTATCTATTTTCGCTATATTTATAGCCCGATTTCAATTACATTATAATCTAAAATTGTAAATAAAATATATTTTAATATACTTGGTTTTTATTCAATTTATTATTTTTTTAGTGCCAGTTGAACATCCTGTACGAGGTTATAGACAAATCTCATCGATATGATCCGTTATAGGATTCCTTGTTTGGATATAATTCTAAACTTAATAAATGCAACATATAACAATAATACAGCTATATAAAGTATATGCCATTCTTATTTATTTCTTAAAGTATCTTTAAAAATTATCTTAAAAATATATATATATGTGTTTTTTCGCGTATTATCTATTGCTACCATTTTATGCGCATTTCTTTTCCACTGTGCGCCCGATCCTTCCTTTCTTATGATCATTAATTAAAAATAAAATACTTTTTTTGAACCTGGTTTAAATGCAAATTATTATTTTTTGCTTATTATAGTTTTCATAATATATTTAATCTAGGACCATAACAGGTCATTTCAATTTAAGTGCATATGATGATATTATCCTTATTACTACATATTATGATATTATCCTTATTACTAAATATTATGATATTATCCTTATTACTACATATTATGATGTTATCCTTATTACAACATATTATGATGTTATCCGTATTACTAAATACTATGATATTATCCTTATTACTACATATTATGATATTATCCTTATTACTACATATTATGATGTTATCCTTATTACAACATATTATGATGTTATCCTTATTACTACATATTATGATATTATCCTTATTACTACATACTATGTTATCATCCTTATTACTAAATACTATGATATTATTCTTATTACTACATATTATGATAGTATCCTTATTACTACATACTTATGTGTTTATTTATTTATGTGTATTACACTTAAAGGTTTAGTTTCGTATTTTACCTCACGTTAACAATTAACTATTCATTTTCTATATTTATGTAAATTTACTTTCATTTATTTTATTGATTTTATTACATACCTTTCTTAACCACACACTTTTTGGATGGTTAAACATAAAGTAAAAGTTTATTATCTAAAGAAACTACGATACTTTAAAAAATACACCAATTAATTTGTGTTTCTGTGCCAAGCGCACATCATTCGTGTTTGGCTGCCTCGTCAATATTAGTCTCACTTTCCATCGATATCTTCGGTAGATCAAACTAATATGTAGTCTCCATTGAATAAAATATATATGCGCTGGCACAAGTAATGGCCCACTCTCTTTAATTATCCAATGGCATTGTATTACTTTATATATATATATATATATATATATATATATATATATATATATATATATATATATATATATATATATATATATATATATATATATATATACATATATATATATATATATATATATATATATATATATATATATATAAATTTACCCGCTTGTTTTCATTTTACTTATGTAAGTAAGTTCTCAGAAGTCATGGGGAACTTTTGTGGAGATAACACTTGATTTCTATATTGTATACATAGATATCCGTGTGTTTAATCAAGATTCTTCTCTACTTCTCAAACGTTGAGTTAGTAAAGAAGTGAAAGACACCATTTTCTCTCTCACTAATCGACAAGTTTTTTATGTTATAGTATATCATTCTTGTGGACTCTTGGTCTTACCGGATTCCAGGACAAGAATTCATCTAGTCTGGTGGAATATTCAGCTAAGTGGTTTTACTTGAGGTAACATCACTAGGGGAAGGTGCACTATTCCACGTATGAGCCAATAATATACACTTTTTTTTTCATTTTAATTCAGTTTATCTAAAGAGATCAAGGGGCCTATTCTTAAGGCTAACACTTGATTTCCCTATGAGTAAACTTTATATCCGAGGGCTCTCTTAAGGATAGATGTTGTTCCTTTAGGGCTGCTATCTGTACTTCCCTAAGGGATTGTTTCTAAGTATTTTTTTCACTAGACCCGTTGCCCCCACTGCAACCGGTATGATGTTTATTTCATGTGAGTGTGTATATATGCACTTTTTGTTCTGTGTGTCCTTATATATTTGCGCGTGTGCATGCGAGTGTGATGTAATCATGTGTTTTGATATGTCACTTCCTACAAATTAAGAAACAATTCCGTAATCAAAATAGCATCCGTTCTGTCCGGTTAACTGTTTTTACCCCACAAGGAGACCCTCCGCATCCCCTGTCCTATTCCCAGATATCAAGTCCATGGTCTACGGGTGTGGCAACACTCCTCCTTCCGGTTTATGTGCCAACCATATCTCCGGCTGTCAACGTGACACTTTCTCAACAAGAATTTAAACGATGATTACGACGCCCCGCGACAAAAAAAAACAACCTGTTTTTAGTCCAACGTGAACGCTCCGGTGACACATGTCTCGACACCTGGAAAGAAAGGAGATGAATACCAGGTTTTCCAAAAAGTAACCGTTCATTCTGTTAGCATCATTATTTTTGTTTTAAATTCTATGTCATCATCTATTATTATATAGAAGCTGAATTAATCAACGTCTGTTTCCCTGAGTCTTTTCCTCCTATATATTTTATTAACACAAAATAGATTCTGAAATAGTCTTCGGTTTCGGGATTCAGTTCTGTGTAAAAAAAATACATTTAATTATTCTAATTAACCGTATTTTTAAAAGAAACCTACCAAGTGACCCATCTCTTACTAACTTTTTATCTATCATTTTCACTCTCTCTCTCTCTCTCTCTCTCTCTCTCTCTCTCTCTCTCTCTCTCTCTCTCTCTCTCTCTCTCTCTCTCTCTTACACTGCGTGTGACCTATTCGTTTATTCTATATGTTTTCATCTCTCACTTTCTATTTATATAATGTAATAATCTGCAGACACGTGTTTCGTCGATTCTACATCAACTTTATATATATATATATATATATATATATATATATCAATTATTAAATAATAATAATGAGCAATTAGAACGCCATACAATGCATTTTAGTTTTATTAACTTTTTTTTCAATTTAATTTTCGAAGATATACTTCATCGGCCGAATTTCAAATACAGATATAAATACCTTTTTTTTCTTTCCTGTTCTCATCTCGTTTTTGGTGTGTTATCAATTCGTGTGATGTTTAAATGAATTTGAGATGAGACTCTATTTAGTCAAGAACGTCACGTGGTAGTGCAAATTGTAATAAGAAATGTTTTGTTTTAGAAAGCATTGTTTATATGGCAATATGAAGTATTAAAAATAATAATAAGCAATTAGAACGCAATACAATGGATTTTACGAAAATATGGATGTGAAGATATACAGAGGAAAACGAGTTAGAGATTGAGAGACAAATAAGAATATTTAAAAAGAACGGGAAAGAATATGCATATATATATATATATACATATATATATATATATATATATATATATATATATATATATATATATATATACATATATATATATATATATATATATATATATATATATATATATATATATAGTAAGACTTCGAATATGAAATAAAAGAAAAGAAAAAAAAGGAAAATATTTTCTGTACCATGAATAATGTTTTTTAAACCGAAAATTTGGATTAAAAAAATGATTTAATAAATATTTCATTTGTTTAACAAAATCTCGCGTCATGTAAACTAATTCTAAAATTTCAAAGTTATATCTATCTATATATATCTATATCTATATATATCTATATATATATATATATATATATATATATATATATATATATATATATATATATATGTATATATATATATATATGTATATATAAAATAAGTTGAGATAAATAAATTTAATACATTATGTATATCAGTTCAAAGAATAGGAGGTGACGGTAATTAAGTGGATAACGATACGGACTGAAGACCTGATTGTTCCAAGTTCGAATCCAGTCAGTTCCACAGTACCACTTTCACTTAGGGATGTTGGCAACCTTCTTGTGGTCCTTCCTCTAAGTACCCGATGTTTTTCCAGAAAGATTTCTAACTAGAACACATTTTATGTAGTGGAAAGTTTCACAATACAAAGTAGAAAGGTATATTACAGAATATAATTGATTAAAAACTTAAAAATAAATAAATATGCAAATGAGCAATATCGAGATTTGTTTGAGTGAGTTGGAGATTTCTATATATACGGTATTTCAATATATTTTTATATCGTTAGAATTAAATAAGCCAAACCGGTTTGATGTTAATATAATAAGGATAGATCGAAAAAAACTTCGCATTTATTCATTTAAATATATATAGAGAGATTCTTTATTTTTAACCAATAGTAATATAAAGCTTCAAATATATGTTTTCGGTAACACAGTGAGTCACATAAAGACATTATGTTCTTATAAACTTTGCTATTTACACAAACTTGCGCCCGCCGTAAAAAGACGGTGAATATAAGTTTGATACAAGAAAAAACAACAGAAAAATGTTCTAAATTTTGAGTTATTTTAAGTAATACATTTTTAAAAGGATCAATGTGCGCACGTGAGCGGGAACAATATGTATGTGTTTGGTAAGATCCTAAACCAGTTAACATATTATGGATTATGCAGTGTGTATTGTAGCCAAATGAGTGTGTAACCTGGAAAAATTATTATTTAGAAAACTACCATTTACGCGTAAATAGTAGAGTTAAAAGAATAATAATGTCTCACTGAAACCGTACCATACTTTCCAACATAAGATAAAACATTCAAATTTTTAAGTAATGCTATATTTGTTGCTTACACCCCCCTTGGACGGGTATTCTACTTGTGTGTGTGTATGTATATATATATATGTATATATATATGTATATATATATGTATATATATATATAAACCCTGTGTATCGCTTTATTGCAGGTCAATATTTTTTTAATTTTGAAATTGCTATGAAACGCAGAGAAGTGAAATTTGGTACAATGGAAGAGCATAACAAAGTGCCTTATTTCCCTGATTTTTGTGGAATTTGAACAAATATTTTGAAAGTTATGCTAATTTTTCTATTTTCTGGTAATTTTAAGTGTGTATCACTTTATTGCAAGTGTCTAAAAATGTATATTTTCGGTAATAAAACAATATTCTAACTTCATATTTCTATTTATATGAAATAAAGAACATATCCAGTAACAATATTAACCAAAAACAAGAACGAATTTCACATTATTTTGTTTAAGGAAATATTTATTTATCAACATAACTCCCATGCTTCAAAATCACTTTGAATAGCCTCTTGTCAACTGATGATGTCAATCGGCGGATTTGAGATGATGTGATGCTATAGGAAACTTCCAAAATCTTCCTCCAAAGTTCATCCTTCGACGAAAATTGAACACCTCCTTCATAAACTTTCATCTTTATTATTGACCAGAGCTGCTCAATTGGATTTATATCTGGAGAACAAGGTGGCCATGTCATCAAATTTTCTCCACTAATGACTAATGACTTAAGGTAGGATGCCGTAGCCTTGGCTGAGTGGGATGGCGCATTGTCGTGCATAAAAATCAATTTGCGGTGACGCGCCAATGGAAGGTCATCAAGCCATGGTGACAAATGCTCATTTAAAAATAAAATATAAGACTGGCTTGTCAGTTTGACACCTTCTGGCACTCGAAATGGTCCAATTAGTTCATCGCAGATTATTCCAGCCCAAAACATGACACCTCCACCTCCCTGTTGACGACGGAATCGATGAGGGGTAGGGAATCCAAGAGGACTCCAAACTTTGGCCCACCCATCTGGTCCATCAAGGGTTGCTCTGGCCTCATCGGTGAAAAGAACATTTTCAAAGCTGGTTTTCATGTATTTCTGAGCCCAAGCAAAACGTTTTTCCTTATGAGTTTGGTTTAAAACCGGTCTTGCTATGGGCTTAATGCTTCTTGCAATTTCGTTTAAGACATTGCAGCGTGTCTTTCTGGACAAGGAAGATATTCCAGCCTTGTCAAATATAGCAGCACTGTTGCTGCCCGGCTGCTTGATAAGTTGACGGCGAATCTTTCTAACATCACGAGCAGAAACTGACTTTCTTGTGTTTTTGTCCTTCCTTGGTTTGATGTTTGGATTTTCAACGAATGAAGACAATGTTCTTCGATCTCTTCCAAGCTCCTTGGCTAGATCTACGAGAGATAAACCTTCTGCAAGGCCTGCAACAACACGTCCTTTTCACTAGCTGTCAATCGACCCTTTCTAGGCATTTTGGGAGACCTGCAATAAAGTGATACACACTTTAAATTAACAGAAAATAGAAAAATTAGCATAATTTTCAAAATATTTGTTCAAATTCCACAAAAATCAGGGAAATAAGGCACCTTGTTATGCTCTTCCAGTGTACCAAATTTCACTTCTCTGCGTTTCATAGCAATTTCAAAATTTAAAAAATATTGACCTGCAATAAAGCGATACACAGGGTTTATATATATATATATATATATATATATATATATATATATATATATATATATATATATATATATATATATTCAAGTGCGAATGAATATTCTAAAAAAAAACGCTCACGGTAATCACCGATAATAAACGCACCGGTAAAACACCGGTTCACTATCGCCAGTAAAAACAATATCAAAAATCAGCGTAACATCATAGGCGAAAAAAAGTCGGGCACAAAATGTAGCATGTTGTTCTGGTCAAAGGGGTAACACACTAGACTACGAGTATTTACATCGAGGGTTCGATCTTTTAACCGGTTTAGTCATACTGATGACGTCTTATAGCCAGAAACACGTGTTCGTGTCTTTTTTTGCACGCAATAAATTAATTAATATATTAATCAATTAAAATATTTATTTATAAATTAATTAATTGAATATATATGTATATATATATATATATATATATATATATATATATATATATATATATATACTGGTTAATTGAATTCCAATTACCAAGGAACCAAATCATTCCATGATCATCATTTTTTTTATTCATCTTGCCGAATGCTTATATGTTTTTTCCTTTTAATCTTACGCATTGTTCACAATTTGCCGAATTAAAGAAATAAAAATTTTGATAGTTAACTGATTTTTTCCTTAGGTTATTGGAATGCAACCAACCAGTATATATGCTCTAAAGCCGGAAACATCATTTCATTGAGCTTGTAATTTGAAATAATTTGGATCATATGATAAGGGATATATACCTTTAAAATATATTTTTCATGTAACTCATATACATATATATATATATATATATATGTATATATATACACACACACACACACATATATATATATATATATATATATATATATATATATATATATATATATATATATACAGGGTTGGCCAAAATAAGGGTCCTATCTTTAAATTTGAATAACTTGAATTTGAATAACTTCCACAAAATAAAAGTTAAACTCACCAAACTTTATGTGTGTGTAGACTGACCCTTCCGAGATTTTTTGAAATAAACAAAACAAATTTTAGCCGAAAAACACTTCTTAAAACTTACAAAAACTAAAGTATTGTTTTTTACACTGTTTTGAGTTTTTTAAGCAAAAATAATGTTTTCTAAATGAGGGTACGTTCCTTAGGGCTAATACGACTCATGCTTGCTTCGGAAGGGGTCCTTTACTTATTCTAAAAAAAAATTTAAAAAAAATCAATAAATAAAAAAGTTATGAAGTTTTTCATGGTAAACAACTGATGATCCCTTAAATAATGTTAGAAGCAAGCTAATATAATAACTGAAAAAGTTAAATTGACTTACATGAGTGATTTTCCACTGAACGACTTGGGACTTAAAGTTATTTTTGTTTTTTGTTCTTTCAATATAGTTTTAATGGTTGAGAAACTTCCAAGACTATATATATGAGAGAGTGAAATTGGTTGAAACACATATTCGTGCACATATAAACTTTTAATTTATTATATTTTCAACCAATAAATAAAGATATTTCTCATATAATAATCACAACACGTGCATAATAACTAAATAACTGAAAAGAACAGAAGTAAATCCTATTCATCCAGTTAAACCAAAAATGAAATATGTTTTTCCCATAACTTCAGCAGTGTAATGGCGTAGTCTACACACACATTACCATATCAATATGCTTTGAATGCTTTCTAAGTAGGTTAGAATCTGATATCTCACTTTAATTAAAGTTTCTAGCGTGTCCTATTTTATGAACCCGTATAATGTATCTGGCGTCTATTTAAGAAGGTCGGCGTATTTTCGACTTTTGTCATCGATATCGTCTGCCCTACTAAATCAATATTCAATATTGAATAGCCAGTTTTTTTCCCCCGTTTTGGTCGTGCTACCATATTATTCACAATAATAATATATGATTTGAATAATTTTTTGTCAGAAAATACTTAAACTAACTAGGATTTTCACAGATAGCTGCAATCTGTTATCAGCAGCCAATGCAAGTTTTCTTATATTTCAGAAGCACATCAGCCTATTAATAGTTAATATTATTGATGATATTTTTTTAAGTGAGCGTACGTGTGTCCGGTCGTTTTCGCAGCATGAATAATCAGGTATGTAAATTTAATTTCATGAGTAAAGCAGGATAGGCTTCACATAAAAAATAACTAATAGTGATAATTAAAAAACGAACACAATAATCACGTATGCAAATCAAATGTTTATGAGCAAAAATTAGTGTTGTCTTCTTTTTTATCTATTTGTTTGTCGTCTTATCGATTAGTTTAATTTTTTTATCGATTAATTTTGACTTTCAATCGATTAGTTTTGTCTTCTTATCATTACGTTGTTCCTCTCTTCCTTATTAATTAATCTTGTCTTCTTTTTTTATCGATTTGTTTTGGTTTCTCATCGATTAGTCTTCTTTCTTTTTCCTATCGATAACTTTTATCTTCTTTTTCTCATTGATTAGTTTCGCCTTCTTTTTATTATCTATTTATTTTGTCTTCTTTTTCTCATCACTTTGTTTTGTTTCAATGATTTCCAATTGTGAATAGGGATTAAATCGCAGAACGATAGCGAGATAGCGAGTTAAATAATATATGATTTCTTTTAATATAGACTAATACACTAGATTTAATATCGTAATAACCCTCGTTCAGTTTAAATACAAGTCTGTTTAAAGAACTATTAGCCACCTCTTAGCTTTTCCTGACTTTATATAGAAAATAATATTCATACACAAAATACTAATGGTCGACTTTTACACGGGATCGACGTACACACGAGTATATTACAGAGAAGTTCGCTATTTTGTCATCACTTTAAGTTCATTTCTGCCATGTTCGTTTATTTATCCGTCCCCAAACTGTTAACCTGTTATTTTCTTTGCACTCCTGTGTGAACGGTTATCGCGTCCCAATCGTTTCATGCGCTTCTCAACACCATCGTAAACGAGAATCGTATCATTGTCCGCCATTTCTTTTATTCTTATTTGCTTTCATTTGCCCTCGCTGTTTCCGCTATTTTCTCTTCTCTTTTTTGACATTTTTCCGCCCTTTTTTCAACCATTATTTGTTTCTGTTTTTCTTTTTTTTTCTTTTCGTTTCGCCATTTATTTTCTTATAGCTTGTTTTTATTAACACCTCGAAACATGACGGCTTGATTATCGCTTCTCTTTCAAAATAAGCGTCGATACTGAAGAGCATGTCATACGCTGTCTTGTTGACGATTTCCAATGGAATGTGTACGAACGTTGTTCACTTCCCTTTTGTGACATTTTGCGAATTATTTTAGAATCGTTTATTTTCTTCGGTTTAATCAGATTTTGAGTGAAGGAGTCTTTCCGTTCTTTTTTCTTTTAAAAGAGATAAAACTGAGTAATGATGCATATATATATATATATATATATATATATATATATATATATATATATATATATATATATATATATATATATATTTGTTTTTGTTTATTATCTATGTATGTATATGTTTCGTCCATTATTCGGGACTCATCAACATAGATATATAACTATTCACTACTGGTCATGCGATTCTAAACCCCGTATTCCGAGTAGTTTGCAAATTAAATCCCGACATCTAGAACCACTGGACCACCGCTTAATAGCGAATAAACAGTTATAATTTTAACATTTTATCCGGCGGCTCGACGTCATAAGAGCATTCAACTTAATGAAAGGAACGATGGATGTATAGCTAGTGACGTCATGCTGCGTTAATACTACACTTACAGTGCCTGCCTAGAGGGTTTTCTAAGAGGTACAAATAATATATATATATTAGAAAGATACACGTCCCAGTTCGGGTAAAATTAACCCCGAACAAAACAATTTTGCATCACTTTTATGAATGCAAATAAAAAGATATGGTGCTACTTAACCTTATGTATAGAATCCTTATTCTAATTTTGATCAAAATTAATTACATAATTTTACTTTTAGAACATGTCTAAAGTTTAAGGCTAAAAAGTAAAGGAACTTAAGAGGGAATTATAATTCAGGGAATTTTGCTTTATTTGCGTCTAATGACTATGCAAATCTGAAATATTTTCATTTTCAAATGGGGCGTAGTGTTCATATTATGCTACCTAAAAGCATTCAAGATACTTCAAAAAACCCGGAGATATATGGAATATTTATTAATTGATATCTAATATTGAAATGTCATTAGAATTAAATGTAATCTGAACAACTCCAACCCATCTTTGCACCGTTTCGCATTAAGCTAACTTGAACTTAATATAACACATATTACCCACCCTTACGCTTAGCAGCTGTGCTATAAAATTCATAATGATCGGTTTATTAGTTTATGTGTCAATATTTCACATAAGAATATATAAACATATACACATACCTAACTATGTAAAAATAAAAATGGAATAAAGAATAAGCAATTCAACAACTAACAAAATAACTCAAAAACTCATCTTGTAAAGTTCCACCGAGATATTTCGGTCGTGGATACGGCCATTTTCGATCAGTTAATAAACTTTATTTCATGTCGATTTACCCTTCCCCACGTTTTCTCTCGCTTTCTCTTCTTCTTCGTTTCGTCTTCTTCAACTTACGTTCCCAACTTTCCGGTTGATTGGTATCTCTTTCTTCTTCTTCTTCTTCTTCTTCTTCTTCTTCTTCTTCTTCTTCTTCTTCTTCTTCTTTTTATAACATTCCTCGCATTCCTTTTTCTCCCCGTTTTGTTGTTCTCTGCACGTGACAATTTCTTCCAATCGCATTCTCTGTATGAATTTGAAAACTTTTCCGTTTTGAAATAAAGTTTATTAACTGATCGAAAATGGCCGTATCCACGACCGAAATATCTCGGTGGAACTTTACAAGATGAGTTTTTGAGTTATTTTGTTAGTTGTTGAATTGCTTATTCTTTATTCCATTTTTATTTTTACATATTGTCTGAAACATTGTTTCTTTTTTCCCATACCTAACTATATATATATATATATATATATATATATATATATATATATATATATATATATATATATACACGAAATATATACATACACGAAATTCGTATTGGAAATGCGGGCTTTCAACCGTGTTATATTACGTGCAGTATTAAAGCAATATTTATTTTAGGTTCGCGTTTTTATGTACCAGTAACGTCACTTAAATAATGTTAAACTAGTCATCTGATTGGTCTCAAATTCTGACACATGCTATTAAGAGGGGTTTTATTTACTCCTCCCCAGGAGTTAGGCACAAGGCCAGTTTTATCATACTCCCACAAGCAAGATGTGACCCAAGATCGGGTCGAGAAAGTGGGGTTTGAAAAGCCAGCGCTCGAGAGGTGAGCACTCTGGCCATTTAAAAATTGCCTGGGCAGCCCCGTCGGCATTCCCCGGTAGGGGCGTCTCAAACAGTAAGCAATAAACTTACTCCTCCCCAAAGAGGTGCGGCAAAGCCTGGGAGGGTGAACCTCCCAGAACTGCACAGGACAGGCGTGCAGACAGGTGGAATCAAGCCCCGAAGGACAAGACGACACCCGTCTATAGGGTGCAGTATCCATCGGAACAGATACTACACTTATTTCCTAGCGTGCCAGGTAATGTCTATTTCCATATTTCATCCTACTCATCACAAACTAGAAATTATATATATATATATATATATATATATATATATATATATATATATATATATATATATATATATATATATATATATATATAAGATAAATGAATGGAATAGAGAGATAGATGTGCGGATGACAAATCTATTTCATCTGCGATTGTTCAATGCAAGGTGTACTCGATAAAAAAACATGTTTATTTTTTCCCTTAAACTAGGCTTTTCAAAGATTACATTTATTAGTAAGTTGGCAGGGAAATAGCCAAAATTCAAAATATGAAAAAATTTAAGAAACAATATTAAATAGTGGAAAGTAAGAATGTGTGCATAAAAAGGTTATCAAAATATAGAATATATCCAGTTGGTGAATGTCCGTTGACAAAGTGCCCGGTGACAAAAGATTTAAAGATGGAAAAGAGATTTAGTGAAGACTGCGCTAGAAATGTTCGAAATGAATTGAACAATCGAAGATTAAATAGATTTGTCATTCGCACATCTTTATCTCTCTTCCTTCATTTATATTTATAATTGCTCTATTTTGTATATTGAGCTTAAATCATGTCACTATAGGTTCTATTCTGTAAAAGTATACTTTTAGTCTCATATTCTATATATATATATATATATATATATATATATATATATATATATATATATATATATATATATATATTAGCGGTAGCGTAGAAATACCTGGTAAAGTACCAAGGCGTGATGTCACCCTACTAGGCGAGATAGACCCGTAGAAAAGACTGAAACTCCGATATAAAACCTGCGCTTTACACCGTTTCCGGCTTGTCACTGATACCAAATCTGCGTGTTGTACAAACGCAGAGCATGGCAATCTACCTGTACAGATATCCTTACAATATTCACAGCGACGAAGACCTGTAATAATATACTGGGCCTGTTGAACAATATGCGCAATCACAATCAGTCATTACAATCTTTGTAGGAATTGCCTTCTTTTGTAAAGAAGTGGCAATCATATATATATATATATATATATATATATATATATATATATATATATATATATATATTAATATATATATATATATATAGAGAGAGAGAGGGGGGAGAGAGAGAGAGGCAGAGAGAGAGAGCGTGATTGAGACATAGAGAGAGTGAGAGAGAGAGAGTGTGTAGGTTGAGACAAATTAAATTAGGACATTATTAATATCAGTTCCAAGAATTCAAAAGCAACAAATATTGGCGTACAATCGTTTCTAAGACGATTTATTTCATATTTTTTGATAATTCCCAAAAGTAACTCTTTGAGTTCCCTGCACAACATCACAAATAGAAGTCAAGCAAAAAAACATTTAGATTTTACTACTTAAAAAAATCTAATTATTACAGGATAAAAACAGACAAGCAAGAAACACTAGTGTCTCTAGGTTCAAAATAAATAATATTTATTAATTTAAAAAAGTATTGTTATATATAGAGAGAGGTAATTAGTATATATAGAGATAGATAGTTTTGAAGATCTGAATTGATTACGTTTTTTCAAGTATTTGGAGAGAGTTCGTAACATCGGGTTGTTATTGAGACGGGAAAGCTGATCCAATTGAAGTTAGTTAAATCAAAAGAAGGGACTAAGAAAATAAGGAAGATGGAAAGAACAAAATACAGAACAAAGTAAAGAAACAATAAATAAAAGAAATAAAGAAAACAAGAAATAAAGAAAGAAAGAAAGAAAGACATAAAGAAAAAAGAAACTAAGAACAGAAGAGAGAAGAAATAAAAGACAGAAGGAAAGATACGAAGTAGGGAAAAAAGAGGGAAGGAAAGAAAGAAGAAAGAAGTAAAAAGTAAGCACGAATTAAAGAACTAAAGAAAGAAGGAAGAGAAGTAAAAACGAAAAAAAGGAGGAAAAAATAAATAAATAAATGAAGAAAAAAGAAGTAAAGAGAGAACAAAAGCAAACGAAGGAAAAAACAAAGAATGAAAAGACGAACGAAGGCAAAAAAGAAAGAAATTTAAAGAAGAAAAGACAGAACGAAAGAAAGAAAAAAGGGAAAGAAGACAGAACGAGAGAAGGAACCAGAAGGAAGAACTTAAAAAGAAAGAAAGAAAGAAGTAAGGAAAGAAAAATGAAAGAAAGAAGGATTTCTTTTAAATACAGACAGAAGAATAAAAGGACTAAAAAAAGGAAAGAACAAAGAAAAGAGAATGAACGAAGGCAAAAAAATGAGGAAAGAATAAAAGGAAGGGACAAAGAACGAACGAAAGAAAGAAAGAAAAAAATAAAGAAAGAAAGAAAGAAAGAAAAAAAGAACGAAAGAAAGAAAGAAAGAAAGAAAGGAGGAACTGAAGAAATGCTACATTGTTACAAGAGGTTTGGTAAATTAGATAAGTGTCAGATGGAATAGAAATAATAAGAGTCGACAGAAAGTATTGGAAAGGATAAGATTGAAAAATTCCTGCCCGAACGCGAAGTTAGCGTGGAATTGCAGACAACGGGAATAACGAGATGGAAAGGTGGGGCGAAGTGGTGGGAGATGCGTTGTCATTCAAAAAAGAATGACCGGTAATAAAGATGGCGGGGGCAGCGAAATGAAATGAAAGAAACAACCAAAGAAAACGAAAACAGATTAACCGAATAAGAAAGCTAATGAACAAAGCGAGAAAACCCGAAACGAAATTCTATACGTTAGATTTTAACCTGTTATCTTATATCTTACTATCAACAAAATATACGCACGTAAATCTATCTATTCATCTAACTCTTAGAGAGATATACTCTTTATATATAAAATTAGGTATGTATAGTCAGACACGCTGAAGAACCGCAGTAAACGCGAAACACGTGTCAGTGGAAAACTCTCTCTCTCTCTCTCTATCTCTCTCTCTCTCTATATATATATATATATATATATATGTGTGTGTGTATATATATATATATATATATATATATAGAGAGAGAGAGAGAGATAGATAGATAGATAGATAGATAGATAGATAGATAGATAGATAGATAGATAGATAGATAGATTGGTGATTATGAAGCATAAACACGATGTTGTTGTTCTGTAATTGTTATAATTTTTTTAAATATTTCAAGCAGTCCTCCGCTCTTGGTCAAAATATTATACGTGATAAATAAAATGAATGAAATTGAAACCGTTGAGAACACTGGAATGTTTAACTTTGAGCAGTGTTTATTCTTTTTCTGAACGTGCAAGTTAGTTTACGCAAAATATCACTTCGTTTCGGCATGCATTACCATTAACTGTTATATATATATATATATATATATATATATATATATATATATATATATATATATATATATACAGTACCGTCCAAAATTAAGGAACAAAAATTCAATCTTCTGAATCCAAACAAAATTATATATTAATTTTTGTGAAAATTTAACTGAATATACACATTATGTAGTATGACTTTTATCGAGATTTTCAGATGAATTAAAATAATATTTTTAAAGTTATCCACCATTTTACAGATTTCAAGTGTCCAAAACTAAGGAACAAAATATCATTTTTAACTAAATCACATTAAAAAGGTAAAAGAGATTCAATAATTGGTACTTCCACCTTTGTTTTCAATAACTGCTGCGCATCTACGACTGCATGATTTCACTAAATCTTGACATTGGGTCACAGTTATCTTGGCCAATTCATCTTTCAGTTTCAGCCACAAGTCTTCGATGTTTTCCGGATTCTTTTCCATAACATTCTGTCCGGAGTCTTCCATAAGTTTTCTATTGGGTTTATGTCAGGACTCTGAGCAGGCTAGTCCATTACCTCTACTTCTTGATCAGCCAGATAATTCATGACCAGTTTTGCTTTATGGCAGGGAGCATTATCCTGCATAAAAACAGGCTTTTCGATACCAGAATCGTTAAATACTGGCAAAACATGCTGTTCTAAAACATTCTTGTATACAGTGGCATTTACTGTAGTATTTAAGCGTACAAGTGGTGAAGTACTCTACCATGATATCATGCCGCAAACCATCACGCTACCTCCACCAAATTTAACAGGTTTTTTTTTGATGCAGCTTGGATCCAAACTTTCGGCTTTTCTTCTTCTTACAAATTGTTTTCCATCACTGCTAAATACATTAAATTTCGATTCGTCACTGAAATAAACTTTTTCCCCATTTTCTTCTGACCATATAATATGCTTTTTTTCGAACACCAATCTAGCTGCTTTGTTTTTTTAACTTATTAGCGGCTTTTATCGGGGAGATCTTACAAGAAGACTTACTTCGTACAACATTTTGGACACAGTTAGTCGTGAAACATTCGTGACACCTTCGATTTGTTTAGAAATGTTGCCAGCTGTAAGGAAACGGTCTTTTAACACTAGGCGTTGTATAATTCTGTCCTCTTTTGCTGCTGTCTTTTTGGTCTACCAGGTTTCTTTGTGTTACTTAACCTTCCAGTTTCTTTATAGAGTTTGAGAACTCGGCTTACAACACTTTTTTGAACGTTTCAAAATATGAAATTAAACGTATACTTTTAGTAGATAGAACCTATAGTTAAATGGTTTAAGCTCAATATACAAGATAGAGCAATTATAAAGATAGATGAAAGAAGAGGGATAAACATGTACGAATGACAAAATTATTTCAACTTCGATTGTTCAATGCATGGTGTACTCGGTAAAATATGTTTATTATTCTTTCCTTAAGCCAAGGCTTTTCAAAGATTAAAATCTTATCATCAGAGGAATTATATAGATAGTTAAGTTGGCAGTGGAAAAACCGATATACAAAATTTAAGGAAATACCGAGTACTTCTTGCATTGAACAATCGAAGTTGAAATCAATTTGTCATTCGTACATGTGTATCCCTCTTCTTTCATCTATCTTTATATATATATATATATATATATATAAAGATAGATGAAAGAAGAGGGATAAACATGTATATATATATATATATGTCTACTTTAGTTTATATGCAATGAAAAATTCAAACAAAATGGAAAATGACTTTAAAGCTGGACACATATTTTCGTCGATTCGTTTAACCATATTCATTTAGTAAAATTGATTAATGGCTCTACCAAATGAATATGGTCAAATGAACCGATCGAAATATCTTGGTCCGGTTTTAATGATGTGTTAGTGTTCTTATTGCTACTAGCATGTTATTGCTTATCCACTATTCCATGAACTTATTTTCCATACACACACACATCTTCTCTTGCTCGTCCGTCGAAGTCGACGATGACCAAGGTATCAATCAGTTTGGCGTCGGGGGTCGGTGGGTCCTGAGATGGCTGATGAGGCCAATCCGTGCTCGGCAGACTCTTCCACACTCCGGACACGTGAAGGCGGCATCGACAGGCTGTGGACCGGCAGCTCTCTCCTTTCGCCTCCTGCGCTTCTGCCGGTCGTGGGTCATGCGTTGATCCTCTGCCCTATCGGCTCCCAGGCTGACGGCACAGCGCCAAGCAGAGCGTTCTGCAGCGCGACTCTCCCAAAACTGGGGGTTGATGTCGAAGTCCTTGAGGGAGGTTCGCAGGCAGTCTTTATATCGTTTCTTTTGGCCTCCTGCAGTCCGCTCTCCCTGGCTGAGTTCCCCATAAAAGAGTTGTTTGGGGATTCGGCCGTCAGGCATGCGGTAGACATGGCCTGCCCACCGAAGCTGGGTTTTGTGGACTATGGTGGTGATGGTATGGAGCCCCGCGCGCTCCAAGACTTCTGTGTCAGGAATTCTGTCTTGCCAGCGGAGGTTGAGAATATTACGGAGGCATCTGAGGTGGAAGCCATTCAGCTGTTTTTCATGTCTTTTGTAAAGCGTCCAAGTTTCACAGCCGTAGAGTAGGGCTGTTAGGACGATTGCTCGGTATACTTTGATTTTGGTTGCGAGTGCAATACCTCTCCTCCTCCACACATTGTCTCTAAGTCTTCCAAATGCACTGCTCGCTGTGGAGGTCCTATGGTTAACTTCAATGTCAATGTTGGCGGTACGGGAGAGGGTGCTGCCAAGGTAGGTGAATTGCTCTACAGCATGAATCTTCTGCCCTTTGACAGTGATGCCGGGTTCGTGGTATGCATCTCCTGGGGCGGGTTGGTACATAACTTCTGTCTTCTTTGTACTAATAGTAAGACCAAAATTGTCACAACTGGTGGAGAATCCGTCCATTAGATGTTGCATCTCTGTCTCATTTGGGGCGTTAAGGGCGCAGTCATCAGCAAAGAGAAGGTCTCTGATGATGATTTCCCTCACTCTCGTGACTGCCTGCATTCGCCTGATGTTAAACAATTTTCCGTCACATCTGTACTTGATGTTAATGCCAGAGTGACTGTCTTTGAAAGCGTCCTGGAGCATGGCAGAGAAAACCATGCTAAAAAGCGTTGGGGCTAAGACACAGCCCTGCTTGACTCCGTTGGTCACAGGGAAGGGCTCTGAGGGGTCGCCGTCATCCAGGACGTGAGCGGTCATGCCCTCGTGGAACTGCCTGACGATGGCTATGAACCTGTCTGGACAACCAAATTTTCCCATGATCCGCCAGAGGCCATTTCGGCTGACAGTGTCGAAGGCCTTGGTCAAATCGACGAATGTGGTGTAGAGGCCCCGGTGCTGCTCGACACATTTCTCCTGCAGTTGGCGTGCAGCAAAGATCATATCAGTCGTTCCACGGCCCGCTCGAAAGCCACACTGGCTCTCGGGAAGACGACCATCTTCAAGGTGTACCAGCAGACGATTAAGAAGGACGCGGGCCAGGATCTTCCCGGCGATGGATAAAAGGGATATCCCGCGGTGGTTGTCACAAGACTGACGATTTCCTTTGCGTTTATAAATGTGAACAATAGTGGCATCACGAAAATCTTGGGGTAGTTCTTCACTCTCCCACATGGATTGGAAGAGTTCTGTCAGTCTTTCCAGCAGTGTAGGTCCACCAGATTTGTATATTTCTGCTGGAATTAAATCGGGGCCAGGGGCCTTCCCAGAGGAAAGTTGCTTGATGGCTTTGCTTACTTCCTCTGACGAGAATGGGATGTCGAGCTCCTCGTTGATAGGCTCCTGGCGTAGTCGGTCGATGGCTTCATCGTTGATGGAAGATGGCCGGTTTAGCACGTTGTCAAAGTGCTCTGCCCATCTATCAAGGATCTGCTTTTTGTCGTTTAAGAGAGTTGTTCCATCGGAGCTAAGCAGGGGAGAGGAGCTTGAGGACTGGGGACCGTAGACAGCCCTCAGCGCATCGTAAAACTTCCTCATATCATGGTTATCGGCATGCGCCTGGATCTCATCTGCTTTGGCGCTGAGCCAGGTCCTGCATGGAGCGGAGTCTGGCCTGCACCTTGCTGCGGGTGTTGATGAAGGCAGCTTTCTTTGCGAGGCACTTAGGGTCACTCTGATGTGCACGGAGAAGTTGGCGTTTCTCCTCCAGGAGGGGTTGAATCTCAGAGTCATTTTCATCAAACCAGTCCTGGTGCTTCTTTTTCTTAGGTCCAATGATTTCGAGAGCGATGGTGTAGATGGAGTCTCTGAGGCGTGCCCACTGATCTTCAATAGTGTCCGAGATGGTAAGGGGGACAGATAGCTTGTCGTTGATTGTTTCCTGTAGCTCATGGATGACATCTGGACTTTTCAGTTTCTCCACGTCGAGGCGTTTTGTGACTTTCTGGCCCTGAGGCCGCCTCTTAGGTTGGATGTAGAGGCACATTTTGGATGTGATCAGGCGGTGGTCTGTCCAACACTCGGCACCGCACACAGCCTTGGTCAGCCTTACATCTCTTCTGTCCCTTGCCATGATAATGACGTAGTCGATCAAATGCCAGTGCCGGGAGCGTGAGTGCATCCACGACGTCTTGCTACGGGTGGGTAGGCGGAACATGGTGTTGGTGATGGAAAGGTCGTGTGCAGCGCAGAGGCTGAGCAGCCGCAGGCCGTTGCTATTGCACTTGCCCACTCCATGGTGGCCAAGGACCCGGTCCCAAGTGGAATGGTCAGTGCCAACGCGGGCATTGAAATCGCCGAGGACGATGAGCTTCTCTCTCTGCGGAGCAGTGGAGATGAGGCTTTCCAGATCTTCATAGAACTGGTCCTTGGTAGCTTTGAGATTGGTCATAGTTGGTGCGTAGGCGCTGATCAGTATGGCGGTTCTTCCCTTGCTAAGCGGGAGTTGCATCTTCATCAGCCGGTCATTAATGCCGTCCGGGATGCTGACCAGCTTCTTCACGTGTTCAGTCTTGATGGCGAAGCCCACGCCGGCCTCTCTGCGCCCCTCGCTACTGCGTCCACTCCAGAAAAAGGTGTAGCCACCGCCTGACTCTGTTAGTTGGCCCTTGTCAGGGAGGCGAGTCTCGCTGAGGGCTGCGATGTCTACCTCATAACGGGCAAGCTCCCTTGCCACAAGCGCAGTTCTTCTCTCGGGTCGGTCAGCTCTGTTGTTGTCGAGCAAAGTACGAACGTTCCATGATGCTAAGGTAAGCACCAACCCTTTCTTTCTCATGTCTCGACCGCTGTGAGGGAAACCCCGCCAGCCGCGGTATGCTGGCCAGAGGTAATGGTGAAGCAGCTATGTTTAGGGCTCCTTTTATCGCCCCGTCCTCATGCCATGGAGGCGAGCAGAGTGATCCTGAAAAGGACTGCTCGGTCGACCAGCCAGTTGCCTGCACCCCCTCGCTGCTTCGGTCGAGTGGAGTACGACCAGTTTCTGGACCGCCTGTGTGCAGGTTTGCAGCTACAGCTCCCAGTGATTTCCACACCTGCTGCTTTGCCGCTTGCCCATCGCCACAGGGCTTGGTGTTGACGCAATGTTTGACACCCTGACTTGCGCTGGATTTGGATTATAGTGAGGGGGACTTGCGCTGCATCGGCCTCACTCTCTCGTCCTGGCCCGCCCGATTCCAACGGCGAGACATAGTCGAGACGGCTGGGGGACGAGCAAGGGTGCAGGAGCTGCCGGAGGGAGGCAAATATGCCGTCCAACCGCCTACGGGGCTCCACTCCGTCATTTCTGTCGGGGTTGCTCCCCTAGCCTTATCCATTTCCAATAGCTCTCACAAGGCAGTGAGGCCATTTGACCCATGGCTGGAATAGGGATTGGTAATGTGTCAGGGCATGTCCACACGTCGGTGGGCCGTAGCACATTCCCTCTGGGACTCCCTACTGTTCCGAGATCCTCTGCTGATTCCGCCTGGATGCGCATGACAACCAGTTACCGTGTGTGGCCGCGAGGAGGCACAGCAGAGGTCTTGATGAAGGAGAGGCTGAGTACTGGCAGGAGAAGACTTACACGCTCGGCTTCTCGTTTCGTGCAAGGCTGGCCAGTGGTGGTTGCTGAGGGCGAGATGGTGAGTAGGCCAAGACGCTACCTTATAGCTAACACACTTTCGCGTCACATCACCCTGTGTGCATTGCACACTCACACACACATATATATATATATATATATATATATATATATATATATATATATATATATATATATATATATATATATATATATATATATATATATATTATTGCTAGCTACCATATCGCAGAATGGTTTTTAGGTGTAGCGTTGGATAGTATTATTATTTTTATTGTTATAATTAATGTTATTTGATATGCAAATTACCATATGACACGGTAGTCTTTAGGGTAATATATTATTATTATTATTATTATTATTATTATTATTATTATTATTATTATTATTATTATTATTATTATTATTATCATTATTTATGTATATATTAGTGAAATTTAAGCTGAAATATTTCTACACTTGATTATTTGGGAAATGGTCGTTTGATCAGTACCATTGGAGAGCCATTAACATTATAACTGTGCTGTGTTTAAATATCCGAAACAGCTGATGATCCCCATTTTAATATTTCACGCTTAAGTTAAGGTCCCCTGTTTTTATTTCACTGTTAGATACTTGAACCCCTTTTTTATGAATTTTCCAACGAATGCTAAGTCTGCAATATCTTGGATTTAGTTAGTTTCTCTGGGAATTTAAACTGCACCTTCCTTTGTTTTCTTTTTCTTTTGTTTAAAATGACTCAAGGTTCTTTTAGACTATATATATATATATATATATATATATATATATATATATATATATATATATATATATATATATATATATATATATATATATATATAGCGTTGTTATGGTTTTTACTAGCGCTAGAATACCGTTGTGTTTACCGGTACGTTTATTATTTTTCGCTCCCTGAGCGGTTTAAGAATATGCAGACAGAGAATTGCATTTATTCGGCATTCATCGGTCGTGTCATCAATGTTATATATATATATATATATATATATATATATATATATATATATATATTAATTTATTTATTTATTATAAATTAATTTTTGCGTACATAAAAGGAAGACACAGACACGTGTTTTTGGCTATGAACCGTCATTAGCTGTTTCACCATCAGTCTAGGGCAAAGGTTCGATCCCTACACGGGTGGTCATGCTGATGACGGTTTATAGCCAGAAACACGTCTATGGCTTCCTTTTATGTACGCAAAAATCCATTGATAAAAAAATTAATTTATTGAAAAAAATGTGTGTACATATATATATATATATATATATATATATATATACGTGGGTACAAGGAAAATACTCGTCTCAGAACGAGTTAATGAATTCTCTAAACATAACTGATCGGCACGACTTCTATGTTTCCTTATAAATATTAAAATCAAGATTCAACAATACTAAACCTTATGTCTGGAATCCTTATTTCAATTTTGATCAAATTTTGACTTTGATTCTCGAAAATATAATACGGTTTTATAGTTTTGTTTACCAATGCACGTAATGTGCGGATAGTTTTGATGTTTAGAATGCTGGGAGGATGCAATGTAAGGTTATGGACACCGCGTGAATAACACGAATATGAAAGGCAAAAAAGGCAATAGGTCATACAATCATTTACTTTTGTTTTCTATTTGCTGTTTTTTTTTATCTTCAATCAATCTTGTTTTATATGGTGTCTAAGTTTTTAAAGTAAGTCCATATCGAATACACGTATGTTATATGAACATCACAATCTGACACCACTCTCTCTTCGCCGGTCAGTGTCTGGTCGAAGCGGTTCACAACTAACAGTCCAGGAAATAAAAAATGCAATAGCATAAAACAAAATAAATTTTGAAATAAACTATTAAAAATGAATTTTATTACGAAATTATATCACCATAATGCATTTCTTTTTCTTCGTAAACGAGTCATCCATTTTAATCTTTTGTAAATAGTAGCCCAAAATAATAATTTACTTCGTGACACTTGGAAATGTAAAAAGAATTTGAAAGCATTTAAACTGTCGAATAAAAAGTCATGTCTGGCTTTAAAATTCTTAGGGAAGTCTCGTGCATTAAAGGATTAAAAATTGTAGAAGCTATATACGTTAGTCTTCTAAATAGAGATCAACACCACATACCTGGGAGTCCACATTCAAACTCCTCGGCCTAACATTCACAGGTATTATGAATTGAAACACATACATAGAAAATACTAACACATTTTCTGCAAAGAGGGTGAAACCTCTCTACCAGGTTAGAAAACATCTTATACTGCCAGTATCCTATATCTCTATAAAGCCAACATTTTCCCATAAATAGAGTATTGTTGTCACATCTGAGCTGGTAAACCAACCGCGAGTATCTCTCTCTTAGACTAGGTCCGAAAAAGAGCCTCTAATCTAATAGGTTCCACGCACTTTACCTAGCCCCAGCCCCTGTCCCATCGTCGAAATGTTTCATCAGTGTGCTCGTTTTAAAGGTACTTTAGTGTAATGTGCTCCGATGAACTTGCTGCACTGGTACCTACTCGTGGTAAATACTCCTGACCAACCCGACAATCAGCAAAATACCCCCTCACTTTAGAGGTCCTTAGATGCTTAAGGCTTCCTACTCTAATAGCTTCTTTCCTCGAGCTGCTAGCCTCTGGAATTCCATTCTTGGTCCGTTTCCTTGACTGTACCGACATGCAAAAAATAGACTGTTATGTAAATCAACATCTCGCTTTACAACTATCCACTTCGGGTACCCTATAAATATGGCCTGAAAGTCACTTACAGGCCATATTTGTTTTAACGTTTTGTAAACTTACGTTTTAGTGGCAATCGGCCTTGTTTGGGTTCAATATAAGTAAAACAAAGATTACAACAATTAGTTATAGTTTTATACAAGTTTGGTTCAATTAAAAATTTAATGAAACTCTATTGTAATAATTAAATTTAACTTTTAAAATCCTATTTAAATAATAATAATTTGGTGACAAGAAAGAGTATTCTGTTATATAAAAGAAAGTGAAACAAAATGTGTTAAACGATTTCCGGGCAACTCCGGGTAAGTACAACCAGTTATGAATATAATCATATTTGGAGTCAGAGTTTACAAAACGTTAAAACACTTATGAGGCAAACCAGAAGAGTACTCGACTCAAAGTCAACAGCAAACGGTGTTCAGTCATATTTAGTTCCTGACATTAAATACTTCCTGTTTTGGGGTCGCTTACTCTTCCGTTTTGCCAAGTTTCGTACTATTTTTTTTATTAATTAATATATTTATTAAATTGTTAGGTGAAAGTGCAGAATAGTTAACAAAGCCCCCTCCCCATATTAAGAATGTCTTTCTTAATAATCTTCTGCAGTTTATGGACCATGCTAGAATAATAACGTTATTATTTAGAAAGCCATTCTTGACACCGTAAGGGGGGTTTGTTAACTATTCTGTACATTCACCGAACAATTTAATAAATGAATTAAGAAATTTGGAAAACTGAAATTCTCGCCGGAAGTTATATTATGGTGATGTTTAATATCAGGAACTAAATCTGGCCAAACACCGTTTGTTGCTGATTTTCAGTCGGGTACTCCTCTGGTTTTCCCACGTTTGACATACGGTGATATTATTTTATTCTAAACTAGCTATAAGGACTCGGCGTTGCCCGGGATCGATTATGTTCAAATTAGTTTAGTAAATAGTTATGTTTTATAACACCACTTTTTGTTAGGTTAAGTATCTAAGCTGAGATAAAAAGCAAATAACGAACGCTACTTCGTGCTAAAATAATAAGCGTTATTTCCCCGTAGATGATTTTTCTTTTTAAGTGTTTATTTAAGACTGTCTCCAGATTAGACAACTGCCACATCAGATTAAGTATGATTAAATAAATTGTAGCGAAGAACGTTAGTTTATGGCTAATAACATTGTACAACAATAACAAATGATATTTAGTTAGTCAGCTTAAATGCTATTTAGGTTCCTCGTTTTTAAATCCTGCCAATATAATTTTATATATTAAATGTGCTTTTTATATAGAGAGTCTATTATTATTTTTTTTTAACCAAATTCACTATTGCCGGACATTTTTATTGGGTGTCGAGTGGCGCCGTCGGTCGATGCGCGTCAAGTTTCTGTTTTGTTGGCAGAACGATGCAGCATAGAATCCGATTGGCCTTGGCCGCCAATCACACGGTCAGACGGAGAGGCAATGGTCTGTGAAAGGAACGTTGACCGGCTGGATTGACTTCAAGGTCCGAGGGCAAAAAAGAGGCTAAAATAAATAAATAAATAAATAAATAACAGAGAAGTAGGTGAACGGGAAAACAATGATAAGAATCAATGAAACGATAAACATGAGTTTGAAAAAATAAACGTTGTAAAAACGAAAATATAAACAAATTAAAGCTGCGTCCAGTTAGAAAGCTGAATGAAAAGTCTGATTTTTACAAGTACTAGGAAAAGAGTGTGTATTATTCGATCGCGGCACCGTATTCTAATCCCCCCCCCCCCGCACGCACAAAAATAAATGAGTTTCTACGTTTTTTGCGATTTGATGTAAATACTCTGAAAAAGAAAAAACAAGAAAAATTATTTAAAACTTTAAACGCAAGATTTAGTTTTGCGTATATATTTTACGCTTAATTATCACTCACTATCGAGACAAATAGCGTTTTTAATTAAATGTAACAATTTTTTTTAAAACTTGCCTATTTTCTTAAATTACTTGGATATCAATTGTTTACCCCTCCTAATAAATCGGTATTGTCCGGGCCTTCGGGTCTGGATTTACGCCGGTCTATCGGTTGCCCGTCCTGTGAAGTTCTAGGAGGTGCACCCTCCCAGGCTTTGTCTTCTCACCCTTTGAGAAGCGGTTAGTTTATTGCTAATCGCCTGAGACGCCCCTACCGGGGAATGCCGACGGAGCAGCCCAGGCAATTTTTAAATGGCCAGAGTGCTCAAATTCTCGAGCGCTGGTTTTTTCAATTCCAACTTTCCCGACCTTGTGTCACATCTTACCTTGTGGGAGGAAGATGAATAGAATCAATTGTGTACTTTGGGCGATTTTATTTTCGGTTGAAAGCATACATTCTTAAATACATATTTTTAATGCTAAGTTTTTTTACGCTGTTCACATGGGTGTGAGTCTTGGGGGTATTTTTTGCTGCTGCAAATATACATAAAAAATGTTATGGATAAAATAATTACTATTTGTGTGAAAGAATAGTGCTCATGCCTAAACCCCGCCCACGCAACCTCGTCGTACTACCATAATTACTACTCATCCGGCCCACACTCGCATACGCTTGCCCTTAGTGGGTCCTGCGTAACGGGATCGCCCCCACCTTTCTGTGCTACCGTCTCGTGCTGTTTTCATTTACCAGTGCGTATACAAATTATCATACGTCGTATCGTCGTCAGGAACCTACGTTATATTCGTCTGATGACAACCCCACTCGGACGCCGATTTTATAAAAAAAAAAAGGTTTATTACAAAGATAAGAAAAGTCAAGGAAAACATCAGAAAGACAGGTTTCTTTCGTACACGTGGAAGCCAGAGAAAGACAAACATATAGATAGACGGATCGCTCGTCCTTATAGTCTGGGATCACTTCTTTAAGGTGTCCTCAAATTCCCATGCAAACAAAAGATGTCGTTTTGATTTATTTTGTATATGTGCATTCCTAGACTATTTACGGGCGGTCATGTACAACGTTTTAATCGGCAATTTGGGGGGATATTTAATGCCGAATCCAGTCATTTTGGGTAAAAATTGGTAGCAGTGTTATGGTTCAAATCCTATATATCTTCAAATTTATGGTGTTTCGTTTCGTTTTTTTACGGCATATCGACCCTTTTCGGGTTATTTAATGTCGAATCCGATCATTTTCGTAAAAGTGTTTGTACTTTAAGTTCTATATATCTTCAAATATTTATTCATGGTGCTTCGTTTGGTTGTTTTTTTTACAGCATATCAACCATTTTCGGGTTATTTAATACCGAATACCGTCATTTTAGGTTTAATGCTTCAAGTTATATATATCCTCAAATATTTATTCATGGTGTCTGGTTTGGTTGTTTTGTAGAAGAACATTTTGGTTTCTGTTTTTGGATTTGCAGAACATGATTGAATTTTGCAAAGAGAAAGGAAAAAAACATAACATCAATGTTTGGTGCATTATTGGTCAGGAAGTCAGTATCTTGATGCAGCCTTATCTAGTAGCACCCGTCATGACTTTTGGTAAAATGAATTTTTGCAATTGTAGTATTTAAGTCATAAAAAGGAACTAATATTTGTTTTTACTAGCAGGAAGACACAACGTTACTTTGGATTGAATGAGGAGCACTGCTATATACTTTCTCACTATGCTCATAACACCATATTACTTTCTTCCTTTTCTATTGTATTTTGCTCCTGTTTCGCCCCGGTATAGTTGGAAGAAGCTAAAATGTGTGAAAAATCTCTGAATTAGTATCTTGTAGATATGGTTTAATTTTCATTAAAGTCAGATATACGCATTTGATGTGTTAAGGGTTTCTGTCCCATTGGCGCACTTAGAGGTGTGGGCACGTACAGGGTAACGTAGAGATTAGAGACCACTTCCATTGTCTTCTTTGAAGAATTATATATCTATATCTATATATATATATATATATATATATATATATATATATATATATATATATATATATATATAACTCAATGTCTATATGTGTGTGTGAAGATAATGGTAATGTTCCCTAATTTCTAAGGGTACCCTTAAGGGGAATATGAAGGCATAACCTCCATAAAGACTTCAAATATCCTATTTGATGAAATTGATATCATATGTATGAAATTGTCCGGGGAAGACAATGTAAGTGGTTTAAAATGTCTATGTTACCTCTTATGTTCCGAATATCTACATGCCGCTACCCCTAAATTATCAATTGGGACAGAACTTTCTTAAAACTGTATTTGAAGTCTATCCGATTATAATGAAATGTAAACCATATAAATCAGACACCGTATTAATCAGACACTAATTTAGAAAGTTTTCCAACATTTCAGCTTCTTCCGAATATATTAGGGGGTGAAACGAGTGAAGAGGGGCAGTAAAATAAAGAAAGTAATATACTGTTATGAGTATAGTACCTATTCAGTCAAGAGCAACGTAGGCTGTTCCTGTTAGTATGATAATGATTCGGAACCACTTCCATTGTCTTCTTTAGAACATTTTATACATCTGATTTAAATTTCATAAAAATAGGGCATATTTGAAGTTTTAAGGGAGTCCGCTCTAATATACCTCTTACGAGTTCATTTAGAGATTCAGGTACACTTCTATTGTCTCCTCGGTAAATCTTACATAAGAATGTTATGAATATTCTCTAACCTTTCTTTCTATAGTGGAATACACAAACAGCACACACGCACATACACAAATATTATGTTTATAAAATTCTAACTTTTTCAACATAAATAATAGTTGTTACCCCATTTCAAAAATGCACACACGCACACAACATATTTCCCTTTAAAAGTATTTGGTTATATATCCTTAAAAACTCTATCTGGTACGAAAAGGGGTGATAATCACCGCCTGGTGGTCCGGAAATAGTTGATCATTTAATGTTATGACCAAGCGGAACCATACTTCATACCAAAAAAAGAAGAGTCAGGTCGTGGCCACCGAGAGTTACTACAGGCTGGTTGGCTAAAATGACGTCACTGCATTGCGTGTCCAAACAATGGCCGTCGTAATGACAATAAGAAGGCATTTCGACTTCTCTATTCACTAAATAATCCATCAAAATTCAGGAAATCAACAAATTTTAATGAAATGTTCAGTATTTATTAATTAATGATCATATAAATCCATTACTTTATTATAAAGCTTGGTGCAAATGTATTATTTCTTGTAAACAAAAACATATTAACTAAAGTTATCCAAAATATCAAAACATGTTGACCATACGATATTGTAAATATTTAAAACAAAGCATTAGAAAACATTAAAAATTGCATGTAAAAAAGAAAAGAAAGGAACACGATTCGATTTATCCTGAAACTGATCTTTATTCAATATAAATTTAAAGAAAATAATAATTCACGATCAAATACTGCAAATAACTGAATTATGAATTACCATTATTTAAACTTCTAACCCAATCAACCGTAAGTAATTGAGACTTTGAAATTTGTTTAAAAATTATACAAAAAAAAATCCCGAGATGAAACGTGGTTTCGCATGTCTATGTCAATTTTTCACAACATTTGAAAAATAACATATTTATTTATTTAGACGGAATTTGGCGAAGAGTTTGAATACCTACTAGATAATATCCTCGGGTGTATTCGGTGTCGTTGTACAAGGGTTTGTCAGGACAAATTGACATGAGAATATTTCACCCTACAAATAAACCCTGACCAAATATTCAAAATAACATAGTATTCGAAGCCCAAATAAGATCCCTTCGATACGGCTATACAATGGATCATATGAAGAATGGTGCACCTTTTCTTAGTGATGTCACTTCAACTAACAGCACTTAGCTGGATACTCCACCAGACTAGATGAATTCTTGCCATGGAATACGGTTATACAAAGACACCACAAGAAAGATATACTATAACATAGTTAACTGGTCAATTGGGAAAAGGAAAATGAATGTTCTTAACTTTTTTACTAAGTCAACGTTTAACAGGTAAAGGAGAACTTTAATGGAATATTCGAATATCTATGCACCTCATATAGAGATAAAGTGTTAGCATCATGAAAGGGACCTCTTGATTTCAGAGAACTTCGAATGAAGTAAAATAAAACAAAAAAACGGAAATATTTATATATATATATATATATATATTTATATTTATATATATATATAGAGAGAGAGAGAAAGAGAGACTATACCTCCTCGCATTTCAGTTTGGCAGTCACCTTGCTTATGTAGAGCTGAGATATGTTTCTGTTCAGTTGTAGGAGGTCTAACCTGCCAGGCGTTACCTTATTAATAGTCCCGTTACTCTCATGATTCTCCCCCCTCTCTCTCTCTATTTATATATCGCTATCTATATCTAGCCACCTCTCCCCCTTTGTTTATTAACAGTTGTGGATGATAAAAAATGAAATAACAACAATAGTCTATTATAAAGAAAAAGGAATATCCCCATACGCAGTAATGATATCTAACACTTAGTTGGATAGGCAAAGAGAGAGAGTGGGGAGAAAGAGAGATAGTGAGCTGAAAGAAGCTATTTTGGAATTTACTGTTTTTGTATTCATATGTAACTGACTTTGAAAACTCAAATTTACAGAGTCACAAAATTGAACCAGTGTTCAGTGGGTGTGCCAACGGGTAACAATTTGGTTAGTATCATTTAAAAACCCATGAAAGTTCAATTGTTTTTATGTCTTTTGTTTTTTTCTTGTAAATAATATCATTTTTTCACGATAGGTTTGCTCTTTTTTATATCTATTCGAAATCTTTATGCCCCACCCTGTATTGAATGAAAGACAGGTCGAAAGTGAAAAGTAAAACAGAAAGAAAAAGAGAGAGAAAAAAGAGGGGGAAGGGAGAGAGAAAGAGGGGGAAGGGAGAGAGAAAGTTTTGGAAAAGTATTGCGTATACGAGTGTTGCAACATATGAAAGACAGATGTGATTAGTAGGTCTAGAGATTTTCTAAACCAGAAAGTCAGCCGGCATGAAGTCACGTCTCATGCACTTGTCTTAGAACAAAACTCTCGAAGAAACGCACATGGATGCACAGGCTCATTCACATGCAAGCACCAATTCCTCAAAAAAAGCGCAACCCGCACACATTTCACAAGGCTTAGTTTATATATATATATATATATATATATATATATATATATGAACATTTTTTTTTTGTGGTACAGAATTTTATAATGGATTTAAATATGATGAACGGAGTCATAGCGAGTCGAGGCACTATCACAAGAAAAAAAGAGAGGGAATATTGAATAATATATTTAATCGTCGATTAAAAACTTTAAAAAAGAATAAAAAGATCGACTAAAATTAACAGAATAAAAACTAATTCCCAAGGTACCTTTCGGCCGACACATTGTCAAGAAAAACGTCGGCGAATATCGCTTAAAAACGGGAAAAAGAGTAATGTGGGGTGAAAAAAAGGGAAGATTGAATAACGCCATTAAACCGAAAAGGAATAAATGGACATAATAGACAAAGTATTTTTTTCTTTTTTTTTCCTTTTTAGAAGTCTCTAAATAAGTCTGTTTGTGAGACAACTCTTTTTGCCTACAGAGCGATGGTTTTCGCATTGTAACACTTACTGCCTCCAACACCTTGAGATGGTGTTTGGAACGGGCCTTGTGTACAATGCGAACACATCCATCGGAGTACGCCTCACCGCACTTTTTATTATCATACAAGTGCTGTGCAATGGATAACTTGTGAACTTGTGAGCGCCCGGATGTGCTCTGCAAACGCCAGGATGTTCTTTGTAAAGACCCGGATGTGTCCGTCGATATACTCCTCTTTACGACACGTGATCTGCGAAAACATGCAGGGATATGCTGGGCCGCTCTGACTTCCAAGCG
>OY744520.1:43416495-43548995 GCA_963556195.1 Sepiola atlantica
GTTTAGGAGAATATCCCCCCCCTCCCTCTCTCTCTCTCTCTCTCTCTCTCTCTCTCTCTCTCTCTCTTTCTCTCTCTCTCCCGTTCTGTATATATATATATATATATATATATATATTGAGAGTTGCACGACACTGAGTTTTGATTAATTGACCCAACGGCGCCGGTTTTTCTTTAATAAAGCAAGTGTTTAGACGAGAGTTTCCTTGAATTACGACTTAATTTTTTCAACTCCGTCACTTGAACGAGTCGTATAACTGTCATCAATGAACAGCGGTAGGACATTAACACTTCACTTGGCTTATAAAAACAAGTGAAAAAAACTCACTCATACAAAAGAAAAAAACTCATTTGACTTGACCTTAGTCCGAGCATCGGAGAGTGGTCAGCCGCCCCCGACTTGATTCTTCAACGAAACATAAAATAGAATAGAGTCGTTGGTTTTCAGTTCTTCCAAGGAATCGTTATATCTAACCTCTATTTTCCAGTATGCAGGCAATCGCATATCCGTCTAATCTGACTGCTTACCTGAACAATGGAGATTTTGTTCCGGGGAAGATGTGTATGTATATGAGGCTGCCATTTTTGGAATACTAGCTTACTATTACATTTAGGCTCAGATTGATTTGATAGTCAATCTAATAATATACTAATTAAACAAAATTCCATGAATTTAAATTTCTTTTCTTGCCTAAGATCCCTAAAGCTTAAGCCTTATATTGTAGACATTTTGAAGAAATCATTTAATGGACTTTGGTAAAAATTGGAATAATGGATTAAAGACATAAGGTTTAGTATCATTAAATCATGATTTTAATCGTAGTAAGTGGACATAAAACTGTTCTGTACGGAATATTTATTGTTCTCGTCATATATATATATATATATATATATATATATATATATATATATATATATATATATATGTGCAGAGTGTTTGGAAAATCGATGGTATAATTCCGGGATTATATTGTATATGTGTAAAGGGGTGTCTTCGTGAGGGATAGTTTTTTTGTTGTTATAGCACTCCATTCATTGGCTTATTATTTGTGGTTCATTTTTATTAGGCTTGTTCTTATCACATGACTGATCTGTTTATGAGACGTATTTGTTTTCATCTGATTTGATGAATACATTGTTGGAGCTCGCTCGCAAGGAAGCAATCACCTGGTAACGTGTTGCACAGATGGGGAGGTCTTTGGAAAGAAAGTATGTTCATGAAAATTCTGTTATATATATACATTGTTCGTTTTTCTTTACTACTACGATACGTTGGGAGCCATTCACAAAACGTATAACGTCAGCATGAGACACGATAACGATTAACGAAAACAACAAAAAAGCAATCATAATGATAATAATAATAATAATAATAATAATAATAATAATAATAATAATAATAATGATGATGATGATGATGATGATGATGATGATGATGATGATGATGATGATAATAATAATAATAATAATAATAATAATAATAATAATATAATAATAATAATAATAATAATAATAATAAGAAGAAGAAGAAGAAGAAGAAGAAGAAGATGAAGAACAAAAGAATACTAACAAATACTGACGAGTTACAACATATCAAAGCTAAGAGCTACTTGAATGCGATAATACGATAGATAAATTTTCAGTTGAATTATGAAGAATATTTTGAGAGGATGAAAATGATGAATCGTGCATAAATGTCCATAAAAGGTGGAAGTAGATTTGAACTCGGGAAATATTTTTTGCAGAAGCCGCGAAAATGTCCTCTTAACTAACCTTAGGACAAACGTTAACAAAAAGTTTTAATTTATTGGTAAAAGTGAGAATTGTGAAACTTCACATATTGCATAACATAATGTTCAATTTCAAAACGCATTTTTTGTTATTTATTTGTGCATTACTAAAAGCAGGCAAAGGGCATGGTATTGTGTTTCGCGTCATGTCGAGCGAAAGGTGTAAAGCCGACATCAAATAAGATGACCATATGTTACATTTTGTATCGAAGGATACCAAACAGCATCAACGTCATTCAGATGTCGTTTAGAAAAGGTTTCAAATTATCGTTATCTGATGCCTATCAGAAATCTACGTTGGTTTTGTGTGAATCAAAAGGATTATTTACCTTAAGCTGAAAACAAGGTAGCAAGCAGCAAATATAAGTATTAATATATCAGTCGATTTATATATATATATATATATATATATATATATATATATATATATATATATATATATATATATATATATATATATATTACCATTTGTCGGTAAACATTCAGTGATTTCAACATATATTTTATTTTGCAAATATTAGCTATGAGTTTATGCTTATTTTTTTGTAACACTTTTATAATAGAGGACTAGATTAACTGTGAAAATATTCCGAAATTGAGTCATGGAAAATTGAGAAATAACTATTTTGGTTTTAAAGTTATTATCGCTTGTCGCAGTATATATATATATATATATATATATATATATATATATATATATATATATATATATATATATATATATATATATATATATATATATATATATATATATATGTGTGTCTGTGTCTGTGTCTGTGTCTGTGTCTGTGCTTAATTTATTTGTTTATTTTATTTGCGATATATTTGAACAAATTCAATTATTTATACGGGAAAGCATTTTATCGCAATGAGAATTGGAAATAATTTTCCCTTCGCAAATCTGATGACCCCAAACTCAGACGGGAGCGATATAAAATTAACCACGGAAGCGTGTTTCGTCGTTATACGACTTCAGGTAAAATTATTTTCCGTATAAATAATTGAATTCGCTCAAAAGTTACGCAAACAAAATAAACAAGTAAATGACATTTATAAAAAGCGATACATTCCGTCACTAGCAGGGATTACCTCAGTTGTAGAACGTCGGACTGCTGACTCTGCGCTCCCGGTTTAAAACCTCACATAGTTCAGTCACGTTGATGAGTCGTACACCGACGAAACACGTTTCCGTGGGTGATTATATATATATATATATATATATATATATATATATATATATATATATATATATATATATATATATATATATATATAATGAGATTTTAAAACATGAAATGAAAACCCAGCCGAAGTGGAATGTTACTATATTGAATAGTAGATTTGCATAGCAACAGACTAGTGAAAATAAGTCACTAGTTAAAATAGGTCACAAGCACACCACTAAAGCCGGAACAAGATATTTCGGTCGATTCATACGACCATAATTATTTGGTGTAAATACGCTTTATTGACTAGAAAACGAAGCTTTTATATAGTAAAGCATAGAAAACAATCCAGGAAGGTGAAAACAAATACAGGAAAATGTGAATGGATTTTTTTTAAAGACGCAGTGGTAAATGAAGTATGTAATGGGAGTAGAAGGTGGAGAGAGGATATACGGCAGGGAAAGAGTAAGAGGTAAATAGTGGAAATGAGTCATGTGCGTCAGGTTGGAATGGAGGTTGGGTAAGCAAAAAGAAGAGGAGGGGATGATACGTATTAGGGGGAAACGCGCACGAGAAAAATAAAATTTAAAGTATTTCGGCGACAATTTATCCCGATTTTAAAAAAATACTGTTTAATGAGGTTTCGAAAATATTTTAAAAAACTAGCTCTTGAGGAAAATGATTATTAGATCGTTAAATCAGACAGGATTCAATCAGGTGTCTTAATTTCATGTCATGTGCGTGTTTGATTGTTATAACTTTTAGCGTAGCTAAATCTTGGTTATTAGAAAACGTGTGTGTAATAAGAGACTTCAGAGTGTCCCCAACTTCATGGCTTTATTATGTTCATATATTCTTTTTTTAGCGGGTGTTGGCTCTCTCCGATATAAATTCTATCACAGTTCCGATATGCTATACTGTATATTCCTGCGTATGTAAAAGGTGTACGTTCCTTGCTTTTGTATTTTTTACGTATGTTTTTTATAGTGTGTGAGGTACATTGAATGGTTTGGAAACCGTGTTTGGATAGAGTGGCGTGTTTATAATTTCTTTTTATAAACATTTCATATGCTGACAAATATAAGGAATAATTGTTTTTACGAAAATTTACACATAACGCACACCATTTTAGAACCATAAACAAAAACTACGTCTTCTGTTTATATATTAGTTTATAATAGTGGAGCTTGAAAAAGCTTGTCAACATGGGAGTTGAATATTTAAATGTGCAATTATGTCACCAGAGGCTTATGAAGAAATCAAAATAGACAGTCAATTAATTCCAAAAGTTGCAGAGTTAATGTTTTTTGGCAGTCTAGTTCCCAACTGTGCTTCAGATGTCTTGCACAGGATATCCATGGCGTCACACACGTTTGGCTGTTTAAGAAACACAATATGGATCTCTAAATACATGTCCAGAACTCTTAAGGTTAGATTGTATAAGGCACTCATTCTGCCAATAGCCATATACGGTTCAGAGACATGGACCACTGGTGAAACAAGAGGTCAGAGCCCTGTTCGTGTTTGAGATGAAATCTCTTAGGACAATCCTCAAGGTTATTAGGAATAACAGGCTTAGTAATGCTTGTCTACACGAAGCGCTGGGCATGACGGGAATCATCGAAGATGTGGTGTCGTATAGGCGGCTTCGATGGTTTGGTCATGTTGCTAGGAGTAGTGGGATGATAAATGCCAGCTACAGAAAAGACTTCTCAAACGCAAAACCAAGAACGACAGCATTAGTGCACAGTGTCGCGTTCCTCTTCAAACAGCCGAGAAATATGCGATTTTGAGACATAATTTTGTGTTCAATACAGCGAGGGGACGTTAAGTAAGTAAAAAAAAAACTAAGTGGAATATAGAAGTCGGTCATGCTCGGATTCGTTTACACAGTAAGATGGTTTCTTTTTTTTTCTTTTTTTACTTCTGTTTTAACTGTAGTGATTGCTACGTAGTCATTTCTCTTTTATTTTCAATGTAAAATTTAAGCGTTTTCCTTCTGCGGCCGTTTCTACAGTGTTCTTTCTTTCTTTTTAATTTTTCTTCTTTTTTCTTTTGAGATAGCATAGGCTTCGGAATCGTTTTAATGACTAAAGATAATTAATATTGTTCGGTTTATTCGGACTATTATTCTCATTTGGTTGTTCTATTCACAACGATTAAGAGGATATCACTGCCGATCTTCTTCACATTCGACTAGAAGGTACCCGTATTCACAAAATATGCACTTAAAATGGTTGGATGTTACATCAGCTGAAACACTGGTAATATAAAAAACAAGTTTAAAATAGTAGTTCGAATATTACACATAATGAAAGAAAAACACACTCATTTTCTTTTAGCGATTGCGTTTTGGGAGCTTTTAACGGTTTCTTGGTCATTTAGATTATATTGGCTTTTAATGGTCCGTGCATTTATTTTTCCGTCACGCCAGTCTGATCATTAATACCAACACAGACTTAGGGTTAGTATTTGCTTAACCGAATGAAAATAAATCAATATTTTTGGCGATTTTTTTTTTCGAAATTAACCATTAACGGTCACGTCCGGGTGGGCAATTAAACTTTCCTAATAAGTCCGAGTGGCAAGCACCCTTCAACTCATTCGCATTATTAGCGTGAGGTCTGTGATCGTGCCGGACAAACAAAAACAGCAAATAAATCAATAGTAAAAGGTTGAAGTCTATATTTTCTGGTTAAGCATATATATATATATATATGGTCACTGGAATTTGAATGTTATTGTTTATATATATATATATATATATATATATATATATATATATATATATATATATATATATATAAACAATACAATTCAGATTCCAGTGACCATATTTTTTTATCAGCGAAGAGGTCAGTTTACTTCTTCACTGCCAAATAAAAATCATAATGGTTACTGGAATCTTATTCCTATTGTTTATTTATACATGCTCTAGAATTATAAATTAATACGTATTGAGCTTAATCGTGAAAGTATGACAACACATAATAAACATACACATATACCTATATATTGATATACAAATACATATATATATATATATATATATATATATATATATATATATATATATATATATATATATAGTACAAATGTGTCACATATATTAGAGAAAGTGTGTAACTTTTTCTTTTGCTGAGCAGCGTCAAAAATCCGAATTTGTAGCATAGACGGCACGATTGTTTTTTGTTTTGTATTAAATATGGGCAACATTTCTTGTAGCAGAAGTGTTGTTGATACGTAGTAGTCGCAGTTGTGAAGTAGCAGCTTACACTGCTTTTGTATCTCTCTTTCTATTGGTTGTTAGTAGCACTGTAATAATAATCGTGTCTTCCGAATAATTCTCCTCCTTCTTTGAGTTGCACTGGTAGTACGTCTGCCCCTTTTTTGTAGTAGAGCTTGTAATATTTCTCACGTCGTAGCAATAACACTTATCTGCTTTCAGATTTACATTTTTCTCTTTAAATTGCCCTTAGAATATACAGTATTATCAGATGCTTGATATTTTTATTTACATGTATATATATATATATATATATATATATATATATATATATATATATATATATATATATATATATATATATATATATATACATTCTTCGTATTCCTAGAATCTAAACACACGTCCGTCTTCGTTCGACAAAGCAAGACCTAGAGGCTCGACTAGCAATCTTTTTTATTGCCACGTCCTTTATTTCTTACGTCACTACCTGTTTTCTATGTCGATTATTTACATAATTTCGCTAAATGTATAATCTTTATTTTTAAGAGGAAATTATCTGTTTTTCTACGTCACTGCCTTGAATATGTTCGCACAATTTCTTTCCGTGGGGATCTGAAAGTACGTTTTTTGATTGTATCCTTGAGTATAAAAAAATGTAGATTTATGATTAATAGTTTATCTGGTGGCAAGATCGAAGCCTTAAACAACGGGGATTTTGTCAATTACTTTCTATGTCCTCTCGGTGAACTATATATCAGAACTTACAGGCAAAGAGAGATCAGGACAATTGAGCAACAAATAGTCAGTGATAAAGGTGAGGTTCCTGTCATTAGCACCCTTAAGTCAAATTGCTTATTTGCTTATACATTAATTTGTGCATATTTCTAAGTGGTTAACATTGTAACAGTTACATTAGAGTCTGCATCGTGTACTATCTCCTCTAACAGTGTTGTGTTGTTCAGTAATAGCATCAAACATCGACGATATAGTAAGATCTGATTTTCATCACCTCCAGTGTTGACTTTTTGTTCAGCATGATTAAGTTCCATACCGAAGTTAAGCGACGTTAAACCTGGTCAGTATCCGATGGGTGAATATGCGGGAATAGCAGGCGCTGTGTGTGAGAGGATGACAACGTCCTTTGAATAAAATTAGCGTCACAAAAATCATCTAAGCTGACCTGGGTATGCATTCCACTTATGAGGATCGCTTGTGAATTTAATATTCCCCAAACACTTATTCATTAACTCATATGCGAGTAAAAGAGAGAAAGGCAACTGTAAATGCTGCATCAATGCAATATAATACAGGCTGTAGTACGAACAAAGACGTCATTAAAATATGATTGTACTTTGGAAAGAATTGGAAAAAATATACAAGAATTTAATTAATATGTATATATTTACGGCCTTATATTTACGGCTAATTTGGCATAATGTTAAGGGTGTTCGCTAATTGGCTGGGAGACCGGGGTACAATTCTCGGTTGAATCATGCCGATTACTCAAATAATGTTATTTGTTCTTCTTCTTTGCGGGTCTTTGAAACCTATGGTCATATAATAGACCCCCCCCCCTGCGCAGCCCTTTGCATTACTGATGTACTCTGCAAGAACTATTCAGCTCCATCGATTGAGCAGTAGAGAGCTGACAAGGCAGTGTCGCATCATATCGTTCTCTTCCCCACATTCACAGATGGTTAGGTCAGTTTTGTAGCCCCATATAGTCATAGCAACTTTTTATCGCCCCATTCCCATTCTCAGGCGGTTGTTACTTTCTTCTTTTTCTTCTTCTTCTTTATTGTGCCAGCTCCCTCAAAGCTGCAGCTCGGTCTTGGCAAGCTAGGTTCTCGTCTCGTCATCAAGGTCCGCTATGCCCTGCTCGCCATTGGGTGGTTTCAACAGCGGGCATTCCTCTATGACGTGCGTATCTGTCTGTTCTGGGTGGCCACATTCACAGGTAGCACTCTCTCTCTCTCATGCCCAGTCTCTCATTGTGGCAGAAAAACGGCCTACACCAGTTCTCAGGCGGTTCAGATTGGTCCATTGCCTTCTGCCGCTGGTATGTCGTCTGGGTCGGTGATGAACCTGTGCAGTCGGTGTTGGTCAGCCTGCTACCAATCTTCCCTCTAGCGGTTCTTGGTCCACATCTGCTTTGAGGTGGTGTCTGAGACGGTTTCCAGAAGCTGATGCGCGTGCTGGGAGAGTGCGTGGCGTGATTTGAGGCGTACTGGTTGAGGGGGGTTTGCTCATGATGTCGTGGAGCAGATGTCTCTTGTCGATCTTGGCCTTGTGTGACAGTGCCAGGACAGTCGCTTCTCGTCGGATAGCGGGTGGGGCAATACCGGAGAGGATCGGTAGTTGGTTCACCGGTGTGGCGTGGAGTGTCCCAGAGACTGTGCTTGTTACTTGATTCCCCTTACTAAGCAATCAGCATTGTAATGTGAAGGTGAAAGATAAGTAAAGTAATACTGGGAAATTAGTGGCGCCCTCCCCTACATCTCGGTTTAGTAGCTAATGAAAGAGGAGCCTTTGGGTCGTCCACATTAATTTTATAAAGCACTAATTAAATTTAGCAATGGCAGCAATGTCATAATTGATATCTGAATGTCAAAAACTTTATTTAGTAAGAATTAATTAATACAAAGTTCTAAATTGAGAATTCAAATGTCAAATATTGATACATTAAACCAAAAATCAATTTGTGAAATACACACAATGCCAGTTAAATAAAATATTGAGAAAGAAAATAGGGAGGCAGATAATAATTATTTAATAAAATCTCCCTTTTCGAAAAAAACATGCACGCATCAGGAGGTTTCATCGAATGCTCGGCTGGCTTGACCAGCCGAGAGCAGGTTCAAGGCGTTTCAACGAATAATAGCGATGTCATAATTCCTTTTTTTTTCAGGAGGTGCCAGAAAGAATATATAAGTTTCATTCTATCCGTAAAATGCATACAATGCGAAGCATCGCCTCATTACTGGTACTTGGATTTTTGCAGAAAAGAATGTGATTTTGAGAGGATGAAAGTCAATTAGCTATCTGACTCCCCAGATCTCACACCTGTGGATTTCTGGCTTGAATGTACGTTGAAAGAAAGAGTATTCTACTGCCAGCAACCGGGAAGCCTTGAAGAACTTGAACATCGTATTGAAGCAGTATGTACAAGTTTCACACGCGAAAAGCTGAACAATGATGTGGCTCCATTTTAGCGCCATGTTGATTTGATGTTGACTGTTTGATTGTTGTTTATTAGGCGAACCAGACATCTGCATAGAGCTCACGAATCACGTTCCTATTTTTTACTAAAAAGATTCACCACTATGGAAGACCAGATATCACTCGAGGATAATATATAATGAGATTGTCAGAATCTAGATCTAATATTTGCGTGGACTGTTCTAGATAGACTAAGTTGTAATCTACATTGAAACAGTCTCGCGGCAATGTCTTCCAGAGACGTGAAGCCCTTGCGAATAATTTCTGTTCGTTGACATCTTACTGGGCAGATTGTGATAGAAAGGAAAGTGTTTCTTCGTTGTGGTAGAGAGGCGAGTGACTCTTGTGAATCTCTGACAAAGATGAACCAAAGATCTGAGCTCAAGCGAGCAGCTTCCACAGAAATAACGATAGACTAGAGAAGACCTCAGGATTATCTGATCTGCATGAAGTCATCTCTGTGGATCGCAACTATTCGTTAACCTGCGGGATTGCAAGTGCTTACCCTAGACACGGAAAATAGCAAGGCTTAACGGTTGCATGCGAAGTCAGGGTAGGTTTAGCTTGGAACACACACAGGCATTGCACAGAAGCAACGTTGGAACTTTCAGTCCATTGATTAGCGCTTCTGCGCCTGACACGTCTTTTTCTTGTTACATACAGAGGCAAAGACAACCACAGGTTATCAGGCCCCTGGTGCTAAGAATTCACTGTACAATTCAGTAAACCTTGATTTTATGGTTTAATGCAGAGATTTTAAAGAACTTTTTGAATCGTACTTATACATTATACTTATATTCCCCAAATATATTCAAGCAAAATGGAAGCTGCCTTTTCTTTTTCGTGTTTACACATCCTGTAGGTTTTTTTCCGTCTATCAAGGTGGGAGGAAAAAGGCGTCGATAAAAAATGACCCACACAGATGTTGATATGCCTTGAAATAAATAAAGCAAACCAATTCTAAAGTCGTTTTCTGTTTTCGTGCCAATGACCATTGTCCAAACTTCAGGAACTGGGATGAATTGGCTCTTAAAACCCCGCAAAACGGAGGAAAGTTTGAAGAAATAATTAGACATGATGAAAAGAAGAGAGAAGGTGAACAGCTGCCGAGGGTTTATAACCAGGCCTTTTTGTGATGATGGATTTGCTCTCTTCGTCCACTCACAGGTCAGCCGATTACAGACGAAGGGCGCTATCTTCCATAAGCTCTTAAATCTAACATGACAGGCAACTAACGATGATAAAGAAACACGCAGACACACACGGAAACACACACATATATATATATATATATATGTGTGTGTGTGTGTGTGTCTGTGTCTGTGTATATATATATATATATATATATATATATATATATATATATATATATATATATATATATATATATATTACTATTTCATGTATCCAAATAAAATTTTATAAGGAGATATAATTTTTTATGTATCAATTTTCAGTATTTACTTCAACAGTGCTCGATACGTAAGTAGGGCTAGGTAGTAAGTTATGAAAATATATTTATGGCAATTAAGCTATACAGTGGCTCCCGCGTTTCATCCCCGGAGGGGAATCTTCAGGCTAAAATGCATGGAGTTAGTCTTGCCGGGTATTTTTTTATATACACGGGATGAAACGCGAGAGCCTCGGTGTAACTTAATTGCCATAAATATATTTTCATAACTTACTATATATATATATATATATATATATATATATATATATATATATATATATATATTTATTTTTATTTTGGTTCTTATTTTTATTTTTATTTTATTTTTATAATTGTTATGATGTTTATAATGTTTTATTATTATCATCATTTTATCTTTCTATTTTTATTCTATATTTGTAACTCATTCCTTTTTCTAATATTTGTCTCTGTGGCTCCTCCTGTCAATAGATGTTCCTCTACGACGAGCTTGTTATTTTTTCCTTGAATTTCTGTAAGACGTGGTGCTAAATACGCTGATGAAGAGACCTTTTGGAGTAGCTTTGTTAATTTTTTTAAATTATAAAATTTAAAATATAAAATAAAGTATTTCCAGAATGTTTTGGAAACGACCGTACGCCATACTAGACTTGATGTTCTAATTCTTGGAACAACTGTAATGTTCTAATCCATTAAATCCTCACAAAATACATGCTAACCTATCCCTTGGTTTTAGGATTGTGTTATTTGTGGAGAAAAATATTCCATTTTAATTTTTCTAATAAGCTGTTATTTGCAATTAAAACACGAACTGACACATTTCTCATGAAGCTTCTATCAGTCACTTCGCCATCTTTGTTGTATTGTTTTGCTCTCCCGTTTATATGATGTCGATTAATTTACCTTCTCTCTGTCTGTTTATTGACAGTCAAAGGTAATTAATTTCCTTCCGTCGCTGCTTCAATTAAACCTCACCTTATCTTTCGGTATCGACGAAAAGAGACAGCTAGGTAAGATTAATGATACTGTTTAGCACAAACGTTAGCTTCACTAACTAGCTAGCTATGCAGTATTTTGAAATCTCTTTTCTGTGATAAATCTATAAATGTATTTATTGATAGGCCGAAGTCTGAAGCACACATAGTATCAACAACAGCGTTTCTCAAGGATCCATTCTGGGCCGAACGCTATTCCCGATCTTCAATTATCTTCCGAGGTGTGACGGTGGTTAAGTGGATAACGACACAGACTGACGATATGGGTGTGCCAAGTTCGAATTCAGTCGATTCCATAATACCACTTTCACTTAGGGATGTTGGCAACAATTATGTTGTGCCTCCTGCAATAAAGCCGACAACAGAACCACCCGGTCAATAAACTTGTATCATTCGGATTCATACGAATTGACTTTTACCTTTCTTTCAAATCATATTCTGAGCTCATTCATTGACATCTGAGCAGACTAAACAACTGTCTATGGCAGCACTTTGAAGAGCATTAGTGGTCAATATCTTTCTGATTGTATCTTCGTCCAACATAAAGCACGTGGTGCAATGGGGAAACATTCTTGTTACTTTTAACACTTCTAAAATACAGGCTTCTCTCTTTTTACCGCCAATGCTCGGATCCTCGGTTTACCTCAGTTAAAATGAATGGCTCTCTCTTTCTCTCTTAGAGGAAGATTTTTTTTCATAAGCTTGTAAACTGACGTTCACTGTAGACTTGAAATAAAATACTTACATCAAATCTGTTGATACGGTCGCTGAAAAATGGTCTGATAATTCTACTAGTATCTGACCTCTGCTGCTATCCTTTAGCTGTATAAAAGTCATGTAGCTCCTAATATGAAGTGCCTGTCGCTCAAAGCACGGTGTTAACCATAACAGAGTACAAAATCGAATTCGCAATCTAGTGGGCATGACCTCTTTTCTACCCTACAGCATCTTTCTTACAGAAGAGATGTTGCTAGTCTTTAACCACTTTGTCATTATTTCGATGGTAAGTGCCCGACTGAGCTCCAATCTCTCATTTTAAAAGACAATTATAGCCTTGATTTGTTTCTTAAGTTAAACGCTGCTATGGGGCTTTTCTGAATAGACTTTGTCTTTAGAACGCCCCACAAGAAAACGTCGCGAAGGTTCCAATCTGGCGACCAAATATATAGTCACTTTGGGTGGATCCTATATGTGTGTCTGTAAGTATAGGTGTCCGTATGTGAAATGAAAAGTGGGCGAATCTGACCATCCTCTTGATGGACAGCGAGAAATAGATCCTACTTTGCGATTAGCTCTTTGCTTCCGTTTCTCTTTTTCGCCAAAGATGTACTTGACATGACCACGAGAGACGGCAGATTGGTCGGGGTAGTGAGGGAAGACCAAGCCGACGGCCGCAATATCAAGACAACCGTTGACAAAAGATCACGGGCGTCGAAGAAAAATACTAAGAAAAAAGAAACAAAATAGAAAACTACTGAAGAAAAGCGAATAAGAAAAAAAACGAAATAAGAAACTTTCATTTATATTTATGTCTCTTATCATTAACTCTATCATAGATTCTATGAAATTGTTGATCTTTTGCTCTCAACTCGTATGTTGAGCTCTCTGGTAATGAAATAAGCGGCTGCTATTGAGTGTAAGGCATAGCTCTCTGAAAATAATTTAGCAGTTTCGGTAGTCAATAATGTAAATATAAACATATATAAGCATTATTACTTTCCGTACTTCATCGACAGAGTTAATAGCATAGTCGTCAAATGTCCCGACGGATTTCGGATCTCAGCTTTGAACATTCATTCAGCTGGCCATATTGAATTGCCGTGAACAGCCGCCTTTTTATGACTATACACACACATAAAAGAAGTAAATAGACACCCCAGAAAAATAATTCATACCAGCACTCGGAGCCGTGCAAAGTCGGGAGTAAATGTTTGAATCATCAATATTTACACTAATTGATATTTTGCGTGTTTCGTATATATATATATATATATATATATATATATATATATATATATATATATATATATATATATATATATATATATATATATATAGCCATTTAGGTATGACAGAAGCATGTGAATTATCAGAGTTCCGGATTAGCCATATTAGAGGCCAATTAGAAGTGGACTTAATCAGCGCAAACTCGACGCAAACTTAAGAATTGGAAATGTGTTAACTGAGTTATTGCCCAATTCATCAGAGAATGTAAATGATCAATATTGACTCGTCTAGGTCGATCAGGATCGTCTGAAAGTTGTATTCGTTATTAATAATATTAAAGGTGTCCGTTTACTTCTTTCATATATATATATTGAAATTAACCGAAAGTACTAGGGAACACAACGCGTACGGCAAATTCATCTACCACTTCCAGCCTGAAACTCGAAAATCAATAATACAATCTAGAAAGGATTAAAGTAAAAATATACAAACACAAGTAATCTATTATATATATATATATATATATATATATATATATATATATATATATATAGAGAGAGAGAGAGAGAGAGAGAGAGAGAGAGAGAGAGAGAGAGAGAGAGAGAGGGAGGGAAGGAGAGGGGGGAGAATGTTTTAATGTTATTCAAACCGCATCAGTGCAAGGAATAAATTATCACCAATTACACCAAATATTCATTTTTTTATTTGCAGCATCCGACTGTTGCAGCCTACCACCAAGGTGTATATAATAATGTTCCAAGTGTAAAAGAATGTATTTCTTGGGGAGGTTATCCTCAGTGTTCGTAAAAAAAGGAGATAATTCTCTAGGCAGGAAAGACCTAAACTGCAATTGGTACTCATTTCTTTTTTAATATATTTCTTTTCTCTGGACTGGAGCTTGAAAATTAATTGTTTCATAATCGAATCTATAAAATAATACGCTAAAACATTCCATGTTCGTTCGTACGTTATCACCTTTCACACATATTTAAAACATTAGATCGTTTTGTGATTGGGGATTAAACTTATGTCGCTATATTAAACAATCGACTTCAGCACTTTTAAATGAATTGTTCCAAAATCAAATTATGTCGTCCCGTCGACTAAAACAGTTTTATTTTACATAAATTATTATTTTACATGAATTATTATTTTACATAAATTTTTATTTTACATAAATTATTATTTTACATTAATTATTATTTTAAATAAATTATTATTTTACATAAATTATTATTTTAAATAAATTATTATTTTGCATAAATTATTATTTTACATGAATTATTATTTTGCATAAATTATTATTTTACATGAATTATTATTTTACATAAATTTTTAATTTCTTAATGTATTACTCCATATCATGTTATTTTAGATGCGATAGTTTACGCCCGTACATTCAAATTGCCACATCAACGTATCATGTGCTATTATCCAGTGTAATTGCTTAAATCATTGGCAATCGACGTAAATTTTCGCCCAAAATCATAGATAAATATAAATGAATGATTTGACTAACGGTCTAACATTCTTTTACTTTCTACTGAGCCATGAAAAACGTGTTTACTCCTTTTTTATCTGTTTTTTTGTTAAAAGTTTATAATTACTTTATTTTAATAGTCTCACATACGCTTCCGTTTCCTGTTTGCTACACATAAACAAACTTTACCGTACGATCCTTGCTACAAATAGCTTAATCTCTCATTCTATCCTAAGTTAAAATAAGGTATATAATATAACATGTAAGTAGTATTTGTCTTCTATATCTCTTAATTGCATTTTTAAATATATATATTTGGGTCATGCCTATTAGCAAGTATTTCCATTTATGGGTCTTATGTTTTCACTATGTATCATATCGTTTAACGATTAAAATATCTTCTTGAATTAAGATTAAAATATAATTCTTGTTTGTTAAATGTATTTTTATTTAAGTGTATCATTTATTATATTCGTCATAAATATTTTTAATGTAATAATTATAAGTGGCTATTTAATTAACAAAATACACATTCTGATTTCAACTTCCTGTCTGTGATTCATTGAATAAGAACGCGATTCATATTTCGGGTACCGCACGAATGTTTACTAAAATGAAATATGATATTTATGTAGATTTTGTATTTTTGATTAACTTATAAAATTATTCCATGATAGATGCCAGTATACTGAAATCATATGCCCTTAATAGGGTTAAGATGACAATTCATACACACTAAATGTATAAAAGCAAGGAAATTCCCAATTTTTTACACTTTTATTGTCATTAAGGGTATGCGAGCACAACAGAGCTATGTAATTTATCTGTAGGAATTTCTCTTCAGCGCACCTCACACACTTCATCCACTCATGCATAGATATTTATACTGTAGTGATGTGATAATGAAATGGTTTGGTTGATATGTAGTCATACCCTTAATGACAATAAAAGTGTAAAAATTTGGGAATTTCCTTGCTTTTGTACATTTAGTGTATATGAATTTTCATCTTAACCCTATTAAGGGCATATAATTTCAGTATACTGGTATTTATCATGGAATGTCACTACTTTTGTAAAGGCTATGCCTCAAGACAATGGTAATTTTTAAGGTTTTTTAGGATTTTCTAGAAAACTAAGGTATATGGTAACCTGAAATTAAATGCCATCAACTAGACTCTAGAACCTCTATCTCTGCCAAACATCAGCTGACTCCATCAAATAGTTGATGATATACAGGGTGGCACACACGTACGTACGTACACACGGATAACACAAAATAACTCCTGACCTTTCTGGATCTCAGGGTTGCCTTGACTAATGATGCTGAAATTCTACACACTTATAGAACCTCTCAAATGATAATTGTGTGCAAAGTTTTAACTAATTTAGTTTATTGGTTTTTGAGTTATGCCTGATCAAAGAAATGGGATTTCTAGCATAGGTCGTTTTTGAAGTCTATTAAGGGATAGAGCGCTATCGCGCCTCCCTTGATTATAAAATCTTGTAATCTTATAAAAGAATGGAAGTTGTTTTCCGTGTATTATCTACTGTTAATGCCTACTATTTATCTATTTTCGCTATATTTAAAGCCCAATTTCGATTACATTATCATCTTGAATTGAAAATAAAATACTTTTTACTATACTTGGTGTGTATCCACTGTTGTATTTCTCATATCTTTACGATGAATTATAATGAACTGTTTTGTTATATATATAGTAGTTCGGTGCCAATAAGAAATAAATGCTTTGAACACTTGGATCATTATTATATACATCTTGGTGGTAGGCTGAAATAATCGTATGCTGAAAATAAAAAAAATCATTTTTGGTGTAATTGATGAGAATTTGTGCTTTTCATTTGATGTCGTTTAAATAGCTAACATATTCTCTATTGCAACTCTAGTCACACATTATTGAGCAATTATAAAGTTTAATCTTATAAAATTTATATTTGAAATACCAAAAAATTAAATACAAATATTTCCATAAATAAATCTCTCTCTCTCTCTCTCTCTCTCTCTCTATATATATATATATATATATATATATATATAGATATATATTTAATTTTTTTTTGTATTCCAAATATAAATTTTATAACATAAGATTTATTCCGTGGTGAAATAGATGCCATGATAAGAGATGGTATGTTTTCCATCAGTGACTTTCAGTGGATTTCGAAACGAATCTTTGGTGTTTTTCTCAAAGGCTGTATTCAGCGCTAGGCTGAGACAATATACAGGGTACTGCCTTGATAGTGATGAGAATAAATGGACGATTATGGGCCGTAAAAGATCATGCAGCATTCAAATTAATAATGCAAAAATATATTCACACAAGATATTGTGCGATTGTATAAATGCCAGTTTTATAGCTGTTTATTCCCTATTTCACAACTTTAAAAAAAATTTATAGTTAAGGACATCTATAAAATATTTTTCATTTATTTATAATAAAATAAATAAATAATAAATATGTGTTCGCTTGTTTAAATATACAATTGTGAGAATTGAACCCTGAAAAATTGTATAACATATTGGAATCGAAGGCTTTATAAACAAAACCAACGATCAAACTGTGCTTATGAGTTCTGCGTAGCGATATTGAAGCAAAAATATGTTAGCCTTAAAATAGTTTAATTGTCTTAAATAAAAACGAAACATGAATAGATAGAGAGAGAGGGAGAAAGAGAGAGACCTTGATAAATGGTAACTCATTAGTAAAAAAAAATATTTTTAGACCTAAAATAGTTCAATTGTCTTAAATAAAAATGAACATGAATGGATAGATAGATAGATAGATAGATAGATAGAGAGAGAGACCTTGATGAATAGTAACTCATTAGTAAAAAAATTTTGAGAGAAAATTTGAGGATTGTTTCGACATGTATTAAACATATATTTTTTAAATTTTAATTCTAAAAACTAAAACATGAAAACATTTTTATTTCATAGCAGAAGTTAAGAAATTTAAAATAGCAAATTGCCAAAATATTGACATAAAAGTTTCAATTTTATACACGCTAAAAAGTTAATGCAAACTTTTACTTTCTTACCGTCCGATATTCAAAATAATCTGCTGTTTCAACTGCTAAATATTGTAAACTAGACCCACATTTCTAAAAAACAATATTAAAAATTGACCCGTTTGGTCAGCCGCGGGTTCACTTATTGAATCAAGAAAGAAGTTAGTTTGCAAAGCCAGTTAGATACAAAAATTAAAAGCCAAACCTCAAATAAGCCACTTTCTACTTGCTATCTACGCCATCTCCCCCTCTCTCTTTCTTTTTCTCTCGCCCCCACCTCTCTCTCTCTCTCTCTTTATATATATATATATATATATATATATATATATATATGTATATATATATATATATATATATTATTGAAATCATAAACTTTAAAGACCCACAACATCTATTAAACTGTAGAAGTTGGAAAGCAAACAGCTGCCTACACAGAAATACATTTACTTCAGGCTAACAATACATTAAAAAAATCAATAAACAAATACATTTTTTTAAAACTAAAAAAAAACTGAACTAAACTGAAACCTAACAATTTAAAAACTAATACTTAGCATATAAATACAAGGAACCACGTGTTAAAATAAGTTCACCCATTATATTGACACAACAAAGAAACAGGATATAGGCCACTCTATAGAAAACAAAACAATAGAACAGGATATAGGAAGTAAAACCAATCGGACCTTTCGTGAGAAGCCCAACGATTGGCTGAGAGAACAACAGAATCGCCGATAACATCAAGACGAATTTCAACTTGACTGCGATAAATATCTTAATCAAGGAGGATTAAACGAAAAAAGATAAGAAAAATATGCTTATACTTCTGACAAGAGTGTATATCACCGAAAGTACTCAAGTTTTTGAAATAAATAGATAATTTATTTTAAAAAAACATAAATGATTTGCGTTGTCCAGGTTATATGAATAGAATGATTTATGTGAATCTGTAATGGGATGTTTTGGATATTTAGACGTGTATCTGGACTAAGTATGTTGAGTGAGATTGTAAATGGAATGAAGCAGAAGAGAATACTATATAAAAAATATTTATATATAGTTTTAAGTCGTATTTATCTCCCTTGATTAAATGTAGATTAGAGTTACGACCTTTTGAATGACTGCTATTGTTGTTGGATTACAAAGAAGATTTCGTTCTCTCTTAATCCTGCGTGAAGAAAGTCTGCACATAGTTATGGAAATATTTTCACATCTAATCCAAGTATTTGACAATGCATGTATTTTTGTGATGTTTTATTTGTTTTTGTTGGAAATTGCAATTTTTTAATGTTGTTCTGGGTTGTTTACTCTTGGTACTTACTAAAATCCTTATCTGAAGAGATTCGATGTTCTGAAAAACTATGTTTCATTAAATGACTTAAGATAAACATCGCATTGAAAGAGCTGTAAACAACTTTAATACATTTGTGCATACTCTTTATTTAGAATATGATTTTGAAATAATTTAAATCATTATATATATACATATATGTTTATGTATGTATACATATTTTATTTACTAATGGGTCTTAATATTTCGATTATAAAAGTTAATTAGATGGATGGTTTGGCAATTGAATGGTGAGGGATATCACGAAAAGATTGTAAACGATTAATGAAATGAAAAACACATTATTACTTATTTGCGCGCTTTATGACAACGATTTGTTGACATAGTTTTTGAGAACGGCCATTTTGTAGCCCGAAATGCTTGTACAAAACCGTCTTCATAAACAATCAACTTTTATTTATTCCATTAATCATTTTTTTCAATCGTCCCATAATCCAACTGAGAATCTATCCATCTCATTAACCTGTATTATCAAGTGACATTTAGCTTTGAAAAGCGGTGACTCATTAGTAATTAAATCTACAATGCGATTTTCTGGAAGGACTTTGCATGTAATTTTTTAAAAGTAGAATAGTGTGCACCAGTGCAATATACAAAGCTATTTCGAATAATAACGTAAATAAATAATGAAAATCAGACTTTTTATAATTACAAACAACACAACACCTATAATTTATCTATATCTTTATATCTCTTGTAACAGTACTAAACTAGCAGTAACAATAGGGATAATAGTCATAGAATATATATGATTATACTAAATGTGAGATAATCAACGTTTATTTGACTGAGTTATTTTTCCTATGTACTTTGATAACACTAACTACATTCTGGAATTGAGATATGCTTGAAAAACTTCTGTTTAAATAGTTTTCATTATTCGAGTCGTAATTTGAAAATGACTCATCAAATAACGCATTTCAATTAATACATAGGAAAGTGTTTTTATTTATCAGTCCTATATTACCATCAAAACGGGTTAGTATTATCTAAATCAATAATACAACATAATTTAAAATGCTGTATATATGGTACAGACGAATGATCCAAAGACATTTCTTTGAATACCTAATTTGTATAACTATTTTTAAAACATTTCATAATAAATCAATGCTTGGTGCTAGTACTTTGTAGTTTTATAGTCCTATTTTTTATAAATATGCAGTTGTTTCTTCGATATTAATAGTAATTAATCAAAGTGATTTACTAATAAAACGATAAATTACTATAAAACCTTTTTTAAATTAAACTAATAGAGAATAAAAAAGTAATGACTTTTTCAGTCTTCATCTCTCTCTCTCTTTATCTCTATCTCCATTAGCAACTCCATATTTTCTATTGTATAGTTTTTAAATTCAATGATTGTTTTGATACCGTAGACAACACATTCCATATTTGTGTTTAAACCTTCCTTTGCGGGCTTTTGAAGGTCTGGGTTGATTTTTGACAAGTTGCCATCTGTTTCTAAATTGTAAGTTAAAAAAAAGTATAGCCCCCTCCCATACACACATCATCACTCAAGCAAATCGGTATACTTTTTTATTTTATTTTATGACGGTCTTATTTAAATGATGAATAAATGTGTATCAAAATGACCAAAAATATTAATGTTTATCTATTTACATTAATAAATGCGAAAGTTGTAGTCTTGTGTTTACAAGAAACTTATGAATAAAATGTTTATTATTTAAAATTTAAGTTTCAAGTAGCGAACCTTGCGAAGCGATAGCGAACTGGCAAAACCAGCTTGTCTCTTACTAAATTAGTAATTAATTGAACTAGTCACAAATCTGTCTGTCTGTCTGTCTGTTTCTCTCTCTCTCTCTCTCTCTCTCTCCCTCTCACTCTCAGCCATCTATTTCTCCTGTCTTATCCCATTCTATGTAAATTTACTTAATTGGTTTATTGTCGATCATCTGAGGTGCCCTTACTGAGGAATGCTGACATGTCCATTATCGTTCTCTTTATACACGACCAAAGTGCTCCTTCCGAGGTAACTGGCCTTGTACTACATTTTGCTGCAGTGATAGAAGGCAATTCAATAGGGTTGTATGATCCATATTTTAACACATGAAAAATATTTTGGTTGTGTTAAAAAATATTTCGGCATCTTATCTCTTGTGTCTCCTTATTGTAAACGCGTTCTGCGATAGAAATCCATACTCTTAAATAGTGTGTACCCAACTACGTTCCCGTCGTTGTTTTTTTTCTGGAATTTATTATTTTTTCTAATTCTGGAATCTATTTTTTCGAGAATTCTATTTTGCAATAATTTTGTAATCTTTTATTTTTATTTTCAAGTTAATTAAAGTTAATTTCAGATCATGAAAATGGAGTGTCAAGCTCAGAAAAATGAAGATTTACGACATTTTTTGTTGGTTTTATTTATTTATTTTTTATTTTTGTTTCTACCAACGAAGTATTGCAACTCTTGTTGAACGTTTGAAAGAAGTTGTATGTAAACAACAAGGGTCAATAGCTCTTTTATTAAATCTTTTAAATTTATATTTAAATTTAAAAAAAAAACAGCGGGAACTTATTTGCCAAAACTAATAAATAAAATACATTTAACGAAACGATTTTGTGTTCCTTTTATGAACAAGGCGGTATTTTAACCGGGCGACATCATGCATACAAAAATGGCTCCAACTTTCATTTTAGACAATAAAGGATCCTTTCATTGTACATTTTCTTATTAAGAACTTAAAAACCGGGAATGAAAATTGACTGGAAATAAATGTTTATTAACGTCTTTTTTACTTCTTCTTTTCAGTTTAAAGATGACCTTTCGAGGGAAGGGGTCAATATTTTCGAAGGGATCTTCCTCGGCTTTAGCCCTATTTGTTTTTCGTGTCTACCTGACGCACACAGGTAAGACAATAGCGATGACGACCACTAACCCCGCTGCTGCTGCTCGTATCTAGTGCAAATGATGACGCGACGATTTCTGAGTGAAGTGATTAGGTTCGAAGTGTAAGTGATCGCCGTTAGGGGGATTCACGCTCACATTATTATACGTGTCTGCTTGACAAAAAGAAATGGAAAGTCTTTATGTATTTTGTCGTATTTGCTTGACTGATGAGGGGGTGAGGGGCTGACGTTGAAAAAACTTTCAATTTCAAATTGCTTGTAATGCAACTCAACTTCTCTGGATTAGAAAAAAAAGTCGACAGGCGCCTTTAAACACTTGTTTTCTTGCTTGTTTGTTTGTTTGCTTGTTTGTTTGTTTGCTTGTTTTGCGGCATATAAAACAATTTCGGGTTATTTAATACCGACATAAACTAAATGGATTGACTGGTCTGTTTAACGATATATCAACCAATTTCGAGCCATGTTTTTGAATTTTTATGAAGATTGATAATTTGTATTATTTGTATTATTCCACATTGACCCGTGGCGCAACGGTTTAAGGTGTTGATTAACAATCATTTCTAAGTGACATTCCTTTGAGGGTTGACAGTTCACTCCTTACTAGAGGCAATAATAGCTAAGAATAACATAATAATAAAAGTAATAATAGTTATAACAATAATAATAACAATAATGATGATAATAATAACTATAATAAAAGTAATCATAATACTAATGAAATAATAACAATAATAATAATAATAATAATAATAATAATAATAATAATAATAATAATAATAATAATAATGAAAGTAATACTACTACTACTGATAATAATTGTTACACCGGCCGTTCTAACAGAAGAGAAACTACACCGATTCTCACTATAAATAGTGCGAGTAGACAATCACCAGGGAAAAAAGGACAGTATTGTAACTGTCTAGCCGAGTGCCAGTCAGTTTCCTTCCCTTTGTACTTTTTATGTTAATACGCTTGTTATCTTAACCCAACCTCGACTTGACTTCTTCTTTTTACTGTTGTACTACTTCACAACAATAAGTAACACTTCTACCCGTTTATGGCTGATGGAACGAGAAGAATCTACCCCTTGGATTAAATAAAAGTGTTCAGTTCGAAATTCTGTTTAGGTTTCCGTGTCTGACATAACGATTCCCGAGTTCGAACTGATACAGCTAAAGATGATCGGAGGTTACATCGACTGAAACGTTGAGAAAATAACAACCAAGATGAGGAATAGTAACAACAATAATACAAATAATACAATTTCGGTTTATTTACATACTTGCCTCGTCTGATTAATAGCATGTCAACCCTTTTGTGTCTATTGTGTACTGAAACAATAAAAACACATCATCTGTTGCACAGAATATCACTCTTTTTTTAATTATGTAATACCGAAATAAAATAAAAAGCACTTTCTTTATCTTTTACGGCATATCTACCCATTTATGAATATGTCATTTTGAATTACATTAAAATCCTTACATCGTTGGTTTTACGGCATATCAAACCTTTACTGGAATATTTTAATGTCAAATTACAACGATATGTTTTCCTCGATAGTTTTACGACACATCAACAGTTTTTGGTTATTTAATGTCAAAACAAAAATAAAATATATTTATTCTTTTGTTTACGCGCACTAAAACCTTTAGGGACTATTTAATGTTGAAAATAATTAAAATACTTCTCTCGTCTGTTTTACGGTACATCAACCCTTTTTTGTGTAACACCAAAATATTCGGCACCTTTCTTACGCCATATCAACCCTTTTAAAGGTTTTTAATGCCGAACACTAATAAAAAGCGGTGTTCATCTATTATGCGGAATGTCAGCCCTTTACGGGTTATTTAAAGAACAGATACAAAAGAGGGTCTGTCTTCTTCTGTTTTACGTCATCTCAAACCTTTTTGCATTTTTTAATGACGAAAACAAGAAAATCCCTGTCTTGTCGGTTTGTTACTTAATCAACTATTTCGAGATTATTTCTTGCCAAAAATACAATAAATGGATTGCCTTGACTGTTTTACGACACATCAGCACTTTTAATGCCGAAACGCAATAAGAAACGTTTAACATCTGTTTTACGGCATATCAACTTTTGTTTGTTTATTTAATGTCGAATAACTATAATGAATTTGTTGCGATTGTTTTACGGTATATCAAGCACAATAAAGAGATCGTCTTGTCTTTATCAATACTTTTGTGCGTTTTTTTGTGTACTTAAGCACAATATATATGTATTTATTTATTGTAAGCAATGTCAACTCTTTAATAGTTTATTTTATGCCAAAGCACAATTAAAAGCGTACCTCATCTGTTTTATGGCATATTAACCCGTTGGCGTTCATTTAATGTGCATTAATTAAAAAATACTACGTTGGTGTAACCTCCCTGGATTTTAAAACCAGGTATAAGAACCATAAAAGCACATTAAATAACAAAAACGCCTATTAAAAAAAACTTTAGCGAACTATTCTTTGGAACTAAAAAAAAGAGGATGCTCGCCAATAATGTAAGTGGAAAATAGTATTATGGGGCCGTACATGTAGATTTGTAGGCATGCCATGTATATTATGTTTGAATGAGAAGCTTGAGATTTAAATGTTAATCCTAAAAACATCCTAGACTGTAGAAGCAAAATAGCAACCAACTGTAGACACAGAATAAATGTTATTCTAAAATAACCTTATAGATAAGAAATAAATAAATCAAATAAATAACAAGTAAACTAACATTTATAGTCGCAATGAATAAAAAAATTAATAGAAAAGATAATATTCCAATCACGCACGTGCTAAAATTATGTCACCTGCTTATCCGACACATTCGCAAAAAGGGATGCACCACTCACACCCAAAAATAAAATAAAAAGATGTCAAGTAAAAGTCAGCCGGGCCTTTGTTTGAAAGAAAACATTAACCCGTGGGAGGGAAATAACAACTAATCGGATTGGCTCGTTAGCTAGACTAGCTGGATATATAAAAGTCACCAGTAACAAAAATGACGTGCACTTAGCCCGATGATCGCTGTGGAGATTAGACGCGGACGTCTCTGTGTAACTTAAATGCCATAAATATATCTTCATACTTTAATATATATATATATATATATATATGTTATAAAAAATGGAAATAAGATTCCAACGTAGTTTGATCCGTTTGTGACATAAAGTAGCAGTAGGGGGAATTAAGCTAAAAAAGCCGCTCATGAAAAGATTAATTATGAGCTTAAATAGATAGTAGCAGTGGGAGAAATTAAGTTAACATTAATTTGGGAAAATCTCAAGTGGACTATAATCGCAGCATTGAAGTTAAAGTTTCAAGAATGTTAAATGGTTTAATTCCCAAACATGAATCACCATGTAAATAGACAATAACTTTTTCAAGTGAAGAAATCAAATTTTGGGTGGTCAAACCATTTTTACGGTTGTATCTCTTGTCTTGGCTAAACATTTTCCATTTGCAGGCCTGCCATCCGTAGCATACACTCCACTGAACATTCAATGTTGCGCAAAACATGCTACATTGTGCGTGCATATAAACGGCAATTATTCGTTAGGTCCATAAAATGACTGCACTATTAAAAATTAAAGAAACGAAATTATTCTTTAAATAGATTTTTATGAAGCAAAACAAAATTGAACAAATAAAATATCAGTGAAGAATGTATTGTAAAACAATGTTTAAGCATTTAAATAATTATTGTTATTGGTAATTTTAAGATGTAAAATAAGTAAATCTAATCGAATAATCCGGTATTCGTTAAAACAATTTGCCGTTTTACAGTTGCAGTATCTATTTTAAGAAGACGTCTTGTTTTATTTTTTAAGTAATATTTAACTCACGCAGAGATTTTTTTTACTTCGAACACGTCAATATCTTGTTTTACTTATTTACGTAACACTTAACTCTCACTGATAATTATAACAAATCGATTACTAGTGTTGGGATTAAATTCAATCAACTATTAGGATATTTAAGCCTTGCACACGTTCATGCGTGTGCCTGTATTTTTTTTTAAAGTAACTCGCAATTATGACAGTAAAAGTCGACTTATTTTTTCAGATTAACTCGCAATTTGGCTAATAAATAATCAACCGTTACCATGGTTTTAGACACTATTCACAACCCAAACCCTGGGCAATGACGGGCGTCGTGGTAGTATATACAAGTGTGTGAGTGGCCGGATGTGGACTGGATGTTTGTAGGTTCGATCTCGGTTTGGATCGGGTGCTAGTCTAGCAAAAACCAAAGAGCTGTGATACAGTCTGTCTGTGGATTACTATATAAGCCCCTGTTTCTCATTGTGGTAACTGCTATTAATGATAATATAAAACTCTTTGTTAATAAACAAATGACACAATCTCTACCAGTTGACAATGTTGATATAAAGCAGTGAGATGTCCTTTGACAAAAGCGCATACCCCATCACCAAGTGGTTGGAGTGCAGGCTGTCGACTGGATAGTCGTATGTTCGGGTGGTAATCAAACTGAAATGCAAAGTTGTGATACAGCGAAATAGTCTTCTGTAGCTGACTCTCTCTCTCTCTCTCTCTCTCTCTCTATATATATATATATATATATATATATATATATATATATATATATATATGCACATATATACATAGACACACATACACACAGACACACACACACACACACACACATATATATATATATATATATATATATATATATATATATATATATATATATATATATATATATATGAAGCAATCCAACAAAAGATATAAGCGTCAACTAATATCTTATAATTAGTGAAACATCCGGATAAAAAACTGAAGCTCAATATACTGGATAGAGCATTAATATTATAATATAAAATGAAGTAATAAAATAAGGTGTCAATCAAATTTTATTAGAATTCAAAGTTCATGCAAAGCATCCTTAAGTCCTTAGCTCATGAGTTTTCAAAGATAATTCTTCTCTTCAGAGGACCATTACCGCAGTTATACTACTACAGGCAATAAAATTACGCTTTGAAAATATATAAGATTATATACACAAACATATAAAAATACATAACATCAAACATATCAATCCAAAAACATACTTTTGTTGAATCTATACAGTCCATCCAGGTCATACAAGTTGAGAAGCATAATCAGGAAGGACATTACTCCAAGATACAAACAGCAGTCCAAATACGTGAAATTGAAGGGGCCGGCAAAGTTATCCAGTCGCGAAATGTGTCCATATTCAATGTTAAGGATAAATAAATCAATCAAAATAATACAAAAAGTACAATCAAAGTTCCGAAATCCCAACAGTGCAACCCAAGTCAAATCCAAATTCGTTGTTTAATTAGAAAACCCGTTAAATCCGAATTGAGCAAAATAAGACTGACTCCCATCACATCTAGCCAGATGAATTCTAATAAAATTTGATTGACACCTTATTTTATTACTTCATTTTATATTATAATATATGTATATATATATATATATAAACAATTTTTGGTCAGAAAAATGATTGGAGTGCTCAATTACTGGGTAAGAGCTTGATATATTTATAAAATAACATTTTTACATATTGATTTTTGTTATACGAATGGTTTCATGCAGATTAATTGGCCTATATCGATGCCGCACCAAATTCGCCTTCGAAATGTAGCGTTTACCGTTAAAATGGCAACATATATGGAAATATAAACTCTAAAAGTATAACATATTTGTAACTGCTACCGGAAGTGAAAGATCTGTGTTTTATTATATTGTTATTTATTTTATTTTATTTTCGTTTTTTTTTCGCATCTCCAAAATTGCCTTCAGGCAAACGTCCAAGGGATCAGCACCAATCACTCGGTCAGATTAAGGTAACACTTGGCAAGAGCCATTCTACATCCCTCATAAATTGTGACTAAACACCTTACAAATCATTCTCTTTGTCCTCACTTCGGAAGCTCCCAACCCAGCCCTGAGCACGATCCCCAGTTAACCAATAGAGTAGGACGAGACAGGATCTTCAGAGATGCGCAGAACTAATAAAACGCTTACGACTCGGTTCACTTTTTGTGGCCCGGCCTCAACAATTTGCGGAATTTTTTCGCCGGCCTTTATTAATCTCTCCATTGACTTTAAGTGGTTTCGCGTTTTTCCTCCATTCTATGCTTATTAATGTTAATACAACAAACTATCAGCGTCCAAATCCCCTTTTCCCTATCTATGTATTCTCCCTCACTCTCTTTCTCTCTTTCTGTTTACTTAACTATCTGTTGATTTGCACATGCTAACTAACACGTGTAAAACCGTTCTTTGCATCTCTTACCCCCTCTCTCTCTCTGTCTCTCCGTCTGCCTGTCTGTCTGTATGTCTCTCTCTCCCTCTCTTTCTCTCTCTCTCTCTCTCTCTCTCTCTATATATATATATATATATATATATATATATATATATATATATATATATATGTATCTTTTATCGGTATGTTTATGAATTGACTGTGTATCAATTCTTTTTCTCTTTCTTCTTGCAATCGGGCATTTTTGTTTTGCGTACATACATCTATAATATTATTTCATGTATATACCCATATAATATTATAATGTGATATAATATAGTGTGTATATATTTTCAGTGATAAATACACACACACACACATATATATATATATATATATATATATATATATATATATATATATATATATATATATATATATATATATAGATCAATATATAGATAGATAGATAGATAGATAGATAGGTGTACATATATATATATATATATATAATCATAAATATTCGTTTTTATCTACATACGTTTCATCCTTATGGGAATCGTCAGTGTAGAGATGATTATTCATACCGGTCACAAGACTCAAACCCGGAAAACGAGTCATATTTTTTAACTACAATGCCGATGTTCCAACCCACCCACCACTATAAACAACCCAATAAATCAGCGAGAGATGTAACCTATTAAAGTCAGCCACTGTGTTCGACTGCATTAGTGCTACGATGACGGCTGTGTAAATACCACTAACTACAGTGCCCAGCTTAGATTTGGGGGGGGGGACAAATAATTATAAATATTTGTTTTTATCTACATACTTATACGTTCATCCTTACGTGTATCGTCAGTGTAGAGATAATTATTCATACCGGTCGCAGGTCTCGAACCCTGGAACACGAGTCATGTTTTTTTTAACTCAAATATATATATATATATATATATATATATATATATATATATATATATATATATATATATGATATGCTACGTTCAGCTAATTTGAAATCGTCACAGCGTTTATTAACGTCTGACGCGAATGTTACATAGTCTTCCTCATCCTTTTCGCCTAAATTCAAACACTTCCTCCGTTTGTGGAACAGAGAAGTCTTAGGGCTGAATGATTCTGTTAAAGGATTAACAACTTCAGAAAAATTGAGTTCTTCGTTTTTCGTGGTAAAATAATGTCCACAAACTTGGTATGTTCGGCGATCTCTGATTTTCGAAGCAGTAGCCGAACTTTTTTAGAGTCTGGCCAATTTTCACAATCTATTTTGTATAGATGCTCATACCTTCTGAAATATGAAGCGAAGGTTTAATCCTCGTTTGTGGAATAAGTGAAATTGCCAATTGCACTCCAAACGGCATTCTGAGAAAAAGCATTTTCGTTCTCAGTATGTTGACCACTATGCGACATTGCTTGCATTAAGACTTTAATCTTTGGGTCGGGTTCTCTTTTTTGTTCCAGAAGTCTTTCTTCTGCTTTTTGTAGCCTTTTGTCGGCTTCTTTTTTTGTTTATTTTAGTAGCTTTGCATCGGATTTCTGTTGTTGTTCCAGTTGAAGCTTTTGAAATCTTTTTTTTCATTTTTTAGTTGTCTTTCTTCAGCTTCTATTTTTTTCAAGAAGTCTTTCTTCGGTTTTCTTTTTGTTCTAGTTGTTGTTGCATTTTATATTTTACGAGTTCTGTTATTGTTGGTGCACAATCTTCCATGTTTTAAATATGTCTTCATAGAATAAGGCTTTTATAAGTTATTCCGTTTGCATTACGCTGCTAACGTATATAAAACCTTTTTTCCCGACCTAAAAAAATCATTTAAAAATTTATTTTTTTAATACGATTTTCACGTAACCGTAGAATTTGCGGTGATCGAAAAAAAAAAAGGTTTAATTATTTTCTTTCGGTGGCAGGATGTTTTTTTTAAGAGTAAAAAAATATCACAGTGGTTAAGTCGTTAACGACGCGGACTGAGGACATGGGGGTGCCGTGTTCAAATCCAGTTCGTTCCGCAGAAACACGTTCATCAACATCCACAACTGACATTTTGTCTAACTCCTGGAAAGGAAATAAATAAAATACTTATAAGTAAATGTATAAACATACAAAAATAGAGTTTTTAAGTCAAATCGTCGTACTTTTTTGCCATCTGTTTTTTTTTGTTAAAAAGGAAACTTTTCTTTATTTATGTATCTATTCTGTTATTATAATTTAACGATTTTAGATTCATGCAAAGACGTAAAACGCCGAACTGATAATCAGTTTAAGAAGGTTAAAAACATAAAATATTTTGGTTTGATCGGTTTCCCTGTGAATGATGCGTTCGCATTTAATTCCAATATTTCATGGCATTTTTCAGTATTCGAATCTTACACAAGACAATTGATTTTTGTCTATAGCGTTCCAGTTATTCCATAGCCAGTATTGATCCTTAACAAGAGAATGATTAAAACACATTTTATTGCGATTTAAAGTAGAAGAAATGAACCTTTTTTATCTGAAATGGCGTGCAGAAGCGAAAGGTTTGAGAATGCCGGCGTTGACGGTTACTTCACCTAATATATATATATATATATATATATATATATATATATATATATATATATATAAACATTATTAAGAATAAACATAGATATATTTAGACAGCACTTTCTCATTTATTCAAACATTGTTAAAAATAACAGAATCCGTCTGTTTAATTACACATTTTATTTTTTTTTTTCAATTTTTCTGATGGTCTATATGTTCCATTGGTTTCACGAACGTTTTCAATTCTTCGTCGAATCATCCTCAGGTGTCAAAAGCAAATGAATAAAAAGCTGGAAAAAGAAGATAATTTTTTTAAAAGACGGCGGAGAAACGCGTAGAGAACGCATTGTTCCAGGAAAGTCGGATGGCATCACAGAACAAAATCGCATTACGTTAAGCATTTCAAAATATTACCACTGGTTTTCATATGTGATGTTATTTATTTTAGGTTGCTGTGTTTTTATGTAGATAGCTTCCAGTATGTTTAATTTTGTTAAATTGGTTTCGGAATGTATAATTTTAGTATTATTAACTAGAATGTGTCTTAAATCAGAAGGAGGGCAGTTAAATTTTTGTAGATGTTGGTAAATTGGGCTAGAGTTTACAAGATGCATGGTGAGGCGACGGGATAGGGTAGTGCATATCAAACCAATGTAACTATTTGCTTTATTATCATTATGGGAGTTACATTCTTCCAAAGGGCATTTGAACTTATAACTAACATTGGTTCTTTCTAGTGGTTTGGGCATTGGGAACGAGTTGTTTTTTACTACAAAATTTTGGGTTTTAAATTTCTTATAGTAAAATAATGAGTTTCATTTTATTAAATTTCCTGTAGTAAATACTAATAAAGCTAATAGTTACATTGGTTTTACAAAGAAACATTTTTTAAATAAAAAAAGTATAATTAAACAGACGAATTCTGTCATTTTTTAACAATGTTTGCATAAATGAGAAAGTGCTGCATATATATATAAATATATATATATATATATATATATATATATATATAAATATATATATATATATATATATATATATATATATATATATATATATATATATATATATATATATATATATATACACCTTTCTTTCTATCTATCTTAATCTACTCGTTGTTTCTATCTATTTATGTATCGCCTGTCTATATCTATCTATCTATCTATCTGTTTATCTAGTTATCTAAATTAAGCCTGTTTATATCTATTTGTATGTCTATCTATCAATCTATATGTGTATCTATATACATTTGTTTGTTTCTATTTATCAGCCTTTCGTATATCTATATACCAATCTATCTACTTATCTATCTGTCTCAACCTGTCCATATCTACATATCAATCTATTAATGTATCAATCTGTCTGCCTGAGCGTGTTCTTATAAATATTTCTATAATAAGCATTTAATAGTTATATCTTGACACGTGGCTATTGATTTTATCTTCTTTCTTTTCAAATTATTTTGTTTACTTTTCCAATATCCTCTCGTTATTATAAAAATTGATGATAATATCGAGAAATTACTTAGTAAAGATTTTGTTTATAAAATGACATATACGTGAAAATAAAAATAACAAAGAGCTTAAAAGACGTATGTGTTCTTTAGATCATCAGAAATGATAATAATAATTCATATATGAAATATTAAATTACTGACGTAATTCTATAATCTTATATAACTAATGAATGTTATATATATATATATATATATATATATATATATATATATATATATATATATATATTAACATAGTTCACCCCAAACAAGGCAGACCGCCACTGTAGACGTAAAGGGCTACTGAGAAAAAGGGTGAGAGTTTTTGTTGTTTTTTTTCTTAGGGGGGGTCAACCTAAATTGGGAGCTGTGCAGCGAGATGTATGTTTACATTAGTTTTACATTTCTGCATGTCAGTACCGTCAGGAAAACAGGGAGCAGAGAAGGAGTTCCAGAGTCCAGCAGCACGGGGAAAGAAGCTTTTGGAGTAGAAAGTTCTTCGGCATCTGGGGTCATTCACAGTGAATGTATGTATGTGAAATTTTAGAAACAACATTTTATGTATATACATGTAATGTTATTTCTAAATTTTCACCGTCTTCAGCTCTTCAGCGTTGCTGTACTTTTGACGCGATTACCGTTACTGTAATCCTTATCGATTAGGCCACGGCATCCTGTCAACATTACTGGGCATTTTATGGCTCAACAATGCGTACACACTAATTGTGTATGTGTATATTTGGGCGATGGAGACAACGTTCACTTCTTTACAGTTAAGCATTTCCCCTGTGTGCTATGAAGGAGTTACTCACCTAACATTGTCGTACGTTATATGTGGGGATGTCTAAATTTTATTTCTAAAATAATTATCGATAGAAGCGCGTTTCGCCGTCTACGGCCCTTCAACGTGCCTGTACTTTTAACAAGATTCGTAGATAAATTAACCTTGTCTCTATCAGCAAAACAATAGCAAATAAAATAAATGTGTACGAGCAATAAAATATTTAGTAATTCTAGCGAGATTCCATAGCTTGATCGGTAAGGGCTTCGAGTTACAGTAACTACGATTACGGTTTCGAATCTTGCCATAAGTTCAACCACGCTGAACAGCTATAGACGCTGAAACTCGTGTCCGTGGATAATTATTTTATAAGAAAAAAAATATATATTTAGACAGAAAAAGAAATATAATTTCAGTTGTAAGAGTGACAACTTTTTTATATTCTTCAATTAAAACTATGAGTTGTTTCCCCATTTGCTAATTTTAAGTGTTCGGTTATGATAAAACAAATGTTTCCATATAACCAGCTAGTCTAATTAATTTTTTTAAATGAATCAGAATCAAAGTTTAATATGTCAGCTTAAATGCTATTTATGTCTAACTTTAAAAATTCTACACTATAACATCATATGTTAGAAGATAGACCTTTTCTCACTCCTGCTTTTTCTTTATCCGTCTTTCTCAAACTCTCACTCTTTCTCTTTCTCTCTCTTTCTCTCTCTATGCTGTCATATCTTTCTCCGTCTCTTTCTCCACCTCTTTCGCCGTCTCTCTATCTCCTGTCCTTTTCTCTCTCTTTATCTCTTTCTCCACCTTTATCTTTCTCTCTCTCCCTCTCCCCTCTCTCTGTCTCTCTCTTTCTCTCTCTGTCTCTCTCTTTCTCTCTTTCTCCTAAATATATATACACACATACACGAACATTGATTTGTCAGATTTACACTGTTTGAACACGGGTTCCGGCTCTTTAGGATCAAAGAAATTGATTTGTTAGGATAACATGGGAGCAAATATTAGCTGTACGAAAAGGGCCGAGGGGAAAATGGAAGTGGTATAGGCGGGGTAAGGATGAGGGTGCCAGGGTTAGAATAGGGGCAACAAAAAATCGGGTGGCTGTTAGGACTGTACGGGCTGAAAGCCAGACGACTGAGTGCTCTCTAGTGAAAGTTCGGGGTTGGCTGGCGACCTACAAGGGTTCGACTCGAGGCTTGCGCACAGGCGAACCCGATACGAGGAAGGAGAAGTCAAAAAGGGAGAAGAAATAAATAAGAGTAAAACATACTGAAAGACACACACACAAAAAAGAAATTTAGTCAAACGGGAACAAAAATAAAGCGTGAAATCATGTGGTTAGTCGCCGTGAGAAGATACAAGACCTTGAAAGTGTGTTTCCCAGCTTTTTACGCCCGGGGCGCGCCACTTTAATTTTTTTCAAAAGTACCCTCTTTTGGGTGAGCTGGATTCACAACATTAAAAAAAACGACCTTGCGCCTTACTTTGCCTTCATATCGCGTGAGTTGTAACTAATAATTATACTTGACCTCCTGTGACCCGTTGGGTCAGTATTTATAATTCTTTGCGGTTTATGAGAATAAAGTAAAAAAGATATAAACTAAATTTAGTCCTTTTTTACTTGACCCTCTAAGGGCAAAAGAATCCAAATCACACAAAAAAGGGGATTTTTTCTTAGGAGCAAAAATAACTGTATAGTCCCGTCGTTACTAACACGACAATTAAGAGAGCTTCAAGCGACCGCTAATAAAGCCATCCATCCTTCGAAAGCAGGAGGAGCTTATGTCTGGGAATATTACATCTGGACACCGAACAGATACTACACTTTAGTTCTAGCCAAAAGCCCGTGGAGAAATAAACTACTTTTTGTCCATAAAGCATCGGGATTTGAAAGTTTGGGAAAAGTGATATTATCCTATCGGGGTAATATATCTTTATTAACATTACATTTTTCGAAAATTCCAAATACAGGGTGACCCCAAATTTATATGCAGGGACACTTTGGTGATCATCTAATCAGTAGGAGGTGTGACCCTGAATGGGCATCAAACTCACCGGATCTTAATCCCCAAGTTTTTTATCCGTGTGATATCTCAAAGAGAATGTCTATCAAAACAACCCCCACACTATTCTTGAACTGAAGATTGCTATCATAGATAAAACTAGGGCAGTTCCAAGAAGGGGAGGATATCAGAGATATTGCCAATTCTGCACGTTGTCTCAAAGCGTACTTATCATTGAACGGTTATATAACGTAGACAGTTAGACATTGTAAACAAGCTTCCTGAAATTGTTACATAATGATGTATTATTCTTGTAAGTTGTCTTTAAAAAAAAATGATGTAATCTAGTTTTAAAAGATGTGTTGGTGTTGCTATATAATATTTCTTGGTGTGAGACTGAAACTTGGTGGACAAGTCAAGCACAGATTGAAGTTTATTTTTTACCGAATATGGTTTGATTGCAGAAAAGAATCGTTTAATTTATTAACAGTTCTATGGGTAGTATTTCTAGGGAGTCATCGTGTACTATGAACGTGAGGAGTTTAGATGATAGTCTTATTTTATTGTCATTTTGTCAATCAGTTAAGACTTTTGTGCTTAAATTACCGGTGCTTTTAAGGAATAAGTAACCATAAATTTGCAGTCGTGAGGTAGTCGTGAGGTAGTCGTGACGTGAGCTATACCGACTACGAACGCAGAAAGCCGATTATAGTTCCGACTTTTAGCGAAATATTCAAATAAAAAAGCGCTGTACTTTTTGGGGGCGGACAACTATTTTTCAATTAATTAAACAGATCAAATTTTGTTTTTTACGAAATTCCTTGGATATCCTTATTACTTTTGCAACTTTTCAGTTGAAAGTTTTTGTACAATTTTTAATTTACCTTTACGAAGAAAAATAAATAAATGTCTTTTTATATCCGAAATTAACAAAATAAATAAATGTCTTTTTATATCCGAAATTAACAAAATAAATAAATGTCTTTTTATATCCGAAATTAACAAAAACCGACAAAAAAGAAAAATGGTGCTTCTACACATTACGAGTTAAACTAAGCCTAAAACTTGGGGTTAGTTTCAGGTAAGTTTAGTGGTATGTTAGGGTTAGTATTGTGTTAGGTTAGGGGTAGGAACAAAAACAGTTCAGTTCTTATTGTATAGAAGCATCGAAACAACATTACAAAATACATTTAAATACTAGATAAAATCAACAGTTTTATTCGCTAAATTACTTCTTCGCAAAACAAAAAACACAAATAAGAAACGCTAATTGTACATTCACTTTGTTCAGTAAAATTAGTTAACGTTCTCCAATCTCGGAAGTATCCATTGAAACTTGGAATTGATGATGTAAGTACTGATATTTTATTGGATACGTATTCCGAAAAAGTACAAAAATAACTTGGGGGAATCAGTTCTCGTCTGCTTCTTATTTATATATTAATACTAATAAATTGGCAACATTACAGTCATGCCAACTAACTAATTGAAGAACTAGCAAATTTATTAAATATATATATATATATATATATATATATATATATATATATGTGTGTGTGTGTGTGTGTTTAATTTTAAAATTAAAATTACATTTATTACATATACAGGCTATTCCTTAAGTGAACGAGAGCCATTCTAGCCGAAATACGGGCAGCGTTAAGCGCTGAATATCGTTAGAAAGAATACCATTTAACGTATGAGATGTAGAACACCAATTTGGTTCACCCCCTTTTAAAACCAATGAGTTACAAATAATTCTGTGTAATAAACTATTAAAACTAATTAGTCTACATTTCCCAACGAACATCACACTACACACATTTCCATCAGAAACACCTAAATATACAAGAAATAGCAACGGAAGTAGTATTAGATAGCAAGGTAATGTTAGAAAAGATGATAAAAATAAGTACATTCAAAATTTACAATAACTAACAAACATACTACAAAATATTTTTTGAAACAGAACATAGTGTACCAGAGCATGCTTTATACCAAATAAAATCCTAACACAACGATATATTTTAAACACAGCACCAACACATCGTTTATAATGTGATTATATATAGAGAGTGTTGTTATCATCGAGAGGGTGATGTTCCCGGACTATAAACGTGCAAAGTTGAATCAAGCAATGTTGCATGCAAAGACAGAGTAATAATTAATAAACAAAAATGAAGTAGTTCAAATAACGTTTATTGAACGTGTGTGTACGTGGAATGATGAAGTGTGTGATGTATGCATGTGTGTCGATGGAAAAACAGTTCTTGAAAAGGTATAAGAAGAAATGAATCCGGCGTGTGGAAAGTCTTTGAAAGCCGTACACAATAGAAAAGGAGTTGAGAACTCTTACCGTTGTTTGACCGCGTGCTGACGGAAGAAACGTGTGTTGGTAGTTGTTATGCCAAGACCAGTTGGAGAGAAAAGCGTGAGACGAAACGCTAGTGTATTAGCGTCGTTCTGCCGAGGCCAATCGACCAGAAGAGAAAAGTGAAACGGAACGCTAGTGTCAGCGTACTTCTGTCGAGGCTGGTGAAGAAGAGAGGGATTTTCCGTTTGCAACGGTTTTTATAGTCAGAAGGGCAGATAACTCTGGTGTCGCTTTACAGTGCCACCTGTCGGTGAAAAAGCGACACCTACCGACAAACCGGTGTAGTTATGTTTTGAAAGGAGGAGGTAACTGCTACAGTGTACTTTAAAGAATAGCTTATTATTTAAGTAGTTCAAGGAGCGTGTAAGCGACATAGAAAATCATCAATTGGAAAAGGAAATATGATTAAACAATAAATAAAGGGCTTGAAATAGCCGCTGCCATCTGACGGTTAACGGAAAATCTCTCTGTATATAACGTTAGATATGTGTATATGTTTATATATTTGTATGTACAAGAGTAACTCCTAAACTTACTAAGTGATCATTACGAAATTTAGAAAACAGCTTCTAAGCTGTGCAAATGAGTCCAAATTTGGGCTATATTTAAGTTTATTTAGTTTTATAGAGAAGAGAAAAGGGTAGGTAGTAGCCCTTCGTGAAAATTCAGATACCTCCGATTTTTGTAAAATTTTACCAATAGGTATTAGACATCAGGAAATGAATATTCCCCAATTTTCAGTTTCGTTTGGGTATTTTAAAGTGTTTTAGGGGAAATAATATGAGCACAACTGTCCATTTGAAAATTGAGTTTCCTTAGATTTGCATTAAATTTGATCTATATTCATTACACACCAATTAAGCAAGACTCTATGAATTTCAATTTTTTATTTAGAGAAATTGCCCCAGACAAGACATGAAGCCACTTGATTTAAGTAGCTAAGAAAAGAATATTACTTCGAGGTAAAAAAGTATCCAACGATAAGTGCTAGATGGATAGATTCTGACCCAGAAAACAGCAATTATTTTCCCTTTGTCACAAACATCGCACATGGAATGTGAGGACTAAAGGACAACATAAGGAAAGCGAGAGTTACTAGGCTGCCAAAAGTGAACTCAAGGTCCACTTTCGTCTCTCGTTAAGCCTAAACCTTAAATTATAAACATTTTCTAGAATCAGAATTATGTAATAGAATTTTAGCAAAACTGAAATAAGGATTCCAGACAAAAAGTTCAATATGATTATATCTTAATTCTAATCTCCGTGAGAGCACATACATTTGATGCAAAACTGTATTGTTCGAGGAATTAGTTTTACTCCATCTCAGACAGATATTCTTTTCATGAACTATAATGTGAATGCAAGAATTTAATTTTAATTTAAAAAAAAAAATCCTAAAACTATCTGCCTCCGAGTTGGCTAATTCATACCTAAATCCAACCGGCAGGTTCTTGGGTATTCTGTGCTTTGGGGGCCTTTTCCTGTCGGTCTAAGGTATGGTCCTGTGTAGTTCTAAGATGTCCATCATCTAGGCTTTACTTTCTCGACCTTTGAGAAGGGGTGAATTTATTGCTAATCGCCTGAGACGCCCCTACCGGAGAATCCGACAGAGCTACACAGGCAATTTTCATTCGGCCAGAGTGCTCTTCATCTAAGGCGCTGGCTTTTCAAATCCCACTTTCCCGACCCTGAGTCTACTCTTTCCGCAGTGGGAGATAGATAAATGAATAAATAAAACTACATGCCTTGCTTTTTTCTCTTGCTTGCGTGACGTATATGTGTCATTTTCTATCTCTCCACGTTTCTTTTTTTATTACTAAAACCGTTCTCTGTGTTTATGTAATCAATTTGATACTAGCGGGACTCGCGTCCCGATAGTTGCCCAGAAAAATTGAGAAATCGAAGAATCGCTATCCACAGAATTAAATTAACCAAAATGGACTGCAAATCATCGCTCATGAAATGTGATGACTAAAAAAAGGAAGTGAGAGTTACGAAGGTTGCAGAAAGTAACCCCAAGGTCCCACTGTCTACTCCCCCATATATATATATATATATATATATATAAAGTAAGCTATGAAAATATATTTATGGCAATTAAGCTACAAAGAGGCTCCCGCGTTTCATCCCCGTGTAGCTTAATTGCCATAAATATATTTTCATAGCTTACTACCAAGCTCTACTTACGTATCGAGCACTGTTGAAGTAAATACTGAAAATTGATACATAAAAAAGTATATCTCCTTATAAAACTTCATGTGGATACATGAAATACTAATATATATATATATATATATATATATATATATATATATATATATATATATATATTAACAGGTCGTGTATGTCAACTAGGAAGCGACTCGACAAAAACGTACGATCTTCAACAAGAATAAGTAATAGCAAGATGAATTAACTTATTTCAGACAAGGATACGTCGGGGATACGTTCTCGACAATAAGTGCGACAGTTACTTTGTTGCTCTCGGGTTGAGATATGGTCCTGTTCAGTTTCATGAGGTTTACTCTCCCTGGCTTTACTTTCACTTTTATAAAGGGTTAGTTTATCGATAATCGCTTGATGTGTTCCTACCGAGGAATGCTGACCGGGCTACTCAGGTATTCTTTAGGGCCATAGTGCATTAATTTTAGTGTACTGGCTTTTTAACTTACACCTGACCTTGTGTCTAACCTCCTGTAAAAGTAAATAAAATAAGCAATAATAACTTTCCGGTACTCTCGTTTCGGTGTGTCCACTTCATGTAAGACACAAATAAACAACTGAGCTGTTCGAGTTAGTATTAATTTCGATGTACAGCTAGGTTCCATTCAGTAGAGAAAAATCTTTCTTCGATGATTCTGATATTTAAGCTTCTACAGTAGTTCAGCACCACCCATCACACTAGACGAGCAGAACAGCGGCAAGTACAACGACAAGAGCGAAGATGTGAAGGTATAACGTCTTCGATTTGTTTCGTCTACAACAATTATATAACACATGCAAGGTGTTCGAGACAAATTTGACAGTTTATTTTAAGGAAAGCAAAAAGGTGATACATTGGACGATATTGATGTATTCTTAAAATTCAATGTGAATTTCAAAAACAATTATTTGCCAAATACAGCTCACACAAAAAAGCCGCCCTGTGCCTCCACCACGGCCTCCGGGTAGGACCTGCCCCTTGAGCACGCGTACACATACACTTTTGTTGTGGTTGAATTTCTGGAATTGATATTCTCAAAATGAGTATGTCATATATTTTGTTTACTTCTAAATTGTCATATATATATATATATAGTCTTGGAAGTTTCTCAACCATTAAAACTATATTAAAAAAAGAAAACAAAAAAACCTTAAATCCCAAGTCGTTCAGTGGAAAATCACTCATGTAAGTCAATTTGTTTTTAAATTCCCGAAACAGTTTTCATGGTAAACAACTGATGATCCCTTAAATAATGTTAGAAGCAAACTAATATAATAACTGTAAAAACTAAATTGACTTACATGAGTGATTTTCCACTGAACGACTTGGGACTTAAGGTTTTTTGGGGGTTTTTTTTTTCGTATATAGTTTTAATGGTTGAGAAACTTCCGAGACTATATATATATATATATATATATATATATATATATATATATATATGCCCACACACCATACATACATATATATATATATATATATATATATATATATATATATATATATATATATATATATATATATATATATATAAATTTATATATATATATATATATATATATATATATATATATATATATAATGGATCACATATGGCGATGTATAAATATAAATAAAACTCAAATGAACTCTTTTTTTCTTGGTCCGCGCTCCCGGCTTGAAAACTATGGTACCATGTTGATTTGATCTGATCTTCTGTAATATTAGTAATAAATAACTAGCGGGACCCGTGTAAATTACACGAAATGATGTTTTCAATGATAATTATCTTGTTCTTAACCTATACATGTTTGAATAAAATATGATGGGATTTGACTTGTATATTTATTTTTTTAAATGAACAATGCATGAAACAATTTTTAAAAAACTTCTTTGTATACAAAATTTCTAGTGAATGTAATATTTCGACGACTAAACCTGCCTTTGTAAATGCTTTAGATTAAATGAAAGTTGGCTCCAATTCATGAGTAGCATACAAAGATTCGGAAGGTCGTTGCTTTTGATGTAAGCGTGACACACAAAATAACACACACGCTATCGTATTAATATGTGTCTTCCCGGTCGTCCCGCCCCTCCTTCCTTCGACGTAGAAAAAAATCTTAAAGCTTGGTTTAGATCGAACGATAGACCAGTCGGGCCGACGCCAAACACCGACGTCAAAATCATACGTCGCTAACCGCTGCGCCAAAGGGAACTACTTTGAATATTACGAAAATTAGGTAGCTTGAATGATTTCTCAAATCTAGGGGCGATACGCATGCGCAGAGCTTTTGAATATGTAAGCGTGACACACGAACACACACATTATCGTATTAATATATAGAATATTATGCTCATATTATAAAATAATCAGCAGTCTGTTTGATTTCCTTCCACCAAACGAAACTAGGAATTATCTATCTATCTATCTATCTATCTATCTATCTATCTATCTATCTATATATATATATATATATATATATATATATATGTATGTATTTATATATATATATGTATGTATTTATATATATATGTATGTATTTATATATATATATGTATATATATATATACAAATAGATAGATAGATAGATAGATAGATAGATAGATAGATAGATAGATAGATAGATAGATGGATAGATAGATATTTTAGTTTCCATTGTGACTATGTGTGCAGTAAATGTATATTGAAATATATGGAGTGTGAAATAGATCTAAATAATCTTGTTTTCAAACCGTGTGCTCATGTTCACAGACACACACACGCACACACATAGACACAGAAGAGATTGCGTTACGTACTAGACACAATCATCAAGTGTCTTCGGTCTCTCTGGACAAGGGTTTGTCAGGACAACCTGCCATGGTGATACTTCACCCTACAAGTAAACCCTGACCAAATATTCAAAATAACATAGTATTCGAAGCGCAAATAAGATCACCTCGACCCGGTTATACACTTGCTTACACGAGGAAGTGTGCACCTTATCCTGGTGATGTTACCTCAAGTAACATCACTTAGCTTGATACTCCACCAGACTAGATAAATTCTTGTCCTGGAATCCGGTAAGACCAAGAGATCACAATAAAGACATACTATAACATAGTTAACTGGTCAATTCGAGAGAAAAACATAATGTTTTTAATTTTTTACAAGCTCAATGTTTGACAAGTAAAAGAGTACTTTAATTGAACACTCGGATATCTATGCATCTTATATAGAGATCAAGTGTTAGCCCCAGGGAGCGGCCCCTTAATTTCTGAGAACTTCGACTGAAGTAAAATGAAACGCACGCGGATTCGTGTTTATGATTGATGCCAACTACATACACACTTCTGATGATTGGTGAGGCCGTCAAATTGCAGTAAAATATTAAAGTTATGTGTATTTATTATTGATAGTTATGTGAATGTGTTTGTGTGAAACGTGAAAGAGTGTGGGTGTGTATATATCTGAGCATTAACATGCATATGTACGGCAACCTGTGCGTGCGTGTATGGATAAAGTGTGATATATTACATATACTTGTTTGGGCGGGTTACGTCTTTGTGTGGGTGTAAAAACAAAAATTATAATTTATCCAAACATTATTATTTGTTTTTGTTATTAATAATGTTTATCTTTTGATATATTTTGTTTGTATTCCTTACTCTATCCCATCGCCTCGCTTCTTTCAACCTGTGACAAACGCGCTCCCACTTGATGTGTCTCATGTCAAATATAAAAGTCTGCGTGTGGGGAAGAGCGTAAATTTGGCCTTTTTCGTCCTCATGTTGATAAAAATGCGGCTTGAAACCGTTGTTGTCAGTATTTATGATTTTTTTCTCTTTCAATTCTGACACATTACAAGCGAAAACAAGTGGCCGTCAATGGATATCATCATAGCCGATCAGCGCTGATTAGAGCCCATTTGTGGCTCACAAAAGCGTTATCTCCCCTTTTTCCTTTTCCTATATCTGGTGAATATAAACCACATATAAAGCCAATGAATATTTATAGTCTAGGAAGGTGTATTTCTTAGTATATATAGTTTCATAAACCTGAGTAGTAAATGATCTTATCCAAAGAATAAAAGTCTTAGACATTGAGAGAAATTGAAAAAATTGAAAAAAATATTAGTTGCCGCCTTTAGTTATACTTGATCTCAAAACGCTGTATGGTTCTCCTACAATTTTTTCTTTTCTTTTTTTGCTCATAAATTGTCGTTAATAAATAACGGACACCGTTCCTTCTTAATTTGCACCCACAAACCTAATTATAAGATGTGTCTTTTTTTCGAAGGAACACGGAGATTAAGCAACGGATATTCGCACTGCGCAGAGATAAATTCGTAATGTGTCATATTTAGCAATCACGAGTATAACGAGATTAACAGTGTATATATATATATATATGGCCATTATTTTATTTTATTTTTCCTCCCAATATGTCTACCCTACATGTATCTGTACTTGCATGACATTTTTTCTCTATATTATCATCCTGATGAAGTCTTATAAATAAAGACGAAACGTTGATGTACACATAAAAAACATCCATTTTTTGGTTTTCCTTTTTCATTTTCCCATCACGTCGGATTACCTTCATCCTTCTCTTCCCATATATATATATATATATATATATATATATATATATATATATATATATATATATATATATATATATATATATTAATTTTATACGTACATAAATGTAATCCATGGACACGTGTTTCTGGCTCACAGTCGTCATCATGGCTAACTTACACAGAGATCGAACGCTCGATGTTGATGTCTATAGTCCAGCGTTCTACCACTGGGTCAAGACGCTCTGTGTAGAAATATGTACGATTTTTATCACCCAAGTATTTAATGTATTTCTATGTAATTATTTTTATAGGTGATTTTCAGCTCGTTGTTATTGAGCTTACTATTATTTCAAATGCTTCACTTCCTAAGTGATTAAGATGCAGAAACTGCATTAGTAGTCGTCCTAAACTTCAAAGGTCGTATTTTCCGTTAATATATATAGATTAATTTTATACGTACATAAAAGTCATCCACGGTGAGGAAGAGTTAGAATTTAGGGGAGTGGTGTTGCTATAGACGTTGACAGTTATGGGGGTGCATGAAGTGTACTTTAAACAGTTCCATCAAAATCACGAGGATCAACTTCAAAGAATTCGAGCTTCACACAGCAAACAATCTCCTTGGTGCTTGGTGTCTGTTCTTCTACTTGCCTGCACTGATAGAAAGAACTTAATGTTACATTATAGCAACTGCAAACTGCTTAGTATTTCTTTACGGAATTGATTACCGACTTCTGAACGTTAAAGGGTCCCATTCAGTTTGGAGTGTGATCATTAATGTCGAACTGTTAGCTGGACGGGTTGAGCCTCCCCTCTCCTTAACGGACGAAGTTACTAGCGAATATTAAATTCACGCGCGGCCTACGGTTGCTTGTGTATCTCGATCAAGGGAGATGATTTTGACGATGTTAGATTTTGCAGTTCTTGCAGGGAAGTGTACCGTCCTCGAACATACAGCGCTGTTTATTCCAAAATGGTTAGCAGGATCGTACTGATCATGCTCAATGTCGCTTAACCGGTGACCTAACGAGAAATTGTCTGTCAACGGGATGATGCCGTATATATTTCTTCTGTAAGGAAACATTTTAATTAAAGCAACATTTTCATGATTTCGTTTGACCTTATTTCTCAACTCTTTTCATGACCTTCAACGTTACTTAAACAACAAAAACAACAGACACGTAGAGGGTTAAAACTACTCAAGTGAATTGCACCAAATTTGACATGAGCCACTCTTAAATTGCCAGGTGTATCACGGACATGAATTAACTACTATTACTACTATTATTACAACTACTAATAGCACTACTGCTAAGACAAATACTTATAAGATTCAAAACTACTCGACTCAATTGCACCAAATTTCGGATAAAGTACCTTCAGTTATCAGGTGTTTCATGCAGTGTGATCAACTACTGCCACTATTACTACTACTAATTTCACTGCTACTACTGCTAAGAAAAAAAACGAAACAAATACTTATACTGTTCAAAACTACTCGTGTAAATAGCCCGAAATTTCACATAGAACATCATTCAGTTTCCAAGCGTATCTTGGGATAGGATATACTACTAATATTACTACTACTACTACTACTACTACTACTACTACTACTACTACTATAACTATAACTAATATCACTCCCTTCAATGCGTGATAGCTTATATGCGTTCCAAGGTTGCTTGAAATTAAAATCTTCGTCGTTAAGTTTATAGCGGACAAACAGACAGTCAGATAGATCGTTGGACATTTCATTTGTGTCTCTCCTGATTTCTCATTGTATCTTAAAGCTTCGGAGGACTTATTCGTGCGCAGCGCCCAAAATGAAATGTCTGTGTTTGACAAGCAGAAACAAAACATCAAACGTAAGAACATTCTTTAAATTAAAAATATCCTTTTATGATTATCGTAAACAAAATACTACGTGTGACCTCGAGCACGTTGTAAAAAAACAAGATAGGTCGTTTAACTGTCGGATATGTTGTGGTGGTTTATATCGAACAGAGAATTTGGCGACTAAGATCTCAAGTAAATTTGTTAAAAAGAAAGAAAAAGCAATTGGTTACTCATGAGCAGGAGAACAATTCTCGAACATTTATTGCCAATGAACATTTTTTCGTTCAACCTTCTAGAATAATAACATCAATGTGAAAACAAAATCTGATTATTGAAATCATGTTTAGGAATTGTTGAGATAATCATTGATGATGTGTGTTATGTGTATAAATTGGACTACTATTCTCATGTTTGTTTTTATTTTCTCGACGTTTAATATATATATATATATATATATATATATATTTAACGTCGAGAAAATAAATATATATATATATATATATATATATATATATATATAGTAACGAGAAATATAGTTTTCCCTGTACAGTTTTGCGCCACTTTTATGTCTCTTCACGAGGATAAAAATCAAGATTTAACTGCTAGGAACCCTTCTGTTTAGAATCCAAATTCTAATTTTAATCAAAATTCATTAAAATTGTTATAATTCTACAAAATGTCTAATATGTTATTTTTTTAGAAGGAATTGAAATTCAGGGAATTTTGCTTAATTAGTGTCAAATTAAAATGAAGTAAATCTGAAATATTTTAATTCTCAAGTTGTATCCAAATGATGCCCCCTAAAACCAATTTAAAATTCCCCCAAACAACTGAAGTTGGAGAATATTTATCAACTGATGTCATATAACTATTGTTTAAGTTTCACAAAAATCGGAGGTATCTGAATTTTCACGAAGGACTGCTACCCACTTTTGATCTCCTTTGCATAAAAATAGATTGAACTAAATATAGCTCACATTACGATGCTTTGCGCATAGCGTCTGTGTTCCAAACTTCATAATGATAGATTAATTAATTTATGAGCGAATTATATACATCCAAATATGTAAACATATACACATACCTAAAATGATATAGGTACAGATAAATAATACGAACACAATTTGGTTAAAGCTCTAAAATTCATGCTAGATTTGTCCACGTGGACTCATGGCGCAACAAATAAATCCATTGATTATCAATCAGTTCTAAGTGAAATCTTCTGGGGTTTAAACGTTTAATCATTACTCATGTGATAAAAACTAAGAATCACATGATAATTAATGGTTGACAGAACGAGAACAATCTATCCAGTGCATTAAATAAAGGGTCCAGTTTAAAATTCCATATAGGTGTCCGAGTTTAACATAAAGATTCCCATGTTCGAACAGATGCATTTTGAGAAGGTCGGAGGTTACATCGGAGGAATCGTTGTAAAAATAACAACAAAGATTAAAATAGTAGTTCAAATAACTGAAATAAAACCGGCCGATTAGGCATAATTATTTGAGGGGTTATTTTCTAATGGGCCGAAAGATCATACCAAAAACTCAAAAATAGCACGTGAGGCTTCCTTGACAAACACTCAGCATTATAATGTGAGGGTCAAAGGTAAATGGAGAAATGCAGGGAAACGATTGGCGCCCTTCCCTACATTTCCGTGTAGTAGCTAATGAAAAGGGAATCTTCAGGTAGCCCTTGACTACAATCAATGAATTTTTTTATTTTATTATATTATTTCATTATTGTTTTTGTTTATTTTTCAGATCGGCTGTTTCGTAACTTTTGTAGGTCGCCATTTTTAATTAAAGGAGAGACATCTGGTAATATAACTATGTTGCTAATGAAAAGCAATAAACTAAATTTACAGCAAATTATTATGTTTTGCTGCAATAATATATGATGTGGAAAGTTTCTAAATATGATATCTAAGATTGTTTCAAGTGTAGAGGTAAAGTGTAATTTCCCCTCTAAAAAATGTCACAAATGGAATCGTTAATAAAATTCACAATTCTTTCTGCAATCCTTTCTGTAATCCAACAAACTTTCGTAAAACTAACCTTTACTCTATGTCTGCCTTGTCCATAAAGTTTCAGTCATGAATGTCCAACATTCTTTCTTTAATTACCGTTCTATGATAAACACACTTGTATACGATGTTCAAAATAGTTAATATCTCTGACACACTCCTACTTTTATACAGCCCTTATTTTGGATGTGATGGCCCCTTTCAATTCAACAATAGGCTCGGGGCTGTTTTAGTAGACATTATCTTTGAGATAACCACAAAGATAAAACATGAGGGGGCTATGGTCCGGTAAGTGTGAAATTCATTCAGGATCACACCTCCTACTCATAATTTTTATCATGACTCAGACGAGGGGCAGCTTCTGTTGCTCATAGACTCTTGAGGGAAAGATACCAGTCGATAATCCAATTCCCGACAATCAGTCCTTAAGAAACTGGACCAGTTCGGTGGCCTTTTATCTGTCAGGTTGACGTATTGTCCTGGTTAGTTCTAGGATGTCAACCCTCCAATGATTTGCCTCCTTTGTTTTGGGAGAGGTTAGTTTTTTTGCTAACTGCCTGAAGCACCACTGACCGGGGAATGCAGACAGGGCTGCCCAGGCAACTTTTAATAGGACAGAGTGCTCTTTCTTTAGAGGCGCTTACTTGATTCTACCCACCTTCCGACCTTGTGTCTCGTCTTCCTGCGGTGGGAAGAAAGTAAATACCCAGGCATGAATATCCGACAGTTTTTGTCTTATCGCCATACAATGGTATGCAGACCTGGATACCTAAAAAAACAATCATGAGTGTATATTTGCGAATATTAATATATTAGGAGCTTTAAAACAAATTAATCATGTAAATTAGAAGGACGCCTAATTTTGGGGGAAAGTTTGGAATGGGTATATATATATCAGCTGATGAACATATATGAAAAGAGAACGATCAAAACTAATAATATAGTTTCGGCGCTAGGCAGACAGACAGAAAAATACATAATCTCCATTATTAATAGATATGAACTTTTAAATGTTAACTGTGGGTCAGAGCGAGGCCTACAATTCGTTAAATCGCTCATGTGACGGGGTGTTATTATTGTATAGGAGATATAACTAAGGTGGAAAGATAGTAACCATCTGGAATTGAACACTGAAGGATATACAATTTTAGGCCTTACACCACTCTAATATTTTAGTTAGAGAATTTACCCACAGTGTTAGATACGTTACAATAAAGTACATATTTTTTAAGACAAATGTTTATTCGCTATTTTTTGTAGGCAAAAGTTTAGTCCGGCCTCACAACCTACCATGCCTTAAGACAACGCTTTATTGTATCAAAGCAGGGAGAAATTACCGAATGACTACCGTGATTCAATTTTTTTCTTCTTTTTTTTTTTGATTTCTTTATTTCCGGTTTTTTTTTCTACATTCATTTCTTTCTTTCGTGCTCTCCTACTTTTTCTTGTCTGCTTCTTTTTCCCCACTTTCTTACCTACTTTTATTTATTTTTCCTCCTTTTCTTTTTTATTTACATTTTCTGCTTCCCTTTCTTCTGTCGTTTTTACTTTACACCTTCATTCCTTTATTCTTCACTTATTTTCTTTATATCTCCATCCCATTTTCCTTGTCCCTGCTTCTTTCCTGTCTTCTTTCTTTCTTTCCTTCGTTCGATCCCATCTTCATTCTCATATTTCCTCTTTAATTATTCCTTCTTTCAATCCTCTTTAATCCCTTTCTTCATTTTATCTTTCTTCTTTTTCTTCAATCATTCTTACTACATCTCCCAACCCTCTATTTTCACTTTTTTCTGTCTTCTTTTGTTCTATCTTTCTTTCTTTAAACTCTTCTATCTTAGTATGATCGGGCGAATTTATTTGAACAGACCATTCTTATTATCTGTCCTCGCTTTCGAGCAGTCATGCCCCACTGAATATTTGATGGCCAACACGCGTCCAACAGGTGAAAAAATGTGTTAAAATGATGTGATAAAAATCTCTGAATGATTATTTCAATTCTATGAAACGATTTTTTTTCTTTTCGAATAGGCTCAACAAAACAACACAAATTCATACGCGGTAAAACATAGTTCGGAGTACTATATCTTAAAGCGCCATCTTGACAAACATTATTGAAGATTAGTTTTGATCTAAAATATGAATAAATGAATTACATATTTTTCTTAAATTGTACAAAATCAGACAAAACAGCTGTCTATTCAGAAAAAAAGATCTTGTAAATGTTGAGAATGTGACAGACGGAAATAGTTCTTAGTTTAAGCATTGGGTTCAATAAGGTACGTTCGAATAGTTAATTAAAATATTAATGGCGGCCCACGTTTTAGGAAAATATCAGCTTGTACCGATCGTCTTGTCTATGTAAAATCAATATGCGTATGTGTACGAGCCTTTTACACTTCAGAAGCGCCGTACTGTCTGGAATTTTAAAGTAGCGGTGTGGTACTATCGCTTGCTGGGGAGCGTATCTTAGTGCGGCGTGGAGACGTCTGTAGACGGGTTCTTATAGTCCTGGCAGAGTATCACACTAGCTACCGGAAGAACTGAACGGTAATTACACTGCTTTAATAAAAGATCGTTTACACCCGGTCAGGTATTTGATCTGGATACACGGCGTCATTAAGCGTCATTAATTCTCTCCTTAGAAGTAATTATCTGGCTGGGACCGTTGTGCTGCAATTGAATGCAGTATAAAGGAGCGACAACACATTTTTATATATAAAAATATAGTTATTTATTTTTACCGAAGAATTAAAACTTGAAAGTCGGCTGAGTCTGGTCTCGTGCGATTCGACCATCACGAATGCAAACACCAAACTGTTCATATCTCTCTCGCTATGTTAAACGAGAGAGAGAGAGAGAAGGAGATAGAGAGAGAAGGGGGAATGGAGAGAGAAAGAGAAGGGGAAAGACACAGTATGCATGAAAAAGTAAGGAAGGTAAAAAGAAAGTCATTGCTGCTCCTAATTCACAATTCTCGGATGAGAGGTTCATTTATGCCAGCTCTTTTACTTTTAAAATGTACTGCGAGCCCTCGACTTAATAAACATCTTGTCAAATTTGGTCGACTGAAGTCGGATTGACGCAACTTTTTTCCGTAGTAACATATGACGTGCGGTGTTTTCGATGTTACTTGCCTTTCTCCGAGGGCAATAAAAGTCTGGCACAAGACTTTAAAATGTGGGGAACCCCAGATCAAACAAAAGAAACACAATCTTTGTAACAACTGTACAGCTTGAACCGAGATTCCGCAAAGTCGTATCTCAAAATAGAAGCGATAATATTTTCTAACATTAATCGATCCAAAGAGAAGCAAAAAAAGTAATTAAAATAAAAGTCATGTGATTTGTTCTCAACGACGTTGGATGACTACTATTGGAGTTGCGAGCGTGTGTATGTGTATCGCAAATAAGCAAACACATTAATTGGTTAAGATCGAATAGAACAGGAACGACGTGTGTATTTGTCTTTAATGTCCATATTAAGTAATGGTTCTAACTATTTATAGTATCTCAATAGAATGCGTGCGTGTATTCTGCAACTCTCCGTAACCATTCGGTGTACGATCGTTTCCAAGAATTTTTGGAAATATTTTATTGTTTATTATTTTTTATGATTCCAAAACGTCACTTCGCCAGCGCTTTTTATAACATCACATACAGAAGTCTCTTGAGAAAAACATCAGATTTCAGTACTAAAAGCCAACACCAGTGAAAAGACTTTCGAAGCAGAAAAAAAACAGCGAATTGACTAATTAATCAATACATAAAAAAATTCATAGCATTCACAATATAGGTTGAATCGAGAAGAAATTGCATAGAGAAGAAATGCATAAGATAAAAATACATCAATAAAAATATAAAATAGAAATATAAACAATGATAGCACTAAACAATATTAATAAACAATAAGATTTTTTTGTAATAACAATAATGTTAGAATACGATAAATGAAATGAAATAAAATAAAATAAAGTAAAGTTAGATAAGGTATATCAGAAAGTATAATTGGGAAATAATATAATAATACATAATAATAACTAGCGTAGTCAAAATAAAATCTGACTCTGAATATATATATATATATATATATATATATATATATATATATAAATATATATATATATATATATATTTATATATATATATATATATATATATATATACATATTCATATATATATTGGCCCCTGAACCTTGATAAGTGGTGACCCATAATATATATATATATATATATATATATATATATATATAGAGAGAGAGAGAGAGAGAGAGAGAGAGAGAGAGAGAGAGATAGAGACAAACAGACAGACAAACAGACAGACATGAAAATCAGTGACAGTTTTGGGTGAAAAAAAAATTGGGTGGCCACAAGTGCATCACATGAAGTCCTAGAAGCCACTCCTTTTGTTTACATAATCAGCTTTAATATATATTGTTTCCATGACTTTAAGATGGAATAGCTAATGTATGATACAGAAACTGTTACTAGTGTAAGCCGACGCACATTCGGCGCTATTTATAAGATTGTGAGCAATAGCTGACCCGGATGTGTTGGCTAAATTATTTAAATTATTTAGTCGGCCTTTGTTTATTGCATGGGAGATGTGTTGTTTTATTCTGGATACAAACCTTTGCACTATTCTTCCCATATATATGGCATCGCACCAACATCTAAATTGATAAACAATATTACTGATATGGTTGGGTTGGAAAATGTCCTTGTGCACGGATTTGAACAACGATCGACCAGAAAATACGATTCTCGGGTTCGAAGCCTGATAACAGCGACGTACAGCTACATAAATTTGGTTAGCAAATGTTATGCTAATATTACTTAACCAATGTAATCTGAGGTCCGTCGGACATTTTGGAGAACCAACAAGTTGAGGCTTATGAAAGTGGGTGATCTTGGCAGCGATATTTGAAGTAACAATATCGATAGGGTAACCATTATCGATGAGATCCTCTTTGATTAATTAAATTATATATATACATTAAGTTACCTATTAGTGTATATGTTTATATACTCCTATGTACAGGATTGACTACTAAAGTAATTAACTCATCATTGTAAATTTAGAATACAGCTGCTCGGCGTAACGGATCGTTAAGTGGGCTATATTATTTTTTAATTTATCTTCATGCAAAAAGAGTAAAACTGTGAGGGAAGCCCTTCGACAAAAATTATGATACCTCTGATTTCTGTGAAATTTTGACAATGGTCATTAGACATCAATAAATTAATATTCCCATAAATGTCAGTTTCTTTAAAGTATGTTAAAAGCATTAAGAGAAAATAATATGGGCACAACGTCACATTTTAAAATTTAAATATATAAGAATTGCAATTTATTTGACCCATACTCATTAGACACAAATTAAAGAAGATTCTTTTAATTTAATTTGTTTTATTAGGACCCCTTAAGCTTAAGCCTCTAATTTTTTTAAAATTCTAGAATCAAAATCATGTAAAGAAATTTGATCAGCATTGGAATAATGATTCTAGATATAAGGTTTGATAACATATCTTGATTTTAATTTTCTTAAGGGTACATAAAAGTTGTGCAAAACTGTTTTGTTCGGGGAATTAATTTTCACCCAACCTTTGGATGGGTATTCTTCTAGTATATATATATATATATATATATATATATATATATATATATATATGTTGTGATTGTATTAAAAATTTTTGGTTAAGGTCACCGTGCATGTATTAACGAGTGTAGCAGTGTTTAAGAAATATGAACCCGCCATTGGATGTGCATGGCAAATAGTAATTAAACCCTTTAAAGTCAGCAGGTGTTACAAATGCATTTACTGCATATTATTTAAAGTTATCGATAGATTCACAAGGAGGTAGAAAAAATCAACTTTATCAGCTAGTAATTAAACCATTTGAAGACGTGATTGTTTGTTTGTGTTCAACGAATATTCAACCATTATAAGGTTATCCCAGGTCAAACAGTTTTTTTTTTCAGAATCAGATGGTTTTACAACGTTTACTTGTTTAGTGAAGGTGTTTCTAAAGTGTGGAATTTGAATATTCATGATGCGTGATGGATTTTGTTTAGATGTTGGTATGTTTTTTCGCTTCTAGACATGGAAATTGGAATGTAATATTGAAACTGGAAGGCTTACAAAGAAGGGTGACAAAACTAATAAGTAAAGTAAAAGGGTGCAGTTACAGGGCGAGATTGGACAAATGGGGATTGACTACTTTGCTGGAGAGAGGTGATATGATTGAGACTTTCAAGATAATAAATAGCATTTCTAACTATGGTGGGCATTGTTTTAGTATTTCTTCTAGATCTGGAAGGTTATTGTCAAGGCAGTTTTCAAAAACTAGATCTGTTAATCAGTTAAGTTTTTTTGCTCACAGAGTAATATGTTTTTGGAATAAGTTGCTAGATGGGATTATGAACAGCAATAGCGTGGATCAGTTTAAGATGAGGTTGGATGAATTCAGAGAAAGTGTTAGGAGGTAGAAATTGAGGGGAGCACTTTTGGGAGTTGTCAAAAGAAATATTTAACAGAATTTGATCTGGATATCGATACTGTACCAAGAGTTTCATTTTTTTTTAATTTTTATATTTTTTAACAGTTGAATTGAGAAGATAGTTAATGGGGAGATGCCCAAAGAGGCATGTCAAACAAATAATAATAATAATAATAATAGGTAGTTTAAGATATTTGTAGGTCATTCTTTTGAAGATTCAATTTCAACTGTTTAATAATTAACGTTTGTATGCATATTGGTGTTATTTTCTTAATACTAAACATTTTTGAAATTAAATATGTTTGTAGTAATTAGTTTCTTTAATGAACACTTTTTTGGGAGAAAAAGCTATATTTTAAAATAATGTGTTTATATGTGTTACTTTGTAATATTTTGGCATTTGATTAATATATGTTTTATTATTAGTCCTTGTATTTCAATGGTAACAGCGAGATCCACCTTCTCCTCCAAGCAGGTGTATGTGGATAATTCCTGTGTGGTCGGTACGTATACTTGTTTATACATTGTCTTCACTTCGATCGGTTATCAAGTTTAGTTATTATTTGTTCCGACTATTGATTGATGCTCATACACTTTGCTTTGATGAAAGGTGTTACATAATGTTTGCTATTTCAATTTCATGTTTTCTTTGATTTTTCTTTTTAAATCTGTATGTGGTATTTTTATATTACTTATATATATATTACTTACTTATATGCTGGGTGTGTTTATGTTAATTCATCTGTATTTTCATTCGATGTAATACCAAATGCGTTAATACATATTATTCAAACTTGTCGATAGATTCACAGCGAGGCAGAGAGCAAAAACACTTTGTTGTGTGTAGTTTGTCTGATGAAAAGATGTGTTGAGTGAAAGTTTAAACTGTTGTTAACCTAAACGGAAAATGGCTAACAGGAGTCGTTCATTGAAAGTGAGGCAAATTGCCACCTGTTCAAATGATATGACAACTTCGTATTTAAACAGGAATTGGAGACCGGTGCTGCCTACAGTCCGACCTTGTCCGCTTTGCTCAAAGCAAGTGCACACTGCCGACAATGGCGATAAGCGCACGTACAACACACACACAGACACACACACAGACACACACACACACACACACACACATATATATATATATATATATATATATGTATGTATGTATGTGTGTGTGTGTGTAAAAAGATTTAGTTATATATATATATTTACCGCGTTCATATAATAGTGCTCAATAATAAATAGAGCTATATAAAAAAATTATTTATACAAAAATTTGAGCATTATTATATAAACATTTAAACTATTCCGGATCATAACCTGTGGATAAAAACCTTACCTGGAGTACTATTGTTGTGACCTTGCAGACTGGTTATAATCAAGACACACACAGTGGTATAATTAACAAAAGTGTATTAACAAAGTATGTTACAGAAGTACGGATCATGATAACGACCATCAATTGCTGCCACGACGTTTAGCCGTAACTATATTTAATGTTTCTTGGTAAGTCCATTCATTCCTAAAATATGTAGATCGGCTTACACCATAACATCCCCCTTTTTAAAGGAGTCATAAGGAGTCAATACCTTTTTCTCTTGGGGTTGACTTTCATGAAGTCAGTATTTTTTTATTTTTCGATTAAACGTTCAACTTTGAGAAACTACGTATTGGACTCGAATGTGTAAAAACCCGACATCCATCAATTCTTATTCTGTAGTGTATCAGAATATATTTTCCTGATTTGGTGTAAATGTCTATTATGTGTAAATTCTATCATATAGAGCATATTCCCAACTCGTTTATCCACAATTTCGAATTCCTAACATGACGTGTTTTTTAAAACATTCGGAAAAAATATTTTCACCGATTTTTCAACATTCTTTTTGGACATTTATTTTTCGTTCCGGTTTCTTATGAGTCGATAAAAGTCTTAATCTTTCTTGCGAACATAGCTTCCGCTGGTGACATGCAAGTGAACCATTATAATTCGGGGTCATTCTATACATTTGTGTATTGCTTTGTTCCTGGGAGTACCTCTCACTTTTTTAACGCTTTTTAAAAAGCATCGACAAATCGCTCCGCTTCACCGTTTCTTCTCGCATGATACGGCGCGATTGTGAGTTGTTCCACTAGAAACGATTGACAAAACATTTTGAATTAACTGGACGTGTATTGAGTACCATTATCAAATACTAAACCATCCACGACTCCGAAACGTGCGAACAATTTAGGCAAAAACCCAATTGCTGTTTTTTTTATCGTGTGTTCTTTACACTTAAGTATTTCTGGCCATTTAGTGACGCTATATATTACTACCAGATAATAGAACCTGTATAATGGCCCAGCAAAGTCAATATGGATTCTAGACAATGGTCGATCTGTTGGTTAGCAGTTAAATTTCATGAGATGTGGTTTTGGTGCTAATACACATCCTTTACATTATTTAACTGTATTCTTCATATCTCGATCCATGTTCGTCCAGTAGATGTAACTTCGCATAAGACTCTTAATCCGTGATATGCCTGGATGCTTAACATGAAACAATCTAAGAATACGTTTTTGCAATGTCCCGGAAATGACCACCCGATAACTGTGCATTGTTACATCCTCGCAGATAGAATACACTTTCGAAATTGTTTTAGTTCTTTTCTATTATGCCGTTCTTTGTCTTTGTCTTTGTCTCATCGAAGTATCACTTGAAGTTCTCTTTCCATAGTTCACGATGTGTTTCTCACCTCAACTTCTGTTCCTAGAGAAGCGATTTCTGTGTCCTCAAGGGGTTCTACAGATTTCGGTATCAATCAGGACAGACCTAGACAAACCTTTGAATATGGGAGATACTTCATCTTGTAGTTATAATTTAGAAGGGTGATTGCCCATCTATGTAATCTGTTCGCTTTATGTGTACGCAAACCCTACTCGGAGCTATAGATTGTTGATGATAGATTATGGTCGGTTTGTTATGCAAATCTTCTCCCGTGCACGAAACGATGCACATGATACTCAGCGCTTCTTTTTCTATTTGCGAGTAGCTCTTCTCCGCTGGTAAGTGTGTACAAGACGCATCCGCTATCGACTTCCGCAAATTGTCGCCCGTTCTGTCTAAAATGCATGCTCCTATGCCATATTAACTCGCATTAATGACTAGGACGAGTCCGCATTCTGGATCATTATGAGTTAAGAAATATATCCGACGTTTATTTATTTCTGTTCACTTTTTCCATCTTCCGGCAACTACATCGCATTGCTACAGCCTCGGACTACTAATCTGCACTTATATTTACCAACAATGCTTCAAGCAAACTACAATCTCCTTTTATATATATATATATATATATATATATATATATATATATATATACTATAAATATTCTTAATATTAAAAGGTTTTATACCTAAAGACGACCTCGTTTCGAGCGTTCTACCCTCATCGGTGCAGGAATGGTGGTTGCAGGTGCTCGCATGGGCTCGAATGCAGTTCGTAGATTCAGCCTGGAATCTCGATACTCACGCTCAGGACCACATGGCCGCAGGAAATCACCACAGACAGTAATTAAAATAAATGTGCACTTACCCGGAAGACGGGGGCAAGCGTCTTGTCGTCGATAGTGTTTAACGCTCGAGCGGAACTTGCTAATTGCAAGGATGACAAAAATCTATTTACTCCAAAAACGGACTCTACTATTAAGACTATTAAATCTTAAAGGGTTTTTAACTATAAAAACTATTACAAATCTTCACTTTTTTTGAAGATGTTCGTTGATCTGCACGAAACCTGCAAAATCTGTTTTTTTATTATTTCATCCTGTATTTGATCTGTTTTTTCGTGTTGTCTTTTTAGTAATATATATATATATATATATATATATATATATATATATACTTTTAAAAATGATTCGCGGAAAACACTCAAGAGCTCTTGCGACTATCATCGCGTAAGGAGAAACCGATAGTATAAATCAATCAATAATATATAATAATGTTGTGGTCGGAGTAGAAATGCATAAGATCACTTTTATTTGTTTTTGTTTTTTTATGGACTGAGAAGTTTGAGCCGTTTGCGTTGTTGTGCAGAGTGATATTAAGGAAGTTGGGGATGTGATTATTTTCGAATTCGGGGATGAAGGAAATGGTGTGTTCTATTTTGTTAAGTTGTCGACTATGTAAGGCTGATTAATATGATATGGGTAGATGAGGAGTGTATAATTTTTTTTCAAATAGTTTAACACATGCCAGAAATATCACGTTGTGTGGTCTTCTTTTTTCCCCTATGTTTTACCGTTTTTCAATAAATTTTAAAATCTTCACTTTTTCTGAAGACGTTCGTTCATCCGAACGAAACCACTAAAATCTCTCGTTTTTTTTATCAGTCTTTTCTTTATTTGGTTTGTTTTTCTTTTGATGTTTTCATATATACATAATTCACACGGTTCGTAGTTTCTTTACTGTGAGATAAGTTCGCAACCTCTCAGTTGAAAGAAAAAATAAGTTCGTATCAAACTTATTTACGAAGTTTCCGATTAACGAAAGAAAATCAACAGACGTTTTTTTGTTCATTTATCTTTCGTTTTTCTTCGCCGTTGAACTACTTGACTTTTCAAAAACTTTGAAACTATTCTGTTCTACTTAGACGTTGGATTTTTTTCGCAGAATTTACACTTTGTGTGTAAAAATTAAATATAATTTCAACTTCTGGTCTTGCTTAACAAATAACTAAAGTATACCTCTAAAGTATTTTTCTAAAATCCAACAATTCAATTGTGGACATCAATCACGGTTTTCCGTTTATAATGTTTGTTTGTAACTTAACTCCGGTTTATTTATGTGTTTGAATTAATTCGAATTCTTTGTCGTCGAAGTCGCGAAACATACGTGGGATGTGAATTTCGAATACTTGCTTCCAGTGTTGTGACACACAGGTTTCGGTAATATTAGAATAAATCCTCAACGCGAGTGTTGTGTGAGGTAGGTCTTGAATCCTTGTCGCAAGTGTTGTGGCTAAGTATGTCTCATAACCCCTCGTCGTCACTGTTGTGGCCTTGCACGCCGGTAATAATCCAGACAAGCACAAAAGTGCATTAACAAAAGTATGTTACAGAAGTACGCGTCGTGATTCTGGGGCCATAACTGCCACCAATTGCTGCCACGACGTTTAGTCGTAACTGTATTTATTCTGTCTTAGTAAGTCCATTTATTTCTTAAATAGGTAGATCAGCTTACACCATTACAATTATATATATATATATATATATATATATATATATATATATATATATATATATATATATATTATGAAAGGATCATTATGAATTTTGAAGTGTATATTGTAAACAATATGGTAAGTAATATTAACATAATGTATTATTTTTATGAACCAATAATAATTAATCATTTTAATATACGTTTCCCGCAACATGGTGAGTTACATAGGCATGTTATGTTTTTTGTAAACTTTACCATTTGGGGGGTTCGTCCACCCAACTCTGTTTTAAAATAAGTTAGATACAAAATATTTTATAGAGAAAATAATTGCTCTACATCAAATGTTTAGTAATATTAAGTAATACATTTTAAAAGGATCGGTTCCCGTGTGTGAGCGTCAATATGTATGTGCATCGTAACATCCTTAACTATTAAGCTTATCATCATGAATTGTGGAATATATAATCTAGGCAACATCATTTCCTTTTTTAATACCATTTAGGGAGATGCTACCGAAACTGTATCATACCCCCAAAAAGAGAAAAACATTAAAATTTCAAAACTAATGCTATATGTATTGCTTATACCCGTCCTGGATATTCTACTAGTATATATGTTTATGTGTATGTGTTTATAAATTTGTTTGTACAGTATTAACTACTATACTAATTAACCGATCTTTGGTAATTTTGGAACACAAATGCTAGGCGTAAGGGTTCGCATTGTAGGCTATATTATCATATATTTTTAATCCCACCATCAGTTGTTGTAGCAAGAATCCTGTGTTAAGACCGGCGTGAATTTCTGGGAGCAAACTACCATGGCAATTACAATAGATTGACTGACTTACAAAATAAGGATATTTTTAACGAAGAAATTGGGACGATAGATATTTTAAAATCTTGAATAGTTTTAAGGGTGAAATACTTTCAAGACTAAATATCTATATAGTTTTAAGTTTATTGTATAAACACATCAGAACTTATTTAATTAATATATTAATATATATATATATATATATATGTATATATATATGCACATACATACATATCTATATATATATATATATATATATATATATATATATAAATCAAATAATATTGGACGCACTTCTATGAGGATGTTTTTTAACGAATATTGAGAAGAAAAAAAGAAACAAGGAGGTAAAAAAAATAAATTAAATTACCGAGATGTTTTTCAATCGACACTTTTAATAGAGAAAAAAAGAAGAAAGTTACGAAGTGATTCATCATTGTTCCCTTTCTCGTGGTTCTTTATTCCTCTCTTATAATATAAATTATAAGAAAAAAATCCTCACTATAGATAATAATGGCAGTGCGTCCTATATTATTTGATTGTTTATTAAAACTTTGTACCTACAAAAATCTATTCAAATATATTCAGATATATATATATATATATATATATATATATATATATATATATATATATATATATAATATATATGTACAGGGGATTACAGCAAAATTCGGCACTTTATAAAAAAAAATCAAAAGTTCTATATGCAGAGACACGACAGTTCGGGTATTATACTAGATTAGTTTTCAATGTAACCTCCACCGGCAAAGACAATTATTTAAAGGCAGGCGTTACCATATCTTCGTCTATAGCGGCGAACTTTTCCACGATGGCAGCTTTCAAAGGTCGCCCAGTGTTGTGGGTGTGCTTATCGGTCTTCACCTCAATAACACCAGAGAAACAATAGTCAAGTTCGTTGCAGTCGGGTGAGAAGGGCGGCCACAAGTCCGGCAATTAATGTTGAGGAAGATTGTTGGGCAGCCACGCCTCAGTTGTCCTGGGATTGTGTGTAGGAACGGAGTCCTGTTGGAAGACGTAAAGCCGTCTGGTGGTCATGTTGTCCATCCAGGGCTTCACCACGCTCCTCCGCACCTCCTGATAGATCGCGACGGTTACTTTTAAACAAGAACGGAGGCATGATACCGCTTTGCTAGAGATGACGCCAAAGAGCATGATGAAGGAGGGAAAGTTCGTATGTTTCACGAAGGAAAGCTCCTTGATGTCTTTCCAGATCTACCTGTTGTTCTGCTTGTTGCTCCTTTGGTCCTGGTCGAAATTCTTTGAATTGTAGAAGAACCTCAGCATCCCGGATTACTCGTGCTTGAGCTCGTTCAGCAAAGCTACTGCCTTGAACTTCTTCGACTGATTGTTCGGCAGATCGTCCACTTGTGACAGCCCATGTCATCAGCTTCGAATTTTGGCGTAGCTCTGGCTTCGAAGTTTGCTTCAACACCCTGTATACAATAATACAGTCATTAACACTGTTCAGTGTAAGACCATGCTTCAAGGTTACGTTCTCTAACGGAAGCTAAAAATGATCAAGAGACGCTATCAATAACATTGCGAAAGATCAGTCTCTTGTTTTTATGTGTAAATTGACAGGAGAGGAAAAATAAATCATAAAATGAGACAAGTGCCCCCTTTCCACCATCCGCGGATTTACAAATGCCGGCGTAGAGAAAGGCCAACTCCCCCACTTTTAGTTTTTTTTATATTTGATATGTGACACATCAAACTAGAGCGTTTGTCACAGCTTGAAAGGAGCGACGATCGGAGAAAGAAATAAAAACAAAAGAAGGCTGAACGATAAACAATATGGACAAAATAAAAACAGATTAACTAAAAATACTCCTACACAGATATTATTTAAGATGAAAGAACACACAAATATTTTATATATATATATATATATATATATATATATATATATATATATATATATATATACTAGCAAAAACTACCTGCTCCCCGGGCGGCAATTACTGACGCTGTAGCCTTCTTTACAAAAATCATTTGGCATTTTAGTAATTTAGAGGAATATTTTTAAATGATGATTGTCGTAGTGTTATTTGATATATTCCAATATAAGGGAAATATACTGTGCATGAACATTGTCAAATGTTGTTTTCTAGGGAAAAACAACAAAAAGGTCAATTTATATGGTCGATAATTTATAACGTCGCTCAATTTTATTTTGTTTCAGCATAATAATTAAAATGAATTCCCTATTAAAACTGGTTATATAATGACATGGATAAACATAAGGATGGAACGTCGATTGGTCAAAGAAATCGATTTTATATTAGTGAGTAATTCAAAATGGGTACTTTATACGTTTCACCTTTATTATAAAAGAAAGAAAAATACGTTAAAGAATATAAAAGAAATTTTTTTTTTTTTGTAATTTAGACAGATAAGACGAGAGTTTTTTTCTATAGCAAATCATCATCATCATCATCATCATCATCATCATCATCACTACCAACATGTTAACTCCTTCGCCTTTTGGCAAGGAGCAAAATGTAGTATCTATATTGAATCTGCACTTAATGTTGGTGTTCTCTGTCAGTGAAGGAGAAATCCTTCTAGACTGATGCAATTGAAATGTTTGCTCCAATTTAGAGTGCCCATTTTGGAAGAGGTGGGTTCTCCCCACGTTAAATATTGACATTGTGCCTAATTCTGCTCTCGTGGGAGGAAGTAAATAAGAATAAGAACACCACCACCACCAATAACAACAACAACAACAACCACAACAAAAACAACAGCGACAAATGTATTTAAAAAATAATAAACGCATGTATTTAATTATTAACAGATTAGAAAATATTAATTCATTTGAGACTTAAAATAAATAAATATGCAAATGAGTGGCTGAGAGGGTAGTATCATTGTGAACGAACTACATACACTGACCCACCCCAAAAGAGGGTTTAATTCCTGGGAGGAGGATATCATGACAACAGAATATATAGTACACTAACTCCACACACACACAAAACTGGTAATCCTGAGGAAATGGGATCGTGAGGAACGAATATATACTGTACGGCCTTCTCCCCGAAGAGCAGGTAATGCCTAGGAGGAATGTATCATGACGAATGAAAATATACTACAGAAAATTAAATAAGCATAAACCGTTTTAATGTCAATATAGTAAGAATAGGTGGAAAATACTTTTGAATTTATTTATTTAGATAACATTAAAAACAATGGCAAGTTTCATTGTCCAAGTGAAACGTTTAAATGAAAATTGACTGGAAAAATATAGTCGCCATCTTTATAAACAAATATGAATATGCTGGCTAAGGAAGAACGATAACATTCATAATTTTCTAGTTAAAAAGACATGTTTATTATAAACTTGAGTTATCGTTCTTCCTTACATAGTATTATGGTGAACGAATATGTACTACACTGACCCCCCCCCCCCCTGTCAGACGATAATATCATGATGAATCGAATACGACTTACCTACACCCAAAAAGGAGAAAGTTATTTTTGCGTGGACGATCTTATGAGAACAGAACCGATACTACACTACACCACCCCCTGAAAAGATATTCTCACTAAATCGAGTCTTGGGGATTTTTCATTCTGGGAGAATTCCCCCCTACACACCCTTAAAAACGGAGGAAGAATTCCTGGGAGGACAGTCTTATAACAACATACCTGATACTACACTACACCGCCCATTAAAAAATATTCTAATGTAATCAATTTGCTGTGTGTGTTTTTTTTAATTTAAACATGCCTAGTCACAAAAAAATATTTTTATGGTTCCGTGGCCTTTTGGCTAAGATCAAAGTGTAGTATCTGTTCGACATCTTAGCAATATTTGACACTTTACTAAAGTCGGAAGTAAATTATCTCCGTATGTAGAAGAACATTTTACAATACAAAATAGGAAGGTATATTACAGAATATTAATTTATTAAAAACTTAAAAATAAATATGCAAATAAGCAAACGCGAGAGTTGTTTGAGTGAGTAGAAGATGTCTATATATATGGTATTTCAACGCTGGCCTCGGCCTTTTGGCTAAGATCAAAGTGTAGTATGTGTTCCGATGGATACTGCACGCCTGTCCTGTGCAGTTCTAGGAGGTCCACCCTCCCAGGCTTCGCCTCCCCTCTTTGGGGAGGAGTAAGTTTATTGCTTACTGTCTGAGGCGCCCCTACCGGGGAATGCCGACGGGGCTGCCCAGGCAATTTTTAAATGGCCAGAGTGCTCACCTCTCGGGCGCTGGCTTTTAACCCCACTTGCTCGACCCGATCTTGGGTCACATCTTACTTGTGGGAGTAAGATAAAACTGACCTTGTGCCTAACTCCGCGAGGAGTAAATAAACATATAACTTTGGCTAAGATCAAAGTGTAGTATCTGTTCCGATGGATACTGCACCCCATAGACTGGTATTGTCTTGGCCTTCGAGGCTTGATTTACACCGGTCTATGGGTCTGTCCTGTTCCTGTGCAGTTCTAGGAGGTCCACCATCCCAGGCTTTTCCTTCCCTCTTTGGGGAGGAGTAAGTTTATTGCTTACTGTCTGAGGCGCCCTACCGGGAATGCCGACGGGGCTGCCCAGGCAATTTTAAATGGCCAGAGTGCTCACCTCTCGAGCGCTGGCTTGTCTAATCCCACTTTCCAGACCTTGTGTCACATCTTACCTTGTGGGAGGTAGATAAATATAAAAAATAACTAGAATTATATAATCCCAGCGTCTTTTGATGTTAATATGGTCAGGATAGTTGGAAAAACTTTCGCATTTATTCATTTAGATATGAAAATGACAAAAAGAAAACCAAAAATATTATTTATGTATTCAGCAAATATTTGCACTTGTTTGTTATTTCTTCAAAGCAGCCATCCTAAGGAATATTATTTCCATTTTCTAGTAATTCACGAAAGGTTTGTATCCACGGGGTTAAAATCCGAATGATCTTTATTGTGTTTATATAATAGTGCTCAGTACTAAATAGAGATTCATATATATAAGAGTTGTATATATGCAAACATATTATGACTACACACCCGGTACAATTCGAAAGTAGACACTTATTATTGTTTGGTGTGAGGAATTCGAGATTAGTTAATCTCTCACTGTATATATATATATATATATATATATATATATATATATATATATATATATATATATATATATATATATATATATATACAGGGTGGGCAAAAATAAGGGTCCTATTTTTAAAAATTCATAACTTTTTTATTTATTGATTTTTTTTTTTTTTTAGAATAAGTAAAGGACCCCTTCCGAAGCAAGCATGAGCCGTATTAGCCCTAAGGAACGTACCCTCATTTAGAAAACATTATTTTTGCTTAAAAAACTCAAAACAGTGTAAAAAACAATACTTTAGTTTTTGTAAGTTTTAAGAAGTGTTTTTCGGCTAAAATTTGTTTTGTTTATTTCAAAAAATCTCGGAAGGGTCAGTCTACACACACATAAAGTTTGGCGAGTTTAATTTTTATTTTGTGGAAGTTATTCAAATTCAAGTTATTCAAATTTAAAGATAGGACCCTTATTTTGGCCCACCCTATATATATATATATATATATATATATATATATATATATATATATATATATATATATATATATATAAATGTTTAAAGTAAATATACATTATTGTTAATCTTCAGTGTAGGGGTGTTAATTACTGTCGCGGTGGAGGCTTAAACCCGGTTTTTACAAATCGCCACTGATTTGCAGTCGGGCGTCGTTCCCCCCGGCCGGCGAGAATTCACATGGCAAGTAGGAGAGATTTAAATCTATAAACGCCAAGTTCAAATAACTGTTGAATAAAATTTTGAAAATATATACGTAATATATTATGTTACATTATATCATATGTGTATATACATATATTAATAATAAATTATATATATATATATATATATATATATATATATATATATATATATATATATATATATGTATATATATGAAGAAGAATGGAAAGGAATTAGAGAAGCAAAAGCCAAATCAAAATTCAATTCAATTACTCAGAGCAAGGTATATTCCGCAAAAAGGCAAATTTAACTTGAATAAATTGCCTTTTTGCGGAATATACCTTGCTCTGAGCAATTGAATTGAATTTTGATTTGGCTTTTGCTTCTCTAATTCCTTTCCATTCTTCTTCATATCTACCTGCTCTATCCTGGATATTGAGCTGTATACTCTTCACAATAGGTTTTACCTTTCCTAAAAGTTCGCTGTCAGTACACCACTTTATATGTATATATATATATATATATATATATATATATATATATATATATATATACACACAAATGAAGATGTGACCTGTTGGTCACCCTTTTAACTTGGGTTATAGTGCTTAACACTTAAGAAAAAGTGAGTTTGCAAAGCAAATCATATTTTTTTAAAATAAATATCAAACATAAACAAATTAGCCTCTTTCTGATCGATATATAAACCCTCTCTCCCTTACTCACTCTAACTTTCTATCTGGCTGTCTGTCTGTCTATCTATTTCTCTCTCTCTCTCTCTCTCTATCCCTCTCTCTTTCTCTCTCTCTCTCTGCATTTCTTATCTAGTTATGGATTAAATAGTATTACTCATTATGGTTGGTATTCTTTATTTTACATAATGGACTGTTCTAATCTTCTGTTTTATAAATAGTTTTATTATCTCTGACCGTAAATAAACTCAGAGGGAGGAAGATGCGGATGAAAGAATCGTAGAAACTTTATAAGATAAGAGCAAGATGGGTAACACAAGATGCAGTAAAAGACAAAAACTTAGTAAGAGACGGGTGACTTGTTAATTTGAAATTGCAGCTAATGAGGACAATTTAATAGTATATTACGTATATATTTTTGCATCAGGAGGACGGTACTTTCTGACGCAGAACAATCATCCAACCATTTTTCCAAAGACCTTTTTTATCTTAGTCTTCCATTTCAGGTCTGGAGTAAAAGTCAGTCCTAGATGTTTATCTAAACAAGGGGCAAGCCATTAATTTCAAATAAGGCAAAACGGGGATTTGGGTGTTGGTGGTGAAGGGAGATAAGCTAGGTTTTATAGGTGTTATATGTAATAAGCCATTGTTCGCCATTGCCGCATGTGTTTCATGTCGAAGGAGAAAGAATCAGCAAGATTTTGATCATCAATGCTTTTCGAAGTGTTGCCATAGACAGTATTGCAGTCTGCGTAGATGTCAATGAATCATCTCAGAAAAGAATTTGAAAAGTCATTGGTTAAGATCAGAAAGAGGGTTGGGCCCAGAAGAGATCCTTGAGGTATGTCGGCGTTGATTGTATTTGATCAGACATCTGTTCATCAACAACTGCCTTTATATATCAGGGAGAAAGGAGTTGATATTTACGGAGACATTTCCAGATATTCCACATCAAGCAAACTTGTGAAGCAAACCGTTCTACCGCCCTTATCAAAGATCTTTGATCAATTGAGAACGATAATTTCACAGGTCCTCTGTGCTGTTAGAGTCAGCATGTCAGCTGTTGACCTTGCAGAACATTATTCATATTAACTATATTGTTTGGCGGAGGTGATTTACACATTTTTGATTTATCACACATTCAAACAGCTTACTCGTGACACACATGAGACTGAAATGCAGAGGACTGATCTCCAACAGACTGATTATATTTTACAGGTAGATAGAAAGCATGTTCCTATAATCAGCCATTGAACACGTTTGTAATGATAGGAGCTACTTCCGGTGAATGACTGATATGTTGACAGAGCCAGTTGTCATGCTGGCATCAAGGTTCTTAATAAGTTTGGCAACACCCCCGACAGACATACAGTTGTTTCGTAGAGTATTTTCAGTTATAGAGGGCAATTTTTGGAGTAAATTACCCTGATCGCAAAAGGGTGTGAATTGGATTCAAAGGCTTTATCAGATGCTGAGGAGATAACCTACGGACCATTAATTATGATTGGAATAGATGTTTTACATCAATCAAGACAAATATTTTTTCCTTACATTATGGGGAAAAAGTGTTTGCCTAGCAAACCTGGATTTCACAGATTAGGCATAGGACTCATTCGCGTTTTCTACATCACTTTTGGAGCGGTTACGGGCAGTTTTAGCTGTGGTTTTAGTTTTTGTAAGGCAATTCAAAATAGTGGTTTCTCTGAGCAATGGTGGCGGCATATGTAGGGGTGTAATAGGGTTGGCTGCTTAATTTCCGTTGGAAATTATTGATGGTATTAAACTCTCAATACCAGCGATTAACCAATGAAATATATCGCAAGCGACACACGATATATTTTTCTGAAAATGCACTATTAAGGAATTACAGAATTTATAGCAGTACTTGAGTATCGATACATTCTGCAATAAGGGACATTAACGGTATTGCTGAACTTTAATCGTATTTGAGATAACTGAGTTATTAGAAGAAGATCCACGACAAATAGACCAGTACATTTATTATTTCCTCAGCTCATCTCTGTATGTCGCTGCCGGCTATCAAGCTCATTTAACTTCACAATTGCTGGCAACCGTGAACGTCTATTATTTGGCCGTTTAATACTATGAAATTTACTAGACTATTTCACAAAAAGACTTTCTCAGGATAACTTTGCGTTAAACAATCATCTCTGTATGCTGAAGAAAGTAACTGAAGCAAAAGGTATATCTCATTCGCCCACGTTTTATCTTAATGTAATTCTTTGGTTGAGTGAGTCTTAATTTAACTGACTTTAGCTGTTTTAAGTAATAATTAAGTAGAACCATCTCATCTGGAGTAAGAGTTAGGGTTTCATACGAAAATCATATCGCACTTGTTGAGGTGGCTTTTTCTCTGTTGGACTGAGATATCGTCCTGTGCAGTTCTAGGAGATCCACACTTCCAGGCTTTGCCTTCTCACCCTTTGAGAAAGAGTTAGTTTATTACTAATAGTCTAAGACGACCTTACCGGGGAATGCCGATGGTGCGTCCGAGGCATTCTTCTGTCCACCATGACATTGACTTTTACAATCCCACTTTCCTGACCTTGTGTCACATTTTCCCGCCGTGGGAGGTAGATAAATAAAAGATAAAAACTCGATTAGCTCCCTCTCCCTCTCTCTCCCTCTCTCTCTCCCTCTCTCTCTCTCCTTCTCTCTTATACAAAAACAACACAATAAAATTACAGAAAAATATATTTTTCTAGACCACACTCAAATGACAAAAACACATTTTTCCAATAAAACTAAAAAAGAAAAATGAATTGCAGTTCTCATTACAAACAGCATTTCAATGTCAAAAGGAACTTTTTTCATAAGCAAAACCCTATGCATCACGTATTACGTGCAAACATACATTTTAACGCTTCTTCCTATTCGTTTTCTTAGAAACCCAAATGTCAACCACAAGCTTGATCCATAGATATCACGCAAAATACACTTTTTAAATATAAAAAAGTAACAGAAGGTAGTATCATGGGAAACTAATATATACTACACTACTCCCAAAGAAGAAGGTAATGTCTGGGAGGATGATATCATGACAACAGAACATATACTACACTACCCTTCCCATAGGTATTCAGCGAATCTTTTTATGGGGCTTTATTTTTAGAGAAATAGCTCTCGATATATCAAAGACATTTGATAAGTTTGGGCACAAAGGTTTGCTTCACAAACTTGCTAGAGATGGAATATCTGACTATATTTTCGTAACTATTGAATCATTTTTCTGTGATAGGTTTGTAAAAGTGGTTGGTGCCTCAACTATCTATCCTGGGATCAACTTTCTTCTTGTTATTTATTAAAGATCTTCCAAATTTAATTCTGAAATCATGTATTGACATCTACGCAGACGACACACCTGTCTATGGCAGCACCTCGAAGAGCACTAGTGATCTAGTTATCGCTGACGCGCTCTCTCTCTCTCTCTCTCTTTCTCTCTCTTTCTCTCTCTTCTGATCTGGGCACGGTTCAATGGGGAGAAGTGGCTTTGTTACTTTAACACCTCTAAAACTGAGCTTCTCTTCTTCCATGACTAATATTTGCATCCTTATTCTAACCCAGTCGAAATGAACGTCGATCTCCCTCTCCCGCCTTCTCTCTCTCTCCCTCCCTCCCTCTCTCTCTCTATCTCTCTCTATCTATATATATATATATCTATCTCTTTTGAGGATGCCCCTTAATTTGATAGACTTCCAGAACTGACCTCCATTTCAGATCTAAAATAGAAGACTTAAATCTAATCTGTTGCTAAGGTTGCTGGAAAAATATTTGGATCATTCTACCGCTCCCGTAAATATGTGACTGCTGACGCCATCCTCTACTTATATAAGACGCAGATTCGTCTTAAGATGGACTACCGCTGCCAAATCTGATAAGGTGCCGCTTAGAGCACTTTTCATTGTCAAGACAGAGTTAAAATCGACTTCGAAATCTAATAGGGGATTATCGATTGTGTTCCTCACAAAAAAGACGTTGCTAGTCTTTCTTTATTCTATGGTTACTTTTTGGGGAGGTGCTCGACTGATCCCCAATATCTTGTACCAGCTTGTAAAATATTCACAGTAAGAACTAACATCTTTTCGTTTTCTCCTTCCGTGTGCCTAGCGCCGTTTGTGGAAAACGCTGCCACGGAACTGCTTCCCTCCAGATTACAACATCGGTGTCTTCACATACCAATGCAAACAGATTCCTATCATAGACCGCCCCCGCAAGTACTCAAACTAAGTCCATTCCATTTATCATCCTTGATCTTCCCATGAGGTTCTTTATTTCAACTAGTAATCATTCTATCTCATTAACCATTATCCTCGAGTGGCCTTCGGCCTTGATCTATATGACGCATTACTACAAACCAAAAAAGCAAGATTTTCGGGTTCCCATATAGAGCTGTTGTGATCTGAGATCGATTGGGTGCGTGCGTGAAGTAGGCGTGAAATGGTTTGCCAGTTTTTTTGTGGCGCGTTTATATGAGTTACGCCAGCGTTGAAAAGACGATATTGTGATTCGAGACGGACATAAAGAGAGACAGGGGAGACGAAAATGGCGTAAAGAAAATAAACACGGATGAGAAGCGGACATTGATAAGAGAAAACAAGGGGGAAAAGAAGATTGGCGAAACAGCGGAAGATATGTTAGGCAGAAGAGTGATAGATAGATCCCCAAGAAAATAAGGCAGCTTAGATAGATAGATAGATAGATAGATAGATAGATAGATAGATAGATAGATTTATGATAATATACCAAGACAGATAGATATTTTCAGGATAATATAATTAGAGTGTGATCAAAATTAGAATAAGGATTCGACACATATGGTTTAGTATAATTATATCTTGATTTTAATCTTCGTAAGGGGAAATAAATGTGTGGCAAAACTCTTCTGTTCGAGGAATTAATTTAGCCATCATGTGGTGGGTATTCTATCTTTTTATGAATTTCAGAATAAGAAAACCATCGAAAGTGTTTATGCGATTTAAATTTCAGCATTCCTTAAGATGTCCGATCGATTTTGTAGCAAAACCGATGTTTTTTTTGCGTATATATAATTCCTAATTGTATTACAATAGATTAATCAATGGGGGGGATATTCGATAATTACATAGTAGAATACCCGTCACAGGACAGGTAAAAGCAATAAATACAGCCTTAGTTTTAAATGTTTAGGTTTTTTCTCCTTTGGAGATCCTCCAAAGGAAAAAAAAAACATAAACATTTAAAACTAAGGGTGTATTTATTGCTTTTACCTGTCCTGGGACGGGTATTCTACTATTTTACTATTTATGATACGGTTTCGGTGGAACCGCCCTAAATTGTAAAGTTTACAAAAAAACAAAGGGTCTTTTTAAGAAGCTCCCCACCAAAAAATAAGCTCCGCTATTCAAGGGAGACCACTTTCAAAATTAACAAAATAAGAATGTGTAATTTATTATATACGATTTTATTATTAAGGGATGTTAATTTTTGTAATTTAATTTTTAAATAAATTAACAAAATAAGAATGTTTTATTATTAAGGAGTGTTATATTTTGTAATTTAAGTTTTCAAAAAGGGATGTTATATTTTTTTGTAATTAAAGTTTTCAACAAAAATGATAATTTTTCAAAAAAAAATGAAGGGATGTTTTTTTTATTGAGGGGGAACAAAATTGTGTCAAATCAGTTAGAATTTGCGCAGATAGGTCAGTTCCCCGGTATCGTTGCCTCCACACGAACTCGCAGAGGTAGCTGTCAACAAGCGTGCGATGGGTGCAACATTGCCGTTTATTTTGCATTTTATATCTGTTCCAACACGACTCAATTGTCTGAGTGTGTGTTCCGGAGAAAGGATCAACGAAATTCGTTGTGTGGTTAAGGCCATACACATCATATTTTCCATGTAAGCGTAGTCGAGCCACATATCGGAAATAATTATAGATCCGGGAACAATTCATGTACGAATGACCTGCACAAGCGTTGCAGCGCTTTTATCGGCAACAGGCGACATGAAAACCTCTTAGGTTTCTCCGACAGATACCGCCGAAAATCCACTCTTGAGGTAGTACTCTGCCCGCGTGATTCTTCCGACGAGAAATGAGAGTTTCATCAATCTCGACATGAAGCCCTTCACCGCCCACTACAACAGGTGTTTGTAGCAAACGCCAGGCGCAAACTTTCCGAATAAAATTTTTCTAATCTACGGTCGTTTGGGGAAGACATAAGCAGCTCCTCGGAACAGAATGTCATCGATGTAAGGTTTTGGGTCCAGCACTAAATAAATAGAACCACTGTTTTTAATTCCACCTTTGACCACTCCAGCCATGTTCCCTTTCGGAGAGTAACTTCTGTCCGATATTGACGTCAATTACATCGCAATCTGGACCAATTGCTCGATAAAACCATTTGATGTGCATTGTTGCAGAGACGCTGCTGATGTAGTACTCCGTGGTTTTGCAAAAATACTACAGCAGACTCCTTGTCCTTGACCAAGGTTGTAAGTCTTAGAAAATTCATGAGCAAAGAAAACGTCCACTCAAACATGTGTGAAAAAGGTTGACGCGTAAAGAATTTAGCCAGCCGAAAAGTTGTCTCCCTTGGCAGCGGGGTTATTCTTAGCAGCCGACCAACTTTAGCACTAGTGGTGGGGAGCACTGGCACGTAGTCAGGGGGGGGGGGGCAGGGTGCTATCCCCCCCCTTGATATTGCATTTGCCTCCGCTGAAATTTGTGATCCAAAAATTATTTAGACGAAGAAAATATAAAATAGAACTTATATGGAGGCTAGGCAAAAATTTTAAAAAACAAAACAACAGAAAAACGATTGTGATATTGTGGAAATTCTTTTTTCATTGCCATTAAGCAGTGTGAGTTGAGAGGGGAGTCAACATTTCCTTCTATGAGTCAGCTAGGCGCTTCACTACCTCTGCTGCCATCAGTGCCGTGTGTCGACTTATTTTCAGCATCATCACAATTGTTATCATCTGTGTGACGCTTGGCCTGCCCTGTTGCTTAAGACGGCGGTGATGTTAGTAGTCCGACCACAAGGAGGGGGGGGGGGGGGCAATCACTTGCACTGAGAATCAGTGTTGCCAATTTAGCGGTTGTTTCTTTTAAATCTGGAGATTTCGTTTGCCACCCAAAAAGCTTGTCCTGGAACTTAACTCTCTGAGCGGCGTCATATAAACATTTAACAAATAGGTGCGAAAAGAAATTTGAACATTTCAAAAGGTTGAATAAGAGGGATAGGATTAAGTGAACTCTGGAATATTTACTTTGTATCCCCATGAAATTCAAATTACACTGGAGAGCCAATGTAAACTAAATTCTTTTACCTATTAATCCTAAGTCGGCAAAGTCGTAAAACCACATGCTTTAAAAAGTAGAACCCCCTCACCTCACAAAGAACAATGTATAGAATTTATCTCCAATCACAAAAAGAAATTGGTTAATTGCCCTAATAAGTTAGAATGGCCCGGAAACGGGGGATAATTTTATGTTATAATTATATGCAAAACTGACTCCCTAATCTGCATTTTAAAATAATTGTTGTTTTATTCGCTTTCCACGAAAGATAAATGATAAAATACAACGATTTATTAAAATAAATAACATAACAAAAAAGCAATTTTAATGTTCAATAAATTGACTACCAACAGCATCTTTACACCCACGTCGCACGCACCTTTTCCGACTTTTGTTAAATTTATTTTTTATTTATTTTTCGTATCGCCACCCGGACTTAGAGTAGGAAGGGTGTGTGCGTTTTTGTGCTCAGAAAATTAGGTAATTTGGGAAGGGTAGGTAAATTAAGTAATATGGAATAAATATAGAAGTAATTCAATCATTAACAAAATATTAAAATGGCTTACGTGTTCGTATTTGTCCATAACCCGTTTTCCCCAACTTGTTTTACTGAACTTTTTTTTTCTTTTTTCGGTGTACAATTATCTATCAGTCGTTAGAGAATTCCAGGATTTTAGGAATTTTTTTCAAATAATTTAGATTTTAGGAGGGGGATCAGTTTCCAATATAAATTTAACGAAAACAGATTTCCCTCTTTTTGACCATTTCAAATTTTTTAAATTCTTTTTCTGTGTACGATTACCTATCAGTTCGCTAGAGGATTCCTTTTTTTAAAACTTGTTCAAAAATACACATTTTAAGAGGGGGGTCAGTTTCCTTTATAAATTTAGCCTAGACTGATCCCCCTCTTTTTCACCATCTCAAACTTTTAAAATTCCTTTTCTGTGTACTGTTACCTATCATGTTGCAAGCGAATCCCGGGTTTTGTAGATTTTAGGAGGGGGATCAGTTTTATCTTGCCTTTGGTAACATTTATTTGTTGTCTATTTTTTTTTGTTTTTTTTTACCCTGTTTTTGTTCTGTTGGCTATTGTAACATATCGCCAGCATTTTTTTTTTATATGTGTGGACCTTGTAAAAAATTAAAAAATAAAAAAAATATATATATTTTAAAATTTGGTTACATGTTTTGCTGACATTTTATTTTGAATTGCCATATTTCACAAGTATCTTTTAATCACCAGCGCCTTTATTTTCTTAAATAAAAATGAAAATAATTGCTCGTTTTCCCTAATTGTCGGTGTACTGTACAATAATACTTTTCAATACCAAGTAAGTACTTCATAAAGTTTTGGTGTCATTTTATCTTTAACTGCCATATTTCACAAGTGCCTTTTCATGCTACATACTCGCTAATTGTACACAGAAGAAAGAAAATATGGTGATGGTCAAAAAGTTGGAGTTCAGTTTATGTTAAATCTATATAGGAAACTGATACGCCCTCCTAAAATCTAAAATATATAAAGAAAAATTCCCCAAAACCCGGAATTCTCTAGTGACATCATAAGTAATAATCACACACAGAAACAGAATTTTAAAAATTTGAAATGGTCAAAAAGAGGGGGATCAGTTTAGGTTAAATTTATATTAGAAACTGATCCCCCCTCCGAAAATCTAAAATATTTGGAAAAATTACGAAAAATCCTGGAATTCTCGAGCAATATGATAGGTAAGCGTACACAGAAAAATAATTTTAAACATTTGAGATGGTAAAAAAGAGGTGGATCGGTTTACGTTAAATTTATACACGAAAGTGATCCCCGTCCTAAAATCTAAAATATTTAAAAAATAATTCCAAAACAGACGGAATTCTCTAGCAATTTGATAAATAATTTTACACCGAAAAAAGAAAAAGATTTGGTCACTCAAAAAGTATGGAAAAACGGGTTGTAAGCGCCCAGTTTTTTTATTGATTTTATATAGTAATCAAATTATCACCCCAGAATTTGGTACAAAAATTCTTCTATCTTTTTTTCTTGTTGACATTTTTGGATGTAGTTTTCAATATTGAATTCCTCGTGCATATTTCTATCATTTAAGCTCAAGAAAAATACAATTATCATTTAAAATATGAAAGATAAATTGATTTGAACATGATCTGAAGCGTTAATGACATTTTTTGATCCTTACCTATTTTAATGTAACCTTTTTTCTACTGGTCCAAATTTCAATATTTTTATGTCAAAATTTAGCTTTTATGGCGTCCTAGAAAGTGCAAAAAACGTAATCAAATTTAAGTAAAAACTGAATTAATGACAACGCTTTGAAGGTGCCGCGAGTGACCGAAATGTGACCATAACAATGTTATACACAAACTGTCGTATGTATATGATATCAATATTAGTTTTGCCCCCCACCCTAAAAAGGCCTCCCCCCCCCCTGAGTTAGAAGTCTGGCTACGTGCCTGGGGGAGTTTCTTAAAAAGATTCAAAACAAAAATAAATAGTTTCCCACGAAAATGGCCATGTTACGATAATTCATAATAAGTCCAATAACGATTTTTACCAAGCACATACATGTTATATTGTTCACGATCCTATTAAAATGTATTACTTAAAAAGTTGATGTATATCAATTCTTTTCTGTATTAAACTTCTTGTATTTAACTTTTTGAAAAAGTTTTTCGAGGGTGAGTTTGGGTGAGCGCACCCTTTAAATGGTAAAGTTTGAAAAATAATAATTTGCCCATGTTAGTCACCATGGTTTTTTTTTGTATTTGGAAAAACGTTTAATAACGACGTTTAATTGTGAATAAAGAGAAAATACCCCCCAAAAGGAAGGGGCCAATGAGTGAAACAAATATTATTGTAAACGAATCCCGGACAACGCCGGCTGGGTGCAACTCGTTGAAAAAGTTTGGTAATGAAGGGAGGCGAACAATGAGAACGGATCTGACGTATTTTCCCCGCGCATGCGTCGTATTGAAATCAATGTGTAGAAAGACACAGGAAATACAGAAGACAACGATGTGCCATGGGATCACCGAGTTGTTGAAATAATATATTTATGTACTTTTTAGCCCTTGTAAAAAACAGAGTAACGAAAACAAACATTACATGAAACACACAGCTCGATGGACAAGCAGATGATCTTAAGGTCGGCTGGCACGAAACGAAGCCGGGGAAATAGTTCGTGAGGTTAACGAGTGTACTTAAAATATCACTGGCCAAATTACCCAGTTACCGCTGTTAAAAAATCTATATATTAATAAAATGATGAGACAACTTCACGTGTCTCTGTGTGTTTTGTTCGCGAATATATGACTTACATATTGAATTGACTTTTTGTTATTGTTTTACTATTAAATTGAATATTTATTGAAATAAAAGATGCAATCTTATGAAATGAAACAAAATTTGAAAAATCATATTTTAAAAATATAATTTAATTACGAGATTAAATCCACCAGATTTTTTCGTAAAATGGTCAGCCATTTGAAATAGTTGAAAAAAAGAATCAATCAGTTCGTTATCTTTCGTAATTTGAACGGAATGTTAAAGCATTTAAACTGTCAAAGAGAAAGTCATATTGACTTGGTTTAACATTCTTTAGCAAATTCTCATACGTGTTATTATATTAGAGGTTTTATTGTTATGTACTCAGCAGTTATCAGGCGAATCATTACCCGGCATTGCTCACTGGCGAAAACAGGTGAAGTTCCTTGGAGTTTGAGTGACAACAAGTCTCCCCGGTTTTCCAGTCCTCTCTGCCTCTTTTAAATCATTGTTGCGAATCACTGTGTGTTCTCGCAGCAACCGTTTACAATTGAATTTTTCGCTGATAACCCCCGTTGACTTTTTCTGGAATTTGAATAACAAATAAGCTTTTAGGTACTGCAGTAGATTCCGTGCCGTTCCAACATCTCAGATTCTTTCACCAGAATTCTATGTGGTACCAACTGATGCTGGTTTCACCGACGTTTTTCCCCCGTATCTATCCTGGCAGTTTTAGTTTCTTTGGTTTTGTGTAATGTTCTTTCTGTTTCTAGTTGTATTTACGCGGCGTTATTCGATTTTAGTTTATCTGTTATTGGTCAGTGTAATCTGGTTGCGAGTTGCCTTCCGCACTCCAGCATTTTTCTTAATATTACTGCTGCTTTCATTGGTGCCCAGATGTATATATGTCGTGACCTTGAAGGTCGATAATAATTAAGACAACACGGTGGTATATTTACAAGAGTGTATTGGCAGAAGTATAGAAATAGTATGTTACAGAAAGTCTGCGTCCGATACTGTGACTATGGATGTCACTAATGACTGCCAAGACTCTATCCATAGTGTCTGGAAGAGTCTATCTATTCCCGAAATAAGGTAGATAAGCCTCACACCATAACACCCCCTTTTTAGACTTGCTCCATATGGAATCAATACCTTTTCTTCTTTGGGTTAACTTCCATGAAGTCTGTATTTTTGTCGTTTTCTGTTAGATGTTCGCTTTTCAGAAATTACTTGCAGGATTGGTAATTCAAATGTGTCAATTCTTCTTCTGTAGTATTGTTCTCTACAGCATCCGAACATCTTTTTCTCATTTGATTCAAATGTGTCTTGTGGGTAAATCTGGGCCCCTTTACCATGTAGAGCATATTCCTAATTCTTTTATGCACGATTCTGTTATGCACGATTCCGGTTTCCCAAAATGATTTGTTATTCCTGAACATTCGAAATACACATTTTTCTCTGAGTTTAAAACGTCCTTTTGTGACATCTATTTTACGTTCAAGTTTCTTCTGAGTCGGCAACAGTCATTCGAAAATTATTTTGATTTTTCTTGCGAACATGGCTTCCACTGATGACATGCGAGCTGGAACGTTATTATTCGGGGTCATTCTATACACTTGTAGAAAATCCTAAATGGCCTTCTCCGTAGGAGTACTCCTCGCTATTTTGAACGCTTTTTTAAAAGTATCAACAAATCGTCCAGGCTGACAATTGCTTCTCGCGTTATACGGCGCGATTGTGATATATTCCACTAAAAACGACTGACTAAACATTTTGAATTTACTGGACGTGAATTAGGTTATCCGATACTACGCAATCCACGATTCCGAAACGTGCGACAAATTCATACAAACCCCAATGATTGCTACTACCGTTGCTTTGTTGCACTTAAATATCTCTAGCCATTTAGTGAAACTTTCCACGACTACCAGATAATAGAACATATCTAATGACCCAGCAACGTAAATAAACATTCTAGACCACGACCGGTCAGTTTTAGGCCAGGGTTTAGATTGGGGGGGATTCTTTGTTGCTAACGCACACCATTTATATAATTTAACTGTATTCTCAATATCTCAGTCCATGTTCGTCTAGTAAACATAACTTCGCATAAGACTCTGCATTTTTTATATGCCTGGGTGAACGACATGAAACTCTCTTAGAATACGTTTTCGCAATGCTGTTGGAATGACCACCCGATCACTGTACATCACTACCCTATCGCAGATGGAATATTCTTCTGTAATTTGTCGGATTTTTTTCTATTATACTCTTTTTATGTTTCTTAGAAAATCATCGTTCATCGCCTTTGTCTATATTTCTCTGAGTGTTACTTGGTACACAACGTGATTTTCACCTCAACTTCCGTTTATAAAGTGGCAATCACTATGTATTCAAGGGTGTCGACATATTTTGATATCAATCTAGACAGTCAATCTGCATGACTGATGTTTAAAGATGTGACATACTCCCTTTTGTAATTGTAATTTAAAAGGATGATTCCCCATCTCTGAAATCTGTTCGTTGTATGTGTCGTTAAACAGTTATTTAGACCATGAATTGTTAATAAAGGTTTATGGTCGTAACACTTCGTTACGGCCAAAATGATACATAACGCTTAAATTTGCGAGTAGCTCTTTTCTGCCGGCAAAAGTGTACGAGACGCATGCGCGATAGGCTTCAGCGAACCGTTGTCTATTCTATGTAAAATACAAGCTCCAATGTCGTATGAATAAGCATCAGTAGCTGCAACGGTTTCGCGCTCTGGATCATACTGTGTTAAAAATAAGTCAGGTATGAGAATGTTCTTAATTTACTTAAATGCCTCTTGGCATTATACCGTTCAGATCCAGTATTTCTATTTCTTCAATAGTTCTCGTAGGTTGTATATACTTGAGATAAATACGTGGTAGTAATTCGCTAACACAAGACAACTTTGAAATAACGACATGTTTTCTGGAGTTGGCATATTCTTTATTGCACCTGCGCATTCTGCGCTGAGTCTTCCTCTATTCTTGTTTATTATTTGTCCCAGATATTTATGTTATTTCTATTAAAAAATCGCATTTCCGTTCTTTTAATTTAAAATTCTTTTGAAAACTTTCTGTACGTGCGCTTTATATTGCTCTGTAGTTTTACTAGTTTTTAGAATATCATCTAGACAGGCCGTCGTGAACTCTAGACCAAGTAATGCATTCATTTACTGTTAAGCTATAGCTACCGCAATCCTTACTCCAAATGGTAGTCTTTCAAATTTGGATAACCCTTCGAGCATTTTTCGTGTACCGGCATCTGTAAATATGCGTCGCTTAAGTCAACTTTCGAAAAAAACTTTCTTCCGTTTAGTTTCCGAAATATTTATTCTAGGCTAGAAAAATTCACGCACACACGATTTCTTTTTACTCTTATTTTATGTAAAATGTAGGCGACGCCCATTCACTGTATTCAACCCTTGATAGCACTTTCATTTACTCGAGTCTATCTAGTTCCACGTCAATTTTATCTACTGACGCGAATGGTATATTTCTCTTCTTTTTGAAGATCGGTTGTATACTCGGTTTCAACTCAAATTATTTTGCATCTACCCAGCCCACCAGAAAATACTTCTGAAAAACTTTTTTCAATTTTATTGAAACTTTTCTGCTGCAGCATCTAAAGTTCCTCAGAAACATTTTCAATTTTAAAGTTCTTCGTTGTAATATAACTGTAGTCATTAGCTCACCCTCAAATTTGATTTATTCTCCAGTAACGCTTTTGGCTACTTTTTTAGTCATCAATGAAGTCAGCTTTCCAATATTCTTCAATGTCTGGAGGTTTATAATTTACAAATCAGAGCCTGCATTTTAATATTTCTATTAAATATTCTGAATTGAACAAACTTGCTAATATTTTCCACTTCGTCACATTTAGGGATTCTAAGAAAACTTTTATTTTAAAATTTTTTACTCTGCAGCGTGTACTTTCATGTCCCACACGATCGCACTTAATCACTTTTTTGTTTTATATAGACAATATTTGTACCAGTACAGCTGTCCGCAACTGAATCATGGTTTAGTGGGCAGATTACTTCATTTTTTATTATTAAATTTAACTAGTGAAGTACTTTGTTTCTTGTTGCTGATTTTTTTTTATATGTGACACTCAACTCTGTTCAATATTTTTAGAATATTGATGCACCCTAATAAACTGTTAGCAGTCCCCTGCGATACGCCTGAGTAGTAAATCTAATTAATTTCCGCATCTGTATTAACTACTAATCCTAGCGCAAATATAAGGCATTTGAAATTGCTAGCACTCAACTCCGACAACTTGAAACTATCGCAGTGCTCGTTAACTACGCTAGCAAAAGTCGTGTAGTCTTTGTCGTCTTTCTTTGTAAGGTTCATGTATTTTAACCTTTTGTGAAAAAAGATGTTTTAGGGCTAAACAATTTAGACAATAATAGCATCGTTTCACTAGATGTAAGGTCGCTATTTTTGGGGCTAAAACATAATTTACGAATTTGGTATGTTCAACCGTACAAAATTTTCTTAAAAGCAAACGAATTTTTTTTAAATCGGTCCAATTCGCACAGTCCGTATTATAAATGTTCTCATATTGTCTAAAATACGAAGCAAACATAACCTCGTAGTCAGGATATTAGTTTAAATTATCAATAGTGTTCCAAATAGAATTTTTGTGAAAATGCACTTTCATCTTTACCATTTTGACACCCATTCGATGATTCGAATATTTTTTTTGTTCCTGTTGGGTATAAAAAGACATTTCCTCAAATGTTTTCATTTGTAACAGCTGTCCTTTCTGTTGTTCTTGGAATTTATTTTCCATTCGAAGCTTTTCTGTATCAATTTTCGTTTGATAGTCCACTTGCTGGTCTTAGATTTTTTCTTCTATTCAAATCTTTTATTTCTATTGTTCTTTCTGCAATTCCAGTCATCCGCATCCATTTTCTTTTGATATTCCGCTTGTACTTTCTTAAATTGCAGTTGCTGATCTTGCTGAAGCTTAATAAAAAATTTAATTTAATTTTTCGCGTATATTTTTTTCATACAGTCGTAGCTATTTTTACTGGGAGATCTCAGTTGAAAGAAAAAATAATCTCGTACAAAACTTATTTACGTGTTTCTGATTAACGAAAATAAATAGAGAGATATTTATGTAGGGTTAGTTTTCGCTTTTTCTTTCGCGGTTGAACGACGATTTTGTACAGCTTGTACAACTACCATTCCCTTAATAGCAACGTGTAACCCCTCACGAAACAAAATGATGCAGGAAAATGACATTATGGACTTCATGTTGTAATTCTTGGAACAGTAAAAGTAATGCTTTGATTCATTATGTATATATATATATATGTATATATATATATATATATATATATATATATATATATATATATATATATATATATATGTATATATATAATTTCCTGAACAGAACAGTTTTGTACCATCTCTTTGTCCCCTTACGAAGATTAAAGCAAGATATAATTCTATTAAACCTGATGTCTAGAACCCTTTTTCTATTTTTGCTAAATATCTATAACATAATTTACATGCAACAAAATATCCAAAGTTTTTAGCTTAAGCTTAAGGCTTCTTGACATTGAAATTTAGCTTAATTGTTGTCTAATGACTATGGATCAAATAAGGTGCATGTCTGAAATATTTTAATTTTTAAATAGTCGGTCGTGCCAATATTATGCCCCGTAAAACAGCTTTAAAATATTCCAAAGAAACTAAAATGTGTGGAATATATAGTAATTGATGTCTAATAGTTATGATAAAAATTTCAAATAAATCGGAGGTATCTGAATTTTTAAGACGGGTTTCCATACCCTTTTATCCTCTTTGCATCTAACTAAATTAGACTAAATATAGCCTACATTTAGACTCTACGTATTGCAGCTGTTTTTTTCCAAAATTCATAACGAGCAGTTAATCAGTTTTAGAGTGAATCCTATACGGGTACTTATATCGATCTTCAGCCAGTTTTCGCGATTTTCTTGTCGGAAGCGTTCGACTATCCGAGAGATGGCGAGCCGATTTGTACCAGACGACAATTTTGATACGGTGCTGCGTCCTATGATTGTAAGTTATATTTTCAAGAAATTTTCTAAAAGAAAAAAAACAAAAAAAAACAAGCAAAACATAGCGAAGTTACTGTTATCAAATAAATATTTTTTGTTATTTTGATACGTGGATGCGTCCTATAATTTTTAGTTATAATTGCAAGACATTTTTTAAACAACAAAACAAAGAAAACAAGCAATACAGAGCGAAATTACTGTTATCAAATAAATATTTTTAACCCTAACCCTAACCCTAAACCCTAAACCCTAACCCTAACCCTAACCCTAACCCTAAACCCTAAACCCTAACCCTAACTCTAACCCTAACCCTAAACCCTAACCATTACCCTAACACTAACCCTAAACCCTAGCCCTAACCCTAACCCTAACCCTAAACCCTAAACCCTAAACCCTAACCCTAAACCCTGACAACAACAAAAAACAAAACAAGCAAAACATTAAAATCATAGGACACAGCACCGTATCAAAATTGTCGTCTGGTACAAATCGGCTCGTTATCTCTCGGGCGTTTGCGTAGGATAGCCGAACGCTTCCGACAGGAAACTCGCGAAAACTGGGTCAAGATCGATATAAGCACCCCTATACGTACACATATATAAACATATACCGTTATCTAACTTTATATAAAGATATATTTATATATGAAACGTATCTCTATTATTATATTGCATTAATCATAATATTATTTATTTACGAATTGTAAACTAGTCTTTTATAATTACGTACGTGTCGTGTAGTCTCTCCCCCTCCCCACTCTCTCTCTTTCTCTCTCTCTCTCTCTCTCTCTCTCTCTCTCTCTCTCTCTCTCTCTCTCTCTCTCTCTCATACACACACACACGTAAGCGAACATACACTTTCTCTGTATGTGAACTGAGTAAATATTTCTCGATGGTTTGTGTAAAATATTCTTAAAGATTTTTTTGTCATTTTATTTCGTGTAAATTACGAAATTATACGTTGTCTTCAGAGAAATCATTTTCTACTTGTTAGCCCGGCTGAATGACGTAAGCGCAGATTACGTTCTTAAATCCGTTTCGATTGATCGAGCAATGTTTGACAAAACTGTCAACGTTGACGAACGCGACCTCCAAAGAACGGACGACGGCGGAAAGGATTCGTCTTCACCTCGCGCACAATGGCCGTACAAACACAAACGTTGACACATGGAATACACTCTCGTTTCGGTCTGGGGTGTTGGCAAAATTCACAAGGTACGTCGTTTTGAAATCAGATAAAAGTACAGTAAAACGCATAAGACATTCTATATTTCTTTTGGTTTTGTTTCAGGTGTGATTCATTGTCTGACACAAGGACACGATTTCAAGTGTCTGTGTCTGGAATGGTGAAACGCATTCGCGGACAAGTCAGCAGAAGATTTATCGTCGTCCATCTTGTATACGACTCTAAAGCTCCTTTTTAAATAACGGACTTCATTGTTTAGTAATGATTAGCATAAACCCAAATTCCAACCATATACTACTAATAATTATAACGATATCAATAACATTGGGAATATAACACTGGTATCAGAAAAAAGACAACGGCTTCCACTTAGTGTAAATCAATACCTAACTATAAAACGAATGAAGTTCTCCCAGGTTACCAGTAACGTAAAATCTGAATAAAAACACATAAAGTGTTATAATTTATTCTACTATCAGCAGTCTGTTTGTTAGCGCAGAGGAAGGATGGCTCCATAACGCTGGCCACTGTTTCATCAGACCTAGTGTCTACGTTTCGACACTAATGTACGTGCTACCTCTAGTAACGTTGAGGAATTGTACACGACGAAACAGTTAACTGTGGATTACTATATATATATACATATATATATATATATATATATATATATATATATATATAGAGAGAGAGAGAGAGAGAGAGAGAAAGAGAGAGAGAGAAAGAGAGAGAGAGAATAGTGGATGAGAAAAACATCAGACTAGTATAAATGAGGATTTTTATCAGTTAATATGGTCATGAATATGGTCGAACGAATCGACCGAAATATCTTCGTTTCGCTTTAATGATATGTGTGTGTTCTTATTTCTACTAGTCCGTTGATTTTCTTATCCACTAGTCTATAAACTGAATAAACTTTCATATTTATTCCCTTATATATATATATATGTGTGTGTGTGTGTGTGGGTGTGTGTGTGTGTGTGTTCTAATTCAACATTCAAAGTTTTTCAAATGTAGGATTATTTTATAACATAAAGTCAGCTATAGCTCTATAGTGCGTGACTGGATCTATTTTACAATGTTTTCATTATTTTACCCTGAAAAATGATGATCAAGGATATATGTTTACAGGAAAAAAAAACGTTTTTAATCAAGACAAACAATTGTTTCGGCTAAAACCCAGGATATCTTTTTCCAGAATTTTAAAGTATTTCAAAATATTTAAAATATGTACAGATGTATGTTTTTAAAGTACGTTTTAAAATACATAAAAATACGTTTCAAAATAAGTTTTAAAACCCACTTAAAAACTCCACGGTTCGTTTATCGTCAGTGCCAACTGCAAAAAGTACAATCACTAAAAGCAATGAAAATACACATTAAACATTTCATCAGAAAGTATGAATTTTTAAAGACGCTTATTATTATCATTTATTGTATATATATATATATATATATATATATATATATATATATATATATATATATTGGTACGGAAAAATTAGTACAACATTCGTACCGTCGGTTTCAAGCACAGGACTTAGCCATCCGGCTCTCTTCAGCTTCAGCTTATATATATATATATATATATATATATATATATATATGTATATATATATATATATATATATATATATATATATATATATATATATATATATGTAGAAGGATGTTCACCACTTATATATATATATATATATATATATATATATATATATATATATATATATATTTATTCTGGTACAGAAAAATTAGTACAACATTCGTACCGTCGGTTTCAAGCACGGAAGGTCTTACCCATCCGGCTCTCTTCAGCTTCTGTTGTCATCTCAACAGAAGCTGAAGAGAGCCGGATGGGTAAGACCTTGCGTGCTTGAAACCGACGGTACGAATATTGTACTAATTTTTCTGTACCAGAATAAATAAATATTATGCTCTTAATTTTTAACTTTAATTCTTAATTAATCGAGCACTCTGCTGGGATTTTTCCTACCATTCTACAAAGAAGTTATATATATATATATATATATATATATATATATATATAACAAGTGATAATAAAATGTACTTAGTTAACTGGTATTATTGATCACCAGAAGGAATCTATTATTGATATAGTTCTATCCGAGTAGATATCGAGCACTTGTTCATGATCGGCTGTTTTTATTCTGTTCTGTACTGATTTTAAGAGGATAGTTTTTCTTTTACATATATACTTATTTATTTATTCATATATACATAATATATGGATGTGTCTATTGATTTCACTATTTAAAATAAAAAATAAAATGATGCAATATGTTAAGATTGTTATGAATTAATAAATGAATTATACAACATCGATTGAGTTGCATTTTTAAACCAAAAGTTTCTTTATCCGAATATATATATATGTATATATATATATATATATATATATATGTGTGTATTTATATAGATAGATATGTTTATTATATGTTTATTATATTTGTATATATATATATATATAGATATATATATATAGATATATATATATATATATATATATATATATATATATATGTTTATATATATATATATATTTATATATATATAAACATTTAGCCTGACGATTCCCCCCGGGGATGAAACACGGGAGCCTCTGTGTAGCTTGATTGCCATATGTATTTTCATTGCTTACTACCTAGCTCTACTTACGTATCGAGCACTGTTGAAGTAAATACTGAAAACTGACACATAAAATTTTTAATCTCCTTATAATATTTTATGTGGATACATGAAGTACTAATATATAAACATATATATATATATATATATATATATATATATATATATATATATATATATATATATATATATATATATATATATATATATGGGGGCGTATGAGGTTGCGTTTGTAAATCCATGAGAATAATATAAAAGTAAAGCGACCTATTATCTTGCTATCTAATTCACATACGTGTGTACGGTGTGTGCGAACACACAATGTAAATAAGCTGGAAATAGAAAGAGTCACTCTTTATCTAAATGCTCACGGAGACATAAACTAACATTAGAGAATTTTTAATCATTCTAGAGTTTAGGGAGCGTGTGAAATATATAAATACGACTGATGTGAATGAGTTATCAGTCAATAACAAATTACAACTAATTAAAATAACTAAAACAAAATTGGTTTACAAACCGAACCCTGTCTCAGAAGTAAGAGATATGTTTGCATGTATGTTATCCTTTGAAAGTATATAAGCATAATTAAGGGAAACAAACGTTGATTAGCTCATATTTAGTATAATAATAGATGTGTCCCTGTATAATATGGCATATGCTGTCATATATATTGATCATTAGTTATTAGATGTTCATATATATATATATATATATATATATATATATATATATATATATTAGTTAAATGAATACAATTATTGATATATGCATCATATAATTTTACATTTATGAGCATATATATGTAATAATATGAACAATATTATTAACTCATATATCGGCTTCCTGACCCAAATGCACCAAACATTGATGTTCTTGTTTTTTTCGTTCCTTTTGCAAAACTCAGTCATGTTCTGAAAAGCCAAAAACAATAATAATACTCTGCAAAACAACAAAACCAAATACCATGAATAAATATTTAAAGATATAAAACACTTGAAGTATAGAAACTACCGGATTCGGCATTAAATAACCCGAAAAGGGTTGATATGCTGCAAAACAAAACAACCAAATCAAACCATTAACTCTCTATCTCGCACACACACACACACACATATGTATATATATATATATATATATATGATTATTTTTATTTAGGCAAACATGTATATAATCTGCGACACCGGCATGTCGATGCTATCGATCAACAGCTGGTAGAAACTGAGAAACTGAGACCCTATCAGACAGAATGAAAATCTGATCCTTCCCTTAGGTCATATTTTGAAAGAACTTTTTCCAAGTATAAACACGAACTGTAAAGTATATCTACTAAGACAGCTGAAAACCAAAAAAATACGAATGACTAAAATTAATCATTTAGCAATAAAAATAAATAAGATGGAATTCCAAAAAAAAGTAAATAAATAACAAAGTAAATAGACCAACGATTGAAACAGAATAAAGATCCATTTACGCATGTCCGGTTTAAACCCGACAGTTTCTAAAACAGATGACAGAAAGCGATGGTTCAGTCCACGTGTCGTCTTTTATTCACTATATGATGGTACGAATCAGTTGCAAATTGTTTTGGATCAGACTCGACCAATTCCACAACGGCAACATGCATTCGATTCAATAAGATCCTGACTAAATCTTTAACTCTGAGTTATGGGGTTGTCATCATGTGGAGGGTGTCTGTCAAATAGTTACCAAATGTCTGGACAGAGGAGGATGACACACTCTTCGAAGTGCTGTTGAAATCCTTGTAATTCTCCTGAGTTGATACGAAGATTAATTCATCCTGATGCCTGACTTTCCCAATGATCGAGATGAAATCTGTCGACCAGATCACATTTATCCATCAGGTCAGACAGACTGCTCTCACACCGATCTGACTCTCAAGCTCCTCTGACCTTACCTATATTGTTTGTTTCTATCCCCCATTAAAGACTCGTAACACACACCTCCAACCGCCGAAAAAAGAAGGAAGCCATATTAATATTCACCGTCATAAATAGGGTGAGTTTCATAAGCAGAGTAACACCTCCACCTCGGAGATTATCATATGCTGAGAAGACATCGATCTCTCTAGTCAGCCCCTGCCAATCACCAGACGAAATGTAGTGGGTCTCATTAGATATGTCCTTCCAAGAAGGGCTGTCTCGACCTTCAGTTTCATTCCAGGTATAGCCCCGCAGTTTATAGCATTTCTTAGTAAATGTTACGGTCGACCGAGAGCCTCACAAAGGTTGTTATGAGGGGCTATCCAGGAAGTTGGTGGAGTCTTCAACCTTTTTCTCTCCATCTGGCGGAGGCCGAACAGGTGTTTCAAATGCATATTTTGATGGAGGGATAAACCCGTAACGACTGAAAGGGGTCAACTTTAAAGATCTTCCTCCTCAATTTAAAAGGGTGTGGTTTTTCTGGCTTTTTTTTCGATACGAGAACGCTGACTGTTGTTGGTGGTGTAGGAGGTGTTATTGATGTGGGGAAAGGTGTTAATATGAGTGTTAGTTGTGTAGATAAGGTATTGTTGCTGATTTTGGTGATGCAGGGGTTTGTTTTAAGGTATAAGGGATGGTGTTGTTGCAGAAGTAGGTGGCTACTGGTTTCTTTAGTTGCCGTTTATGTAATTCCGTTGCTTGTTTCCACTGCAGCTCCGCCGGTTGCACGGATAGTGCGACAGTGGCGGAGATGAGTGAGTGCTTCCGCCCATTCCACCTCATTCCCCTCTGTACCTGGTAATGCTGCAGTGCACATTGCTGGAGTTGGTGATCGATGTGGGACTGAAGTTAGAACTGGGATTGGCGTTGTGGATCGCGCAGTAAACCAGGAGGTGTCATTTTAGAGTAGCTGTACATTGAAGTAGCAGTGCGGATGATGACCTCCATCAGGAGAGTCATATTCGAAATTTTGTGAGTCAACACGGCTGAAATGTCGTTGAAAACTTTCCGTTACAGCCTTCACGTGATCGTGTAGTTTGTCAGTAGGAGTGTTTGTAGTTACCGTGTCAACTTTACTCCATCCCAGAACTGGCTGAAGTATATCCCCAGAAAATCTGCACTTAACTCAGTCGGAGCGTTGTAGATTTGGACCGGGGTTCACCATCTATCCTGGACTGGAGTTTAATATTTGTCCACCTCAACTCTGTTTTAAACAGTCTTTTTCTTCTCTTCGTTTGTAAAGAGAATATACCTCTCATGGCGTAGCTCCTGTGGTAGATTTATGCGGTAGGGAATTTGCAAAGAAAGAAAGAACTTAAAATGTAAAACTAGTGCTATATTTATTCTCATATCCGTAATGATTCATATACGAAAAAATCTCCAGCATCCCTGAAATTCTAACAAGACGGACTAGTTATTCCTTCTGCGAAAAACTTGTGGGATACCTGCCAGTGTGTGTCTTGCCTCGCGTGGCAGTGGCCGTAATAAAACGTGTTGCGAATAAAACAGCCAAGTGATACAATTCACACCCACGTGATTGAAAAAAGTGTGAGAGAGCAACACAAGAAGATCCGGCTCTAGGAGAGTGCTGTTTCAATGGAGGAGAAATCGGCGCCAGTTCCCTAGCCTTGGGAGTCCTCTTGGAGGAAGATATATCCGTGTTGAGCTACGCCTGTTTCTTGCGGCCTCCGAACAACGACCATCAAATCAACCTGACTGAGTTATATACTGTGATAAAAGATATTGACACGCTGACTGGGGAAGCAAGAATACACGCAACGACATCAAGCAAGATGCTTATAAGACGAAGATTAGACACCTTAAAGAATCTGATCTCCGAGTATAATCTGGTAGTCAGCGTAACATCGGTCCTGTAATACAGTAACCTTGTCAACCAGCTGGCACGATTGCCTCATAAATAGTACAATGCCATATAGGTGGATGCCGATCCCGTTGGTCAAACATGCGCTGCTAGAGTAAGCACGATGAGCCACCAGCAGATAGAAGATATCCACATACAGAGCGTCCATCCAGACGTCAATAAAACTCTGTATTTCGTGAGACTGCGGACATCCTAACGGTCATCTCTGAACGCATGTATCATACACTTGACAAGGCAGGAGAAGCTAGGGCAGTGGCGCTTGATATATCCAAGGCCTTTGACAAGGTATGGCATGAAGGGCTTCTCCTGAAAATACGCTCATACGGTATTACTGGGCAATTACTTAATATAATCAGATCCTTCCTAGACAAAAGAAACATCCAGGTTGTCCTTGATGGCCGTTCATCTAAGCAACATGACATAAATGCTGGTATACCCCAGGGATCTATCCTTGGACCTCTGTTGTTCCTGATCTATATAAACGATCTCCCTGATGACACAGTGTCTGAGATTGGTTTATTTGCTGACGACACCACGCTTTACTCTCGCCATGTTGGCAAAACCGACACAATCATATCCGAGGCATTGGCTGGATACTTAGAAAATGACCTTCAGGCTGTAGTGAATTGGGGTCACAAATGGTTGGTAACTTTTAATGCCGCTAAGACAAAGCTCCTTTCCTTCAATAACTACAAAGAACCTCTCCAACCACCGATTGTCATGGCTAATAACATCCTACCTGAGAGTTCATCATTCAAACTCCTCGGCCTAACCTTCACAGGTAACATGAATTGGAACAAATACATCAAAGACATTGCCAAGGCTGCCGCAAAGAAGGTTGGCTCCCTTTACCGTGCTAGTAAACTCATCTCAGCTGATATTATCCTATATCTCTACAAAGCCACCATCCGCCCATGCATGGAGTATTGTTGTCATATCTGGGCTGGTGCATCATCTACTAGTCTCTCCCTCCTTGACAAGGTCCAAAAAAGAATCGCCAACCTAATAGGTCCATCACTGTCAACCAAGCTTCAGCCTCTGTCCCATCGCCGCAATGTAGCATCCTTGTGCTTGTTTTACAAATACTTCAATGGATTATGCTCCGATGAACTGGCTACTTTGGTGCCCCCTCGACGTAAATTCACTAGACTAACTCGACAATCAACTAAATATCATTCATTCACTGTGGAGGTCCCCAGATGTCGGAGAGCCTTCTACTCAAATAGCTTCTTTCCTCGTGTTGCTGGCCTCTGGAACTCCCTTCATGCCCCCTGTTTCCCCGACAGTACAGACATGCAGAAGTTTGAAACTAATGTAAACAGACATCTCGCTGCACAGATCCCAATCTAGGTTGACTGCCCCCTACCTTCTCCCCTCTTCTTTTTTCTCAGTAGCCGCTTACGTCTACAGTGGCGTCCTGCCTTGTTTGGGGTGAACTATGTTAAAAAAAAAAACAAAAAAAAAACGTAGCGGTCAAACAATGATCAAGCATTATGAAGTGTGTCAGCGGTGGCGAAAACAACGGTTGGATGCAAGTGACGTATAGGAAAAGGGTTGGAATGGATATCAACTATTATAATGGCAACAACTTTCTTACAATATTCGACTGTTGACCCATCCGTTTTGCGGTGTGGTGACTAATGGCACGACAAGACTCGGCAAGCGTTATTCGACAACTCGTGTCCGTCTTTAAAGAAAGGAGAGCACCGCATGAGATTTTGGCCGATAACGACCCAGCCTTTTGTAACCAGCAAGTCAGAACGGTTTTTTGTGAATGGGGAGTTTAACTGCGGCTGCGATGCGCATACGTACTATCAGGAAATGGCATCGCGTAAAGAAGCCACCGCAGCATACTTCCAAGAAGAAGTGCTCCATTGGGGAAGCAACATACTGGTAGAATGTTACTCCGTAGAATGGCGTGTCTCCGGCAACCACACCTACGAATGCCATCTTGACGTACCAGGCTCGGGAAAAAGGAATCGACCTTGTGCAGCCACTTAACGACGAGAGGATGGACGGGCCATATGATGGTGAAACCGCCAAGCTGTTGATGTACCACCAAATTCAAACAGGGGCGAGTGGTGAGTCAGCATCTGTCATTGTTGATAGAATTCTACGTCACATACGCGATCCCCACCCTGCTTTGGAGGCGGCTCATTCAACCATCGAGAAAAAATGATGAGTAATGTAATGAGTCGTCTGGACCCTAACTAATAATGGGCATCGCCAGTAATTCTCACACGAATTGAGCCGCGAATTCGAAAGTAGAAAGTTCAGACGATACAGAAGCAGAAACTTCGTCCGATTATTCAGAAGCAGAAAGTTTGTTGAGCGATTCAAAAGCAGTAACTGGGGTGCATGACCCACTTCTAAGAAGCCCACAAATCAAAAAGCACCCCCCCCCCCCTGCATCATGTGTGATCAAGGGTTCAGGGGAGAGTGTAGCAGCCATCATGCAGGTCCATGAGGTAAAAGAGTGAAGGTCCTGCCGTGTGTCGTTTATCAGGGATTGAACAAAGAGCGTTCCGATTACAAGATAGATTTTTGTTATTTCTGTCCGACGACGATAGTCCACTTATATAAATGACCATGGGTTTTCATGAGCGAATTTTCGTCGAAATAAAAAGAGTAGACGCTTTCCTCCCCGGTGTGTGTGACAATAACATTATCGAGCATATGTATGTGAAGGTTTAATAGAGTTCTGTCACCGCGGTCAGACGGGTTCGAACGCAGTTCGTAGATTAAAAAGAACTGTCACGATCCTACGCACCAATCCATTAGGCAAACGGAACCCACCACATACATTACTAAAATTAAGATAAATTTAAAGCCGGCGGCGGAGTGCAAACGAAAAGTGCTAAAACACGCGGGATTTGCTTCCATAGCTTAACCACCTCAGATTTTTATTATTTAAGACAGTGCTCGAAATTAAGATTTATTTATCTTAAAGGGGGCCATTACTATGAATACTTTTATTAAATATATTTAAATATATATATATATATATATATATATATATATATATATATATATAAAATATGATATTAAAGATGGAACATAAAAACTACTTTTTTACATAATATACGCCTAGAAAACAAATTAATCTATAAACCCAGGGTGTTCGGGATACATTTAATCATTTGTTTTCATATTCTTTCATGTACTAAAGATTTGGAGGATTTAAAAAGCGGTAAAAGTGCAACAAATATATGTATGTGTTTACTATTCAGGGTGTGAGAGCTGGGGACCATACACGACTGGAAAGTACTGAAATATTTTAAGAGACTGACCTACACCAAGATGATTTGCACCGGATCAAAAAATTCGAAAATGTTAAAATACCTTGACGCTTGTGAGATTTGAGAATCGTAACGGGGATGTATAAATAAAATTGTTTCCAAAGCTTCACTTTTTTCTGAACAAAACCGGTCAAATCTCTTGTTTTTGTTTTTCTCCGGCATTTCAACCTGTTTTCCGTTTGTCTAATATATATATATATATATATATATATATATATATATATATATATATATATATATATATATATATGTATGTGTGTGTGTGTGTGTGAAAACAAAAGGAAAAACCAATAAAACAGATATAGATCATCAAAAACGAATGCTTTACCGGTTTCGTTTGGATTTAGTTCGGATCAAGATGTTCTTTGGTCCAAATAATAACGTTCGTCGATTCGATTTAAAAACTCGCTGATTGAAGTACCCGCCCTAGGGTTCTCAAAACTTGTTCTTAAGTTTAAACGAAAAAAGTTGGTCTCCATATGTCAAACCACAGAAACAACTATCCGTTGCACTTTACATCTATTAAATACTTCAAATGGTTATGAAATGTAAAAATATTAAAAACATAGTCTTTGTTTTACACGTGAAATCAGAATATTTTTTAAGTGAATTATTCAGCTTTATAATGATGATCGATTCGGTTAAGAAATAACGCTATAACAAACAAATTGACAAGAAATAACGCTATAACAAACAAATAACGCTATAACAAACAAATTGACAAGAAATAACGCTATAACAAACAAATTGACAAGAAATAACGCTATAACAAACAAATTGACAAGAAATAACGCTATAACAAACAAATAACGCTATAACAAACAAATTGACAAGAAATAACGCTATAACAAACAAATTGACAAGAAATAACGCTATAACAAACAAATAACGCTATAACAAACAAATTGACAAGAAATAACGCTATAACAAACAAATTGACAAGAAATAACGCTATAACAAACAAATAACGCTATAACAAACAAATTGACAAGAAATAACGCTATAACAAACAAATTGACAAGAAATAACGCTATAACAAACAAATTGACAAGAAATAACGCTATAACAAACAAATAACGCTATAACAAACAAATTGACAAGAAATAACGCTATAACAAACAAATAACGCTATAACAAACAAATTGACAAGAAATAACGCTATAACAAACAAATTGACAAGAAATAACGCTATAACAAACAAATAACGCTATAACAAACAAATTGACTGGTGAGAGATTCGAACCATAAAAGATGACAAAATATTGAAATTGAAGGGCAATGTGTATCCACACGGCTACTGGTCAAACAAAAGCAGATTCTCTTTTTAATCTACTTATAACGTTTGCGTGTTCGGTGTATGGATCTCTCTACATAGATCTTAAATAGCTCCATTGTCTAAAATATAGAAAGAAAAATAAGGAAAATATAAAATAAACAATTTTTATTAAAGTAAAAATATATTAGTGGACATTTATCCAATATTTTTGACCATTTCTTATTTAAAAAACGGATATATATTTTGTCTTCAAAGTAAAAAATATGTAGTTGTTCGTTCGGCTAAAAGGGAACGCTAAAACTGACCAGTTGCTGCTAATGCTATTTTTACGCTTTTTTTGTTGTTTTTTTTGTTTATTACAATGTCATATTTTTAAATAACGAGTTTTAATAAATCTTCAATAACTATTGACGTCGATATGGATAATGGCACTAAGGTGCTGATTTCAAATCTGCGGTTAGTTTAGCTCTAAGACAATCTGTTTTACTGTGATGCCACGACACACATAAACACAACTTTAATTGAGATGGGTCGCCGTTAATTAAAAATAAAATTTACTCAGAGAATTTCAAAATTTTAACAAAAAACTTTAATAAATGTGTACATTAACACACACAGCTAAATTACATCCCCTAAAAAATGAGATTCTTCTTTTTGTGGTCATTCTAAATTATTAGGGCAGTTAACCAATATATATTTTTTAACAGTAATCAAAATTTCGACTGGTAAGGTCGTAAAACCACACGCAATCGCCCCAAAAACAATAACGTACAGAATTCATCTCCAATGGCAAAAAATAGTTAATTGCCATAAAACCCTAAAATGGTTCGAAAATGGAGGATCATTTTGCGATAAATTTATTTGCTAAACTAATCCCCCAGTCTAAATTCTAAAATATTTTTATTGTTTCTCTTTCCGCCAGTTTTTAGGGTATTCACATGTAATCGTCTAAAAAAGTAGAATCTCATTTTATTGGGAGATGGATGTTCATCTACAATAATATATAATCCATTAATATCTTTATTTATACCATAAAAATAAGGTATTAAATTAGTTACATAATTTTAAAGTTGTTTTATTCAATTTTCACGGCCAGAGTAAACAACTAAAATCAATTGCTTAAAAAGGGACGTATAGTTAATAAAAAATGTATAAGATTTACAAAAATTTGATTAAATTTGCAGAGTCATAGCTTCCGATACCCCCTCCCCCACCCCGGAATAATGATAATCTGCTTTTTTTAACAGCGATTTTGTGTAACTATGAACCCTAAGTTAGAATGGTAAGATCATAAAACGACATGTAATCGCTTAAAAAAAATAGCTACCCCACAAAAAAACGTAGCAGATTTAACTCCCATAGAAAAAAAGAATTTAGTTTATGCCCTAAAACTGACCACAAAAATTGGGATCATTTTACATTCAATTTATATACAAAAAATTCCCCCACTTTAAATTCAAAAATAATACTTTTTTTCTTTTCATCATTCCGTGAAGTGTTTTCAGGGTGTCCACACGTGATTTCCTAAAACAGGTAGAATACTTTTGTGGTGGATAGGGGGGTAATTTCGTGGAGGATGTTAATCTACAATCATACCAAAATACGAATCAATATTTTTGTAATTGGGACAGATCACAGTGCTACTAAACTATTGTTTTAATTTGTCAATAAGAATAGTGATAAGGTCTTTGTAAACATTAAACAATAAGTTTTTTGTTAAACTTTACAATAAAGGCATTAACTTTCCTGATAAAAAAAGTTATTTATTTATCTTTCATGGAAAAATGGAAAAACTGAAAAAGAGGGCGATAGAAATGAATCAGAGAGAAAGAAAGCAAGACACCAACACTCTATCTCCCCCTTCACCTTTCTATTCTCGTTTATGCCTCGCTTGTGGCGAGCCACGACTTTCGGTAAGGCCGTAGCGATCGCCGGTTGTTTAAACTTGAGGTGTTTGAGTTATTTTTTTATATTTATTTATTTAATAGCGTTAAGTAATTACTGTAAATATGGACAAAAGTACTTCATATAGATAACAAAAATAAGCAATTGCAATTCCAAATTAATAATGTTAATTAATTATGAACAGTTTTAAAATAGTTATCATCATTACGTAGTCAAAAGGGGATTTTTTTAATCGTGTATCTGCACTATATATATATAGAACATCAAGTATTTATGTTGTATTCTTGATTGAAATAAAAATAGCCTGTTTTGATTATTAAATAAGAAGTGCTAAATGAAAAATGCTTTCGTGTTTATTCATTTATATATATATATATATATATATATATATATATATATATATATATATATATATATATATATATATCAAGGGAGGCGCAATAGCGCTCTATCCCTTAATAGACTTCAACAACGACCTATGCTAGAAATCTCATTTATTTGATCAATCATAACTCAAAAACCAATAAACCAGATTATTTAAAACTTTGCACAAATTTTTTTTTGATAGGTTCTATAAGTGTGTAGAATTTCAGCATCATTAGTCAAGGCAACCCAGAGATCCAGAAAGGTCAGGAGTGATTTTGTGTTATCCGTGTGTACGTACGTACGTGTGTGCCATCCTGTATCTCATCAACTATTTGATGGATTCAGCTGATTTTAGGCAGAGATAGAGGTTCTAGGGTCTAGTTGATGGCATTTTAATTTCAGTTTACCATATACCTTAGTTTCCCGGAAAATTAAAAAAAACTTTTAAAATACCATTGTCTTGAGGCATAGCCTTTACAAAAGATGTGACATTCCATGATAAATGCCAGTATACTGAAATCATATGCCCTTAATAGGGTTAAGATGAAAATTCATATACACTAAATGTACAAAAGTAAGGAAATTCCCAAATGTTTACACTTTTATTGTCATTAAGGGTATGACTACATATCAACCAAATCATTTCATTATCACATCACTACAGTATAAATCTCTGTGCATGAGTGGATGAAGTGTGTCAGGTGCGCTGAAGAAAAATCTCTACCAGTAAAATACATAGCCCTGTTGTGCTCGCATACCCTTAATGACAATAAAAATGTAAAAATTTGGGAATTTCCTTGCTTTTGTACGTTTAGTGTATATGAATTTTCATCTTAACCCTATGATTTCAGTATACTGACATTTATCATGGAATATATATATATATATATATATATATATATATATATATATATATATATATATATATATATATATAGTCTTAGACATTTTACAACCATTAAAACTATATGGACGAAAACGAAAACACAACAGTTTTAGTCCCAAATTCTTCGTAGGAAAGCACCTTTCTTGTAAGTCAATTAATCTTGCGCAATCTCTACATTAGTTTGCTTCTAATAATTAACGCTAGTCTTAATATTAGTTTAGGGGGCCATCAGTTGTTTACTATGAAAAACTCTTTCGGGAATGTAATTATATATATACATATATATATATATATATATATATATATATATATATATATATATATATATATATAATTCTATTTTTTCGTTTTTTTTTGTTGTGTTTCTTTATATATTCCGTTATTTCTTTCTCTCTTAACTTTCTCATCTTATCTATGTCTCCCTCGAATTTTTTAAATATTTATTTTTCTATTAACACTCGCCCTTTTTTCTTTTCTCAGTCGTCTCTCTCCCTTTTTATCTATATTTTATTCCGCCCGCCCGTTTTATGACAACACCAGGCAGCCGCCGGATGTCAGCATTTGCGATAACAACTGACCCTCGGCTGGCGAGTTTGTCGTATGCATCTAACCGACAAGACGGAAAAGGCGTATCGGAGATTAAACCGTGTAAAAACTACAAAAGGGCTTTAAGCCTATCTACACCTGACGCTTGGGTTTAGACTGATATAAATCAACAGTACTCGATTCCCGTTAGCTACAAACAATCTGAAATGATCCATGTACATATATATATATATATATATATATATATATATATATATATCAATTTTTATTTATACAAACATTATTGGTTACATATGTGCATACATGTTTTGGTTGCACTTTTCCCAGAAACTCAACCTCATCAGACCAAGAATTTTCGAGAAATAGATCCATTTCTCGAAAATTCTTGGTCTGATGAGGTTGACTTTCTGGGAAAAGTGCAACCGAAACATGTATGCACATATGTAACCAATAATGTTTGTATAAATAAAAATTTATACTTATAAACAGCTCTACTTGTTATTGAGCACTTTTTATAAACACTTGAGTTCATACGGATTTGCATTTACAGAAACTAATACAATACATGTACGATATATATATATATATATATATATATATATATATATATATATATATATATATTCAAAGAAACCCATAGCATTACGCTATAAATAACGGCTTGTTGTTGACTCACTTTAAGTGCTCAATCTAGCGAGAGCTTTGAATAATTATTTATAAATAATATTTTCCATATTAACCCATATACACATGGGTTTTATGCCAAACGTGTAATCTTCAGTATGAGAGGAGACAACCCCTGCCGACCACACAGTTCGAACTCCAATACGAAAGTCATTTTTCTTAGTAGTCAGAAACACCATATATAAATAAATATTACGATCTGATTCTGAATTTCAATTTTTTGGAAAATTGTATTCTGTTGGATTTCTTTCTACCAATCTTACCAAAGTATATTAGTATTTATTCGGCTTCTTTACCCGCTCTATTCTTTTCATTTTCCCCTACAAGTAGTATCATGTAACTATTAAATCATTTATATTAATCGTCATCACTTTTGCGTATGTGTCGACCGAAAGGCGCCTCAGGTTTACAGTTTTTAGTTGAATAGTTTCTTTTTTACAATTACTTTTCCTTCTACAACTTTTAGGTCTTAGTCGAATGGTATTTTGACTATTAAATATAGGAAAACAAAGTATTTTTCTTTTCTCTCTCCCTCCTTAGATGTAATCTAGTCCCTCGATTAATTATCACTCCGTTCGTTCTTTTTAAAACCCTAATTAAATGTTGCCACACGAAAAACCTTTTATCCGGCAAAGTTCCGCCCCCCCCCCAAAAAAAAAGACTCTCATTCGTTCACCAACATCGAACTGATAACACACAAAAAAAACAAGATGAGAACTAAAAGGAAAAAAAATGAAAGGTATTTTTATATATCTTTATTTGAAATTCAGTAATTCTGATGAAGAAGTATATCTTCGAAAATTAAATTGAAAAAAAAAGTTAATAAAACTAAAATGCATTGTATGGCGTTCTAATTGCTTATTATTATTTTTAATAATTAATATTATATATATATATATATATATATATATATATATATATATATATTATGACATAATCATTTAGTTCGTTCCAAGAATTAAACATAAACAACAGTCTGTGTACGATCGTTTCTGAGACGATATGGGTGATATTTATATCGATTGTCTTCATCAGCACATGGTATAGACACCAGATTTGATAGATATATAGGATATATATATATATATATATATATATATATATATATATATATATATATATGATATAATATATGATATGTATGATATATATATATAAATGAATAAATGCAAAAAAAAGTCTTAGTTATCATTCCTATATTATAATCAAAACAGGTTACTCTAATTTAAATAAATTATACACTGTATTATTTTGAAATATATAGTCAAGCAAAATTGAAAACACAATCTTTTGTTTACCTAATTTGCATAATTATATTTTTAAACAATTAAAATTAAATAATTGTTTTCTGATTATAATTTGATTGTCTTATTTGCTTATATATATTGAGTAGTTTTATGATATTACCAATTATTAATTAAAGTAATAATAACAATAAATTGAAACTATGTTCATTACTTTTCAAATGCCGTGCTCCCCCTTCCTGCAAAGGGAATAATTTCTTTTGACAAATTATTCATGTCTTATTCCCCTCTGTCGCCTACACAAAGATCGACAAGCAAAACAAGTTATTGTTTTTTAACTGAGCTAATCATTTTTATATTCCTCATTTTTAAAGCGTAGTTTTTCCTTAAAAATCAGCATTCATTATTCCTGTTATAGAATTTCAAACATAATGTTATAACTTAACCCTTTAAAAAATGCTTTTTTTAAATTTATTTTAACATTGAATTCTCGTAGAGTTTACATTTTCCGTGAAAGTGTTTTGTTTACAAACCACTTTTTCACTATTCTGTCCAAATTATGAAAAATATAGAGTCCCTGTATAATTGTAGATTAACACTTTCTGTTAAATCACCCCACATTCCACAAAACAAAAAGATAGATTCTTTCTTTTAGGCGATTACGTATGCACACCCTTAAAAACTTGGCGGAAATAAGAAAGAAAAACGATTCTTTCAGAATTTAGAGTGGGGATAAGTTTCCTATATACATTTAATTTAAAATGATCCCATCATTTTCGGACCATTCTAGCGTTTTAGGGCAGTAATTAAAATATTTTTGTTTTGTTATGTGAGCTAAATCCGTTGCGATTTTTTTTTGTGGGGGGGGGGGACTCTAATTTAAGTGTGCTTTTGTGACCTTGCCACTGGGACTTAAGGTTAGTGGTTAAAAAAAATTGATTAATTCCCCTAAAAAGTTAGAATGGCCCTAAGATGGGGGGGGGTCGTTTTACGTTAAATATATATATATCAAACTGATAGCCTACTCTAAATTCTGAAATAATTGTGTTTGTTTTGTCTTTCCGTTTTCCACAGTGTTCACCCTTCACACGTAATCGCCCCAAAAAGCAGAATTTTATTTTGGGATGATTTAGTAGAAGCTTTTAATCTACAAATTTACCCACATTTCTTTTCTTTAAACTTATATGTTTTAAACTATACATCCCTGCTTTTAATTTTACCTTTGAGCGATTGATTACTTTAGTTGTGTTTACCTTTCCCGTGAGAATTAAATAAATAACTTCTTCAAAATTGGCTAATTAAATATCTTATTTTTAAGGTGTGAATAAAAAATATTAAGAGTTTGTGTATTATTGTAGATTGACACCCTCAGCACCCGCCTGAAAAAAAATGAGATTCTACTTTTTAGGCGATTACGTGTAAATACCCTGAAAAACCTGATGATGATAGTGATGATGATAACTTTAACATTTGTCATGAAAAATAAAAATAATCCCTCCTCTAATCTTTCTAAATTACAAACAAAATTATTTTTTATTACTAGTCATTAGGCTTTATTTCTGTCTTCAATTACAAAGTAACCATTTCAGATTATTCAGTAATATGATTTTTTTTTATTTGACTAATCGACGTTCGACTCTTTAGTTTATTAATTTCATTATATAACCAGTTTTTAATAGGGAATTCATTTTCATTTTTGTGCTGAAACAAAATCAAATTCCTCGACTTAGAATATCTTAAAATACCATATCAATTAACCTTTTCTGTTGTTTTTTTTAAAATAAAATTTGACTATTTTCATGCACAGTAAATCTCCCCAACATTGGAATATATCACTACGACAATCAATTACTAAAATGTCAAATGGGAATTATTTCTTTCTGTGAAGAAAATTACTGTCTCAGTACTTGCTGCCCAGAGGGCGAGTAGTTTTTGCTAGTATATATATATATATATATATATATATATATATATATATATATATATATATATATATATATAGAGAGAGAGAGAGAGAGAGAGAGAGAGAGAGAGAGATAGATAGATAGATAGATAGATATGTATATATATATATAGATAGATAGATAGATAGATAGATATATAGAGAGAGAGAGAAAGAGAGAGAGAGAGAACGAGAGAGAGTGATGGTGGAAAGAGAGAAATCAACATGGATTAGATTGAGTGATATGTTTCTATGATGAAGTTTTGTGGGTCATGTAAGCATGTAACGGTGTTTACACGTCTGTACAAAAGATATGAAAATTATTAAATAACATTCGATTTTGTTTAGCAATAACAATTGTTTCAACTTGGCCTCGGAGTTTTCTCTCGTGTTCTATTCGCCTCTCACAATACATCGATTGAGTTGTTTTATAAACAACCCAAGTTATATCTGTCATATGTGTGCTTCTTCTTCTTCTTCTTCTTCTTCTTCTTATTATTATTATTATTATTATTATTATTATTATTATTATTATTATTATTATTATTATTATTATTATGTACTCACTAGTAGTTCTCACATAGGTCTTCAGTGATTGTTCACCGACAACCGGTGGTATTCCCTGGAGTCTGAGTGACAACAAGTCTCCCCAGATTTCCAGTATTCTCCACCTCTTTTCGATAGTCACCGCAAATAAACTTGCAATATCACAACAGCCGTTTACCATTGATTTCTCGCTGGTAAGGACCATTGGTATTCTCTGGGATTTGGGTGGCAATAAGCCTCCCCAAGGAACCAGCAGTCTCTGCACTTCCAGTGGATCTCTGGTTTGTGCTGTCCCTCCTCGGTCTTCCTATCCTCCTTGACCCTACACAAATATTTTGTATGGTGTCAGCCTAGGCTGGTATCATTTTGGGGGGAGGGGAGCTGATCGTGTTTCTTGCTATTTCTGTTCATTGATTCATTTTTTTGTCGTGTCAGTTGAGGCCGGTGTAATTTATTGGGGGTGGGGAGCTTATAAAGTGATGTTTCTTTGTTTGTGATGTGTTCTTTCTGTGGTTTTGTTTTCTTCCTGTAGTAGTTTCCATGTGACCCTTCGTAGCTTATGCGGGTTGGTTTCCGCATTCAATGATTTTTCTTAAGATTGCAGTTGTATTGATCATTGCCGTCCTTTGTATAGTTCCAATGATTATTTTGATTCCAATTTCTCCCAGTCTTTTTTCCAGTTTTTTTTTCATTGTTCCTAGTGCTCCTACGATTATTGATATTATACTGACTTTCTTCATGTTCCATATTCCTTTCAGTTCTCTGGCTAGTTCCGTGTATTTGCTTCGTTTTTCCGTTTCTTTGATCTTCACTCCGTGTCTGCTGGAATGGCAAAGTCTACGATTTTGCAAGATTTTTCATTCTTGCTTGTCTCCTTGCTTGTAGGAGTTTGTCTGTTTGTATATCCATATCCCAGATGATTTTGTGTGTTTCGTTTTCCAGTACTGTTTCTGGTTAATGTTTGTACCATTTGTCTGCGTATTCGAAATTCAATTGTTTGCACAGTTCCCGGTGTACTGCTTTCCCACACAGTCATGTCTGTTCTTGTATTCTTTTGGGGCTAGTTTGATACATTCACTTATTATATGATTTACTGTTTCGTCTGTTTGTCCACACAGTCTGCATTTACTGTTTTCCTGGGTTTTATCTATTTTAGCTTTAATGTAGTTTGTCCTAATTGCATTGTTCCGTGCAGCCATTAGTAAAGATTCCGTTTCTCTATTCAAGTGTTCTTTTTCTTAGCCATGCCCAGCTATTTTCGTTGGTTTCTTCTCTTGTCAGTCTTCTGAATAGTCCATGTAGTTGTTTTTCTTCCCACTTTTCTTTTCTTGTCGTTTTGTTTCTGGTTTTGGTGCTTCCCGAGTTATTCGTTGGAACGGTGTCTCTTGCAGCTGTGATAACGATTTCCGTGTGTTGAGTGATGTATTTCTTTAGCTCTTTTTTATGTTATTATTATTAGTAGTAGTAGTTTTATTATTATTATTATTATTATTATTATTATTATTATTATTATTTGTACTCACTAGGAGTTTTTACACAGATCATCGTAAGTGATTGCTCACCGACAATAATCAGTGGTATTTCCTGAAGTCTGAGTGACAACAAGCCGCTCCAGATTTCCAGTATTCTTCACCTCTTTTCGATAACCATCGCAAATATTTTTGCGGTATCGCAACAGCCTCTAACCATTGATTTCTCGCTGGTAAGGACCATTGGTCGTCTTAGGGAATTGGGTGGCAATAAGCCTCCCCAAGGTCCCAGCATTCTCCGCACTTTTCCAGTGGAGGTCTGGTTTGTGCTGTCCCTCCTCGCTCTTCTCATTCTCCTCGACCCTTTACAAATAGTTTGTCTGGTGTCAGCCCAGGCCGGCACAATTTGTTTTTTTTTTATAATTTTATTTTTATTTTTATTATTATTATTATTATTATTATTATTATTATTATTATTATTATTATTATTATTATTATTATTATTATTATTATTATTAATAATAATAATAATAATTATTATTATTATTATTATTATTAATAATAATAATAATAATAATAATAATTATTATTATTATTATAATAATAATAATAATAATAATAATTATTATTATTATTATTATTATTATTATTATTATTATTATTACGACGACGATGATGATGATGATGATGATGATGATGATGATGATGATGATGATGATGATGATGATGATGATGATGATGATGATGATGATGATGATGATGATGATGATGATGATATTCTGTTATTATTCTTTTATTGTTTAGGTTGGTAAGGAAATAATGTATGTCTTTGATCCTTGATTTCAAATGCTTATAAATCAGCTGACAAAATGAAAACATTTGCAATAAACGAATTTTTCCACATAGAAACAGGTTTATATATCACATTTCCATTAAATTGGGACGTTCGCAACACAGCAAACTTTCAAAAGATATTTTCACACTCATGTATTTTGTAAATATTTTCTATTAAAAGAAGTGATCGAATGGAGTCACAAAGAATGCTACGAGATAAAGTTGAAACACTTGTTATTCGCTAAACAAATTCGAATATATGAAGACGTAGTAACCGGTGGGCGAGAGATTCAGCGAATTCGGTGGGCGAGGAAAAATCGTATAGGCTGTTATTTTTCAGAAGCTTTAAAATAATATGTGACGCGTGTATTGCAGTATTAACGTGTTACATGATTGGCCATTTTCTGCGGACCACTGCCGAACACTTTCTGGTGCGTCTCGTAGATCTGCCGACCAACATTTATCATTTGGTTAAGGTTCAGTTGTAGTTAACTAAACTTTCTGTATACAACCAAACATATCTATACTTTATTTTGGTGTTTCTGGGTTCTGGGAAAATGTGTTGATTTCAACCTTGATCTAAACTACTTAGCTGTTTGTCGCCGATTATTGTAAGGCATTCACATTTAATTGCACAAGATAAATGCCATCGCTAAATAGGTCGTTTTGTTCCGAAGAAGCAGCGTTGACGACACCGCAGACAGTCGATACATATGATTGTCGTTAAGTTCGAGCTGCATATATTTCTTGAGATTTTTTTTTTATTTCTTCAGTTGCTTGACATTATTCAGAACAAGTTCCCGGACAGCTGTGCATAGATCTGATTCAACTAACGCCCTTTTATTAAAAACCTACGTTCCAGTGGCCATTCGTTGAGCGTTCCCTAACCGAGTGCTCCATTGACGTGGAGAGCTGACTCTGTTACACCGGGACTAAGTTTAGACTGATACAAGAAAATTGTCTGCGCTTTCCATTGTTGGCCAATACCTTACTCCAAGAGACAAACTAATTCGGAAATGGCAGCTGATTTATGAACAGTTCAATTTTTAAAACAATCAGAAACAAAACTGAAATAGCCAATAAAATTTCAAACTATTATGTTGTATTATTGATTTAAATAATAGTAGTCTGTTTTGGTGGTAATATATGATTGATGAATGAAAAATTAACTTTCACATCTATTTATTTAGAAGATATGTGTGTATACAGGCATATAGACACACATATTATTATTATTTGTCTGTAATCTAAAAGAGAGATGGCAAAACGGGGGGTTTTGTCATCTCTCTTTTAGGCTGAACTTTTAAAACTAAGACAAATATCATCCTACAAAACATCAGCACTATTAATACAATATAATATACTAATCAAATTATGTTAAACATTTCATCCGATAGCATCCAAAAATGTCCTCTCAATTCTTTTGTAATATTATACTGAATTTATTATTCTATTAGCAAAAATAGTCAATCGTTTGTTGGTGTTTAACGATCTTCCAACCATTATAAGGTCATCGCAAGTCAACAGTGTTTACAATTTTACAATTTTTATTTTTGTGAAGGGGTTTATAGAGTATGGAATTTGACTATTCATAATGTGTGAGTGATTTTGTTTGATTTTTAGATTTTGGTATGTTTTTTTCTTCTTCTACGTTTTAAGGTATTATTTGGGCCATTATTTTGAAGAGTGTTTATCAAATTATTTGTTTTGTGAGAGAACGAAGCGAAATATTTTTAACACTTAGACTAAAATTTAAAATTCTATTATTTTGAAACTTTCAATTAAATCACATCTAATTTTTCTTTAAAAAGTAGTTCATCCTATTTTTTTAACCTTCTATCACACCAAACAAAACATATTGCCGCTGAAACGTAACGCGCTACTGTGATAAGAGGAGCCTATCTATAGAGGTGCACAACTTAAGTGTAAAGTTGGGCAGAAAGTTGTTTGTTCACATTACGTATACATTTTTGCATGTTGGTATGATTGGAGTGATTGGATGCCATTTTGCTGCTAGTCAGGGGTATTAAGTTTGGGAGATTACAAGTGCACTACGTCCATCGTAACACAGTTTGTGGAAGTAGTTGTAAAACACGCACAGGGATGCAACACTGTAGACACCATACGGATGTTAGCTTTAAATTCCATTATTTTGATGGTTTCAATTAAATCAACTCTCATTTATATCGCTAGTAAAGTAGTTAATGCTAATTGTCCTAATCTTTCCTGGTAACGTATTTTATTCGTTTTATTAGTTTTTTCAAATCGCAATAGTACATTCTAATTTACATATTTATAACCCTGAGTCCAAGCATGAGTGCAATATATATATTTTATAGAGGCTATTTAGTAACGCCAAGTGTCCTCGTCGAATAAATGTTGCAAAGCTGAAATATGAGAAAACTGCTCTAGACCTACATAATAGGCTTGAGCAGATATCGTTTGATGGTACGTGGGAATTTTTCAAGAAGAGTGTTTATGAAACAGCAGTAGATGTTCTTGGGCTAACAAAAAGAAAGCATCAACTTCATCAAATGCGGATTGATAGCGGATTGTCATGTCAGGATCTAAAGTCTGCGGAAGTCTTACTCAGCTTTTAATTCGGAGTTTCAGAAGATGAAGGATGAATGGTGGCGACGGAAGGCTCGTGATAGTCAGCATGCCTCTGATATTAAAGACAGTAAAGCATTTTATAACCAGATGCTATATTCCTAGCCATTCTAGTGTAACTCCATTACAATCTTATGGATCAAAGCTACTTGAAGGATAGGCAGAACATTATACTGATCTGTTCACTAATCCATCGATAGTACATGGAGCGTTTCTATCAGAATTGCTTTAGGTGCTTTTTTAACATCTATTGTGATAGCTTTAACCCTGACACCGAAGTGTTGGAGCAAGCTGCTGACACTGAAGTGTTGGAGCAAGCTGCTGACACTGAAGTGTTGGAGCAAGCTGCTGACACTGAAGTGTTGGAGCAAGCTGCTGACACTGAAATATTGGAGCAAGCTGCTGACACCGAAATGTTGGAGCAAGCTGCTGACACCGAAGTGTTGGAGCAAGCTGCTGACACCGAAGTGTTGGAGCAAGCTGCTGACACTGAAGTGTTGGAGCAAGCTGCTGACACTGAAGTGTTGGAGCAAGCTGCTGACACTGAAGTGTTGGAGCAAGCTGCTGACACCGAAATGTTGGAGCAAGCTGCTGACACTAAAGTGTTGGAGCAAGCTGCTGACACTAAAGTGTTGGAGCAAGCTGCTGACACCGAAGTGTTGGAGCAAGCTGCTGACACTAAAGTGTTGGAGCAAGCTGCTGACACTGAAATGTTGGAGCAAGCTGCTGACACCGAAGTGTTGGAGCAAGCTGCTGACACTAAAGTGTTGGAGCAAGCTGCTGACACTAAAGTGTTGGAGCAAGCTGCTGACACCGAAGTGTTGGAGCAAGCTGCTGACACTGAAGTGTTGGAGCAAGCTGCTGACACTGAAGTGTTGGAGCAAGCTGCTGTTCCAAACATTGCGTCTCGTATAATAAAAAAAACTTCGTTGTGATGGCCATCGTTTTCGTCTTACTGATGACAGACTGTCCAAGCAGGTAATTTATGGGGAACTAATTGGTAACACTCGCCCACAGCACAAACCGCGTAAGCGATTCAAAGATTGTCTCAAGGATGATTTGAAGTGCTGCGGAATGGATGTTTGAAGATGGGGGTCTGTAGATAAGTCAAGATGGAGAAAAGCGATCACTGAACGACAAAACACCAGCAGCTGAAGAGAGCAGCGACTAAGAGACAATACGTGACACCTCCAGCACATAGATGGAAATATGGAACAGCGAACATGGCTAGCTTGCAATTTGGTAACTAGGTCACGTGCCTGTTTGTTGAATCACCAACGAGTGCATGTGTTGCAAAATCAAGCACGGACAAGAGGTGGCTTCAATCGTGGTATCCCTGCAGACTATCACAACACCTGCTTCTTCTGTGGTATAGTCTGTAAAAGTCTAGCCGGCCTAAAGAGCCATATCCGCGCTTCTCACTGGGAGGTTTTGCACGAATATCACATCGATACGCAAATAGTTATCAAACACGAAATCTAATAGACAGCTGCCATGTAAGGTCTTATTAGAGCTTTATTTATCTCTGAAACAACAGCTGGCTCTTATTCTAACCATCCATTTGAACATTCTAATTGCCCTCGATACAGTATACACAATATGCCTGATAGTTCTAAATATATCATCAAAGCCAAATCCCAACCAGCATTTTTCATGTACTATTTTGATTTCTTTCTTTCTAAAGACTTTAATAGTTGTTCATCAACAATTAGTTTATATCTTTAAAAATAATTTTTACTAATGAGTCAGCACTTATTAAAGCAGAAAACTACATTCAATTTTCCAGGCTCTATTTCTGTCGGTCACTCGAATTATAAATTATTGACTCCTAGCTGATACGCCACCGGTCGGTTGTTGATTCGATAGATCTGGCTATGCAATGTCTCGGTTGTTTTCATTTAATTTATTTTGTTTTTTCTCCAATGAAAAATGTTTCCTGAACTAATCGAAAGCGCCCCTGATACATTTAAAACCTTTATTACTCTTTTTTGTTTAAAACTAAGTTTCCTCCTTTCACCACAAACGCTCGGATCCTCACTTTACCCCAAGTGAAATGAATGGCTCTCTCATTGAAGAAGCTCCTTGATTTGATAAGCTTCTAGGGCTGACCTTCACTCCATACCTCAAATGGAAGACTTACATAAAATATGTTGCTAAGATCGCTGGAAAAATGTTTGGATCATTCTACCGCTCCGGAAATATTTCAGTCATGACGCAATCCTCTATGTGTATAAAAGTCAAATTCGTCCTAAGATAGAGTATTGTTGTCACATCTGGGGAGGTGTTGTTCCGTGCATCATTTCCGTTATTGACAGAGTACAAAACTGACTTCGAAATCTGGTGTATGTGTGGGTGGGGTCTTTTTCTCTTTCCTACAGCCTCTTTCTCACAGAAGAGAAGTTGCTAGTCTGTCGCTACTCGTGAGTTCTTGGCCTTTTGGCTAAGATCAAAGTGTAGTATCTGTTCCGATAGATACTGCACCCCATAGACTGGTATTGTCTTGGCCTTCGGGCTTGATTTATGCCGGTCTATGGGTCTGTCCTGTGCAGTTCTAGGAGGTCCACCCTCCCAAGCTTCGCCTCCCCTCTTTGGGGAGGAGTAAGTTTATTGCTTACTGCCTGAGGCGCCCCTACCGGGGAATGCCGACGGGGCTGCCCAGGCAATTTTTAAACCCCACTTTCCCGACCCGACCTTGGGTCACATCTTACTTGTGGGAGTAAGATAAAAACTGGCCTTGTGCCTAACTCCTATCGTAATTTGTATGGTAGGTTCTCGACTGAGATCCAATCTATGGTTCCCCCCTGCAACAAAAACTTGTCTCGCTACAACCACTGTAAATAATTTTCTCTTTCTCCCTCTGCTTACCTAAAACTAAACGGAACTTCCACGAGCAGAGTTTCTTTCTAAAAAACTATCAGAAACACAATATCACGAGTCTGCTTCCCAGCTGACTATAGAATGGTCGTTTTCAAGTCCAATGTTAACAAATTATTGTCGAGCTGCCCTCTTGAATAATCTAATTCTGACAAATGTCAACCATTGTTACCAATCCTCATTGCGTTGTTTCACCGTCCACCTAACAAACTCCTTAAGCCTTATCCTCGAGTGACTTATGGGCCTTGATAAGCGGTGACTTGCTAGTAGATAACAAAGATTATCAGAAAACCCGAAAAGATGAAAAAATGATAGTTAAACAGAGATATCATTACTTAACCGTTGTTTCCGTCAGAGCAGAGTCCGAATAATACTTCACAAACTATTGCTTTGCTTGAACAGGATCATTTTCCCGTCAGGAAGCAATGCTTTATCAACACACGAAATTCAGAGTTTCCATTGTTTACAAAAATTTGCAACAATAACTTCACTTAAATAACTGTAATTTGTAAACTAATAATCCGATTTGGATTAAATGTTGACATTTGACCTTTGAAGGTTAGTACTTTACAAAAATCATTTGGAGTTTTTATTAGTGGCGCAATCTATATGTCAGACGCGCGGAATATGAAGTGACGTGTTTTGGGCTTTTTATGTACTAACGAGTCACCGCTTATCAAGGCCCAAAGGCAATTCAAGGATAAGGGTTACTGAGTTTGTCAGGTGGACGGTGAGACAACCTCGTGAGGATGGGTAACAAATGTTGAAACTGGTCATGAATTTCATTACTTAAGTGGACGGCCAACAAGAATTTGTTAACATTGGACTTGGAAACGACCATGTTGTAGTCAGCTGAGAAGCAGCCCCGAGTTATGTGTTCCACAGACGGGTAGTTCTTGGAAAGAAACTTTGCTCGTTTAGTGTTAGATAGAGATGAAGAAAGGGAAATTATTCACAATGGTTGTAATTAGACGAGTTTTTGTTGTGAATGTTTTTACAGGTGGGGTACCATAGATTGGAGCGCAGTTGAGCACTAACCATGAAAATAACGATAGCGTAAAGAAAGTGTTATATGAACAATCAACTTTTAAAAATCGCAACAGTTGAATGAAGACAGCCAACCTTGCACATATTAAGTGTTTGATATCTTTTTATATAAGGCTTTATAACAATAATAAATTATTAACACTAAACAAAGTGATAAGATAAGACCCTTTATTAACGGCCCATTTGGCCAACGTTACATAATTGCACTAGTTTCCTTTTTTTTAGTTTTTTTTATTGTTTAATTAAATCACAAAGAAAGGCATATATTATATTTATAAGGTAATATTTATTAAACTCACATTTTTAAGATGACCGCCATAATCTCTCGGTAGAGCGTATTAACCAAATATATACTGTCAGTAACTCTAGGAATACGATAGGATTTAATATCGAATTCATTGCGATCAAATTATGTATTTGGGATTGACAATGAAAATAGACGCAGGTTGTTTGTTTGTTTTTTTAAACGAATACCCCTGATTGGAAACAATTTTTTACCCCTGATTGGAAACAATTTTTTACCCCTGATTGGAAACAAATCAACCAACAATCAGAAAATTGTCCGATCTTAATGAAATTTGCAGTATTTATCAATTAATAAATGAATGTTGATATAAAACATTTATTTTTATTCAAAGCCAACTTATAGATTTTTTAGCCCACTTACTCTTACCCCCTCTTTTATTTCAAGGACGAAATAGTCTTTTTCTACCCATAGTTCAAAATAAGTGACCATCTTTCCGAATAGATTACACTCTGAAGCTTCGAATATATATATTTTTAATGGCTTATATTTAAAGACCTTAAATTTTCGAATGTTTAGTTTCATACGGAGAGCTGCCTTTAATTTTATTCTATATTCGCACCTTCAAGTTTAAATTTATTTGTAAAGCTGGATATTGAGTTTCGACTATGGGTATAATAAAATGTATTTCCTCCTTCAAATTAAGGGGTCATAAAATGTAAGTCACCTACAAATCTGTAAGTTTTGTTTGCATATAAAATAAATACTTTATATTAAAATCTATTTATTAATGAATAATAAATGAATGTCAATAAATACTGAAATTGTTTATTAAAACTGGAAATTTTTCTGGTCTTTGATTTCGGATTTTTCGGATTTTTTGTGCTCTTGTAGCAGCACGGTACCAAATTGAAATGCGAATTTGGAACGCTAAAACCTACACAATCGAAAAATGGTCTCAAATCCACTGTCTACATTTTCTTTCTTCTTCACGCGTTAATTTTTAATTATAATTATTTTTTAAGCAGACACTTTTAACTTTTAATTTTCGTTTATTTCAAATCAACAAAAGTGGGAAACATTTTTTTTTTTAGTTATTGTTTAACTCCTCCATATTATACTTAAGTTAAAAGTGATTATATTAAAGAATAGGTAGACCGCGCATTTGAGACCATTAAATTAATTAAAATGACATTTAAATTCGACTAAACTAATCTTATCTTTCTTTTTTGTTAAGATCAATATGATTTCATTGTAATCATATAATCACCTTTAAATTTCTTTTTTGTTATGGAAATCGCTCCAGACAAAGCATGAAGCCACTTGATGTAAGAAGCTAACAAAAACAAATACGATTATCGCAAAGACAGAATATTCCTATTGGCTTTAGTCTTAGAAAGACCAAAGTTATAGGTAGGAGGAAAACAGTCAACAGAAAGAGAGTCCCACAAGCCTGCGGTTCTTGGAAAGAAGCTACTGGAGTAGGAAGCTGTATTACAATGAGGTATCAAAACAGCGAATTGATGGAGACCACTAAACTAACGAGTCTAACGATCTGGAACAAAATAAGCAGGGAATACATCACATAGTTCTGCCATAATAGTATTTATAGAAAAGACTGAGACTAGCACAATCACATCTGTGAGAGAGATGGTGCAAGGAAGAAGAGAGGGTATTTATTTACCTCCTCTCCAGGAGGTTAGGCACAAGGCCAGTTTTATCTTACTCCCACAAGGTAAGATGTGACCCAAGGTCGGGTCGGGAAAGTGGGACTTAAAAAGTCAGCGCCCGAGAAGGTGAGCACTCTGGCCATTAAAAATTGCCTAGGCAGCCCCGTCGGCATTTCCCGGTAGGGGCGCCTCAGGCAGTAAGCAATAAACTTACTCCTCCCCAAAGAGGGGAGGCAAAGCCTGTGAGGGTGGACCTCCTAGAACTGTACAGGACAAACCTATAGACCGGCGGAATGAAGCCCCGAAGGCTAAGATGATACCAGTCTATGGGGTGCAGTATCCATCGGAACAGATACTACACTTTGATCCTGGCCAAAAAGCCAAAGGGTAGCGTCAATCAAATTGCAGATACGTTTCTACACCTTATGAAGAACCCTGAAATGGGAAGTCTTTTATCTGAAAGGATATCGAGCTCTGTATGTGTGCAAAGTGCACTGTTTTCATTCAGCTCTGTCCGGATTCCTAGAAGTTGATTGTTCATATTGTGTAGATTTTAGCATCCCTAATTCGCCTCTCAATTTGGTACCATGTTTTTCCCAGAGCAACGTTTTAGTTAAATCAGACGTATCAATTATTTTAGCTGAAACAACAAGCCAGTGTAGTTTCACTGACCGTCTCTTACTAATCACCTTGTGAAAGACATGCGTCACCAATTGTTTCTTAGCTTTGGTTTCAAATAGCAACTTGCATACAAGTGATCGTATATAATGTATCGTTTACAATAGGTTATAATGCTTCGGCATACAACAATCCTAAAACGATTGATGTGCAGTAAACGGACCAGCCAAAGCAAAACCTAACGTATGTTTACCCCTACGTAGACAGGATTAGTGGCTAGTTAGATTATCAAGAGTAACATGCATGGCTCTTCTCAGTTTATTCTTAACCAAACGTACTGTAACTCATCTTGTACTCATCCTGCCGACACACCCACATTTTTCCCTATTTATTTAAGGATCCTCCACCTACTTTTTTTCTTGTGAATAAGCCCGGCCTCTTTGCCTCTTCTCTCTCGGCGTCGTTTGAGTGGCTAACCGACCGAAAGAAAGGAAACCAGGCCACGCCCTTTCTTTTCGAACGACCGTATAAATAGTCGACAGACGCTTTTCGCTTTTTTTATTTCATAATAATGCAAAGGCCGACAAACAGTGCTGTGAAGATGATGATGGTCCTGGGCATCCAAATATCTTTTGGGGGAGGATATATATATATATATATATATATATATATATATATATATATATATATGTGTGTGTGTTTGAGAAAAGTTTTTTTTAATTCTCAAATTTACCAATTATATATAGAGAGACATAATTGGTAAATTTAAGAATTCAAAAAACTTTTCTCAAACAAAATATTAAATTTCAAATTATTCAGAATAACAAATTAAAAGAAAAACACCGGTTCTATATCTATAACTAATGGGCATAGACAGTTTGCCTCGTATATATATATATATATATATATATATATATTTGTGTGTGTGTGTTAACGCCAATAAGTAGTAAAAGCAAAATTAATTATTTTAGACTATTAAAAGAATTTTCAACGCTATTGATAATCTTTAACCATTCTTTCGTCGCTTATGTTTGAATTCATGTTTTGAAACATGGCATAAATCATAAATCTATGACGTGACTTCAGAGCTATAATTCTGTTGTTATGGTAATTTTTTAAGATTTATTTATAAGAAAATCTAAATAGCTCAGTTCGTAACACATCAGACTGAAAAGAAAGTTTGGGTTTCGATTTCGGGTCATGGCATCCGCTTTATTTCTTGGGAATGTATTATTTAGTATTGATGTAATATTTTCCATTTCTAAAAGAAAAGAAAGATATATGTTTAAAAAATGATGACTGAAGAACAGACAGACACATAGACACACACATAGAAAATGGCCCTTATATTATGAATAGATTTGAAGTCGATACTACACTATTAAATCTTAATTTAGTTTACATTACTATTTCAGACTAATGTCCTACTATTTTTCAATACGCACTTCAGGGAGCTGCCGTGTAGTATCTGTTGTGTGGTCGTTATACTTTACTCCTAGGCATTACCTCCCATTTTGGGAAGTGGCGGGGGTAGACGCAGGTAGTGTAGTATCTGTGCTGTTCTTATGAGACATCATCTTCTCAGTCATTATCTTCTCATTTTTAGAGGGGGTAGTATTGGTGCTGTTGTTATGATACAATCCTCCCAGGTATTAACTCCTCAATTTTGGTTGGATAGGATACCATCTGTTCTGTTGTTATGAGACCCCCCTCCAATGCATTACCTTCTCCATTTTTTTTTGCGGAAGGGAGGATCAGTACAATACTTGTCCTATTGTCATGAAACCATCCTCCAATACATTACCTCCTCCTTTAGGGCGTATTGTAGTACATGTTCGTTCGTCATTATAGCATCCTCCCAGGCATTACCTCCTCCTTTGGAGAGAAAGCATATTTTTCTAATAAAGATAAAGATCATTTTAAAGGGAAAATATTCGTGGTTTTGATTCACCCAAAAAAGAAAATATTTTTTTGTAAACTATGGAGTCATATTAAGTGTGTTTTGTTGTGGAAAAGTTTCTTTTGAGGAAAAGTATGTAATCTTGATCACAAAATAAGTATTTTTTTTTTCATACATCCAGTGTTTTTAGAATAAAGTAATTTACTAATTTTATTTCAAATAATTCTAGTAAATTTATATTTAACTTTCAAACAACATTGTTTAATTAATAAAATTGGAGATGTCTTTCTTTTCTTTTTGTTAGCCTCCGTCAGAAAAATTGTGAACTGTGTTCAAAATGATTTGCTTACATAATAGTATTTTTCTTTTCTTCCAGAGTAACGTACAACTCACAGACAATAAGAATAATCTGAACTTATTCTAAACTATCTGTACCTACTCGCCGTTGCCTGGGATCTCTTTTACTTTCATTTTTGTTTCGCATTGTTTCTTCTTTTTAAATCGCATATATACTTTCTAGTTTTTTGAATATTTAACTTCTTTTTCTCTACCTCTCTCTATCCGTCTCTCTATCTGTATCTATTTCCCTTTTTTCGCATTGTCCCCTTCCTCTTCCCAGCCCCCTCTTTCTCCTCTGCCTAGGCCATTCCTCTCTCTCGACATACATACACACAGACAACTCTCCGTTACATAGATTCCTCAAGGACTGAGTTGCATAAGGAAATTAGCTCTTTGATAAAAAAATCAGAGTTACTTCCCATTAGTAAATAAAATGACTGCATAAAATGACTGAAAAGTCAAGCCGCCCTAACGAAACCTTGGTCAGTTCACCCCCAAAAAATCGATATATATATATATCATTTTAATTTTAGATATAATTTATTCAGGGCAACGCTGATCAAGAATATACCAACTTTGTGGGTCTTTGTTTTGTAGTTTGGGGCATTTAGCCGAACATACACACACATACACATACACACAACTGTTCTTTTGTATAATAGATTCATTAAATTATAAATATTATGAAGCTATGACCTAAGTAGTCGCAAAATCAGCAAGCATGTTGATAGAGAGAAGGGCGTGCTGATTACGTGGACAATATAGGGAAGGTGGAAACTGGCTACGTAATATCAGCTTTGAATGTGCGTGAATGGAAGAAGAAAGTTAATGAAGCTCGAAATACGTTGTTCTTTTAATTTCGTTTAAATTTAGGCTGTTGTATTTTTAATTCCAATATTCGATTAATAGTAGTTGAAAAATAATAATTCAATATCTAATTAGTGATGTACGCTGAAGCGTGGATAACATTTATACTTTAAGTTGTTTTATGATTTTATTTATGTAGAAGCGTTTAAACAGATAAAATTCATAAAAATAATTATTTATAAACTGCGCAATTTGTCATACCTAAATATTTTATCAGTAGAAGGTTTCTCCATATATCCTCCCCCTCTCTCTCTCTCTCTCTCTCTCTCTCTCTTTCTCCATTTCTCACTCTCTCTCTCCCTCTCGGTCTTTCTTTTTTCTTTCTCTCTCTCTTTCTTTTCCTTTATCTCATCATCTCCCTCTTTCTCTCCCTCTTTTTATTTCTTTCTCTCTTTTTTTCTCTGTCTCTTTCTCTCTCTCTCTCTCTCTCTCATACACACACATTTACTGTCTCTATTCTATCTCAAGTATATTTACATTTTTTTTGCATATTTATTTCATAAATTTAGGGTGCCCTTATATTATCATTTTTTCTACTCACTGTTCCCTGGAGTCTAATTGACAACAAATCTCCCCAGATTATTAGCGGGATCAGTGTACCGGCGCTTCCCAGGAAAACCAAGGAAACCAAGAAACACCTGTCCATAGTAATTTGTTGTTTGTGTTTTTTTTGGGGGGGGGGGGGTAGTTACTGACTTGTTTTTTTGACCGCGGTGTGTTTGGGTTGTGTCATTAATTTACAATCTATAACTGAATCGTGTGATGATAACATCGGCGTTTTAATCTCACTGTTAGGGGAGGAAATTACGCAACTTTATAAGAATATAGAAGAGAGAGACTATTACCATGATCTTCTTTAACCATACAATTTATTTGGGGGAAGTGTAATTTAAATGATTGCGTTTTTTTTTTTTTTTCTTTTTTAATAAATTCCAACCTACGTCCATTCTTCTTTGGAAAAGTTGCTGAACTTATGAGGGCTCTAAAATCTTACAACCACGGCAACCCCTCAGATATCACTTCTTCTTATCTGATTTCTAAAATGATCTGTGAAAAATATACAGAATTAGTGGATGTGGGAGGAGGGGATATTTTCGCCTTTGGTATGTACACTTACAGCTCAACGGTCTCCAGGGGGCGACTTTGGCCAGATTTTCGTTCGATGGTTTGCTCCACTCTGCAAAGTTTGAGTAGTGGTAGCAAAACAATAGCACATACTTCCGTGCAACAGATCATGACTGGGCTTTTAAGCCTCTTATATTAAAAAGAAAGAAGTTTTAGTAGCTGCACATGGTAACGATAGAGGGCCAGGACCTTTTTTTATCAAGGCCTGATGGCTGACCCCCTCGTTGACTTCTGTCATGGCTGGAGTGCCACTTCCAGAAGCAGGAAGGTTTACACCATTGCCTACCTCTTCCCGCCTGGTGCGTAAACGGGTTGCGGGGCCTTTTTTATCCTGGGTGCTGGCCTGACAGATTTAGTATTGTTGTTATTCAGCTTTTTATAAGTTCTTCATTGTCAACGGCTTCTTATTTGTTATTCAAAGCTGCTCTCTATTGATAGAAGGGGCCGCAACTCGGACGACGTGTTAGATAGCTTGAGAAGACACCACACCATGTTTTTAATAGTTGGTCAGGATTTACTTCTTATGGGAAGTATGCTCATGTCAGGGTGGCCTGATAAACCCTTGTACAGAGAGACCGAAGACACTCAAGGGGGTGTCTAGTAGGCATTCAGTTGCTTCAAGTGAATACCAATGTTGATTCTGAAATCGATAGGCCGAGTTCAAATTTCATAAAATCGCGTGCGTTCACTTGCGCATCAATACGATCGAAAGAGTTATGTACAAACCCTTCAACGATTTGTAGAATAACAGTTTGTCTTCAATTAATTGTTTATAGTTAATTTTTCACAATGGGTATTCTGTTGCGTGCTATTAAATAGCCACAACAGTGTTTATATGCCGTCAAACAGACAAGACAATACCTTCATTGTTTCATTCTTAAATAAACCAATAAAGGGGTTGATATGTCGTACAACAGAAAGGATAACTTTTTATTTTACATTATTTTAAGTATTCGGATAACTATTCTCGGTGCCTATTTATATTGAGATACATGCGAAATATTGCAGTTCAAAAAGAAAAAAAACAGGAAAACGTATAGGTATACTTACCTATGAGTTAAAAATATTAGTGTACACCAAAACTTAGGGAAAATAAGCGAGTAAAATCTAAATAAAAAATAAAATTTAATTTACTATTCGAACTCTACAAAGTCCAAACGATAAAAACCGCGTGGTGTCTTTATGTTAGAAGAAGGGAGATAATCTTCTACGACAAGCTGGCTTAGCGCGAATGTCGTTTGCAATTCTGTGGAGTCGGAATAGTTAATTAATTTTATCTAATACTAAGATTCTACTCGATAATTTACCGTAAATTTTGATGTACACTAATATCTTCAACTGATGAGTAAGTATATCCATAAGTTTTTCTGTTATTTTATTTTGAACTGCCATCTTTTGCATGTATCTCACTATAAATAAGGATTTTACTTTTTATATTCACAACGATTAGGCCGATGTAACTTTCGACCTTCTCCGGATTCAACTTTTCGAACTTGCTAACCTTAAAGTCGAACATGGGAACCTTAATAGCATTTCAAACTAAAACCGTTTAGATTGTTCTTATTCCGTCAGCCATGATTGGATAGAAGTGGTTATTTCTATTATTTGTAATATATACACTATAGCTTGTAGTAAGAATTGAACCTTCAACCTCCAGAAGATTGTCACTTAGAACTGATTGCTAACTAAAACTATTACCTGTTACGCCATGGGTCCATATGGACAATTCTAGTATAAATTGTGTGAGCCTTAAACTTACTATTTGCCAGATGTATAGCATTACTATCTATTACTATACATATATATTTACCGTTACTCATATTGTAACTTTTATTACTTGTGGCCTAATCTGCTATTTGTTTTAAATTGTATTTAATTCTATCTAATGTCTACTTAGGAGGTCATTGTCGCCCAACATATGCGCTGATTTTTGGGACCTTCTTTTCTGTCTATAATTTTTTACTTCGTCCCACAAAGGCAGGTGGTTTCTATTTTCTCTCCATATCTGGTCAGTCATATTCGACTTTTTCATTTCTCGACGTAACACGGCTTCCGATGTTATTCGAGCCTTACTTTTAGCGGGTGGCATGTCTCACTTTTGTATGTTTTGTCACATGTACATGGGATGGAGTGCATACGGTTCTTGGTCATGATGTTTTCTGACCAGAGGCTTGACTCGGGCGAGATGTTTTCCGAACATTGAGTCGCTCCTAAATACTGTCCTGACGTTATATCGATTAAATAGTCTCTGATTTTTTTTTTCTGACAAGTCATTCATATAGGATAGATAGACTGTGGCGAGTTTTCGGGTAGTTTCATTTGATGTTTGATCCATATGTCTCAAAGGTGATGTCATGCTTTCTAGATAGATTTTTCGGTGGAGGGTTTCTCTTGAGCTGTTCATCTCCTATTGATATGTATTGAGTCTACTACATATTTCTTGTGCTCGATATTGTAGACCACCGATGATTCATTTCCATACATTATATGGATAGTGAGAGTTGAAGTTGGGAGTATTGTCCAGTGAAGGTTTGCTTTCACTGTACGAATGACATGAATCCCTGCTAATGCGAGTCATCAAAACATACAGGAAGAACAATTTGTAATTGTTTCTTCTCTATAGTTAACTGTATAGATAGACGAATAGAGTTCACATTGTCCAGCAATATTTAAACATAACCCTGAGGAGGCCAGAGTATGAACCTGTCATCCACATATCGAAACCACATTGATTGTTATAGTGATGTGGATCAAAATTGCATTTCTTCGAAGTATTCCATGTATACACTGGCTAGCAATGGGAAATATGGTGATCTCATATCCAAGCCTTCTTGTTGGTATATGTTAGACCCCATCCCGAATTAGTTTGTTTCCACACAGAAAGTAAGCATCTCCTTTATATATCTATTGGGATACAGGTGCGTTTTTGCACTGAGAGAACTGAAAACCAACTTATTCCGTATCAGTCAGCGTCTCATCAGTGCGTACCTTTGTAAATATGCTTATTACGTCTTGATCCACGTCTGTAGTACGGATCAACCCTTCTTTTATTGTGTTTCCGCCTCAAATAATCTCAAAATGCTTGATATGCCGTAAAAGCATTAAATAGCCCTGAAACAGACGATCTATTCCCTTTATAGTCACGTTGACACACCGGTACCCGTTATATTACCGAAGTTAAGCGACGTTGAGCCTGGTCAGTACTAAATGGGTGACCATTATGGAATACCAGGTGCTCTATGTGGGAAGACTCTCTGCTTACCCCGGCATTGTTTCGAGTCGCTATGGACTTCTCTTTGCCACTGAAATCAAAGTCGGTTCAAGAAAAGTGCTGTAGTTGCTTGCGCAGCCCTTGCTTCATAATACTATCAGCGCAGGCACTCTTATAGACAGTGTCCATTGACCATTGAGACTGAACATAGGCCTACGATGCATTTGACTACGTCTTGGGGTTTAATAACCAAAAAGTGTTGATATGCCGTAAAACAGACTATCGTTTTATTATTAAATCGATCAAAAAGAGTTGATTTAATGTAACACCGAGAGAAAATCTTTGATAGTATTTCGGCATTGAATAATACCAAAAGAGTTGATATGCCGTCAAAACAGACGAGTCATGTCTTTCATTGTGTGCTACGGTGAAATCACATAAAAAGGGTTGATATGTCGTAAAGCACACGAGACAACGACCTTTATTGTTGCTTCGTTAAAAAGATCAAAAAGATTTAAAGTGTAAAACATTTGTATAACTTGAATTATTCGGACTATTTATTCCCATCTTTATTATTATTTTCACAACATTTCAGCCGATGTAACTTGAGGTGTGTCTTTTCGAACTCGTGGATCTATACAGAATTTCGACCTGAACCCTTTATTTAATCCAAGGGCTGGATTGTTCTCGTTCCGTCAGCCATGTACGGGTAGAAGTTTTAATTAATCATTATGTTATTCTTAGCTATTATCGTCCATAGTAAAAATTGAACCTTCCACTTCCAGGAGAATTTTACTTAGAATTGATTGTTAATAAACGCCTTTATCCGTGTCGCCACGGGTTCGAATAATACAAATTATCAATATTCATCTAAAAAAAATTACCAAACATTTCGGCAGAAAATAATAAAAACAAAACTTGATATGCCGTAACGCAAACGAGATAAGGAATTATTTATTTGCCTCCCCACGAGGGCAGAGTTAGACCCTAGGTCAGTTTGTATGTGGTAATATTTTCAGCACTCTCTAAAGCTCTGGATTGGGGAAAAATATTGCCTCAATCTAGAAGGATTTCTCCCTCACTGGCCGAGGACAGAAAAGATGAAATGTAGTATGAGAACAGATGCTGCACTTTGCTCCTTGTCATTTACCTCTATTCCACGGCGGGAAGATGTGACACAAGGTCGCAAGGTGGGTATTGAAAAACCAGCGCACAAGATGTGTGTGCACTCTGGTCGTCAGGAGAATGCCCGAGCAGCCCTGTCGGCATTCCCCGGTAAGGACGCCTCATACTGCTAGCAATAAACTAACCCCCTCACAGAGAGAGAAGGTAAAGCCTGGGAGAGTGGACCTCCTAGAACTGCACAGAACCATACGTCATCCCGAGAGAGGCATGGTCATCACCTACTAAAACTATGACCGAAGCTCTATCGGACTGATTGTCAGGGACGTATCCTCGACTTGGTATGAACAAAACCTACTCAGGTATTATTTACCTCCTATTCGGGAGGTTAGGCACAAGGCCATTTTTATCTTACTCCCACAAGGAAAGATGTGACCCAAGGTCAGGTCGGAAAAGTGGGACTTGAAAAGCCAGCGCCCGAGAAGGTGAGCACTCTGGCCATTAAAAATTGCCTGGACAGCCCCGTCGGCATTTCCTAGTAGGGGCACCTCAGGCAGTAAGCAATAAACTTACTCCTCCTCAAAAAGGGGAGGCAAAGCCTGGGAGAGTGGACCTCTTAGAACTGCACAGAACCATACGTCATCCCGAAAGAGGCATGGTCATCACCTACTAGGCAGTAAGCAATAAACTTACTCCTCCCCAAAAAGGGGAGGCAAAGCCTGGGAGGGTGGACCTGCTAGAACTGCACAGGACCGTCCCATAGACCGGCGTAAATCAAGGCCCGAAGGCCAAGACGATACCAGTACTCAGGTTGTGCCAAAAAAGTGGGTATGCATTCAAGCGTTAAGAATATCTATCATAAGGCTAGCCTTGTGTCATACTTGTTTGTCTTTGTTAGGTAAATGGGGGGGGGTAATATATTTGAGCTCCAGAATACAGCACGTGTGAAATAATAAAAGGGTCATAACGATGATGGTTTCGTTTTTTTTTTTTTGCGGGGGAAATAACGTCACGAAAAAGAAAGCGAACTAAGAATAATAATAAAAAAAACAAACTAGTCGGCCTAATGAAAATCAATTTGGTTCCTTAATAATTGCTTGTTGAGACGCAGCGGGTCGGATGAAGAAAGAGCAAGCGGATAGAGGAGCAGAACTTAAGAGGTGCCGTCTCTTCGCTCCTCGCTCTAACAGAACGAAGACACATAATAGTAATAATAATAGAATCGAAAAGAAAGGAAAAAAATGGGCCTTGCATTATAACTCATCTTCTCGACCCCGTTCGTCTATTTTCGTTACAGCTGTCTTTTAACTTTGCTTTGATTTGATATTTTAGTTTTTGTTCTTTTCAGGATTGTAGACTTTTTCTTTCTTCCACTCTTTTCTATCTATCTATCTATCTATCTATCTATCTATCTATCTATCTATCTATCTATCTATCTATCTATCTGTCTGTCCGTCTGTCTGTCTATCTTATGTTTCGACATATATGTCCGTCTATCTATCTATCTATCTATCTATCTATCTATCTATCTATCTATCTATCTTATGTTTCGACATATCTATCTATCTATCTATCTATCTATCTATCTATCTTATGTTTCGACATATCTATCTATCTATCTATCTATCTTATGTTTCGACATATCTATCTATCTATCTTATGTTTCGACATATCTATCTATCTATCTATCTATCTATCTATCTTATGTTTCGACATATCTATCTATCTATCTATCTATCTATCTTATGTTTCGACATATCTATCTATCTATCTATCTATCTATATATCTATCTATCTATCTATCTTATGTTTCGACGTATCTATCTATCTATCTATCTATCTATCTATCTATCTATCTATCTATCTAATGTTTCGACATATACGTCCTTCTATCTATCTTTCGTCCGTTCTTCCTTCCTTTTTTTCTTCCTTCTTTTATTCGCCGTTTTCCCTTGTTTTATGTCTTCGTTCTCCCGTATTTTTCTTTCTATTTTCCTATTTTTTTCGTTTTTCTTTCTTTTTTCCTTCTTTCCTTTCTTTTCTCCTTTCAGTTTTCCTTCATTCATTTTTCCCGTCTTCCTTTTCTTTCTCTCTTTTTTCTTTACTTCCTTACTTTCTTTCTATTCTTCCTTCCTTTCTTTCTTTTTTCTTCCCTTCTTTTTTCTTGTTTTTTTTTGTTCTTCCTTTCTTTCTTTTATCCTTTTTTCTCTTTTTCTCTTCTTCTCTTTCTTCCTTCTTTCTTTTCTTTCTTCCTTCCTTTTTTCAGTTCTTCCTTTCTTTCTTCTTTCCTTCTGCCCTTTATTTTTCCTTCCTTTCTTTCTCTTTTTTTCTTCCCATCTTCATTCTTTCTTTCTTCTTTTCTTATTTTGTCCTTTGTTTCTTTCGTCCTTACATCTTTCTTTCTTGTATCCTTCCTTTCTTTTCCCTTCTTTACATCCTCTACTTCTTTTTCCTTCCATTGTTTATCTCCTTCTCTTCTCCCTTTCTTCAGTTGTTCATTTCTTCCTTCCGTTTTTCACTTTCCTTTCTTTTCCTAGTTTTTCTTCTCTTATTTCTCTTATTCCAAATGTATTATTTTCTTCTGCAATTTCACACTTTCCAGTTTCTTTCTTTCTAATATCCATCTGTTTGTTTATCTGTCCCCCTTTATCTCTTTCTTCCTTTCTTTTCATCTTCTTGGTGCCTTTCATCTCTCTCTCTCTCTCTCTCTCTCTCTCTCTTTCTCCTTCTCTATCTATCTATCTATCTATCTATCTATCTATCTATCTATCTATCTATCTATCTTACTCTTTGGGGAAAGACAATTGAACAAAATGTACCTAATCGTTTATTTATATTCGCCATTATAAGTTTTATTCAATTTGCTCTCTCTCTCTCTTTCCTTTTCTTTCTCTCTCTCTCTCTTTCTTTCTCTCTTACTCTCTCTCTCTCCGAAACTCTTGTTTTACAGTGTATCTCCTTCTCTCTCTCGGCTCTATCGTTAATCCTATGGAAGGTGCTCAACTGAGCTCCAATCTTTTGTTGCTCCTGTAAAACATTCGCAGTAGGAGTTCGTTATTTTATGTCATCGAAAACAAGATTCTCTTTTCTCCATACGCTTAGCGTGAGGCAACATTTTCATCGACAGAGCTTTTTTGAAAGGACTTCTCGTCCATTGAACACATTGCCGCGGGACTGCTCCACCGCTGATTACAACTTTATCGTCTTCAACCCCAATGTCAACAAATTCTTATTAAAAACCGTCCCATAAGTAATAATCAGTTCATTCCATTAATAAATGTTAGTGCCTATGTTGAAGTCATAAATAAAGACTTATTTTATCTGTCGGAGAAATGTTCTGGTTATGCAATTTGGTCACACACTGACCAATCAGCTTGCAAGGAGCATTGATTGTATCTGTTCCCTGAAGAACTACTTCAGGCCCTTTGGGAATCACGGTCGGTCAGCAAAGAGACTCCTGAAAGCAACAAGGAAAAACGTCCTCTTTCTTTCTCTCTCTCCTGCCCCTGTTCACTGGACGCTCAAGCATCGAGCATCTTCGTCTAAAATAACTGCTGCTGCCAGACTTTTGACAGCTTAAAGAACTTTCTACTTTTCCTTTCCTCAATTGCATACTGTTCAATCTTCTTTCACTTATACTAAACGATATAAGGAATTGAATAAACCCTTTCTTAGCTGTTATAAAAAAAAAGGTTTTGTTTTTTCTTTCGTGCGACGGTTTTCTGTTACTTACTAATAATAAATAGAAACTAACACACTGATAAGAACAGCTCTTATACCTCCATAGTGTTCCCCATCTTTCAACTGGCAATCATTTTAATCTCATTAACTCTTGTTCTCGAGTGGTTTGTGGCCTTTATAAGTGGTGACTCAATAATAAAGATAACATTTTTATTTCATTTTACCCATTTTGACTAATTATTAAATATTAATAATTATTAATTATTACTTCCTTCTAGTCTATTCCGTAACTTTTTGTCTTTTCCCACAACCTTTCCCCCTTTCTCACTCTCTCCTCCTCTCTCTGTCCCCTTTCATTTTTTATTTATTTCGTTGTCCATCTCTTTTTCTTACTCTCTTTTTCTTGTTTCTCATTTTCCTTTTATTTCCTCGCTTCTTCCTCTCTATCTTTCCTTTACTTTCTTCTTTCTGTCTTCTTTATATGTTTTCGGTTGGAATTATTTTAATTCATTCTTTTTTCCTCTTGTCATATTCGTCTCTTCTCTCTCCGCCTCTCTCTCTCTCTCTCTCTCTCTCTCTCTATATATATATATATATATATATATATATATATATATATATATATATATATATATATATATATATATATGCGTTTCTTTTTCTCTTTCTTGCATACTATCGTTTCTATTTATACTTCCTTACTATTTCGTATATTCATCCCATAATACTAAGAGTCTTTGGGCCCAATGGAAACGGGTCGCATTCCAAAACAATCATAAACATTTCGCTATGGTGAAAACAGTGTGAAAATAAAATTTACAAGCCTAAAATCATGGCAAATTTAATAAGTTGGGTTTTTTTCCAAAGGTTTTTTTTTTAAATAGAATTTTGCGCAGATTTTTAGAAATTGTAGAATTATATCTCTGATTTATATCTCATTCTGGAACTGATATGGTGTAATGCTTATAAGTAGGTACGTGCAAAAATGGTCGTCGCTTGTACTTACTCTAGTTTTTAAAAGTGTATTTTCTTAATTTTTTATAGTTTTCGTTTAACTTTTGATTGTGTTTAAAAGATAAAAGCATTACGTTAATATCTAAAAGGAAACAAATGTATATTTATTTGTGAAAAATAATTAGAATAGAAAATGTTATCAAAACAGAGAAAAATCAGTTAAAACTGAAGATTAAATAAAACATGTTTTAAAATCGCTGGAAAAGTAAATATCAGTTTTCTGGAACTGTTTCAAAGATAATTATTAAATTAAAGTCTTAAGAGAATGAATTACAAAAGAATGTACCTCTTTTTTTTACTGAAAATTGCTTAATTATCAAAAAAAAAAGGTAAAGTTAGTTAAAACATGTCCGAAACCTGTGTTGTAATTGTAAACAGAATATACGGCTACAAAATCTCAAAATATGGAAAGCTCAAACTGCAGTAATAGTTTGTTTGTGTTTTTTTTAATTTTTACGTTACGAACTGCGTCAATTTGATTAATTATTTTTACATGATGGTTGATTAAAATCTTGAACAATTACATTACTCGATTTATTCTTTAAGAATTAATGTAATTTTAAATTACATTAATTCTTAAAGAGTAAATAACTAATTTATTGTTACATGTGCCGTAACGATAAATTACATTAATTCGTTTACAATGAAACTAAGAGTATTTTTTTATTTAAAGTGTGAAAAAGTAAATTAAAGTCAATGACTACACTGACAAAAAAGTTAAGACATTAAAAATTATTTATTAATAAATAGATAGAATTCAATTTTGAAAACAAATGTCATCTTTGAATTATATTTATAATAATTGTTTTAAACTTTTAAATAATATTTATTAATGAAACAAATGGCAAAACAAATACAAACTTACGTCTTATCTTTCCAAATAGATGACGATGAATTGTGAAATTAACGAAATTGTTGAATCTCTGAAAATAAACTTTTGAAAACGGTGTGGGGGGAGTGAGTGGTGGTTGGTGAGCAAATCCCGCCTGTTTATTACAGAACAGAGCTACCATACTTCCCCAAGTTAATCGTTAGTAGAAATTATCCAATTTTCGTTATGATCCTGATTCTCAATTTCTTTAATTGTTTGTTTGTTTTCAAGATTATAAAAAAATTCTTACGCTCATGTATGAAAGAGAAATATAATTACATCGGATTTTATATTTTCCCAGAAACTGTAATCATTAAACTCACATGAAATAATTTGTGCAATTATATTATTTTTTGGTGAAAATGCTTTATTTAATGATAACATTGCCAATTCAAGAAATTATTTTTTCTTCGAGTTATAGTGACTTTATTAACCCGGTATTTAGGGTTTTTTTTCGTATTATATACGAAATAATTAAGAAAATCAATAATTTTAGACATCTACAGTGCTTTATTATCATAAAAATGTTTTTTTCAAATCATACATTTTTTTTATTAATACATAAAAATATAATTTTAGTAAAAGTGTATTTTGTGTTAAAAAAAATAATACATTTTCGCTAAAAAAAAATCATGATTTCATTATATTACGTGATCGTTGATTAATAAATACTGAAAATTTCATTAAAATTGGTTGATTTCCTGAATTTTGGTGAATTTTAAAGTGAAGGGAGGGTTACAATGTTTTTCCATTTTTGGAATCGGCCATTGATTTTGCACGTACCTAGTTATAGGCGCAGACTCGACAGCCAAGTTTAATTTCTGTCGGGGCTGCTGCATGTCTATTTACTTATACTTTTTTTTTTACTTTCATTCACCCCAAACAAGGCAATTGCCACTGAGAGGTAAGGGACTATTGTGAATTAGGGTCAATAGGGAGTTGTGCAGCGAGATGTTTGTTCACATTACATTTAAACTTCTGTATTTTAGTACAGTCAATGAAGCAGAAAGCAGGAGAGTATTCAAATGGCTAGCAGTTCGAGGAAAGAAGCTATTAGAGCAAAAAGTCCTTCGGCATCTGGGGACCTTTACACTGAGGTCTCCAGATGCCGGAAGGCTTTCTACACTAATAGCTATTTACGAAAAAAGTATGAATCCAGCTATAGATTAAATATTGCAAGTTGTCTAGAAGAAGGGAAACTCTGAAACGACACCAGTCTTTCTCTCTGTGTATTTCGGCATTGTCTCTAGTAATCCTGACGTCTCCTTGCCACTGGACTCACGCAATGCCAGTTCAGATTGCGAAATCCTTGTCTCGCTATAGACTTCCGGCGTGGTGGAGCCTTACATGAGGTATCCATTGTGTCTCGAGACGGACTGGGTTCAAAATATGATCAGATGCACAGTAATGTTCACTGAGGGTTTCCCTGCTCTCTTGGCGACAACTTAAAAAAAAAACGAAAATATAAGTATAACACTTTTACGAAAATCTACATGTCCCAATCCAGAGTGCCCCTTTTTCGGGAGCTGGACTTTTCCAACAACTTTGTGTCTAACTCTGCCCTCGTGGGGAGGCAAGTAAATAGGAACTTAGTAAGATAAAATATTTGCCCAAGAATTACCTCCTCCTTTGTAAAGAGGGATGGGTGTATTGCCTGCTGCCTGGGATGCTCTCAGTCGTGAGGGGGTACCGACGGAACTATATAATTTCTTTTATAATTTTCTTTTATTGATATACAGGGTGCCCTTTTCAGAGAAGTTTGCACATTAAAATAAACGACCTTATTTTTAATTTACCCTCGTGTGGAGGCATGTAAATGGGGATGAAATGTTAGCCAAAAAACACGCAAGTTAATTATAACGGAGAGGGTTCAACATGTCCCACCCACCCCGAGAGGGTACTCTGAAAGATTACTAAAATACCCGTTATCGGACCCGTCAGCATTCCCGTCAATTTCCCTCCCGAAGGAGGAGTTAATGCCTGGGAGAGTGGCCTCCTAAGATCAAACGTTATTCAGAGCCAACGGTCGGGTCTCTGAGCAAGCCAGACACCCTAGTGCTGGAACGCGTCAGGGTTTATAGTGTGCCAAAAATATATCATGTAATGGATTATTCATTACATCCTAAAAAGACAGACTAACTTTAATAACTTCGACGTGTTTTCTTGTTGTTTTTTTTTTACTATCCCAACCCCACCAAATAACAAAGCAAATTCAAATCTGTGTTAACTTTGTTTACATAAAATATTTGTTTACAGGAAATAAATAAAACATAAAATGTAAATATTTGTGTTTCTAAACGTATCAAAATAACTTGAAGATTAGGATTTTTCCCATTCCTTGGCGATCGAATTGGATTATATACAAATTTCATGGGCTTTTTGCTTACTCTCGTTTATTATGTAGTGTTATCCAATTGCCGTGTTGCTTTTGGCGTTTCTATTGCTGTTTCTTAATAATATAAGGACGGGCAATGAAAGTAA
>OY744520.1:43553995-43638995 GCA_963556195.1 Sepiola atlantica
CCCTAACATTTTCCCCGACCCCTTAATCTCTCCAGCCCCCTAATTTTTCACTCTCTCCCAACACTGAGAAATATTTTGAGTTCAAGACAAAAAAAACAAAAAATTTGGCCTGACCCCTAAAAAGTTTGGCCTGACCGCTAAAATTTTCCCCAACCCCTCAATCTCTCCAGCCCCCTAATTTTTAACTCAACCCCAACCATGAGAAATATTTTGAGTTCAAAACAAAAGAAAAACAAAAAAATTTGGCCTGACCCCTAAAAAATCCGGCCTGACCCCTAAAATTTTCCCCGACTCCTCATTCTCATCAAGCCCCCTAATTTTTCACTCTCCCCCAACCATGAGAAATATTTTGACTTCAAAACCAAAAAAAAGAAAAAAATTTGGCCTGACCCCTAAAAAGTTCGTCTTGACCCCTAAAATTTTCCCCGACTCCTAAATCTCTCCAGCCCCCTAATTTTTCACTCTCCCCCAACCATGAGAAATATTTTGACTTCAAAACAAAAAAAAACAAAAATATTTGGCCTGACCCCTAAAAAGTTCCGCCTGACCCCTAAAATTTTCCCCGACCCCTAAATCTCTCCAGCCCCCTAATTTTTCACTCTCCCCCAACCATGAGAAATATTTTCAGTTCAAAACAAAAAAAAGCAAAAAAATTTGGCCTGACCCCTAAAAAGTTCCGCCTGACCCCTAAAATTTTCCCCGACCCCTAAATCTCTCCAGCCGCCTAATTTTTCACTCTCCCCCAACCATGAGAAATATTTTGACTTCAAAATCAAAAAAAACAAAAAAATTTGGCCTGACCCCTAAAAAGTTCGTCCTGACCCCTAAAATTTTCCCCGACCCCTAAATCTCTCCAGCCCCCGTAATTTTTCACTGTCCCCCAACCATGAGAAATATTTTGACTTCAAAACCAAAAAAAACAAAAAAATTTTGCCTGACCCCTAAAAAGTTCGTCCTGACCCCTAAAATTTCCCCCGACCCCTAAATCTCTCCAGCCCCCTAATTTTTCACTTTCCCCCAACCCTGAGAAATATTTTGAGTTCAAAACCAAAAAAAAAACAAAAATATTTGGCCTGACCCCTAAAAAGTTCGTCCTGACCCCTAAAATTTTCCCGACCCCTAAATCTCTCCAGCCCCCTAATTTTTCACTCTCCCCCAACCATGAGAAATATTTTGACTTCAAAACCAAAAAAAACAAAAAAATTTGGCCTGACCCCTAAAAAGTTCGTCCTGACCCCTAAAATTTTCCCCGACCCCTAAATCTCTCCAGCCCCCTAATTTTTCACTCTCCCCCAACCATGAGAAATATTTTCAGTTCAAAACCAAAAAAAACAACAAAATTTGGCCTGACCCCTAAAAAGTTCGTCCTGACCCCTAAAATTTTCCCCGACCCCTAAATCTCTCCAGCCCCCTAATTTTTCACTCTCCCCCAACCATGAGAAATATTTTCAGTTCAAAACCAAAAAAAACAAAAATATTTGGCCTGACCCCTAAAAAGTTCCGCCTAACCCCTAAAATTTTCCCCGACCCCTAAATCTCTCCAGCCCCTAATTTTTCACTCTCCCCCAACCATGAGAAATATTTTGACTTCAAAACAACAAAAAAAAAAAAAAATTGGGCCTGACCCCTAAAAAGTTCGTCCTGACCCCTAAAATTTTCCCCGACCCCTAAATCTCTCCAGCCCCCTAATTTTTAACTTTCCCCCAACCCTGAGAAATATTTTCAGTTCAAAACCAAAAAAAAACAAAAAAAATTGGCCGGACCCCTAAAAAGTTCGTCCTGACCCCTAAAATTTTCCCGACCCCTAAATCTCTCCAGCCCCCTAATTTTTCACTCTCCCCCAACCATGAGAAATATTTTCAGTTCAAAACCAAAAAAAACAAAAAAATTTGGCCTGACCCCTAAAAAGTTCCGCCTGACCCCTAAAATTTTCCCCGACCCCTAAATCTCTCCAGCCCCTAATTTTTCACTCTCCCCCAACCATGAGAAATATTTTGACTTCAAAACAAAAAAAAAACAAAAAAATTTGGCCTGACCCCTAAAAAGTTCGTCCTGACCCCTAAAATTTTCCCCGACCCCTAAATCTCTCCAGCCCCCTAATTTTTCACTTTCCCCCAACCCTGAGAAATATTTTCAGTTCAAAACCAAACAAAAACAAAAAAATTTGGCCTGACCCCTACAAAGTTCGTCCCAACCCCTAAAATTTTTCCGACCCCTAAATCTCTCCAGCCCCCTAATTTTTCACTCTCCCCTAACCATGAGAAATATTTTGACTTCAAAACCAAAAAAAAGAAAAAAATTTGGCCTGACCCCTAAAAAGTTCGTCCTGACCCCTAAAATTTTCCCCGACCCCTAAATCTCTCCAGCCCCCTAATTTTTCACTCTCCCCCAACCATGAGAAATATTTTCAGTTCAAAACAAAAAAAAACAAAAAAATTTGGCCTGACCCCTAAAAAGTTCCGCCTGACCCCTAAAATTTTCCCCGACCCCTAAATCTCTCCAGCCCCCTAATTTTTCACTCTCCCCCAACCATGAGAAATATTTTCAGTTCAAAACCAAAAAAAACAAAAAAATTTGGCCTGACCCCTAAAAAGTTCGTCCTGACCCCTAAAATTTTCCCCGACCCCTAAATCTCTCCAGCCCCCTAATTTTTCACTCTCCCCCAACCCTGAGAAATATTTTGAGTTAAAAACAAAAGCATAATGGAGCATAATTATTTTTCTTCTTACTTTACTTATTGACACGTTATTTAACATGTATACAAATATAAGTGAAAACAATGGTGAAGCATAATTATTTTTCTTCTTACTTTACTTATTGAGACGTTATTTAACATGTATACAAATATTAGTGAAAACAATGGCGGAGCATAATTATTTCTCTTCTTACTTTACTTATTGACACGTTATTTAACATGTATACAAATATTAGTGAAAACAGTGGTGGAGCATAATTTTTCTCATCTTACTTTACTTATTGACACGTTATTTAACATGTATACAAATATTAGTGAAAACAGTGGTGGAGCATAATTATTTCTCGTCTTACTTTACTTATTGACACGTTATTTAACATGTATACAAATATAAGTGAAAACAATGGTGGAGCATAATTATTTCTCTTCTTTATTTACTTATTGACACGTTATTTAACATGTATGCAAATATTAGTGAAAACAATGGCGGAGCATAATTGTGCTCTTCTTACTTTACTTATTGACACGTTATTTAACATGTATACAAATATTAGTGAAAACAATGACGGAGCATAATTTTTCTCTTCTTATTTTACTTATTTAGACGTTATTTAATATGTATACAAATATTAGTGAAAACAATGGTGGTGCATAATTATTTATTACTTTAATTTCACTGATAATACACTAACTTCACACCTCTCAAAAAGGAGGAGGTAATATCTGGGAGGATGGTATCATGTCAACAGAAGAAATGCGGTTAGTATAAGCAACTCTTGCTTCACTATAAACTCATGTTCAAAAAAGTGCCGTTATTGATTAAACAACCCTTGCGTCACTATAAACGCATGTTTCAAAAAATGCCGTTAGTAGTTAAGCAACCCTAGCTTCACTATAAACCAATGTTCAAAAAAGTGCCGTTAGGGATTTCCTCTGACGTCATTTCCTGTTAAAAGCGTGACGATGATAGCATTGTTGTTTTCTCAAATTAGTACTAAACAAGTGATGGAAAAAGCCCCCCCCCCCCCGAAGAGTCAATTTTTTTTCCGACACTCCCCCCTCCCATAATTTCGCCTGACGCGCCGCTCCCCCAAATTTGGCGAATGCCGACACCCCCCCCCCCCTAAGTTGACCTGAAGCAGTCACATCGCCGCACTATCTCCACAACTCTCAAAAAGGAGGAGGTAATGCCTAGGAGGGTGGTATCATAACAACAGAACGGGCGTAGGGGAGGAAGGGAAGGTAGAAAGGGTGGGAGTGAGAGGGAAAGAAGAGTTTTAGTGTGAGGGATTTTCTTTCCTACACTCTTTTCCTCTGACGTCATTTCCTGTTAAATAAAAGCGTGACTTTGCATATTTCTAAAATTATACATGATAGCATTGTTTTTTCTCAAATTAGTACTAAACAACGTTGAAAATCGAGGAAAAAACCACACCCCCATTGGAGAAAAGTGCTCAGTCGACCCCCAAAGAGTCAATTTCTATTTCCGGTTCTGAGATATTACACGTCCCGGGGCTGGCCGGTCATGATGATGTCAACCGCGTGACTGTTTGTTGGGTCCTCTCGGAGGAGTATCTGGACATACAAACAGACAGACAGACAGACAGACAGACAGACAGACATACAGACAACTGGCCTTTATATAGGAGACTAGCGGGGCTACCCGGCGTTGCTCGGGGTCATAAAAACATATATTTGAAGAAAGATCGTGTGTGTAATATCTTTATATTCAAACTTCTATGTCCGCCCCCTCTCTCTATAGCCGTCTCTTTATCTGCTACCTTTCTCTTTCCTGGTCGCTCCATTTCGCCGCTACTTTCTAATTTTGCCTTTTGCAAAAGCTGTTTCTTCCCCACCATTTCTCCTATTGCCCAGGGTAATAGTATGACATATTTCTATAAAAAGTAACACCTCTATCTGCGCCTTCTATATAGGTACTTATCTCCACCCCGGTGTTCATACTATATACGTATCTATCATCACCCCGGTGCGCATACTATATACGTACCTATCGCCGCCCCAGTGCACATACTATATACGTACCTATCGCCGCCCCGGTGCAGATACTGTTTAAGTACATATCGCCGCCCCGTTGCGAATGCTAAATAGTACCTATCGTTGCCCCGGTGTGAATGCTAAATACATACCTATTGCGCCCCGGTGTGCATGCTACATAAGTACCTATCGCTGCCCTAGTGCGAATAATTAATATGTACATATTGCCGCTTTAGTGTGAATGCTAAATACGTACCTATCGCCGGCCCAGTGCGAATGCTAAATACGTACCTATAGCCGCCCCGGTGCGAATGCTAAATAGTACCTATAGCCGCCCCAGTGCGAATGCTAAATACGTACCTATCACCACTACGGTGCGAATGCGAAATACATACATTTCGCCGCTCCGGTGCGCATGCAATATATGTACTGATCGCCGCCACAGAGCGCATGCTATGTACGTACTTATTGCTGCCCATGTGTACATGCTATATACGTAGCTATCGCCACCCCTGAATTCTGAATACGTACCTATCGCCGCCCCGGTGCGGAAGCTAAATACGTACATATCGCTGCCCCGGTGCGAATGCTAAATACATACCTATCGCTCCCCCGGTGTGAATGCTAAATACATACCTATCGCCGCCCCGGTGTGAATGCTAAATACGTACCTATCGCCGCCCCGGTGTGAATTTTAAATATGTACCTTTCGCCGCCCGGTGTGAATTTTAAATATGTACCTTTCGCCGCCCCTGTGCGCGTGCTATATACGTACCTATCGCCGCTCCGGTGCGCGTGCTATATATGAAACGATCGCTGCCTCAGTGCGCATGCTAAATACATACCTATCACTGCCCCGGTGTGCATACTATATACGTACTTATTACCGCCCATGTGCACATGCTATATAAGTACCTATCACCACCGCTGAATGCTAAATAAGTACCTATCGCCGCCCCGGTGTAGAAGCTAAATATGTACATATCGCCGCCCCTAAATTTGGGCAGACCCCTAAAAAATTTGGCCTGACCCCTAAAATTTTCCCCGTCCCCTAAATCTCTCCAGCCTCTAATTTTTCACTCTCCCCCAACCATGAGAAATATTTTGACTTCAAAACAAAAAAAAACAAAAAAATTTAGCCTGACCCCTAAATAGATCCGCCTTACCCCTAAAATTTTCTCGACCGTAAATGTCTCCAGCCCCCTAATTTTTCACTCTCCCACAACCATTAGATATATTTTGACTTCAAAACAAAAAAAAACAACAAAATTTGGCCTGATCCCTAAAAAGTTCGTCCTGACCCCTAAAATTTTCCCCGACCCCTAAATCTCTCCAGCCCCCTAATTTTTTACTCCCCCCCAACCTTGAGAAATATTTTCAGTTCAAAACAAAATAAAACAAAAAAATTTGGCCTGACCCCTAAAAAGTTCGTCCTGACCCCTAAAATTTTCCCCGACCCCTAAATCTCTCCAGCCCCCTAATTTTTCACTCTCCTCCAACCCTGAGAAGTATTTTGACTTCAAAACAAAAAAAAACAAAAAATTTGGCCTGACCCCTAAAAAAGTCGTCCTGACCCCTAAAATTTTCCCCGACCCCTAAATCTCTCTAGCCCCCTAATTTTTCTACTCTCCTCCAACCATGAGAAACATTTTGACTTCAAAACCCAAAAAAAGAAAAAAATTTGGCCTGACCCCTAAAAAGTTCGTCCTGACCCCTAAAATTTTCCCCGACCCCTGAATCTCTCCAGCCCCCTAATTTTTCACTCTCCCCCAACGATGAGAAATATTTTGACTTCAAAACAAACAAAAATAAAAAAATAAAAAATTTGGCCTGACCCCTATAAAGTTCGTCCTGACCCCTAAAATTTTCCCCGACCCCTAAATCTTTCCAGCCCCCTAATTTTTCACTCTCCTCCAACCATGAGAAATATTTTGACTTCAAAACCAAAAAAAAGAAAAAAATTTGGCCTGACCCATAAAAAGTTCGTCCTGACCCCTAAAATTTTCCCCGACCCCTGAATCTCTCCAGCCCCCTAATTTTTCACTCTCCCCCAACGATGAGAAATATTTTGACTTCAAAACAAAAAAAAACAAAAAAATTTGGCCTGACCCCTAAAAAGTTCGTCCTGACCCCTAAAATTTTCCCCGACCCCTAAATCTCTCCAGCCCCCTAATTTTTCACTCTCCCCCAACCATGAGAAATATTTTGACTTCAAAACAAAAAAAACAAAAAAAAACAAAAAAATTTGGCCTGACCCCTAAAAAGTTCGTCCTGACCCCTAAAATTTTCCCCGACCCCTAAATCTCTCCAGCCCCCTAATTTTTCACTCTCCCCCAACCATGAGATATATTTTGACTTCAAAACAAAAATAAACAAAAAAATTTGGCCTGACCCCTAAAAAGTTCGTCCTGACCCCTAAAATTTTCCCCGACCCCTAAATCTCTCCAGCCTCCTAATTTTTCACCCTTCCCCAACCCTGAGAAATATTTTGACTTCAAAACAAAAAAAAACAAAAAAAAACAAAAAAATTTGGCCTGACCCCTAAAAAGTTCGTCCTGACCCCTAAAATTTTCCCCGACCCCTAAATCTCTCCAGCCCCCTAATTTTTCACTCTCCCCCAACCATGAGATATATTTTGACTTCAAAACAAAACAAAACAAAAAAATTTGGCCTGACCCCTAAAAAGTTCGTCCTGACCCCTAAAATTTTCCCCGACCCCTAAATCTCTCCAGCCCCCTAATTGTTCACTCTCCCCCAACCCTGAGAAATATTTTGAGTTCAAAACCAAAAAAAAAGAAAAAGATTTGGCCTGAACCCTAAAAAGTTCGTCCTGACCCCTAAAATTTTCCCCGACCCCTGAATCTCTCCAGCCTTCTAATTTTTCACTCTCCCCCAACCATGAGAAATATTTTGACTTCAAAACAAAAAAAAACAAAAAATTTGGCCTGACCCCTAAAAAGTTCGTCCTGACCCCTAAAATTTTCCCCGACCCCTGAATCTCTCCAGCCCCCTAATTGTTCACTCTCCCCCAACCCTGAGAAATATTTTGAGTTCAAAACCAAAAAAAACAAAAAAATTTGGCCTGACCCCTAAAAAGTTCGTCCTGACCCCTAAAATTTTCCCCGACCCCTAAATCTCTCCAGCCCTCTAATTTTTCACTCTCCCCCAACCCGGAGAAATATTTTGACTTCAAAACAAAAAAAAACAAAATAAAACAAAAAAATTTGGCCTGACCCCTAAAAAGTTCGTCCTGACCCCTAAAATTTTCCCCGACCCCTAAATCTCTCCAGGCCCCTAATTTTTCACTCTCCCCCAACCATGAGAAATATTTTGACTTCAAAACAAAAGCATAATGGAGCATAATTATTTTTCTTCTTACTTTACTTATTTAGACGTTATTTAACATGTATACAAATATTAGTGAAAACAATGGCGGGGCATAATTATTTTTCTTCTTACTTTACTTATTGAGACGTTATTTAATATGTATACAAATATTAGTGAAAACAGTGGTGGAGCATAATTATTTCTCTTACTTTATATATTGAGACGTTATTTAACATGTATACAAATATTAGTGAACACAATGGTGGAGCATAATTATTTCTCTACTTACTTTACTTATTGACACGTTATTTAACATGTTTACAAATATAAGTGAAAACAATGGTGGAGCATAATTATTTTTCTTTTTACTTTACTTATTGACACGTTATTTAACATGTATACAAATATTAGTGAAAACAGTGGTAGAGCATAATTATTTCTCTGCTTACTTTACTTATTGACACGTTATTTAACATGTATACAAATATTAGTGAAAACAATGGCGGAGCATAATTTTTCTGTTCTTACTTACTGATTGACACGTTATTTAACATGTATACAAATATTAGTGAAAACAATGGCGGAGCATAATTATTTCTCTTCTTACTTTACTTATTGACACGTTATTTAACATGTATACAAATATTAGTGAAAACAGTGGTGGAGCATAATTTTTCTCTTCTTACTTTACTTATTGACACGTTATTTAACATGTATACAAATATTAGTGAAAACAGTGGTGGAGCATAATTTTTCTCTTCTTACTTTACTTATTGACACGTTATTTAACATGTATACAAATATTTGTGAAAACAGTGGTGGAGCATACTTATTTCTCTTCTTACTTTACTTATTGACACGTTATTTAACATGTATACAAATATAAGTGAAAACAATGGTGGAGCATAATTATTTCTCTTCTTTCTTTACTTATTGACACGTTATGTAACATGTATACAAATATTAGTGAAAACAATGGCGGAGCATAATTTTGCTCTTCTTACTTTACTTATTGACACGTTATTTAACATGTATACAAATATTAGTGAAAACAATGGCGGAGCATAATTTTTCTGTTCTTACTTACTTATTGACACGTTATTTAACATGTATACAAATATTAGTGAAAACAATGGCGGAGTATAATTTTTCTGTTCTTACTTACTGATTGACACGTTATTTAACATGTATACAAATATTAGTGAAAACAATGGCGGAGCATAATTTTTCTCTTCTTATTTTACTTATTTAGACGTTATTTAATATGTATACAAATATTAGTGAAAACAATGGTGGTGCATAATTATTTATTACTTTAATTTCACTGATAATACACTAACTTCACACCTCTCAAAAAGGAGGAGGTAATACCTGGGAGGATGGTATCATGTCAACAGAAGAAATGCGGTTAGTATAAGCAACTCTTGCTTCACTATAAACTCATGTTCAAAAAAGTGCCGTTATTGATTAAACAACCCTTGCGTCACTATAAACGCATGTTTCAAAAAATGCTGTTAGTAGTTAAGCAACCCTTGCTTCCCTATAAACCAATGTTGACACGTTATTTAACATGTTTACAAATATAAGTGAAAACAATGGTGGAGCATAATTATTTTTCTTTTTACTTTACTTATTGACACGTTATTTAACATGTATACAAATATTAGTGAAAACAGTGGTAGAGCATAATTATTTCTCTGCTTACTTTACTTATTGACACGTTATTTAACATGTATACAAATATTAGTGAAAACAGTGGTGGAGAATAATTATTTCTTTTCTTACTTTACTTATTGACACGTTATTTAACATGTATACAAATATAAGTGAAAACAATGGTGGAGCATAATTATTTCTCTTCTTACTTTACTTATTGACACGTTATTTAACATGTATACAAATATTAGTGAAAACAGTGGTGGAGCATAATTTTTCTCTTCTTACTTTACTTATTGACACGTTATTTAACATGTATACAAATATTTGTGAAAACAGTGGTGGAGCATAATTTTTCTCTTCTTACTTTACTTATTGACACGTTATTTAACATGTATACAAATATTTGTGAAAACAGTGGTGGAGCATACTTATTTCTCTTCTTACTTTACTTATTGACACGTTATTTAACATGTATACAAATATAAGTGAAAACAATGGTGGAGCATAATTATTTCTCTTCTTTCTTTACTTATTGACACGTTATTTAACATGTATACAAATATTAGTGAAAACAATGGCGGAGCATAATTTTGCTCTTCTTACTTTACTTATTGACACGTTATTTAACATGTATACAAATATTAGTGAAAACATTGGCGGAGCATTATTTTTCTGTTCTTACTTACTTATTGACACGTTATTTAACATGTATACAAATATTAGTGAAAACAATGGCGGAGCATAATTTTTCTCTTCTTATATTACTTATTGACACGTTATTTAACATGTATCCAAATATTAGTGAAAACAATGGCGGAGCATAATTTTTCTGTTCTTACTTACTGATTGACACGTTATTTAACATGTATACAAATATTAGTGAAAACAATGGCGGAGCATAATTTTTCTCTTCTTATTTTACTTATTTAGACGTTATTTAATATGTATACAAATATTAGTGAAAACAATGGTGGTGCATAATTATTTATTACTTTAATTTCACTGATAATACACTAACTTCACACCTCTCAAAAAGGAGGAGGTAATACCTGGGAGGATGGTATCATGTCAACAGAAGAAATGCGGTTAGTATAAGCAACTCTTGCTTCACTATAAACTCATGTTCAAAAAAGGGCCGTTATTGATTAAACAACCCTTGCGTCACTATAAACGCATGTTTCAAAAAATGCCGTTAGTAGTTAAGCAACCCTTGCTTCACTATAAACCAATGTTCAAAAAAGTGCCGTTAGGGATTTCCTCTGACGTCATTTCCTGTTAAAAGCGTGACGATGATAGCATTGTTTTTTTCTCAAATTAGTACTAAACAAGTGATGGAAAAAGCCCCCCCCCCGAAGAGTCAATTTTTTTTCCGACACTCCCCCCTCCCATAATTTCGCCTGACGCGCCGCTCCCCCAAATTTGGCGAATGCCGACACCCCCCCCCCTAATTTGACCTGAAGCAGTCACATCGCCGCACTATCTCCACAACTCTCAAAAAGGAGGAGGTAATGCCTAGGAGGGTGGTATCATAACAACAGAACGGGCGTAGGGGAGGAAGGGAAGGTAGAAAGGGTGGGAGTGAGAGGGAAAGAAGAGTTTTAGTGTGAGGGATTTTCTTCCCTACACTCTTTTCCTCTGACGTCATTTCCTGTTAAATAAAAGCGTGACTTTGCATATTTCTAAAATTATACATGATAGCATTGTTTTTTCTCAAATTAGTACTAAACAACGTTGAAAATCGAGGAAAAAATCACACCCCCATTGGAGAAAAGTGCTCAGTCGACCCCCAAAGAGTCAATTTCTATTTCCGGTTCTAAGATATTACACGTCCCGGGGCTGGCCGGTCATGATGATGTCAACCGTGTGACTGTTTGTTGGGTCCTCTCGGAGGAGTATCTGGACATACAAACAGACAGACAGACAGACAGACAGACAGACAGACATACAGACAACTGGCCTTTATATAGGAGATTTATTTATATTATCTTCATATATTTTCAAATTATGACTTTGTGTAATCTCCCTTACCAATATATCTGTTTGTACTCCTCTTACGATAATATGCCATTTTTTGAAAAACCATGGCTTAAGGAAGGAAAAATAAATTTATTGTATTTGAAACCACTTGTTTTGAACAACTGATGACGTAATATATATTGTATTGTACAATCTTAATTCTAATCTTTCACTATATATATATATATATATATATATATATATATATATATATATATATATATATATATATATATATATATATATTAATAATGAGGAGTTTTATTATCTTTGAATGATCAATTCAGCGGCGCTAGCGTAATATATGTTTTGGTTTGATAAGACTATCGCTCCATGCATTACCTCCTTTTCTTATTTTGAGGGGTTAGTGTAGTATTTGTTTAGTTGTCACGAAACGATCCTCCCAGACATTACCTCTTTCTTGGGGAGGGGTTATAATACGACCCTCTGAGGCTAGAAAACATAAGGGAGAATATATTTGCTAGTAGATGTATAATTATGTGCAGATTAACCGTCTGTACCAGCGGTTTCTGGGGCAGACATATTTTTGGTAATTACCCCTTCTTGGGCGGAACAGAACAGTTTTACACCACTTTTATTTCCCATTACGAATATTAAAATTAATATATAATGGGTCAAATTTAATGCTATATTTTAAATTTTCAAATGGGAGGTTGTACCCCTTAAAAACCTTTAAAATACTCCAAAGAAATTGAAATTTTGGGAATATTTACTAATTGATGTCTAACACGTATTGTTCAAATTTCACAAAAATCGGACGTATCTGAATTTACAAGAAGGCTTTTACCCCATTTTAACCCGTTTGCATAGAACTAAATTTAACTAAATATAGCTCAAATTTGGACCTCTTACGCCTGGGAGCTGTATTCCCAAATCTATATGATCGGTTAATTTGTTTACGAATGAATCCCGTACATACAAATATATACATACATAAACATACCTTACTTTCTAAAGATGGACATATGTACAACGTATGTGTATACGTTTATTGGTGCATATTATGGACACAATTTACCATTTGTAAATTCAAATATTTCAGATTTGCATCGAATTTGATCCATAGTCATTAGACACCAATTAAGCAAGATTCTCTGAATTTTAATTTATTTTTAAGACCCCTTACATTTAAGAAACTTTCTAGAATCAAATTCATCATATGCATGTTGATCAACATTGGAATAGCGATTTTAGACATAAGGTTTAGTATCATAATCATAAAAATGGTGCAAAACTGTTCTCGCCAATTAATTAATTCTGCCCGTCTTGAGATGGGTATTCTTCTATTATATATATATATTTTTAAAGAAATTCCATTCTTTCACTCGCTTTGTATTCATTTTAGCCATTAAAGACCTGAAGATGATTCCGGAGAGAATCGAAAACGTTAGTCCAACACATGGATCCTTCATCAATTCATTCCATCTACACGTCAAAAAGATCATTCGACGAATGGAAAAAATAAAAAAAGGAATCACTAAACAGAAGATTTCTGTCGTCTTCAATCACACATGCCTTAATGAAAAAATGCTGCCTAAATACACACAATATATATATATATATATATATATATATATATATATATATATATATATATATATATATATATATATATATATATATATTGTGTGTAAAAATGGCCTGTTTTCCTCTTCACAGCCTCTTTTAAGTGCATCTGGACTTATCTACTTTTGAGCACTTTTTCCAACCTGCTCCCTTGCAAAGTGTTTTTCTTCACTTTCTACAATTTCACCGAACCTTTTCAACGGAAACTTACCACCCGGACAATTGTATATCTTTTTCACGAAATTTTCTTTTCATTCAGTACGTTTTTTGACAAAAATTATTTTAATAATTTTTAAAAATAATTCTCATATTTTTCAAATATTTGAACTTTGGTTTTTTCGAAAGCCAACTTATCCATCTGTATTTCTCCTCTGATGATAAGATTTCGATCTTTGAAAAGCCTTGGCTTAAGGAAAGAAAAATAAACACTAGTTTATTACTGACAACCTTGCATTGAACAATTGAAATTTGAAATAAATTTGGACAATCGTCGCATATTTATCACTCTTTTTTCTTCTATCTCTCTCTCTCTCTCTATATATATATATATATATATATATATATATGGAGCTTGAAAGATGGAATGAAAATTTCAGAAACAATGAATAAACATTGCAACAAATAGTAAAAATAAAGCAAACACGTCACTAAAGCTGAACCAACATATTTTGATCAATTAATGCGACTATGAGAAGTTTTTTTATTTTATTTTACAGCAAATGGTCGTATGAATCAGCCGAAATCTCTTGTTTTTGCTTTTGTAATGTTTGTGTCCTTATTTTTACTAGTCTGTTGACATGCTTATCCTCTATTCCATATAATAATATTCCATATATATTTCTCCCTTCCTTTCGCTTTTTATTGCCATTTTCTTCCTCCTTTTTTTCATTGTTTCTTTTTCTATTTCGTTTCTTTCCTTTCCATTTTGCTTTCCCTCTTTCCTTTCTTTATTTCGAAATGATATAGAAACAAAGAAAGCGAGATATTTGAGAAAGAAAGAAAGAAAGAAAGAAAGAACGTGCGATTTTTAGGAAAGAGACAAAAGTGGGGCAAATAAAGAAGGTAAATCAAACATGAATAGAGAAAAGGGGAAAACATCTCTCTCTCTCTCTCTCTCTCTCTCTCTCTTTCTCTCTCGGTTTAGTTATCTTCTTTTTTTGTGTGTGTACAGTTGTCTCTTTCTATACCTCTATATCGCTGTCTCTTTCTGCGCCTGTCTGTCTGTGTGTCTGTTTCTCTCTATATATATATCTCTATCTCTCTTTCTTTCTCTATCAGTCTGTTTCTCCCTCCCCCTTTCTTTTTAGCTATCTTTGTATTTATCTAAGTGTATATGTGTCTTTTTCTCTACCTCTCTATATTGTTGTGTCTCTGTCTTGTATATCATACTCTTTCTTTGTCTGTCTGTCTGTCTGTCTGTCTGTCTGTCTGTCTCTCTCTCTCTCTCTCTCTCTCTCTCTCTCACTCTTTGGGGAAAGACAATTGAACAAAACGTACCTTATCGTTTATTTATATTCGTCATTATAAGTTTTATTCAATTTGCTCTCTCTCTCTCTTTTCTTCTCTCTCTCTCTCTCTCTTTCCTTCTCTCTTACTCTCTTTCTCTCTTTCTTTCTCTTTCTCTCCTTCCTTCTCTCTTACTGTCTCTCCTTCCTTCTCTTTCTCTCTCTCCTTCCTTCTCTCTCTCTCTCTCTCTCTCTCTCTCTCTCTTCGAAACTATTGTTTTACAGTCTATCTGGAGAAGAAAGGGGGGGCACAGCTCCTCCTCCTTCCACCCCAATGAAAACGCACTCGTCTCTTTATCCAACTGAAACTATATTGCTACCCCCCCCCCCCTCCGTAACCACGTTCCAATACAGCTACCACAATATCTCTCTCTAACATGAAGTTCGCCGTATTTGTTTCGACGTCCTGACAAACCGCTAGGTGGAACTACTACTACTACTACTTCGACTCATTTTCTTTTACTATTTGTAAAACCAAAACTTGACGTCTTCCAACGACGAGCGCACATCTATTATCGGTGTTCTTCTTATCTCATAGTAAATCCGCGCTCGTACACGACCGACTACCGAAAAAGCGACTATTATTATTTACGGCATGAAAGGAATGAAATTTCTACCAATGTAAAAGAAAGGAAAAGTATTTAAAAAAAAAAAAAACGGCCGAGTCATTTTCAGTTTTTGTTTTCAAACTTTTTTAACCAGAAAAAAAAGTACCTGTTTTTTGTTTATGTTTTGGTTGTTAGAATTTTTGTAAATCGGGACCTACACATGAACGCGTAGTACAACAACAAAAATGTGATGCAAAAAAGTGTTGTTTTTCTAATACATTTATTTTATTTTTTTAAATCTATAAATAAAAACTTATATAATAAACAATACAGATATAAAAACGATTGAATACTAATAAAAAATCACATTTTTATTTTTTCTTAGTTTTTAAGTTATTTTTTTTTTCATTTAATGTAAATTTTTAATAAAATGAACATGCATTTTTCTGAGATATTTAATTTATACACACAAAAATAAACATTAAAATTCTGAAAATAATTAAATATTTTAATTATTCGGCAAAAACATAATTACTGTGTAGTGTGTGATAATAAATTCGTTTACATGTTCTGATTTTAAACAGTTATATTATTTTTTTATCACTTTTTTATCTTTTATTTACCAGAAAAGAATAAATTATAATGTTTGATTATTGTCAACATTTCAAAGAAAAACGATGGAAAATGGATTGGTCTATAAAACAAACTGTTTAAACGCCGAAACCAAAAAAAAAGGATAACACGATATTTTAAAATTTGAAAAAAAACAAAACATTTTTTCGAAATATTTAATTTATACATACAAAAATAAACACTAATATTTAACTTTCCTCTCTCTAGAAAAAAAAGAGGCAAAAACAAACAAACAAAACAAAAAAGTGCGCACTATCAAAAATTTGATTAACAAATAAACAATTCAGCAAAAAAAAAACGAACGAATATTGAATCCGTATCAAGATGAGCGCTGTAGATGTAATGTACCATCCTTATTCAAATAACTTATATTGTTATTCGCGGTCTGCCATCGATCAGGTAAAGTGTCATTTTTTTTCTATTCTTTTTTTTATATAAATTATTTATGTATCATTTATTCAAGTATAATTCTTACATGAGATGTACATTTTTAGAAATAATTACTATTACCGACATAAATTCATTTTAAAGGAAATTAGTGAAATGCAATTTATTCTGGTCTACCTTCTTATTTGTTAGCTATTTGCGTAAAAATAAGAATTAATATTTGATAGAAGTTATAAGCCTTTAAAGTTCGAATAAATACCGAGTCTGAACAAAGTAGCCATCTTTGTTTAGTCACTTGTTTCGATTAGAACAGATGGATTCTTTGCTCAAAATCCGTATTTACGCGAACTTTAAACTTCTATTAATTTTTTTGTGTGTAATGCAAATAGTTCACAAATGAGTATTTATTTACTCCTCTCTAGGAGTTAGGCAAAAGGCCAGTTTTTATCTTGCTCCCACAAGTAAGATGTGACCCAAGGTCGGGTCGGGAAAGTGGGGTTTAAAAATTGCCTGGGCAGCCACGTCGGCATTCCCTGGTAGGGGCGACTCAGGCAGTAAGCAATAAACTTACTCCTCCCCAAAGAGGGGAGGCAAAGCCTGGGAAGGTGGACCTCCCAGAACTGCACAGGACAGACCCATTGACCGGCGTAAATCAAGACCCGAAGGCCAAGACACCACCAGTATGGGGTGCAGTATCCATCGGAACAGATACTACACTTTGATCTTAGCCAAAAAGCCAAATGAGTAGATGTTTATTTACTCCTCGCGGAGTTAGGCACAAGGCCAGTTTTATCTTACTCCCACAAGTAAGATGTGACCACAGCTTGGGTCGAGTAAGTGGGGTTAAAAGCCAGCGCTCGAGAGGTGAGCACTCTGGCCATTTAAAAATTGCCTGGGCAGCCCCGTCGGCATTCCCCGGTAGGGGCGCCTTAGACAGTAAGCAATAAACTTACTCCTCCCCAAAGAGGGGAGGCGAAGCCTGGGAGGGTGGACCTCCTAGAACTGCACAGGATAAGGTATTTACTCCTCCTCAGGAGTTAGGCACAAGGCCAGTTTTATCTTACTCCCACAAGTAAGATGTGACCCAAGATCGGGTCGAGCAAGTGGGGTTAAAAGCCAGCGCTCGAGAGGTGAGCACTCTGGCCATTTAAAAATTGCCTGGGCAGCCCCGTCGGCATTCCCCGGTAGGGGCGCCTCAGACAGTAAGCAATAAACTTACTCCTCCCCAAAGAGGGGAGGCGAAGCCTGGGAGGGTGGACCTCCTAGAACTGCACAGGACAGGCGTGCAGTATCCATCGGAACAGATACTACACTTTGATGAGTAGATGATTACAAAAAATTTGATTTTGACTAATTTCCTAACTGTATTTTCTTTAAGATTATTTATATCAGCAAATAGTAATGATTATTTTTTATAGAGAAATTATTTATTTAACTATAATTCTAAGATGGGGTATTTTTTTTGTTGTAAATTGTTGTTTTTTATTTATTTACGTTTATAAACTAAATCATGTAAAAATCCCTAAGTATTCATACATCTGTGTTACTATTCACTTTCCTCTTCACGAGGGCAGAGTTAGACACAAGGACGGATGTGGAGACAATCCAGCTCCCACAAAAAGGAGCACTCTGAATTGGGACAAAAATAAAGATTGCCTCAGTCTAGAAAGATTTCTCTTTCACTGACTGACGACAGAAAACGTGAAGTGTATATCAGAACACATACTACAGTTTGCTCCTAGCTAAATGATTTATTTTGATATATTAGTAATGATTTATTGTTGTTTGTCTGATGTGAAATCTATTTTTACCGGTTCCTTAGATCGTGAATTAGTTTTTAACGATCCCGTTAATTTAAAAAAAAAATGTGTGTATCGTTATCATGTTACCGTTAAGCATGGAAATTAGTCTCTATTCACACATTTAAAAACTCCCAAATCACTCTCGAATGTCCAAGTCTACGACGTAAACATCACGTCGGATTTGTCTTTGTTTCTGTTTTTCATTGTTGCTGGGTGGCACTTTTCCCGGCCGCCAGCGGCCCCGCACCCGCCAGCTCCAAATGGCTCAAGTGACTCAATCGCAGTCATTTAAAAATAAAGAATAGTCTTCAATATTAAAGATAAGCATATAATTGTCTCCCCACCCCCGAATACAGTTTTTCCGGTTTATTTTTATTTTTCTATTATTCGAGGGGGAGGGGGGGGGACAATTATATGTTTATTCAATATTAAAATATTGAAGACTATTCTTTATTTTTAAATGACTGCGATTGAGTCACTTGAGCCATTTGGTGCTGGCGGCCACTGTGGGCCGCTGGCGACAGGGAAAAGTGTTGCCGTTGTTGCTCTCTTTCCACTCCCTTCAGTTTTAGATATCTACCATACGTGATTTATTTTTTTTACTTTTGTTAACCCCAAACAAATCATATTGCCACTGATACGTAAGATGCTACTGTGATAAGAGCCATATTTATAGCGTGTGTGCGTGTAGGGGGAGGGGATAACCTAAGTGGGGAAGTAAGATGGCTGTTCACATCACGTTTAAATTTCTGCATGTTGGTATGATCGGGAAAACATAAAACATGAAGAGAATTCCAACGGCAAATTGTCCGAGGAAAGGAGGTGTTAGAGTAGAAAATTTCCCGACACCTAGTGACTTATACAGTGAAGGGGTGGGATTTTGCTGGGTCGGAGGTATTTTCGTTGAAGGGGGTACAAGTGCAGTAAGTTTATACCGTTGAAGTACTTGTAAAATAAGCACAGGGATGCAACACTGCGGCGATGTGACAGGGACTTGGGCTTGGCAGACAGTGCGGGACCTATTAGGTTTTATGTTTCGGAATATTTTAGATGAAAATTGATAATTTGTATTCTTTGGATTATTCGGACTACTATTCTCATCTTGGCTGTTATTATCACAACGTTTCGGTCGACATTCTTCAGATGCATCTTTTCAAACTTGGTAATGTTATGTCGAACCCAGGAACTTATGCGGAATTTCGAACTGAACCCTTTATTTAGACCACAAAGATAGATTGTTCTTATTATGTCAGCCATAACCGGGTGGAAATGTGGGCTATATTTAGTTTAATTTAGATTTGTGTAGAGAGGCTAAAAGAGGCTTCAATCCACTCGTAAAAATTCAGATACCTCCGATTTTTGTAACAATATTTATTAGACATCAATTAATAAATATTCCCTAAATTTCAGTTTTTTGGGTGTTTTTAGGGGGCATAGTATGGACACAATCTCTCATTTGAAAATTCAAATACATCAGATTTACACTAAATTTGATGTATCGTCATTAGCCAGCAATTAAGCAAGATTCCCTGAATTTTAATTTCTTCTTTAAGCCTTAAATGTTAGACATTTTCTAAAATATAAAACAATATAATGGATTTTGATCAAAATTAGAATAAGAATTCTAGACATAAGGTTTAGTATTATTATATATTTATTTTAATCTTTGTAAGAAGATATACAAGTAGTAACTTTTTCGTTTAGGGAATAATTTTACCGGTCCTGGGACAGGGGTAGGTATTCTCCTCGTATGTATATATATATATATATATATATATATATATATATATATAGCATGTTAGTTTTAAAAAAAAACAATACTATAAAACTATGCATTACAGTGCCCGTTTGGGGTAATGTATAGTTTTTAAACAAAATAATTTGTATTTATATATACAATCACGTTGACACACCGAAGTTAAGCGGCGTTGAGCCTGGCCAGTACTAAATGGGTGACCATTTGGGAATACCAGGTGCTGTATTTGCTCTTTGCTTATCTCGGCATTGTTTCCAGTCGTCTTGTATTACTACTTGCCATTGGAATCAAGCAATGCCGACTCAGGAGAGCGGTTGTTGGAGATTGCGCAACCCTTGCAATTACAAATTCACGCGCGGGCAGCCCCTGGTGGGGCACTCATACGTCGAAATCGACGGGAGAGTCCATCATCAATATATATATATATATATATATATATATAAATATTTATTTTAGATTGTTTTGTTCATTTTGCGATTATAAGATTACAATTTAGCAAAATTCCGCTAAATGTCATCTTCATTCACAAAACATGATGTAATTCTTATTTTATAAGAACATTAGTGTGAACACTGACGAAGCATACTTTTTTTTAAGTCATTTTCGACGAATCGTGTACAATAGTTATTATATATTAGATACTATAGACCGAGGAGAGGCAATGTTGGTATTTATATTTCTACTACATTTCGACCTTCTCCACGTTGTGGTGTCGTATTTTGATATGATTGTTATTTGTGGGCGATGATGCAGGTTGCATGCGTGAATGATTAAAAATAGATAAATAAAATTTCAAAATCGCTAATTCATCAGATTTAAAAGTAGGTAAACATGTAAGCACCACATTCCCAACCGGGGTCCACATGGACTCCTGGAAGATTTAAGAAGCGGGCGGGGGGGGGGGGGACTCTATTTATTTTGTGTTGTTTACTAGGAGACCTACGTGTATTTATTGACATTTTTAACATTTGTACTTCGGTTTTATGTTATAAATGTAACGAAATTGTTTAATTGTTAGTTTTTACTAAATTTAAACTATAAAAAAATATTTTTTTTTTTTTTAAATAATATATATATATATATATATATATATATATATATAATATATATAATATATATGTGTGTGTGGGGGGGGGAGTCCATACATCATAAAATAGCTTCTAGGGGGGTGCACGAGGAAAAAAAGGTAGGTTACCACAATATTGTAAATAGTCTACATTTACTTACGTCTCTCCTTCGATCATTTAATTTCTTTCCCGTACGTTCAATCTATATCCATTTCTATGTCGTTATTTACTTGCCTCCCCACGAGGGCAAAGATGGACACAGTCAGTTTTTAATGTGGGGAATCAAGCTCCGCCAGGAAAGGCACTGAGTGCGCGTCTCATGCGACAAACAATGATAAACCCATCCTCACTTCGAAATGAGGAGGTAGTAATGCCTGGGATAATAGTAACCTGGGATAAAACAGAACCATACTTTACTCTGAGATGAATCCGTAGGTCAGTACCAGGTAAGCATTTATCTCCCTCGTGCCGCGGGAATATGTGACCCAAGGTCGCAAGGTGGGGATTGAAAAGCCAGCGCACAAGATGTGTGTGCACTATAGCCGTCGAAATAAAAAGCCTGCGCAGTCCCATCGGCATTCCCCGGTAGTGGACGCCTCGGGCGATTAGCAATAAACTAACCCCTTCTCAAATGGCGAGAAGGTAAAGCCTGGGAGAGTGGACCTCCTAGAACTGCACAAAACTATCCCTCAGCCCGAAAGATGCAAGGTCATCACCTACTTAAATATGACCTAAACTCTTTCGGACTGATTATCGAGGACGTATTCTCGACTAGTATGGACAAAACCTACTTAGGCTGTGCAACGTAAGATTTTTTTACAGAAAAAATAATATTTGTATTAATATATTCATCAGAAGATTTCGTATGTATGTGTGTATTTATCGCCTATACGTAACTTTGATAAATTCACATTGAATTATTTTGAAGTAATTATTTAGGAAGTTATAAAAAGAAAATAATTTATTAAAACCAATTAAAATATTCTGGGATATTGAAATTATATAACCAATATTAAACCCAACTTCTATTTGCTTTGTCTTAACCATTACTTGTTCCAACTTTTTATATCAACTAGCTTAGGGAACGGTCATCTAGCATAGTTTCCGGAAGAACGGTGTGTCGGCTAATTTAAAAAGTGTTTTCCCCTATTTTATACGTAATATTAAATTGAATTTAACGCCAATACGTTCAGCATGTCATAATCTAAAAATAAATGCATTTTTTTAGCTACTGCATACCGTCTTTCGATAAAATTACGTAAGTCGGGAAACGATGTAGTTACCAAAAGCTGTAAACATGACTAGTTTTCTTATCCATATTTACTTGTCTCCCCACGAGGGCAAAGTAAGACAGAAGATCGGGTTTAATGTGGGGGTTCCAACTCCTCCAAAAGAGGGCACTCCCGGTTGGGAATAAAAAAAACAATAACCTGTATAGTTCCATCGACACGCCTTCACGAATGACAGCGTCTCAGGTACCAGGCACTAAACACACATTGAACGGAGGAGGTAATGCTTGGGAAGATGACCACCTGTGACTGAACAGATACTGCATTTTGAATTATTTATTCGCAATAATTTTGTAAATATTACAAATGAGGCACAAGTCCCTAAAAGTGTGGAGAGAGAGAGACGTATGTGGTCTGTTCCAGTCTTAACTAGACAAATGATTGTACTTACAAACAAATAATCCTTCAATCCATCACGTATAATTCGTTCAATAATCACAATACCACATTTACTCTACCAATCAGATACTACGCTTTGATCCTCACCCGTAGATTGGATAAAAATGGATTTATTAAAATATGTTTATTTATGGTTGTCTATATTTGTCGTACTGATGTATACTTATATATATACTCTAAATTCTACGTCTATAATTGTGTTTGCATACATTTAAAATTATCTCCATTTTTTTATTTGGATCGAAGTTATGTATGGCTCTGTTTGGTCCTGGGATGGTATCATCCCATGCATTACCTCCTTTTTCGGGACGTGAAAATAATAATGAAAATATTTCCATCAATAAACATAGGTACGAAAACGCTTGCTTTCCGAGTTATAGGCCATTGAAACAAATGCATATCAACATTCATTTTTGTAAGCATTTAACACGTACAAAGTGTGTGATAGTGCACTGTTATTTCTACACCTGAAATAAATTAACACTATCCTTTTGACAAGATGATACGTAAAATAAGTATGGAGCTGGTGTTGCTACATACACCAACAAAACCATGAAAACATGACACCAAACAAATATAAACGCCATGGGGCTCAGAAGAAAGATCTGGGCATCATGGTCTGCAGAGACTCTTTTGATAGTCAACATGGGGCATCCGATCGGCATTCTGCGAATGTTATCCATTTTTTTTTTATTTACCCCTCCAGGGGGTTAGATACAAGGTCAAGTGTTAAATGCACTAGGATCAGTGAACTCTGGCCCACAAAAATTGCCTGAGCAACCACGAAGGTAAAGCCTGGAAGGGTGGATCTCCTGACACGGAACAGCACCATACCTCAGCCCCACAGTAACAGTTACTGTCGGACCGATTGTCGAAGACGTATCTCCGACCAGTACGAACCGAAATAAGTTGATTCAACGCGTCATATTGTGGGTAACAGAATACAACATAGTAAATGCAGGTTAATAAATATGATCAGCACAAACCGAAGACTACACAGAGGACGAAATGGACCACTAAAGGAAATTAAGCTAGTAGTTAAGTGATATTACAAAAGCAACACCACACAAAATGGCTCCTTTACACATATACAACATAATCCTGAAGTTATGCCATCGATTTTCCAAACACCTTGTATATTAATGACATTTTTTGATTTTTTTAATATTTCAAAGAAAGTTGAAGTCATATTATTAAAAAAAAAAGAAAAACTTTTAAAGAAGTTTTTTCGAATAGTTTTTTGGCAAAAATTGGTATACAAATTTGACAAATTAGACACAAGGCCATCAAAAGTGTAGGGGTCTTTGGTCACTTTATGTCTATCCTACTCGTGAGAACTGTTAACTATTTGTTAACTTAAATTCCAGTAGCTTTTTTCACAAAACTGCAGGTTAGTGGAACTCTCTTCCTGTTGACTGTTTTCCTTCTACCTATAGCCTTGGTCTTTTCAAGACTAAGGCCAATAATCATCTTCTGCCTTTGCGATAATCATAGTGTGTTCTTATTAGCTTCTTACGTCAAGTGGCTTCATACCTTGTCTGGAGCGATTTCCATAAAAAAGAGACTCATTTTGACGCATTTGTCTAAGCACTATTCCTTTTATTCTTTCACCATTTGTCGATCACTTTCTTCTGTTTTCTACTTGCAAGACATTCACAGCAAGAACTTGTTTTTTTTTACTGTAACGAAAAAAGTACTTTTCTTCCTTCTTCCGTGCGTCAAGCGGAACTTTCACAACACAGAGCTTCTTCGCAAGTGCTTCCCGTTTGTGGAACACATTTCCACGCGGCTGCTTCCCTGCAGATTATAACATGGTGCTCTCCAAATCCAATGTCGACAGATTCCTGTTATGAACTGTACCCACTTGTAATTCAAGCTTAGCCCATCCAATCAATCGCTCCCAATCCTCTCGTAATATTCTTCATTTCTCAATTAGCAATCATTTCATCTCATTAACCCTTATCCTCGAGTGGAGTTTGGCCTTGATAAATGTTGATCCATCGGTAAAAAAAACCTTTACCAGTCACCACAATACCACATTTACTCCACGGACTACCATATTTACATATCCCAAATGGTGTAAAATCAGTTTTATTTACACATTTGTGAGTGGAGGGCTCTCTTATTAGCTAATCTATCTTGAGCAGGGATTTTCAAACTGGGGGTCCCGACCCTTCAGTGGGTACCTAGATAAATAAAATGGGTCGCGACAAAAAAGGAAAAAAGAACGCAAGTAGATGTTAAAAGCAAAACATAAACCACTCTAAATGTTGCATCGAATTCATAAATCGAAGCTAATTTTACCTATTTCTCGATGAAAAGGGAGACATAATTAATAAAAACATCCTCCACTCCATTATATATATATATATATATATATATATATATATATATATATATATCGTCCTGGCATACAAAAGTTAGCCAGTCTGTCAGACGAATCCATTTCGAGTATTTAGGGGGATCGAGAAAGCAAAAAGCAAGTCAGACACTCCCCGTTTTTAATGCATTTTCACAATTATATGTTTTCTTTCCTTTTTTACTTTCTGCTTTCTATATCGATTTATGCGTTTTTTCTCCATTTATCTTTTAAAAACTGTCCAGTTTTAGATGGTTTTTAATGAATTGTGATTTAATAATAAATAAGGATAAATTACCAAACTCTTTCTTAAAACATGTTCATTAATTTTAAAGGTGGTAATTTAAATAAAAACTGTTAGCTTTTCAAATTACAATAGATGTATATTAAAGATGTAGTATGAGTTATACATCAAAAAAGAATACTTAGAGACAGATTAATAGCTGCCGGGTTGCAGGTAGATGTCTTGTATTCATATAAAAAGAAAAGTAATAATAAAAAAAACCTTTAAGTACTTTTAAAAGTACATTGATAATATAAGAACATTGTTTTAGAATACACAAAGGTTTATAAAAAAAGCGGAACCATACCTTCAGGCGTGTAAAACTGTATGTTAAAACAGCTTTCACTCTTTTTCCCTCTTTTTTTTTTTTAATTTAGCTCAGTTAGTTCTCAGAAATCAAGTGTCCCCTTCCTAACACTCGATCTCTTGAGTAGATACATCGATATCAGAGTGTTATACTAAAGTTCTCCTTTACTTCGCAAACATTGAGTTAGCATTATTTACTCCTCTCCAGGAGTTAGGCACAAGGCCAGTTTTATCCTACTCCCACAAGTAAGATGTGACCCAAGGTCGGGTCGGAAAGTGGGGGTTGAAAAGCCAGCGCCCGAGAGGTGAGCACTCTGACCATTAAAACTTGCTTGGGCAGCACCGTCGGCATTCCCCGGTAGGGGCGCCTCAAGCAGTAAGCAATTAACTTACTCCTCCCCGAAAGAGGGGAGGCGAAGCCTAGGAGGGTTCACCTCCTAGAACTGCATAGGACAATCCCATAGACCGGCGTAAATCAAGCCCCGAAGGCCAAGACAATACCGGTCTATAGGGTGCAGTATCCATCGGAACAGATACTACACTTTGATCTTGACCAAAAGGCCAAATTCAAGTGGCCTGTATTATTTACTCCTCTCCAGGAGTTAGGCACAAGGCCAGTTTTATCCTACTCCCACATGTAAGATGTGACCCAAGGTTGGGTCGGAAAGTGGGGGTTGAAAAGCCAGCGCCCGAGAGGTGAGCACTCTGACCATTAAAAATTGCCTGGGCAGCCCCGTCGGCATTCCCCGGTAGGGGCGCCTCAAGCAGTAAGCAATTAACTTACTCCTCCCCAAAGAGGAGAGGCAAAGCCTGGGAGGGTGCACCTCCTAGAACTGCACAGGACAATCCCATAGACCGGCGTAAATCAAGCCCCGAAGGCCAAGACAATACCGGTCTATAGGGTGCAGTATCCATCGGAACAGATACTACACTTTGATCTTAGCCAAAAGGCATTGACCACTTAACTATGTTATAGTTTATCTGTCTTGTGGCCTCTTCTTGGTTTGGTAGAGTATACAGATTAGTGATGTGACTTGAGGTAACATCACTCGGTGAAAGTGCACCATTCCTCGTATGTGCAACCATTTATTTGGGCTTCGAATACTAGTATATTTTGAATATTTAGTCAGTTTACTAGTAGGGTGAAGTATCATCATGTCAGGTGGAACAGACAAACCCCTGTACAGAAAGACCGAATACACTCGAGGATGTTGTCTTGTAGGCATTGAAACGTATTAGTATTTTTGATATTGCTTTGATTTATTCCTCCTCTCAATTATCATGGTATATTACGACTCTTTTGATAGCCGGAGGACCCGATCGGCATCCTGCGAATGTTGGCCCTTCATCTACAACAGACCAAATATTAATATTTTTGTATTGCTTTGACTTCTCCTTACTGCCAATTATCCGTGTATTATTATGTCCTATAATCATGACCAGTGCCCATGAGTAGTATCTCGAGCACTTACTAGAATCAGGGACTTACAGGAGGGCGACGTGAAGGTTGTCAACGTCCATAAATGAAAGTGATGCTATAGTACCAACCGGATTCGAACTTGACACACACAGGTCGTCAGTCTGCGTCGTTATTCACTTCACGATGGTCACCTCCCAGTTTTTGATATAATAGGTCCCATACAAAATATCGTTCTTTCCGCGAGTCACAGTGAAAAATAGTTCGGAAAACTTTACCTTCGCGCTAAGATCAAATTGTAGTATATTTTAAGTAAGATTACCCCTACAGTAAATGTGGTATTGTGGTTACTACAATGATTATAGCCAAGTTTAGGAGTAAACCTACGAAAACAGACAAAACTAGCCGTGAAAATAAATGTCCGCTAACATCTTCACATAACATCGATCATAAATGCCGAATGTCCAATAATCGAAGACTTAAATCGATCGTTTTCTAATAATAATAGGTTAAAAATAATAATAGGTTAGAAAAAATACGTTTCTTTATAATAAGCTTAGTCATTTCGGATTTCTGTCAAAGCAAAACTTTGTTTCGCAACTTATTTTCTCATGGTTTCGAAAGAAAATTGCAATTGTATTGCCCTAGGGACAGAAAGTGAAAGTTATTTTTATTTTTTATAACTAAAATATGAATATCCATGATAGAAAAAATCCAACAAAAAATCATAATTATCCGATGTTAATTTTTGATAAATTAATTTTAATATAAAGTATTTTTTTTCAATATAGTGCAAATGTTGAAATCGATGGTTTACATTTCTTCAAAATTTCGAATAAAATTAGTGTATAGCTGATAATATATATATATATATATATATATATATATATATGTGTGTGTGTAAATTTTAAGATTATGACATTAAGAACGTTTTAGAGTTAAATAAATTCAGTATTACGTAGTAATAGGAAAATAAAGACGTTTGAATATATTTTTTCGTCTTGAGCGATACAAAAACAAACACATAGCGCCATGAGTCAAATACACTACTTCCGGTTCTATGAAGACTCCATTTTGTAAAAATTTCAATTATTCTAGCATATTTACATATTTCAAACGTGTTTTTCTTCAGATTACATGCGTAATACTAAATAGATTAATAAGATATTCAAAAAACAACATAAAACCATTTTTATCGCCTATACACAATTTTGTATCGTATTCTGTTCAGACTGTCGATCTCAACATTTGCCAAATATAGATAATTTAAATCAGCTAAAATTACCGTAGCCCTTTCCCTCTGATTTAAAGGACGAAATACGTCTTATTATATTCATAATCGAAATTAAATGAGCCAATAACACTCTGCAAGTGCGAATGAAAGAAAACAAATTTAAGGCAGTTCGCGATAAAAAAAAATGATTCTAAAAAATCGGAAATTTAAATGTAATGAAATATATATATTTGTTCATTTGCACCTTTGAAGTGTTATCTTTTCTAAATGTTTTATTTACTCCTCCCCAGGGGTTAGGCACAAGGCCAGTTTTATCTTACTCCCACAAGTAAGATGTGACCCAAGATCGGGTCGAGAAAGTGGGGTCTGAAAAGCCAGCGCTCGAGAGATGAGCACTCTGGCCATTTAAAAATTGCCTGGGCAGCCCCGTCGGCATTCCCCGGTAGGGGCGCCTCAGACAGTAAGCAATAAACTTACTCCTCCCCAAAGAGGGGAGGCAAAGCCTGGGAGGGTGGACCTCCTAGAACTGCACAGGACAGGCGTGCAGTATCCATCGGAACAGGTACTACACTTTGATCTTAGCCAAATGTGCTCACTGTTTCGACTGTGTATAACAAGACTTATCTCGTCCTTGAAATGAAGGAGTAAAGTCATTTAAATGACTTAAACATTTGTAAGTGTTGGTTTTGTTTATATAAAATAAATAATTCTTATATTAAGCAACATTTGTTAATTAATATATACTAAAATATTTCATCAAGTTTGGTTGATTCTGATTTCTGTGGGTTTTTTTTTTGTTTGTTTGCTTTTTTTAATCATTGTTTTAATTTTGGGGTTAAAAACAAACACTTGAACTTTCATTGTCTGCTCGTCAAAAGTATTACAACTTTTAACTTAAGAATAAAAGCGAAAATGCACTTTTTGGGGTTTTGTTTTTATATTTGGGGGCGATTTTTCCGTTCTATGATAATATAAATAAGACGGTAGTAGAGTCTTTAAAATGGCGATATGCTATAAAACCTGTACTTTAGTGATGCCGCTAAAGTACGAATTTTTAATGGTTCATCTTTTATCTTTTATCACACACAGTCTTCAGAACAATAATACTGAATAAAATATTCCAAATTGTCTTGGAAACGATCGTATACCATATAATCTGTTTGTTTTCAATTCTTAGAACAATGTTAAAAATTTGTTGATCTCAACTCATATATATATATATATATATTATTTTTTTATGTACATAAAATTAATCCATAGACATGTGTTTCTGGCTACTAGTCGTCATCAGTTGGCTAACCTGTGCTGCCCATGTTTGCCATGCTGATGACGGCTGAAACACGTGTCCATAGATTGATTTTATGTACGTAAAAAATTAATTAATATATATATATATATATATATATATATATATAAGTTTAGAATCCAAAACAACGCAGATATTTTTTAAAATATTTATTTATTTATTTAAAATCAACTTCGTTTCGACGATATAATGCCTTGAGGAATAGTAAAATTTAAATTGCTTTCTCCTTTTCTTTTTTTCATATCATGATGTCACTAGAAAAATCCGCAAGTACTTCCAACAACGGTGATTTATTTAAAATGTTTTAGTCCAGGGGTTAGCGCTGGAGCGCGTGTTATGAATTTGAAATTGTTTCTCAGTGTAAGCGTTGTGTAATTTAAAATTGTAAGTTTAGAAGCCAAAACACCGCAAATAAACATTTATTTATTTAAAATAAACAAAGAGTAACTTATGAAAAGGTCCTTTAATCCATTTATTTTCATAAAAAGACTTTTTCCTCAGAAAGAGATAAAACCAATAAATTACTCATTATTGGTAAATATTGATTTGTAAAACTTTACAGAAAATGTTCGAGTCATGTAACAAGCAAAATTAAAATGAAGAAATAAAGAATATCTTTACATGTATTTTATCATTTTTTTATTTTACTTTTACTTGTTGCATGACTCAAAATTGTTCTGTATAGTTTTCGAATTAATATTTGCCAATAATTTGTAATTTATTTATTTTTCTTCTGGAGTAAAATAATTATTTCTTTGAAAATACATGGATTAAAGGGCCTTTTCATAATTTACTTTTGTTGGGACATTTGATTATAATAAACGTGTAAAGTATGTAACTTTACTATAGTTTTATTAATTCTTTCCTATAACAATGCTCTATCCTTAATATGGAGCATATATCTATATCGTCAGGATCAAATGTAAAATAATTATTTGATTACATTTTAAATATATATATATATATATATATATATATATATATATATATATATATATGTATATATGTGTGTGTGTGTGTGAATTTAGGCAGCATTCTTTCATGTATGCTAACATTGTTAAATATAATAGAATCGTTCTGTTTTATGTCTTTTTAAAAAAATTTCTAATGATCTTTTTTGTGTCAAAATGAAAATTTTTTTTATACGATTCATATTATAACGAACGTTTTAGATTTTTCGTCAGGTGACAAAAATAAATGAACAAAAAAGCTGGAGAGAAGAGAATTTTAAAAAGCAGCTAAGACGCAAAACAGATCATTAGAAAAATTGAAAAACTAAAAAAGGCATAATTGAAGAAAAGAATTCTGTTATATTAACAATGTTGACATATATATATCTTGAAAAATTGATGCTTCATATACGAAAACTTCTTTAATTTGAAACCCCTTGTTTTGAACAACTGATGACTTGTTATATATATATATATATATATATATATATATATATAAAAGGTTAGAGTTGATTTATTTTCTTTTTCTTTTTTGTCTGTTTAATAGTAATTATATCTGACACAATTATCTTTTAAGACATAATGTGGATTTAATTGTTGATCTGTTTTATCATAAAACGATTAATTTGAAATAAATCGCTCTTCTCTTGGCTAAAATATGTTTTTAATAAAAACAAAGAGATCACATTCGGACGGTGCGAATGAAAAATGAAATATCAAATAAAGCGTCAGGACGAAAATGTTGCTAAAAAAATCGGAACTTTACATGTAAAAAAGCTTTAAAACTTTAAATACTAGTTCCCTTTCAATTTGCTTTGTTTTCATTCGCACCTTTACGATGTCATCTCTTGGTATAGGTGGTCACTGAGTTTCGACTATGGGTATAATAGGTATTCCTCCTTGAAATGAAGCGGGGATAAAGCAAATCCAGATACTTAATTTTAAATACTGAAAAATACATTACGATCGAATAATTCATTGAATTTGTGATAGATGTTTTTTTTTCAATCGGGGATACCTATTTTGTGGTTTAAAAATAACTTACTTGCATGTATACCCATCACTCTATAAAAAAAGACAATGAAAAGTTTGATTTAATTTCAAAATGTGTGTGAAAAGACAGCAATTAAAACTCTCTACCGATCTCAACTTGAAATAAACGCACCTTTCCATCTTGCAGTGGCATCATTGGAGCCAACAATCCACAAACTGATTTTAAACAAGTTGGAATAAATATCACAGTAAAATTTTTAAAATTTGAATAAACTTCAAATTTTCAATTTGTTACATTTAAATTATTACGCAATCACTTTCTTAGCTTTTAATAAAATAAGCTTTCCAATTATATCTATTTATATAAAGTTAAGTATGTATATATGTTGTTATATTTGTATGTAGAGGATTCATTTCTAAAGTAATTAACCGATCATTATGCATTTGATGGAAGCCCTTCTTTAAAATTCACACATCTTTTTTTTTTTAATTATAACAATATGTATTAGACATCAATTAACAAAGTTCAGTTTCTGTGCAGTATTTTGAAGGTTTTAAAGGGGGTGAGCATAATATGGCACAATCTTCCATTTGAAAATTAACATATTTCAAATTTGCATTAAATTTGATCCAGATTCATGAGTCACCAATAAAGCAAGATTCCCTGAATTAAAATTTTGGGCATCTTTTACGAGACTCAGCAGAGTAAAAACGCTAAGAAAACAAATATACAACAAATAAAAGTAACTGTAAGCTGTAAAAGTTAGTTTCAAACTTGCATGTGCTATTTGTTTGTATTTTAAACCGTTTGAAGTGCTATTTATTAGAAATTTAAGTTCAACACATGGATTTCGAAGAATTCAAAATGGCCACTCTACGTAATAATATAGAGGGACTGGCCGGCATTTTTCTTTGAGAAACTAGATGTTTTTAAAAAACAAGAAATTTTTTTTTAACATCTAATAAAAAGCCATTTATACTACGTAAAAATACAAACAGATTACATAGGTAAGTAGAAAAATGTCTATTCTAGACATAAGTCAACTTTACTTGTTGCAAATTTATGTTTTTAAACTCTTTCTCGTTCTTTTTTTGGACCCCGTTCGCGCCTCTGCTGAGCGTCGTAACATATACCCAAAAATTTTCTTAACACCCCTTAAACTTAAGTCTTTAATTTTAGACATTTTCTAGAATCAAAATCATGAAATGAATTTTGATCAAAATTGGAATAAATATATTAGGCATAACGTTTTGTGGTATTATATTTTGATTTTAATCTTCGTAAGGAGACATAAAAGTGGTGCCAAATCGTTCTATTCGAGGAATTAAGTTTACGCGTCTTCGAACGGGTCTTCTGCTGATTATTATATAAATGTATTTACTTTTTTTTCTCTAAATTCATATTAGTGGTTCACCAAATTTAAAATGATACATTTAGTGGTCTATGAAGTTTATAAGATTGGCGACCGCTGATTTGAATAATATAATTATTTGGTTTTTGATATACAAGCAAAAAAAAATGTAGCTTTTTTTTAAATCAAAATATTAGTTGAAGGTATCGAATTTTTTTTGAGATGATGATTAGTAATTTGTATTATTTCGATTATTCCGCATGGACCCATGGCGTAACGGTTAACAGCGTTGGTTAACAATCGCTTCTAAATGACACATTTCTGGAAGTTGAATGTTCAATGGCAAATACTGAAACCATAATAACTAATAATAGTAAAAAAAATTAACACTTCTATACGGTCGTGGCTGACGGAACAAGAACAATCTACACCCGTGGATTAAATAAAGTGTTTAGTTCGAAATTCCGTATAGCTTACCGAATTCGACAATAATGCACCTGAAGAATGTCGCAGGTTACATCGGCCGATACGTTGTGAAAATAACAAACACGACAATATGAAAATAGTAGTCCGAATACTCCAAATAATGATTTTTGTTTACGATTTCTCGGCTGTTAATTAATCTATTTTTTAAGTTCTGCGAGAGCCTCTGTTGAAATTTTTTAACAAGGCGCCTCAGATTTTTCTAGTGCTTAGGGTTTGACAAGATTAAAATCCGGCATGTTCCCTAGAATAACATCAACCTTCTGACCCTCGTTGAAGGATTGGCCATTAATTATCAGCATTGGCTCGTTTTCTTAATTTACTGTGACTACCTCTTAATAATAAGGAGAACGGAACATCGCGTTACCCACGGGATTCGGTTTGCCTGCGATGCGGACAAATGGCCGCCTGCTTATTTGTCTCGCTTAAGATTTAATCTGGGGATCGCAGACACTTGTTTATGTTTACTATAAATAAATGGCTGAATAAATAAATGACTAGATGAATGGTTAGACTGAATTTCATTTTTATGCATTAATGAGTCACCACTTAGCAAGGCCATAATCCACTCGAGGATAACATTTAATGAGATTGCCAGTTCGTATATCTCTTAGAAATCTACTTGTTTTGTTTAGTTATTTTAATCTTTGATTATCTTTATCGTACAAAATTATATATTTTTATATTCAATTTACAAAGGGTTCAGCTTGAAATTTAAAAAGCCAAGCTTGAAACTAAAAGAAAGGCCAGCCTGAAATTTAAAAGGCCCAGCTTGAAACTAAAAGAAAGCCCAGCCTGAAATTTAAAAGGCCCAGCTTGAAACTAAAAGAAAGCCCAGCCTGAAATTTAAAAGGCCAAGCTTGAAACTAAAAGAAAGCCCAGCCTGAAATTTAAAAGGCCAAGCTTGAAACTAAAAGAAAGCCCAGCCTGAAATTTAAAAGGCCCAGCTTGAAACTAAAAGAAAGCCCAGCCTGAAATTTAAAAGGCCCAGCTTGAAACTAAAAGAAAGCCCAGCCTGAAATTTAAAAGGCCAAGCTTGAAACTAAAAGAAAGCCCAGCCTGAAATTTAAAAGGCCCAGCTTGAAACTTAAAAAAAGCTCAACTTGAAATTAAAAAGGTTAAACTTGAAATCAAAAAGGTTCAACTTGAAATTAAAAAGTCCAACTTGAAATTAAAAAAAAAATCCCAGCTGGAAATTTTACAAAAAGGCTCAGCTGGAAATAACAAAAAGGTTCGGCTTGAAATTAAAAGCTCAGAAATTTAAAAACGGCTCTGCTTAAAATTTAAAAACGGCTTTACTTGAAATTTAAAAAAAGCACAACGTGAAATTAAAAAAGGCACAATCTTATATTCTAAAAGGCTTAGCGTCAAAGTAAAAGATTCGGTTTGAAATTTTAAATAATCCGAATAAAAGACTGACAAAATCTCCGTTTCGAAGTTCTTGTCTCTTTCACACATGTTTTATTCTTGTCTTTGATTGCCTGATATATTCATGAACCAGGTTGCGATCTGTCACCAATCATTTATTATTTCACACGATGGTTTATCCACAGTTCCACACGCACACACACACACACACATATGTGTGTGTGATCGGCAGGGATTATCTCCTCCCATACTGATGATTGCAGGTTTGGCATGAAACACATGAGTATATGGGTTAATTTGAAAATATTATTTATAAATAATTATATATATATATATATATATATATATATATATATATATATAGTGCCATTACGAGAAAAAAATGTAAAGAGGAGGAAGAATGAAGAAAAAAAAGTAATGAGAGAGAGAAAAAACTTATTACCAATAATTGCAGTTGGTGATGAATAATTATTCTTAACATGTTCACTTTTAAATATGGCTTTTTTATCGACGAATATGAACATTTTAAACAAAAGGGAAAACATATATGATGAACTTTAATACATATACAAAAAATAGAGTTAAGTAAGGTGTCCCTTTGAACTTGATTGAAAAAAATAAACGTATGAATTAAATGAATGTCAGATGCATTTTAATTTCTCAGCATGACTGTGGATATGAGAAACTGATGAAGCCTCTTCATGAATATTTGTGATATTTTATATATCATTAAAAAAAATATATATATATATATCTCCTCGATATGGGCAGAAACAATTACCTGTCAATAAAGTGTTTTTAAAAGAAAATATTGAGTGTCTCCCTGAATAACTAACGTGTATATGATGTTTATATATATATATATATATATATATATATATATATATATATATATATATTATTAATGACAATATATGTATTAGCATATACTATCAGTGCCCTTTTACTTTGCAGTCTCCTTAACATATTCAGCTCGATGATTGTCAAATTAGTTACAACAGAGCAAATATAAGTCAGATTCATATTATATTCCAATAACCATGTTTTTATTTTATTATTTTTATTTTTATTTTTTCACATTTCCAAAAAACATAACATTTCTGTGAGATATATTTTTTACGGTCCGTTTCATTTGTCTTGTGTAAGACAACATTTTTATGTCAATATCGTCTCTGCAACATTACAAAATCATCAGAAAAATTCACAAAGAGTAAAAAGTTCTTGATTTAAAGTGTCTGGAAAAACCTACACTATACAGTGGTTCATTTCTGAGTGAAACCAAACAAAAACAAAGAAAAGAGCAAACTCACACGTGGGGGAACCCACTAATACGCCATGGCATATTATTCGTTTTTCATCATTTCATATAATAGTGCTCTATCTACAATTTGATCATCGCTTTATCACGATAGGATCTAATATAAAATATTTATCTATATATTATCCTAATATATATATATATATATATATATATATATATATATATATATATATATATATATATATGTTATCCTAATATATCAAGATTTATTATTATATCGTTTTATAATATTCTATACCCAAAGCAAGACATCGGATTTTCAATTGTTTAAAAAAAAATGGATATCAAATAGAAAATCCAGGTACTTTACCATAAAGACAGATCTTTCTCCTCAGAACCCCGGAACAGAATGTAAACAAAGAAAAATTGAGGTATGTCAACTAGAAGTGAATAAGATAGTGACTGGTTTGTGGCATCGGTATGGAAGCGATAATCAACCGATATTTGCTTTGTTTACTATTTTTCTGTAGTTTCCTTCTTTTTTTTTGTCTTTTAAATCTGTTTCCGAGACTATTAGGATATCTTTTTATGGTATGATGGAAATCTTCTAGGTCTGCTATGTTTTTCGAATCTTATCTCCCCCTCTCTTCCCCTAGTGGACGAACCTCAATTTTTCTGTTTATATTTTGTACCGGTATTCTAATGTGAAAGATCTGTTTTATGGTAAAGTACCTGCATTTTCTGTTTAATATACAGATTTTTTTAAACAATTCTATATCCGATGTGTTGCTTTGGGTATAAATTGATACAATAATAATTCTTATATATATATATATATATATATATATATATATATATATATATATATATAATTGGTCCCCCGATTTATAAAATATGGGGACTTATGCTTTGAGGTAGGTACGTCCGTCCGTCCGTCCGGATTTTTCTCCGCAGCCATCTATTGAATTTCTTTGAAATTTTGCATGAAGTTGTAACTTTGGTCAGGTTAGAAATTGACATTCTCCGATTTTTGAAAAAAATCTGTTTAGCCCCCCAGGGGGTCAAAAGGCCCCGAAATGGCAAAAAAATGACATTTTTGCCCCATAACTTTTCATCCATCCATTCAATTTCTCTGAAACTTGGCCAAAATGTGGAGGCAATTGTTCCTAATAGAAAATAAGTATCGCTGATCTTGAAAAGCCTCCAAAATGGCAAAAAATGACCCTTTTCTCCCATAACGTTTGATCCATCCATTCAATTTTTCTGAAACTTGGCCAAAATGTAGAGGCAATTGTTCTGGATATAAAATGAGCATCCTTGACCACAGAAAAATTCTGGTTCGCGCCTCCGGGGGGTTAAAAATGTCCCAAATTGCCCAAATTTATTGCATTTTACACTCGCCACATCGAGTCACATACAGAGGGGGGACCACGCACGCGCGGCTTGTTATATTTATGTAATGCTAAATATAAAGCTGGTAATTTTAAATTGAAATCCAATCCTTTTGTGAAGCAATCTGATCTATAAAAAAAAATTCTTATATATACATATTTACTAAATGAGTAATGTTGAAAAAAAATCTGTTTTTATTCTAATAATTAGCCGTACTTTTGTTTGACTGCACAAGGCATCCATCTCTCTCTCTCTCTCTCTCTCTCTCTCTTTCTCTCTTTCTGATCTATCTATATATTTCTCTCACTCTCTAATATTTCTTAATGTGTCTCTGAGCATTTAGAAATAATGATTCTCGTCTAATTTACAGATGTGTGTCGGAACACATTACAAACACGTATGTAAATTAGATGGTAAAAATAAGCCTCTTTACTTCTATGTAATATTAATAAATAATAATAATAGTAATACTTCTATATAATAATATCAATGATAATGATATTATTAATTGATGATAATGATAATAATAGGGATGATAATGATATTATTAATTGATGATAATGATAATAATAGGGATAATAATAAACATGATAATATGTATTATGATAATAATAAGGTTATAAAAACGTTGTTATAATCATAGCATTATCCTAACTATAATAATAATGTAGAAATACACACTACCGCAAGACAGCTTCCCTACAGATTACAATATGGCCGTTTTCACATATAATGTCAAGAGATATTTGCCATGAGAAATCAAACTTTGTTCCATCGCCGCAATGTTGCATCCTTGTTCTTGTTTTACAAGTAATTCAATGGAATGTGCTCCGATGAACTTGCTGCTCTGGTTTCCCCTCGACGTAAAAATACAGCTAAATCCCATCCATTCACTGTGGAAGTCCCCAGATGCCGGAGAACTTTCTATTCAAATAGCTTATTTCCTCGAGCTGCCGGCCTTTGGAACTCCCGCCCTGCTCCCTGTTTCCATGACTGTACCGACATACAGAAATTTAGAACTAACGTGAAAAAGCATATCGCTGCACAGTTCCGAATTTACGACCCCCCCCCCCGAAAAAAACTTTGCTCCTAGTTCTCAGTAACCCCTTCTGTCTACAGTGGCAACTTTCCTTGTTTATGGTGAACTATGTTTTTAAAAAAATGTATACAACGAATCGTTAACATTACGTACTGCGTTTCGGCATTACATTATCAGAAAAACGGTTAGTATCCCGTAAAACCGAAATTGGGATGGAGAAAATTTAGTTGATTTTTATTTCGTTTAATGTTGAACTAGCTGGCCTTGCCGGCTCGCTACCGCTTCACACATTTCGCTACCGGAAATACTTGAAACATTAATTCAAAATAATGCACATTTCGTTCATGAATAAACACGAAACAAAAACTTTCTCATGTATTCATATGGATGGATAAAGATTAAGATTTTGGTAATTTTGATACAAGAAAGGAATAAAATAAGAAATTAATTGGCCTTTTCCCTTTCAATTTACAAAACGGATCGCAACTTGTTGAAACTCAAGTCGGCCCCTCTAAAATAAAAAGGAATATTTGAACACAAAGCTAATTATTTGTCCAGGAAATAAAACAGTACTGCGAAACAGAATTATTTGTTATATTAAAATCAAAATAATCATTGGATTAAAAAGAAAATAACATTTTTCAAATCCAATATGCAAATTAATTAACCTTGCGACTGATATCGCATATACATAAGCAGTATATAAAAACGATGGTCTGTCTATTGTGTGAAGTTGAATTAACTTGAAATGGACCGTTTTCATTTTACCGTTGGTGCGAGCAAGAGGCCCTTTAGATAATGTAACCGGGCCCAATCCTCAAAGTACAGGCAACAACCGAAGCCACAACCGAACGCGTTGGACACTCTTTATAATTTATTTATTTATTAAGGGTCACTAAATTCTAGCCAGCCAAGGGCGATAGAAGAACCTAGAGGCCGACACTGGTAGAATCTCAGCGTCCTTTAAGAAAAATAAATAAAATAAAAAGCAAACAAAAAATTAGAACACCTCCTCATTAAATCTATACTAATACTAAACATACTCGTGACCCGTTGGGTCACAACCACTACCTCCATTTATTCGTCTTTGAATTCATTCGAAAATTCATAAACTGTAACATCTTTAATAAGAAATTCTTCTTACATAACTCAAAATAATAAGTCTCTTTACGTCTATATTATTATTATTAGTAGTAGTAGTAGTAGTAGTGGTGTTTTAAACAAAAAGATGACCACCACTTAATGAGTTTTTTGTTTTTATCTAATATATAAAATTATATCGACGTGATCTACAAAGTTGAGCCTTGCAAATTGGATGTTGATCCTGACTAGTCAATTTTCATTTGTTATTATTGTATCATGTTATTGAAATTAAACTAACGAACTTCACTACAATTTTTTTTTAAGTACTTAATCTGGTTAGTTAGTTTGTTAATATGGCGACATTTTTAAATACACATTTAAGAATAAAATTCAATAAAGTCTTATTAATTTAGTAAGAGTAAGCGTTCCTTAATTACTTCATTTAGTTAGATATTGAACCTAAGAAAAGGGGCGGGATCATAGAACAGAAATATTTACAAAACAGATTGACAAATGAATCTCAGGCAACATCGGGTCGGTACAACTAATATATATATATATATATATATATATATATGGATGTGTGTGGTTAACTATATATAAGCCCTATTTTTCGGGTTGAGCACTGTCGTTAATGATATCGCTTGCTACTATTTAGGGTAATGTAAAGTTTTTAGTAAATAAATAAATAGCACATTCGGTCAATGTTTATATAGAAACATTGACCGCTATTTGACAATCCAATATTTTCTAAATATATATATATATATATATATATATAAGAAAAACATACATAGCTTAGACGTAACAGCGCTATACACAAATGTCCCAGTTAAAAATGCCTAAACTTACTCCATATATATATATATATATATATATATATATATATATATATATATTGTCCTACTCGTGAAGAACCGTTGAAATTTGAACTATATTTAGAAGTTTAAGAAGCCAAAAAAACTATACGTTTTTATTGAATAATAAATCATATTAAAAACTTGAATTTTAATTTCATTATGATTTATTTTGAAAAAAACATTGTTTGTTTAGTTTTCTTAACTTCTAAATATATTCAAATTTCAACGATGTTTCAAGAGTGAGAATATATTTGTTATTATTTTAACAAGCGCTGCCATCTGCATTGAACCTCAACCGTCGACAAAATTAGGCGGGCTTTTATTACGAATGGTCAATATGCTACTAGTAAGAAGTAAAATAAGAAAATAAATTACATTACTTATGAATAGGATCTTTTGCGTCGAAAATTCAAGTTTTTGAATAATGATTTATTTTGAAAAAAAAACTCATCGTTTGTTTTGCTTTTTAACTTTATTTCGATCGGAGTGTTTTCGCTTGGAAGTCTTGAACACCCACTCCGATTGAGTAGTAATTATTGTTGAAACGAATGTTTACCTCGTAAATTATTTAGATTTTATTCATTAAACTAAAATGAAAAATTGAATTCAGATTCTTTAAAAACGCACACGTTCTCATTACAATCAAAACGTTTTAAATAATTATTCGTAAAAGTTGATGCCGTAGGCTGGACCGGGGTTGCATTTTAAAAAATTACAGAAGTTTAAATAGGATGTTACAGCCCTGTCCATAAAGATTCCAAATAGTACCTTTTTTTTGTTTAAAAGACATTAATTTTTTCACTTTAAATGCTTCTTTAAATGATGTTTAAACCAATGATGCCAAATACTGCAGTTTCTTTTAAAGAATATACAAATTGCCCTAAGCCTCTGTAATTTTAATATGTATATATTCGAATAAAATCTATAACTATTATACATATTGTCTAATGAGATTTATTAGATATAGAATATTATCGAGACAGGTACCATATGTAGGTAATCTTGTAGTATGGCTAACAGTCAGAAAATCGTTAGCAAAAAAAAATAGCAACAACAAATAACTAACACCAAACGCAGTAGAATTTAATTATCTACATACCTGTATACTTTTAACTTGCTGAAACTGTAAATTTGTTTTAATTTAAGAAATCTTTTTTCGGTACTCGTGTGGCTATAAAAAAATGTCTGGCCACATTAGGCCAAAGAGATACTGCAACTTATTTTGAAATTAAAAAAAACTATAAAACAGTTTCAAAAAGATAAACGTATAATATATATGTTTTAAATTTTATTGCGTATGGTGAAAGTTATGAGTTGCATTTCTTTTTTCGATTTCGTGATTGTTAATTATAAGATCTAGAGGCTGAACGAAAAACGATGTCAGCGATCTGAAAGAAAGGTCTCGGCGAAATCTTATATTGAAAGGGAACACTTAAAAAAAGTTTCAAAACTTTAGAACTAAACAGGTCAATAGAAAATTAAAATTTATTGCATTAGGTTAAAGTTATTTGTTGTATTTTTTCGATTTCTCGACTGTTAACCATACTGCAAGATTACCCATTTCTATGTGTGGCTTTTTTTGTATGAACTGGTTATTTTCCCTGACCCGCCACTAAACTGACACACAAGACCCGACATAAAATTGAACAAGGTGTTTGCTCCCAGTTAGAAACCAATCTTTCTCAACCTTTTTTACATATTTTATTTTATTTTTAAAAAATATTTTTCTTCTGCCTATATTACATTCCAACTATATCAACTTCTCAAACTCTGTCTACCACAACCTGTTCGTGGATATGACTTCAAATTTCATCCGGTGGTAAAACTCAAATTTGACATCTCAAATATTTATATGTTCCAAAACTATTAGTTAAAATTTCAGTACATAAGGCATAAAGAACCCCTGATTTCATGGATGTAATACAATTAAGAATATTAATTATGATTCTTACAAGAGGTTGCGGCAGTTATTCGCAGAAGTTAACCTAAAAGACGCTCTTTGGGGTGGTGTTCAACTTCGAATAAAAATAAGTGATTATAATTAAAAATAAAACTATGAATTGAAAAACTAAGTTTGGTGAAATAATCACGTTTTCATTTGAGTTTTGTTATTATTCATTTTTGTTTCTTTGTAGAATTACGCAAAAGTAACTCACTTTAACCAAAATATGTCCCTTCTTCCCTGATTGATTTTCCTTTTTTCTCCCTTTCCTTCTCCCCCCCCCCTGTTTGCCTTTCGTCTGTTCTTTTTACTTTTTTCTTTCCCATTCTTTTTGCTCTCTCTGTTTTTATTCTTTCTTTTTTTGTCATTCGCCTTCCCTTTTGCTTTCTTTTTCATTTCTTTTTCTCCTTTTTCTTTTTCTTTTCATCTATTATCACTTTTATTTTTATTGTTATTTCATTTTCCTCTTTTTTCTCCTTTTCTCTTTCTGCTTTCTCCCCCCCCCCCCCCCCATGTTCTCTTTTCTTTCTATCATTTTTTCTCTCTCCTTTTCTATTTTCATATCTTCCTTTCTTTTCTCTTTTTCTTTTTCTTTTTCTTTTTCTTTCTTCTTTTTATTTTAGCTGTTATCATTATTTTATCGTTCTTATCTTTTCCATTTTGTCCCAATTCATTTCCTTCCACTCTTTTTTACGCCTATTTTCTATTTTTATACCCATTTACTATTTTTCCTATTCTTTTTCATTTCCTTTCGACTAGTTTATTTTTCTCGTTTATTTTCGAACGCGATGGTTAGCTGCACATGCTGTCTTTAACAACAAACTCGTCAACAAAAACAAAAAAAAATAAAATACAAAAAATGTCTAAATTTATCGGACCTCAACGCGCTGGACGAATGCCAAATTTGCGTGCTGGTTGCGCAAGTGATCGAACTCAGGCTTCACTCACTGTGACGACCATTCAACAAATCTTAGCTTTTTTTTTATTCAACTTTGAATCTGTCCGCCATGTTTTTTGCTTATATTTAAACGTTGAAATATGTTTTCGCGTTAGGCTGACCAGTTTGATGGACAAGACGAAACTGCTCCCACCATTCGTCTTTGAAGATGAATGGCATGACAATATAGAACCTTTTACTGCAAGTTCAGCATTAATCTGAGGTAATCCATAACACAATAGGCTTGTTGTCGCCCTTACAACAAAAAGGTTATTTCTGTTTCTGTATAAGTTTTGAAAATGTGCAGACAAACAAAAAATGTAAACACTAAAATGGCTTTACTGCACCCTGGGCAACGTCGGGTAAGTACAACTAGTATGAATATATACATTTGCTGCGTTGGTTGATTGGTTAGTTGTCTAAAACAAACAAAATTAATACTTTTCTCCCATCGCCCCCCCCCCCCGAAAACGATGAAAAAAAATCTTAAATGTTTACAATCTCGGGTTATTTTATCGGAAAAATATGCGGTCACTATATTATATATCAAAGCCGGCATTTTATATAGTGAATATAGTCTTTATTATTTGCTGTGTTACTTTACTTAACTACTTGTGCCTTTTCTGCATATTTCGTGATTTCTATCTATATAAAGTTAGGTATGTATATATGTTTATATATTTCATTATAGATTAAGCTGCTACACGTATGGGTTCGTAATGTGGGCTATATTTATTTTAATTTAGTTTCATGCAAAGGGGGTAAAAATGGGGTAGAAGCTTTTTGTGAAAATGCAGATACCTCTTTTTTGTGAAATCTTAACAATGGCTATGAGACATTAATTAAAAAATATTCACCAAATATTACTTTCTTTGCAGTATTTTAAAGGAGTTTAGGGGTCAAAATATGAACATAATCTCCCATTAAAAAAAATCAAATATTTCATATTTTGATTGAATTTTATTTATAGTCATTAGACACCAATGAAGCATGATTCCCTGAATTTTAGTTTCTTCTTAAAACTCTCTAAATTTGAGACTTTTTCTAGAATCCAAATCACGTAATAGATGCTGATTAAAATTGGAATAAAGATGGTTGACATACGTTTTAATAGTATTATATCTTGATTTTAATCTACATAAAGGAGACATAAAAGTGGTGCACAACTGTCCTGTTTCATGAAATTCATATTACCCGCCATAGGACGAGTATTCTTCTTGTTACCTTATTTAACAATCTATACATAAAAAAAATTGTCAGACAAATTATCGTTTGTCTGTGGCAACTCACGTTCAAACGTAACTTTTTATATCATTTTTTTAAAGTCTATTATCATTTTAACAATTTTATTAAAATGAGATAATGACCAAACGCTGCCGTAATTCAATGAAACTTTACAAGAATCCGATTTATTGTATTTCGCTCTAGATATACTATTGAGCATTATTATCGATGAAGCTTATCGTAGAACAAAACATCAAGTTTACTTAACGATCCTTGTTTAGCGAAACCGGGGAAATAAAACTTCTGATTATTTATTTGACATTTTTTTTAAAGGTATATATTTCATTTGGCATAATGGTTAGCCGGAAGAACAGGGTTCTATCCTCGGTCGATTCATCCCAAAGACTCAACTTGATAGTTGAGTCTTTGGGATGATTCTTTGCTAAATACTCTGCGTTATACGATGTGGATCAAGGGAAAGTACAGGAATCAAGAATGGCGCCATCACTTATATCTAAGTGTAGTACTCAATGAAGAGTGAAGAGAGAGCCGTCCGGTCGCCCACGATTATGGTCGGTTCATTTATTTTTTTATTTTTTTTTATATGTCAATCTTTAAAAAAATATCTTAATATCATTTAGTTTTCATATATTTCAGTTGTAGTAATGTCTGATTTAAAAAAAAATTAATGAAAAAGTAGAAAATCCAGGCAGGAACAATTATTTGCTACCCGTAATTTAACTTTGTCTTCTAAACAGCTGTAAGAATTTAATTGTTATAATATTTATTTTCAAGTCTATATGTGTCTGAATAAAAGAAAAATGCTACACCAATCTTTACGAAATCTGAAACATAAATATTAGATAGAGATGGAAGTGTAATGAGCTCTGTTTAATTTTAGGGGGTGAGGGCTAAAGGTACGGACTCCCTCCCTTGCAAATAAATGTGCGCATGGATGAAGAAATCAGAGTTTTGAATGAAATGCTGAACATCGATTTACTCCCTGTAATATCTTATGTATAACTATGTTATTTTTATCAAAGGAGGTAAAACTACCTATTTAAAATCACATGAGTCAGAGTACTTGGACAAGAAGTAGTTACAATATCGTGTGTTTTTTTTTTCATTAGGGCCGCCAGATAACGTTATTTTATTTATAACTTATAGAAATTACAAAATAAAAATAAAAATTGTAATATTGGATTCAAAAACTTGAAGCAACAGTAAACACATATTCGCATTCATTCATGCGAAATGCCGAGTGTGTCTCCAAGGGGTTGAAATGTTACTGTATTTACACTCAGCCGATGCCAGGTACATTCTTGCCCCACTGCGAATTGCATATTATAAAATCTAATAAAAAAGAATAACAAAATTAATAGAGGTGATAGGGCAGTGGGGCGTAGGGTTCCGCATGTTATTCTGGGCGATTCCGAGTATTCCTGATAGTACACAAAAGCAAGCAATCAGACTATATGTCTTCCACAGGAACTATTATTTCTGCGATCAGTAAATAAAGTCTTGTTTTTTGGAGATCTTTCAAAATTTAAGTGACTTTTTCGATTTTTATATTTTATTTTTGTTATTCTTTTTTGCGTGACTAAATTTGCTTTTCATAAACTTTACTTAACATTAAAGTAAGTAATTAAACATACAAACACATACACACACATATGTATATATATATATATATATATATATATATATATATATATATATATGGATAGAGAGAGAGAACGAGAGAGTACATATCGTGTATATTTATATATAGAATGGCCGCGCACGTTTAAAATGATTTTATATTGTTTTTTCATGTTATATACGACACGTGTTTCGGGTGTAGTACCCCACCAGACAGTGTGGTTGTTCTGAACAACTATACTACTGCTTGATGAGGGTACTACACCCCCAAAACACGTCGCAAATTATATGGAAAATAAGTCTAAAATAATTTGAAACGTTTTCGGCCTTCCATATATATATATATATATATATATATATATATATATATATATATATATATATATATATATACTAGCAGGGCTACCCGGCCATGAAAAAAAAGAAGTTAAAAATTGTAACATATTTCTATTCATGTCTTTTATTTCTCTACATTTCTCTATCTGTCTCTTTATCCTCTCGCTTTAACCTTCTACCAAGCTAATTCATCCCTCTTGTTTTAATGTATTAATAATGATATGAATAATGTAAGTCACTTATCAGCGCTGTTAATTTTAAAGGGATCTATCCTTGGACCTTTGTTGTTCCTGATCTATATAAACGATCTCCCTGATGGCATAGAGTCGGAGATTGGTTTATTTGCTGACGACACCACCCTTTACTCTCGCCATGTTGGCAAAACAGACGCGATCATATCCGAGGCAATGACTGAATCTATAGAAAATGACACCAGGCTGTAGTGGATTGGGGTCATAAATGGATGTTAACTTTTAATGCCGCAAAGACAAAGCTCCTTTCCTTCAACAACTACAAGAAGCCTCCCCAACCACCGATTGCCATGGCAAAAAACACCATACCTGAGAGTTCATCATTCAAACTCCTCAGCCTAACCATCACAGGTAACATGAATTGGAACAAATACATTGAAGACATTGCCAAGGCTGCCGCAAAGAAGGTTGACTCCCTCTACCGTGCTAGTAAACTCCTCACACCTTACATTATCCTGTATCTCTACAAAGCCACCATCCGCCCATGCATGGAGTATTGTTGCCACATCTGGGTTGGTGCATCATCTACTAGTCTCTACCTCCTTGACAAGAGCCAAAAAAGAGTCGCCAACCTAATAGGTCCCTCACTGTCAACCAAGCTCCAGTACCTGTCCCATCGCCGCAATGTAGCATACTTATGTTTGTTTTACAAATACTTCAATGGACTATGCTCCGATGAATTGGCTACTCTGGTGCCCCTTGACGTAAATTCACTTAACTAACTCGACAATCAACTAAATCTCATTCATTCACTGTGGAGGTCCCCAGATGCCGGAGAGCCTTCTACTCAAATAGCTTCTTTCCTCATGCTGCCGGCCTCTGGAACTCCCTCTCTGTCCCCTGTTTCCCCGGCAGTACTGACATGCAGAAATTTAAAACTAATGTAAACAGATATCCCGCTGCGCAGATCCCAATTTAGGCTGACCCCCCAACCTTCTCCCCTTTTCTTTTTTCTCAGTAGCCGCTTACGTCTACAGTGGCGGCCTGAACCATGTTAAAAAATTTTTTTAAAGTACTCCCAGTCAACACTGAATTTCTGCTACCCTCTCCCTTAAAAATATAACGAAATCTATATTTGTTTTAATGTATATTCTCTGGCAACGCCGAGTTACTTATTTTCCACCCCCTTAATAATATAATGAAACCTATATTTATTTTAGTGTATTTTCGGTCAACGATAAGTATTTTCTCCATCGTATACAGCTCCCCGTGTTAGAGTGTGGGATAGCATCATATGTAATATCATATAAATGAGAGTTTACTTTAACAACAACTTTGATTTTGTCAGGTAGATATCTTACCGACTGAGCTATTACGATATATGTTAATACTCTTAATTTAAGATTATAGATAGATTAATTGCATTATGTAACATGTTAGAAAAGTGTCATTAGCTTCTTTAAGAGACAGCTATGGAAGCAGGACTACTTCACTTGTGTTCACATGCAAAATTTACATGTAAATACACTTATATTTAAGGTAACCTCCCTAATATGTTTTAGAGTCAAATATCCACATTAAAAAAGAGGTGTTTACCTTTATTATAGAGAACGATAAATAGAGATATATGGAGATAGGTTGACAGACGGAGAGACGTTACGTACTAAATATACCAAAATTCGACACTATAATTTTATTATATTAACAAAAGGAAATATATATTGTTTGATTTCATAATTTATCTGAATTTTTAATCTGGGGGTAGAATCGAAACCGCACACTCAATGTTTTCTGTCTGATACTTTTATCAACTAAAAAATTCAGACATTTTTGAAGTAGACATTAAAAAAAATAAAACACTCAAAAGAAACATCGGATATACGTATCTGAATTTTTAAAGGGGGGTTCCGTCCTCATGGGTCACTTAGAGATGGAAGCACGTAAATATTCGACGCATACTTGCGAGGGGAGGGAGACAGAGCCTGGAGCCCAGTCGAGCATCTCCCATGGACATACTGTCAGAGTAGGAAAAGACTAACAACGTTTTTTCTGTGAGAAAGGAGCTTCTGGGAAGAGAAGAGATAATCTTCCATTTGGTTTTGAAGTCGAAACAAGTAAGATTACTTTGGGTGCACCCCCCCCCCTAAATGTTACAGTATAAAATTATTATTACGTAAGCAAATTTTCTTTTTAATTAGTGACGGTGGCTAAAAATATAAACATTTTACAATTCACATACTTTTAGAAAATAAAATAAAACAAAGCTCATCTTTATGTATTTGTCCCGGTCTTTAAGCTCGGATCATTGTATAATATCTGCTCGCTTCGGTCACAGGGGGTCATTCTCCCAGGCATTACTTTCTCTCTTGGGATGGGGATTGAGAGGCCGTCACTTGGGAATACCAAGCTGAAGGTGCTTCATTTTCGGTAACTGGATTCTCCACTGTAAGCTAAACGGTGGTGAAGTGGATAACGGCGCGGCCTGACGACCTGGGTGCGCCAAGTTCGAATCCAGTCGGTTCCATTGCACCACTTTCACTTATGAATGTTGTCAATCTTCACGTGGTCCCTTATGTGGGTAGGTAATTCTAGAAATAATGACAAACCAATGGAACCAAGATCAAGCCGGCCTAAAACTTACTTTTTACTTTAAACTGACTTGTTAACAAAGTGTTAATAAAATAGCTTTTTTACTTATCTTTTGAAAAAAAAAAGATTGATTTATTCTAAAAAGACACTTTTCCACCACCCAAAACATTTAACGTGCAGCCATATTGATCCCCATTAATCTAGTAGTACCAACTAAATCAAATAAATATTAAATATAATATATCGATCTTTGAATCCCGGCAACTAAAAAAAAAATTTTTTTAATAATATTTGAAAATTGTGAGATGCTGTTATAATAATGTAATCCAAAATCGAGCATAATCTGCCAAAATAAAATTTGACAAACTAAGTTTTTAAAAAATTATATGGATTTTTCAAACTACTATTCTCATCTTTGTTCTTATCCTCGAGTGGCCTTTTGGCCTCTGTAAGTGGTATAGATAACAAATCAACGTGTTAGTAGAAATAAAGACACAAACATCATTAAAGCTAAACAAATATATTTCAGTTGATTTCTTCAAATGAATATGGTTAATAAAAATCGACCGATATATCATGGTTCAGTTTTAATTGTGTCTTTATTTCAATAGCATGTTAACATGCTTATCCACTATTCCATGAACATATATTCCATTTTGTCTGAAAGTGGGTGGATAAGCCATATGCAGTGGAGAACACCCATGCGTATGTAATATGGAGGCTATTCCGTACGGTGAAGGTGAGCAAAATAGAATATTAGTTAATTATAGGTATAAAAAAAATAACAACAAAAATAATTTTATAAACGATAAATTGCCGTAATTTCAGAAGGGTGTCTATGCCTAACGATTAGCGTACTCGGTCAGAGCCCCAGTGATCGCAGGTTCCAGCCAAGTCATAGTGAGCCACGGTGATGAGCCTCAGTAACGACGAAACACGTGTCCATGGATAACTATTATATATATATATATATATATATATATATATATATATATATATATATATACCTCGGGGGTTAATACCATCAAAATGAGAAAGAAGAAAAGTAAAAGAAAACTATAGAACAGTCTCGCCTGACAAAGTTGTTTTACAACGAAAGCTTGTAAAACTAAAAACAACTTTAACATTTTAAAATAATTTTTTCATTTGAATTGAACCATGTGTTGATTTTCAAAAATATTTCACTTAAATACATTTTTATGGGTGCTTCAAAGATGTCAATTTTCTTAACTATATATATATATATATAGCATGTATTACAAGTTAGATGAAAAAAAAAACATTAAAATAGAAGATTGTAGGTTCTAAATCAGCTTATATCAAATATAGTATTAAAATATTATACATAACAGTGTATGTTAGGGATACCCGGGTTTCATCAATTTTGTCATCGTGGATTTAGGATAAAATCCGGCTAGTCACTGCAGAAGGATTTGTTAGACTTTCTTTGATATGGAAGGTTCCATACCGAAGAAGGACTGACAAATCTTATTGTGATGATTAGCCGGATTTTATTCTAAATCCAGGATGACTAGATTGATCAAATCCGAGTATCCTCAACATACACTGTTATGTATAGTGTATATATATATATATATATATATATATATATAATCTCACCACGTTTCATCTTTCGTCCTTCGTCGGTGGATTTTCTGGAACTTCGGAACCTTCTCGTCGAACCTAAGAATATTTATGTCGAACTCGGGAACCATAACGAAATGTATCCTTTATTTAATCTACGGGGTAGGTTGTTCTTATTTCATCAGCCATGACCTAGTAGAAGTGTTAATTTTATGTTATTATTAGTTATTATTGCCTGTAGTAAGGATTGAACCTTCAACCACAAGAGACTCTTAGTTAAAACTTATTGTTTGCCAACGCTCTTAATCGTTACGTTATGGACCATGTGGAATAATACAAATTATCATCTTAAAAAATTCTGATACATTCGAACTAGCATTTATATTTCAGGTAATGTCAAAACAAAAGCCTCACACCAAAAAAAAACACCGAAAAAGCTCTACCCGTTTGTTTTTGTTTGTTTTTTGCAATATATACAAAAATATGTTTGTTTTTTGTAATATATACAAAATAATGTTTTTTTGTCATATATAAAAAAAATGTTTTTTGTAATGTATACAAAAATGTTTTTTGTAATATATACAAAATGTTTTTTTTGTAATGTATACAAAAATGTTTTTGTAATATATACAAAAAATGTTTTTTAGCAATATATACAAAAATGTTTTTTAGCAATATATACTAAAAATGTTTGTTTGTAATATATACAAAAAAATGTTTTTTTTTTGTAATAGATACAAAAAAATGTTCTTTTGTTATATATACAATAAAATCAGAGAATTGTATGATTTAAATCAGCGGGCGCCAACTTTTTTAACTTAATGGACCACTAAATGTATCATTTAAAATTTGGTGGGCTACTAATATAAATTTAGAAAAAGGTAAATACATTTCTATAATAACAGGAAATGTTTCATCGGATTGGTATGAAATTCACTCAATAAGGGTAACAATGATTTAAATGAACCAAAGTGAAAATTTGAAGTTTATTCAAGTATTACACATTTTTAATGTGATATTTTTTCCTCTTTGGTTGTAATTAGTTTATGGATCTAGTGTTCCAATGAGGTCACTGCAAAACAAAGAGCTGTGTTTATTTTAAGTCGACACCGGTATCGAGTTTTAATTGTTATGACAGACATTCACAAATATGTTGTTGGAAATTGAATTTTTTAAATCCACCAAAAATCAGACTGTTTCCGGATCTTTATGAAATTTTCAATATTTATTTATTAATTAATGGATGTTTATTTTAAGTGTTGATTTTAATTAATAAACAACAACCGATTTTAAGGTAGCTTCAATTACTTTACTCCCTCCTCTTCATTTTTAGAATGACATACGTCATCTTATACGAAGCTAAGTGCCCACCTTTACATAGAGATTATATCATTTATAGTTGATATCGACAAAAAAAGGATTAAAAGCTGCTAGTAAAATTTCTTAAAACATTTATTTTTGTGCATTCAAATTTCCGTTTTTTTTAGCTGCTTTTGTATGTATGGAAATCGCGGGGGTATTCATTTTAAGGGGATAGCACAAATTACTTTCACTTTCATCGGCCGTTTCTAATTAAAGACCGCCATTTTCTTCTCAAATGAGTGCGTAAACCAACGTTCTAGTTGCGTGCAGTTACTTTAGCTAGTGTCCACCTGTAATATCCTCGTCTTTTAGTCAGTTTATTTGATTATTTAAATAGAATGTCCCTGATTGGACGATATCAAAATTAAATTCGAATTCATGACACAACTAGTAAAATACCCGTCCCAAGACAGGTATAGGTATTTTATATCTTAATGTTTTTTTTTTCCTTTCTTGGGGGGAGGGCCATGGTACGGTTTCGGTGCACCCCGTAAATGGTAAAGTTTACAAAAAAATACTGTGCTCACATTTCTAACCCTGTTGCCTAGAATATATCTTTCATCATTCATAATGATAAGTTCAGTAGTTTAGAATTTTACCAAGCACGTAAATATTATTGACGCTCACGTGTGCGCACCGAACCTTAAAAAAGGTTACTTAATATACTTAATATAAGTCATGATTTGATGTAGAGCAATTCTTTTCTCTATTATTCTTTTTTCTATCTAATTTATTATTAAAGTTTTTTTAGGGGAATGGTTCCTGTTTGTATGAACGCACCCTCTAAATGCTAAAGTTATACAAAACAAATAATGTGCTTAGAAGCGCCGACTGTCAGAATAACAGTCGAGGTTCGATCCGGCCTGAGGCACTTGCTTGTCTAGCCGCACTAAAGAGCTGTGATACAGCGAACAAGACTGTATATGGATGTGTGTGTGTATTTTTTATTTATATTTAGAATCTTTTCTTTTCAAATATAAATTTTATAACATAAAGTAATTATAATAGCTCAATAGTGTAAGGCCAGAGCTATGCTACATTTAAAATTTGTATGTAATGTTATATCATTTCAATGTTATAAATGACAGATTCACGTCATTTTATAAAACTTATTCTTTTTATTCGACATACAATTGTTTCGGCAATCACCAATATATTTGTAAAAAAAATAGATAAGTCTACGTACTTCCGGTGATGCGGGCAAAACGAAAGTCACCTAAATTGACAGATATAAAAGTATGATGTAACAAAGAAAAGAAACAAAGGAATAAGATGACTAAAAAGCTGAAAGAAACAACAAAGGACGGTCAGTCGAAATACATATTTTAATGTAGAAATATTTAGATTTATAACTACAGCGGATGATGAATGATTAAAAATACAAACAGATAAAAGGATAACATGCATATATGTTACCACATGAATATAACGAGACCATAGTTCCATGTGAAATATATATATATATATATATATATATATATATATATATATAATATAGTTTTAAAGGTTCATACTTTTTTTTTATAAGCATCCGTTTGAAATTTAGTAAAAAAGAAGTGTAGTAAATTAAATACCATCAAAGCTTGTTATAGATGCAATATTTATTTTATAAAAAAGAAAAGACAAAATCTAAAACGATTTTATTTTCCATTTTGTCTTTCCTTTTTTTATAAAATAAATATTGCATCTATAACAAGCTTTGATGGTATTTAATTTACCACACTTCTTTTTTACTAAATTTCAAACGGATGCTTAGAAAAAAAAAGTATGAACCTTTAAAATTATAACCGTCCACGTGCTTGCGTGATTTCATACGAGAGAGAAAAACACACCATCTCATTCGCCGGCTCACACCAACAGAAGCTGGCTTTCCAATTACATCGGAATTTAAACCACACTGATGAGGCTAATTTTATTAGCGAAATATCTGTATAACTATAAACTACATACATAATGTTAGTTTATAAAAAAGGAAAAAAAAATCGTTTTCGATTTTGTCTTTTCTTTTTTATAAAATAAATATTGCATCTATAACAAGCTTTGATGGTATTTAATTTACCACACTTCTTTTTTACTATATATATATATATATATATATATATATATATATATATATATATATATATATTGCTAATGAGTACTGATGGTAATTTAAGCTTTGATCGCCTAATTTTTCATGTTTTTTACGTTTTTGCTTTGTTTTGTCAAATTAGCACTGAAGATAGCCACACCAAGAAATGAATAAAAGTATATATATGTATATACCGTAAATGTTAAAATGTACAAAACAAATAATAATGTGTCCATATTACCGTGTTGCTTTGAATATATATTCCAAAATTCATTATGATTCATTAATTAGTTTAAAAGATTATCATATATATAATTATATATATATATACGCATACCTAACTTCATATAGAGTAGAAGGTGTTGTTCATACGAGTTCGAGAATACGTCTTCGACAATCACTCCAATAGTGGCTTTGTTGCTGCCGGGGTGAGGTATGATTCTATTTTGTCCTAGGAGTTCCACATTCCCAGGCTTGACCTTGACTCTTTGCGAAAGGGTTATTTTATGGCTAATTGACTGAGGCGCTCCAACTGAGGAATACCGACGGGGCAGCTAAGGCATTATTGTAGGTCAAAAGCACTTATCTTAGTGAGCTGGCGTTTCAAAACCTCGCCTGACTTTGTGTCTAACCTCCCGAAGAATAGGGAAATGAATACTGTGATACTTGACAGAAATTCATATCCAAAGGATTTCAGTACTTACCCAGTCAGTCCCAAGTATTGACGGAAAATCGCAAATGCATCCCAAACATAGTCGGTGCAGTTTACGATTTGAAAGCTGAAAAAAATATGTAAAATGGCAGACGACACTAAACATGCGGTTAAGGTTAGGGGTTTTAAAAATATCAGACCTTTCAAAATATGAAAAATAAAATTGAAAGAAACCTTCTGCAAAAAATAAAAGAAAGGAAAGAAAAGAAAGTTACTTTCAAAGCGTAAATTGATTCGTCTACTTCTGGGACTGATTCTGGATTTTTCATCGATACTCGGGATTTACTGAGTAAGTACTGGAATCCTCTGGATACCCATTCCTTACAATTACCCTTACTGTTTCGTTTACAGACAGGTTACAATTGTACCGAATGTTACTATAAAAAGTTTCATTAATTTTAAACAAGTCAATAGTTACTTTCCCTGAACACAGTTCGTAGAACACATTACCACAGAACTGATTCCCTGTAGACTACAGCGTGGTTATCTTTAAGTCTAATGTCTACAAATACTTGTCGAGCTGCCCTCTTCAGTAATGAAACGTCGTCCATTCCATTCATCGTGTTCAATCCTTTCATAGTATTCGTCATCATCTAACTGTCAATCACATTGACCCTTATTCTCGAGTGGCTTTTGACCTTTCTAAGTTGTGACATGTTACGACTATATATAAAAAAATTGAAACACAGTCACATGCTTGCCTCAGAGCAAAATATTACTTTTTGTAAAACCAGTGTTATCGACGTGTGCGTCATAGTTGCTTGTTCGTGTCTGCGTCAAAACAGTATATGCGTGTGAGCTTTGTGTGCACGTTCGGCTCCGAGAGATCGCGTATACATACACAGTCACTGTATGCTCGCAAGCGAGGCGAGGTCGGCATTATTCTGGGTGGATCATATAGACGCGTTTCGTGCGTCTGTGTGTGTAAGCTTGTGCGTGAAAGCGTGACTCCCTATGTTAGACTAACACGAAATAAAAAATGTGCCAAGGTTGCATATGTCTGCTCGTTTTCATGGGAAGAGTGCGAAAGAACTCGGCTGGTGCTCTGGATTAACGAGCATGATAACAATGCCATTTTTGGTAGCAGGAATTCGCCGGTTCTCAAAGAAGAGTTTAAAAAAAAATTAAAAACAAACAAACGATTAGACATTTTAAAAAATAATACGAATTTATTTCATATTTTAATATAGGTTGAAGTTAATGACAGCTACTCCCCCCTCTGTACATATTTTGTTATTTAATATTTTTTGGTGTTCAAAGATATTCGAAAATATCGATCATGAATCAATAAAAAATGGAGATTATTAATAAATAAAAACGAAGTAGTTTTTAAGATGCCAAACAGTAGGTTTTAAAAAAATAATACTATTTTTTTTTCATTTTTATATTTTCTTTTTTTCCTTTTTTCTTTCTTTTTTTTCTTTCTTTTTCTTTTTTTTTTTTCTTTCTTTTTCTTTCTTTTTCTGTCTTTCTTTATTATTTTGTTCTTTATTTTTACTATTTTTGTCAGCAGTTTTATTATTTGAATTGTTTTTCCTTAAGACGTTGCTATATATTTTCCACTACGTTTCGCACGATGTGCCCTCCTATTTTAATCCACGGTGAATTTTTTTTTGCTTCCTTATACAAATATAGATTGTTGTTATTCGTGTATGCTCATGTTTCCTTACTCCCAGTTCCAGATCAATAGCGACAATATCATAGTTTTGCAGATCTATAGACACAGCGTGGTCGCAGAGCTATTGACGAAGCCACTGTCGGACTGATTCCTATCGTAATTCATGTAGATATGTAATTGTTGGAAATCAAAAACTGTTGTTGGTAACAGAGGCATTTATTAAAACAGAAGACAAACACAAATGCTAGATAAAATGTTCAATGGGCTTTTCGTGATCAGTTGCACAACGACATAGACGGACTAACACACTTTCAGTCGTCCTTTGGATGACATTAAGAGAGATATTGTTCCAAAGGCTTAGCTGTTCATACCAGTCGAGGGTACGTCCTTAATAATCAGTCCGACAGTCTGCGCTAGGTGGCCTTTCTTCTGTCTGGGTGAGGTATGGTTCTGTGCAGTTCTAGGAGGTCCACCTTCCCAGGCTTTATCTTCTCGCGCTTTGAGAAGGGATATGTTTATTGCTAATCGCATAAAGTGAACGGCGACGGAGTTATTCAGACATTATTTTGTGGTTCACATAGCTGCTCCTCTTGTTCGCTGGCTTGTAGATTCCCACCGTTCGACCTTGTGTCACATCTTCTTGCGATGGGAAGGGGGTAAAAACTAGCTTGCATCAATAGAATTTTAATTATTTTTTTCTTACCTCTCTCCTCTGTAATTGGAGTTGATCTAACATTAAACTTCAAGTGTTAAAATAAATTACCCCGAGATCTTGATTTTGTGGTTGATCATTTATTTAGTTAAATGGCGTCAGAAATATTGGTTCTGAACCAGGCAATAGTGTAGTTGGGTGTATAGGCCTTTGTTTTTTTTTCTTCCATTTATAAAGTGAAATACACTCACGTAGAAAAATCAACCTCAATTTTAAAATGTTATAAAATAAAGTTGTATTTCTGTCTGTCTGCCTGACTAAATCTCAGAAACTACTATAGATACATTTACTGAATCCGAATATATAAGATTGTTCATGACAAAAATGTACTTTCATTTTGATAGGTTTGAAATCACCAGGAAACAACGTAGTGCAGGGGTAGAATTTCTTTAGATTCTTACTGGTAAATATTTGCATAGGACACTGAAACTAGGTCAAATAGTCAGCTGTTGATGACTTTTCTTTTTCTTTCTTGTTTTCTTTCTTTTTGCTTTGTCTATTATATTGAAGCAGTTGCAAAATTTTACAGACACACAGAGACCTTGAAATTAAGGCTAGGATCAAAGCGTAGTATCTGTTCTGAAACTACATTTCAACTGTTCTGTCCTCGGTGAGTAAGGGATACATTTTTCTAGACTGAAGCAATTTTAAAAACTTTTCTCCCGATCCAGAGTGTCTCTTTATGGGAGGTGCTTTCACCACAATAAAACTTGTATCTAGATCTGTCCTTGTGGAAAGGTGAATTAATGGAGATACACTGAAACTTTTAAAGATAAAAACTCTTTTATTCTTTTGTCCGTGCATTCGGGAAACGCCGTGTAGCCCTGTTTTTTTTTTCAAGTTAACGCGCCATTCCCCATGATATTACACAGCACGTGATGGTTTATTTAAAATGTTGCGTTTCAACCTTGTGTCATACATGGAAGTTCATCATCCTACTTTGTGCTACTTGATTATGTGCGTGCCTTTTTAGTGATCTTGCCAGTCTGAGGAAACGCCGCCTGCTATTGAGTCCATTCATACCTCGAAACAAAGGTTCGATCAGTGACCATTGGGACGGGATACGGAGATAGAGAGGTTGATGATTACTGTTTAATAATATCTTAGCAGAACATTTTAAAACATATTCGCACTTCTAGGTTTCCAATCGAACTGACGACTTCTCTCACTCACCCTCTCTTTGAGCCATGTGACGTAACATTCGTTTTTATAAATTCCCCCAGTCGCGTCGAGCTAACCTCGATGTCATCAGATTGACGCCGACTGAGCTTCATTTTTTGTTATTTTCAAATAACAAAATTAAAAACTAACGAGTCTACTCACTCAATATTTAACAATAAAAGTGTTCCCAGCACTCGCAAATGTATCAGCCTCCTCTTCTTCTGATCTGTCCTCGTATCTCTATGAACACCTTTGATGAGTATTGAATTACTCCTCTCCAGGAGTTAGGCACAAGGCCAGTTTTTATCTTACTCCCACAAGTAAGATGTGACCCAAGGTCGGGTCGTGAAAGTGGGGTTTAAAAATTGCCTGGGCAGCCCCGTCGGCATTCCCCGGTAGGGGCACCTCAGGCAGTAAGCAATAAACTTACTCCTCCCCAAAGAGGGGAGGCGAAGCCTGGGAGGGTGGACCTCCTAGAACTGCACAGGACAAGACCCATAAGCCGGTATAAATCAAGCCCCGAAGGCCAAGACAATACCAGTCTATGGGGTGCAGTATCCATCAGAACAGATACTACACTTTGATCTTAGCCAAAAGGCCAAGCACCTTTGATTTATTTACTCCTCTCCAAGAGTTAGGCACAAGGCCAGTTTTATCCCACTCCCACAAGTAAGATGTTACCCAAGGTCGGGTCGGAAAGTGGGGGGTTGAAAAGCCAGCGCCCGAGAGGTGAGCACTCTGACTATCAAAAATTGCCTGAGCAGCCCCGTCGGCATTCCCCGGTAGGGGCGCCTCAAGCAGTAAGCAATTAACTTACTCCTCCCCAAAGAGGGGAGGCAAAGCCTGGGAGGGTGGACCTCCTAGAACTGCACAGGACAATCCCATAGACCGGCGTAAATCAAGTCCCGAAGGACAAGACAATACAAGTCTATGGGGTGCCTAGCAAAAGTGCCAGGTCCTTTGATGAGTAGGTATGTCAGCAAATCCCTATTTACTTACGTCCCCACGAGGACAGACCTAGACACATGGTCGGTTTTTAAGGTAGGGAATATCCAACTTCCACAAAAGAGGTACTCTGGATTGGGACTATTACTTTAAACAATGCCTCAATCTAGAAGGATTTCACCTTCACTAAGCGAAGACGGAAAAGATGAACTGACACTACATATTTCTCCAAGTCAAAAGGCCACGGAACGCTTTCAGCAAGTCGATCTGTCACGTGTCGGTTAAAATAGCATTGTCACTGTAAAACGCACAGATTCATAGACATTTCTTATTCAAGTAAAGCAAATCTCTACAAGCCTCTGTGCGTCCATCTGTCTGTCACGCTTGAGTATGAAGTAACATTTTCGTCGGTCTGTCAAACTTCAATTTAAAATAGCGTTTGCGTCGGTCTGTCAAACTTCAGTTTGAAATTGCATTTGTGTCGGTCTGGAAACTTTAATTTGAAATAGCGTTTTCGTCGGTCTGTCAATTTTAATTTGAAATAGCGTTTTCGTATGTCTGTCAAACTTCAATTTTAAATAGCGTTTGCGTCGGTCTGTCAAACTTCAGTTTGAAATGGCGTTTGTGTCGGTCTGTCAACTTAAATTTGAAATGACGTTTGTGTCGGTCTGTCAACTTCAATTTTAAATAGCGTTTGCGTCGGTCTGTCAACTTCAGTGGTAAATGGCGTTTGTGTCGGTCTGTCAACTTCAGTTTGAAATGGCGTTTGCGTCGGTCTGTCAACTTCAATTTGAAATGGCGTTTGTGTCGGTCTGTCAACTTCAATTTTAAATAGCGTTTGCGTCGGTCTGTCAATTTCAGTTTGAAATGGCGTTTGTGTCGGTCTGTCAACTTCAGTTTGAAATGGCGTTTGTGTCGGTCTGTCAACTTCAATTTTAAATAGCATTTGTGTCGGTCTGTCAAACTTCAATTTGAAATAGCGTTTGCGTCGGTCTGTCACGCTTAAGATTGAAGTAGCAGTTTTAGAAGTATGTCCTGCATAAGTTGGAGGTAACAGTTTCGTCGGTCTACTAGGCTTAAGTTGGAAATAGTGTTTGCGTCAGTCTGTCACGTTTTAGTTTAAAGTGGCAGTTTTATGATTAAAGGCACCGATTTAATGGGCGCACCTGCCGAATTTCAATTCTGATTGAGTGTTGCTACTTGTTATACAACGAATCTATCGATCAATAATGGTTTATAGTCTTTTTAGCATTCAACGGAATTTGTTTGAAAGAACAATACAACATACTGAAGATAAACAAATCCGATAAATATAAACAAAAAATAAAACCCACTGTGTTTTATATTGATGTTGTTTTTTGTTGTTGTTTTTAAAAATCATTGATTCTAAGAGCCGCATATTATTGTTTGGATTTCATGATTTCGATTGAAAACTAGGGCGAGGTCAAGGGATAACATTTAAGGAATTCGAAGTGTTTTCTTTTGTTTTTTGTCGATTTTTCTTTTTTTTCAGAATTTCTTAATTAAAACGAGTTTTAAAAATTACAACAATATATATATATATATATATATATATATATATATATATATATATATATATATATATATATATAGTCATGGTAACATCCACAGGATAGTGATCCAAAGAAATTTCAACCTGCCTAATAAAAAGTGCTCAATATCAAATAAAGCTTTTATATATTATTATTTTTATTTACACAGACATGTACAAAATCTGCGACACTGGCAGGTTGATGTTATCGATCAACAGCTGTTATAAACTGACATCTCATCAGGCAGTTAAAATCCGATCTGAACCTTAGATCATATTTTGAAAGAATGAAGAAAAAAACTCGACATGCTAGTGTCGCAGATTTTGTACATGTCTGTGTAAATAAAAATAATCACATATATATATATATATATATATATATATATATATATATATATATATATATATATATAATCCAACCAAAAAAAGATAAAGCGTCAACTGATATCTTATAATTAGTGAAACATCTGGATAAAAACTGAAGCTCAATATACTGGATAGAGCATTAATATTATAATATAAAATGAAATAATAAAATAAGGTGTCAATCAAATTTTATTATTATTCAAAGTTCAAGCAAAGTATCTTAACGTCCTTAGCTCATGAGTTTTCAAAGATAATTCTTCTCCTCAGAGGACAATTACCGCAGTGGTATTACTACCGGTAATAAAATTACACTTTGAAAATATATAAAAATATATACAAAAATACATAAAAATATATAACATCAAATATATCAACAATGATTAAATTAGAGACGACCAATGAAAGTGAAAGTAATTTTCCCCCTCCCCCCCAAAATGAATACCCCCTGATTGACAAAACTAAACAAAAAAATAAACCATTAATTACAATTGTCCTATATTAATAAAATTTTTTCAGTATTTATTATTAATTGATAAGTGAATGTTAATATAACGTATCGATGTTTTAAAACAAAATTTATTTTTACGTCACTTAAATAAGTGTCCCCCCCCCGCTCCAAAAAAAAATTCATTTCAAGGAGGAAATACGCTTTATTCAAATATTTCAAATTTGAATTGAATTTGATCTATAGTAATTAGACACCAATTAAACTAGATTCCCTTAATTTGAATTCCTTCCGAAGACCTCTTAAGCTTTAGCCTTAAATGTTAGCTATATTCTTAAATCAAACTAATGTAATCGTTTTTAATCAAAATTAGAAGAAGGATTCTATACATAAAGTTTAGTTCTGTACGTGGAATTAATTTTAATTTTCCCCATCCTGAGACGGGTGTTCTAGTATGTACTATATAATGAAAGTGTTATCTAAAATTCTTACATTTCATGGTAGCCGGACCTTTCAAAAAATGTAATTTATAGATGAGATAATATTTGTCGTTGAGAGTAAAAGCTTTTGATGTCATGAAACAATTGACCATTTAACATCTGGTGTTAAGAAATAAGTTGTATTCTACGGTCGTGAGTAAATCAACCTCCGCATGAAATGTATCGTAACATGAGATATTTCAGGCTCCACTTTGAGGCTTTCTGCTGTGGTGGGCTGCACATATGTAAACTAGCCGAACGCAGGGTGCTTCACACCTTTCCCTACTGCACACCAGTTCAAACTAAAAACAATGTGTTTCTTTAATTCAAATCACAATAAAGTAAATTTAAAAAATAACAAATACATACTTCCACCAGTCGCGTATTTTTGCTAGGCTGGGAGGGTTATATAATTGTGTAAAAACTACATAAAATAAATAGTTAAATCAAAATTGTTTTGGACTATTCAAATAATTTCCAACGCTATTGATAATATTTACCCGTTCATTCATTTATTTTTTATCATCGCTTATGTCTGAATTCATGTTTTGAAACATGGCATAACTCATACATCTATGACGTCACTCCAAAGCTATAATTATTTTCTAAATGTAATGTTTTAAGCTATGTTTATAAGTTGAAACAGGTTAGTTGGTAAAACCTTAGACTGAAGATCTCACGGTTTTGGTTTCGATTTCCGGTCATGGCATCCGTTTTATTTTTTGGGAATGTATTATTTACTAGTAATACAATATGCTCCATTTCAAAAAGTAGTTGATGTCTCTAGATATTTCGAAATGAGGTAAATTCTGCAATGTATTTATATCGTTTAAAAAAAATTGTGAGTGACAGACGGACAGACGAACACATCTCTTTTTATATAAGATAAGAAGTTGAATGTATTTTTTAAGACGATGCTCATAAAAGTTGTGTTGCTAACACTGTTAGATACGAGACAGCAGTAAATAGATCAAATGAAAATGTTGAAGAATTCAATAATTTTTAATTAGATATTTATTTACCAACATAATGTATTAATCAGGATGTTACGATATGGTATCAGTTTTTTTTTTCTATTTTCGGGGTATACCCCATTTTCAAAATGAAATTTCCACTCAATCGATTTATAAAAAAAATATTCAGGTTTATGATAATGATCGATATCGGCTATGAAATAACTTGAACGCTATAGTCAAAAAACAATTATCTAGTGTGAAATTCGAACCCTTAAAAATGACACGAACTGAACTGAAGGCGAACGCTTTATCCACACGGCCACCGAACAAACAAAAATAGTGTATTTTCAACCTAATTATAGTGTTTATGGGTTCCGCGTAGTGATTTTTCCATAGAGATATAAAATAGTTCGAGTGTCTAAATAAAGAAACATAAAGAAAAGTTCCAATAATAAAATTTTTAAAAAGACCGTCAAATACCTACGATATTTTACGAAATAAACAATCTTGATTCATTTTTATATTTTTATTGATTTATTTGCTAGTAGTAAAAAAAGGTCCAGATTAATACATGTTGTTCGGTCAGCTAAAAAGCGAACGCTAAAAATGTCAGAACGTTTGATTGTAATGTTACTTTTACGTACTTTTAATGTTGAATAATGAGTCCCAAAAAGGTTTCTAGAAATTCTGACATCAATAAGAACATCGAATTGAAGGTGCTGATTCCAAATCAGCGGTTTGTTTTGCGTTTCGGTCGCCACTTTAACTCTGATGCTGCGATACGCACACATACATACAACATTGCTTTATATACAGGTGTTGGACAAAATAAAGGGAAACGCCTTGGGGATGTTGCATCAATTTTAAAACACCTATAAAAATTGAAAAAAATTACCAAAATGTTGGTTACATATTAAATTTATGGCTATTGTTGTCCTGAATGTATTGGTTAAATTTATTTGGCTATTTCAGATAGTGCATATTTGTAAGAGAAATTTAAATGACAGATCTATCAGATTTCCAAAGGAGGCAGGTTGTTGGTGTCCGTATGACAGGTGCTACTGTAACGAAAGTGGCTGAGATGGTGGCCGTATCGAGAGGAACTGTCTCGAAAGTGATGACAGCATATGAACAATAAGGGAAAACATTCTCTAAACAAAATTCTGGAAAAAAACTGAAAAAGATTGTAGAGCCCTTGTAGGGATTGTGAAAAAAATAGGATAGAAACCACGGCACCTAAAATAACAGCACAGCTTATCAGTCATCTGGATAATCCCGTCAACAAAAACTGTTCGCAGGGAGATTCACAAGGCTGAATTTCATGGAAGGGTTTCAAGGTGTTTCCGTTATTTTGTCCAACCCCTGTATATAGATGAGTTATTTTACTCAAAGAAAACGTTACGAGACAACCATAGTGTACAAGTAGGCCACTGATCATCAATATGGAATCAGCAATCAGAGTTCAAATACAGTCGAGTCTATTATGTTCATTTACGAACGGATACTGCTGGGGGGGGGGGTATGAAGATATGACATCCCTTTCACGAGGTCAATGTTTGAGACAGATTTGGGATTTTAATTGAGAAAAAAATTACCTGTATAGTCCCTTCTATGGCTCAACCCGATTTCCATATGATGATCATTAAAACCGAAACCGATTCTCCAAAATCGTTCTACCAAAACCGATTCCTCAGAGTCGATTTTTATGTTTGCAGTTCCCACTTGCCGTGAAACCTTTTTCTATTGTTTTTTTTTCTTTAAGAAATACTGTTGTAACTGGAGTCAGCTGAGTGATGTCTGTTTCATTGAAACAGATCGAAACATATCAATTTCCTATCTTGGTTGCACTGTTGTACAAAAGCGTTTTCTGTTATGGTGATTGTTTTATATATATATATATATATATATATATATATATATATATATATATATATATATATAAAACATGTTATGTGCATTCATTCATCTGCAATAAGTCAAATGTCATAACCTACAACGATGTACAAATTGAAATATCATAGGCGCGACTACTCTATGTTGAACATTTTTTATTAAAGTTTTGACACTTTGAACACTCAGCATTTCACAAATGAAATATATTTTTTCTTAAAACTTTGAAGCTTAGGACATAATCCATTAGGATTGTGTTTGACTATAAGCTTGAATCGCGTCAGAAACTTTAAAAGAAAAATACATTTTTTCGATTTTTTTATCGATAATCTGAAAGTGTGTTGTCTAATCGAGATTCGATTCGATCCATGATCCATGAGCTTCAACACATGCTTGAGAATAAAATTCATCCCAGGGATCGGTTGTTTTTTTGTGTCATCACAGGTGTGAATTAGCAGGTTATACTGAAGTACTTGCTAAAGACATCTTCGGGGCTGAACGTGTACACTTTTACAGTTCTCCGATCAGCAGAGCAATGCACTTCCCCGTTGTCAAGACTAGTCTACCAGGAAGCATTCGTTTTGTCAGTGGCCGCCACGCGAACTACAACTACCGGTAAAGAAAATGTGATTTTTGTTCAAAGTTTACTCCTCTAGATCCGCCGTGTTGTGTTTCTTTCAATTCATAGTAACAGGCTAACCTCATGAAGGATATGTTTCTTCACTACGCACGGACGTTCATTCAATAGGGAGAGGCTGTATTTTAACACATCATATAGTGCTCTCACCTTTTTCCACCCACTCTCACTCTAGTTCTTTCTGATTCACACTCTCATTCATTTTAATTCATTCATCCCCAATCACTCTCATTCGCTCTCACACACTTGTTCTCAGTCACTCTCACTTATTCTCACTCACTCCCTTTCTCCCCTTCACTCACTTTCACTCTCTCACTAATTCTTATTCTTTCTGATTAATTCTCGCTCTCTTTCACTCACTCGCACACCAACACTCTCACTCACACTCCACTTTTCTAACTTTATATGAAGTATTATTTGGCTTTTTGGTTTTCCTCACAAAAGGCAAATTGAAAACAAATGTCTTTCTAATTTTCTTATCAGCGAATTCCAATTATTCTTGCCACTGCAAACGCTGCCCCATTCCTTTTCATCTCATTCTATCCCGTTTCTCTCACGAATATTTAAACTTCGACAGTGTAATGTGACGAGATGAAATCTTTTCGATGTATCTTCGCCTCCGTATGAGAGCATTTGACAGTCGCGCATTTATTTACTAAATTTATTTAACAAGTATTGATACTTAAAATACTTTTTTTTATTTGTCAAGGGAAAAAATCACATACTAGTTCTCAAATAGTAATGGTGAAGATAATATAAAAAACAAATGAGAAAGTTTATCCATACAGAATTAATACATTTTATTCGGCAAGTTGTTAGATAACAATGATAGAAGAGTTAATAAAGCTATATAGTCCAAAGAGTCCAAAGAGTCCAAAGAACGTTCTGATGAACAGTGTTTACTCTATAATGAGAAATTAAGAACACGTGTTCATTTCGGTTGTAGTCATGTTCCTTAATAAAGAATGGAGGTATGTGTATGCATGCGTGTATTAATCTGTGTGTTTTATTAGTGAGAGAGTGTATGCATAAACTATGTATATGCGTTCGGTGGGCAGCGTGTGGGCGTTTCGCTAGGCTACAAAAGTTTGCGAATGTATTTTCATTGTATTTGTCGAAAGCCCTTGTCCCAAATGGGGCTGAGCTGTGTTGCGACATAGCACTAATGTTTTCTGTGGAAGAAAATAGGAACAGAGAAAAACAGCTGAGTGTTTGGGTTTTATAGTACGCGCTATAATCTGGCGTGAATATTCTTGCGTTTGTAATTGGCTAAAAGAAACTGCTTTTGTCCAATCCAAAGTCGATATGTAATAACAAAATTCATGGCCACTGCTGCTTCGAAACACATGTATAATATATTTAACGGGACCCGTTGAAATTCTACAGTTGTATATTTCATCTGTTGTATATTTCTGCCGTACATTCTACGGACATCCGGTGTGAACGCAGACCCCAAAATATTATTGTACTGCCTTTGTTCAGACTGAGACATACTTATGTAAGTACTCAAGTTAACATAGTTTCAGAATATATCAGGTTATGACAGGTCTATCTCAAAACTTTGTCGGAGTTTGTAACATATTAAAATTCAGAACCCACAATATCAGTGTACTACCTTTGGACAGAACAGGTACCACACTTAAATCGTAGTTCGATGGTCAAAAAGTGTATTTCAGTTAGAATTTTCTGTTCTACGCAACAGCGACAACAGATAAAATCTAAAACAATGTTTTCATTGCATCGGGTGATTCCATCATTTAATAAAGTGATAGAAGGTGATAACGTATATACGGATAGGATATTGCATTAGCGTTTATCGTATAAATTTTGGCGGCAAAAAGCGCACATTGATTCTGAAATCATTTTCTTCTAAATTTTTACTTGGAACAACGTACTTATTTGTCAACATATATAACTATATTTACTTTTGCAATGGATATTTCTTGTCTGTAACAAAATCTACGTCACAAATCTCCATAAGCTTTGCACTTTTATTTCAGATGGTTTTATTTACAAATGTAATCATTAATAAATAGCCTGCGTAATTCAAAAGCTAATACGTGAATATAGATAAAAAAAACATTACCTTAATAACTAGACTTAGAAGACATCGTAGTTCGTTTGTTTACCTTAAGATAAATAAGCACAAAAAATGTGTTACTTAATTGTCTTCTGTAAATCTGTTATTCTAATAATCGACATTTTACAATCGAGATTCTATCAATTAAACAGAAAATTCTTTTTTATAATTTAAGTTGCATTTTAATAATACATTAATTTTAATAATACATTAATTTAAGAAATAACTGTTAAGTTAAATTGTCTACAATTGAAACATTAATGTTAATACATTTTCAGTTATGTTTTACTAATATTAATATTTTATGCAACAAACGCAGCGATTGGTCAAAATTCTTAAATTAATCGACATTAGCAAATAAAAATGCTGGCAATATAGAATACCGGTGAATCGGAAAAATGTGTATTAAAATATGTACCCGTTTTTTATAGGTGGCAGTAGTATATTTTCCTGGAGATAATAATCCTCATACCTCTTAAAAAATATCAGTAATCAAAAAATAAAAGTCAGTTGGATAATATATTAAAATCAATTGGAAATACAATTGTTTAAATATCACAGACCGATATTTGCCATAAATGACTGGCGAAACCGAATTATGTACCTATCTTGTATTAAAAAGGCTATTCACTACAAAGAACCTAAGAAAGACTGACTCTTCCTTATATGTTAAATATACATATAGTGGCTGCAACTCATGGCCGAGTATTGTCATCTTTTTATATTTCTCATTAAATATTATAGAGTGAATTTACTTTTAACTAACCAAATCCCTTGTACAAATGTGACAAGCAAGCGAACCTCATACAAAGGAAACCGTTTCATTGTTCTGATAGACCCCTATGTTAGGTGTTAAGGCTCTAACTGAAGTGCATTCTTTTCCACACACACACACACACACATATATATATATATGGAGAATGTTAAATATTTGCATACAGAGACAATGTACACATACCTATACACACATGTATATATACACATATCCATACACGTATGTTATCTATTATTTAGAATAAATCAGAAACACCTTTTAGAGTCATCCAAATATATTTAGCATCAACTATCAAAATATTTTTAAAGCTCAATATTTTAATAGCAAAATAGAGCCGGATATATATATATATATATAAGTGGTGTACTAAAAGCGAAGTTTTAGGAAAGGTAAAACCTATTGTGATAAGTATACAGCTCAATATCCAGGATAGAGCAGGTAGATATGAAGAAGAATGGAAAGGAATTAGAGTATTTACTTAACATTATTTTAAAATCATATTTCAAAATAAAGACTTCGTATAGTTGTTTTCAAATTTACAGCTGTTTTTCACGTGTTCACTTTTAGTTATATGGAATGGTGAAATAACAAAAGAAAAATAAATATTTAAAAAAACGCGAAACATATATATGTCTATGGATAGAAAAATATTTATTGATAATAATTATTAAGCTCCTATAAAGATGAGCCTTTTGAGTGATAATAAATAGATGATTTATTAATTAGGCACGTTGCATTGTTCTCTTCCTTGGGAGAATGAACTCTTTTTAGAATAACAGTACTTATGTTTACACACACCCACACACACACCCACACCCCCACACACACACACATATATATATACATATATATATATATATATATATATATTCATATATGTATGTAGGTGGGTGTGTATATGTATGCATACATGTGTGAGTGTGCATATATATATATATATATATATATATATATATATATATATATATAGATACATACACACTTTTACATTTTTATTGCCTACTTGTATCTTGAAAAAAGTCCACAACAACGCCACCCAAGTCGATGACCTATTTAAGTACAGCGATGTTGGGATCGACACGCACGAGTCAAATTTAAACATTTCTTCACCTCATTGGCTATATCTTTTCCCCGTCTGCCAACACTCACCGTATACACACATATTTCTCAATACACTGGAGAAAGCCGAAGGAACGGCCGAACATTTTCTTTTAGAAAAAATGATTTTATTTAAAAGACATTTTGTATTCCTATACGTCAACAAATAAGAAATAAATTAAGAAAATATAAACATGTATATATTTTTCATATTATTTTATATATATATATATATATATATATATATATATATATATATATATATATATATATATATATATATATATATTGCTTGAATCAGCATATTTGATCATTGGGTTTGTGCATCTGATTAACCTTTCTTTTTTCTTTGTCCCTCTTCAGCCGAAGTTTCACGACATGGTGGATCGAGCGTATTACCCAAACACTGAGGTGTTGATCGGCTCTCCGCCGACGACCAGTTCGCCAGTAACCACGCCGTCCCCACACCATCTCCACCCACACATACCCCAACACCAGCAACAGATCACCCCTCTACCGCCCACACAGCACCACTCTCAACACCAGCAAGCAAGCACGATCTCTACCTCACACCAGCCGACGTCAACGCAGCACACCGGTCAGACGCATCAGCCCGTGACGGACATGGTCACGTCGCCGGCGTCATCGTCACGAAGCAACAGTGCCGGGATCCTAAGCCGGAACTTCATCAAGGAGGAGGACGAAGGCTGTGAAGACGGTCTGGTTCGGCCAGTAGCCACACACATTCTCTCAAACGATAGTTGCCTGCGTATATTTGTTCACAGCGATTTTAAGCAGTGCGTTGACGAACATTTCCGAAAGTCACTATCACAGCAACACCCAACTTATAGGGCCACCGGTTCGCCACAAAGTGCGGGGTCTTCGCCTGATGGCAGCAAAACCACACGTTACAACAAAGGTAAGCACTTGAAAATATACTCGATAAAAATGTATTTCTTAAAGGCAGTTATATCGATTCGGACGAGGAGTAAATTACTCATAGCAGTTGAATCGACCTTTTCAAACTAGAGAAATTTTACAGAATTTCGAACTGAACCTTTAATTTAATCCACGGTAGAAGATTGTTCTCGTCCCGTAAGCCATAATCGAGTAGAGGTAGGTTTTATTTTTATTTTTTTAATTTTAAGTTAACTCCAAACAAGACACAATGCCACTGAGACGTAGAGGGCTACTGTGAATTAGGGGGATCCTATATGAGGAGTTTTACAGCGAGATGCTTATTCACATTACATATGAATGTCTGAATGTTAGTACGGTCAGGGAAACAGGAAGCAGGAAATGGATTCCAAAATCTAGCAGTATGAGGAAAGAAGCTATTAGAGTAGAAAGCTCTCCGGCATCTGGGGACCTTAACAGTGAATTCTTAGATATTATCCCCTGTAGTGAAAATTGAGCTTCCAATGCCAAGAATGTATTAACTTCAACACCTATATCCGTTGCGCCACGGATTACAGGACAAGAACTCATCTAATCTGGTGGTATATCCAGCTAAGTACTGTTATTTGAGGTAACATTACCAGGAGAAGGTGCACCATTACTCGTATGTGCCAGCATACAGCCGTGTCGATTGGATCTTATTTGGGCTTCGAATCCTATGTTATATTGAATATTTGGTCAGGGTTTACTTGTAAGGTAAATTATCCTCATGTCAGGTTGTTCTGACAAATCCATGACCGAAGACACTCGAGGATGGTGTTTTGCAGGTAATTCAAACTCTATATCTGTGTGTGTACAGGATAATCTAATGAACGGATATTTAAATATATATTCTAAGCAACACGGTGAGTGACCCGTGCGCATTATTTCTTTTGTAAACTTTAACTTTCAGGGAAATCGCTTTTAAATGCTCAAAAGAAACTGAAATTCAGGGAATATTTATTAATTGGTGTCTAATACCTATTGTTAAAATTTCACAAGAAATCGGAGTTATCTAAATCTTTACAAAGGGCTTTCACCCTCTTTACCCTGTTAGCATTAAACTAAATTAAGCGAAATATAGCTCACATCACAACTATTTACGCCTAACAGCCTTGTTCCAAAATTCGTAATGATCGGTTAATTATTTTCGAATTGAATCCTGTACAAAATGTATAAATATATACACATACATAACTTTATAAAGAGAATTTTTTTTATAAAGAGAATTATTTAAATTAACATTATGGGTATAAGTTCCTTGGCTTTTTGGCTAGAAGCAAAGGGTTAGTTATGATACTACACTGAATCTTTTCTGTCCTCAAATCCTTTGGGAGTGATGCAATTTTTAGTTGTGTACCAATCCAATACCCTATTTTGGGGATCTGAATTTCCCCCATATTAAAAACCGACCTTGTGTCTAACTCTGCCTTCGGGGGAGGCAAGTAAATAGAAACATCATGGCGATTTTCAAAATATTTTAAGCTTGTTCTTTTTCTTTCGGAGTAATTATAATTTCAAAGATTATTTCTCTCTGAACAAAATAATGTCGAATCACCAGTTCCGTTTTGCCTCATTTTTCTAATGATTGGTATCTGAAAAAGCTGAACTTTTCACAACTGGTCGCTTCCTCGCAATCTAAGTCTTTGCCTCCTGCATGACATGGGACAACCTTTTTATTTTGGTTTCGTGTTTGTTGTTCGAGCAGCGTCATTTTCCGGACGAATTCTGGAGAGAATAATTGAAAAGGCATGAACGCCAACAAACAAATGCGCTGAAGGCAAACAAGCACCACATGGCCGCCGGGTTCGCTTATTCAATAAACTGGACAGACCAACGAACATCCGAACGTCGAATCTCGACTCTCACGCCGTTTTCGGTTTCTTTTCTTTCCACTCAGTTTCATTTTTGGTCGCCATCTTATGTGTCTTTAGAGGTTTTCCATCTTATTTTTCTTTTGTTCTATCTTTCTCTTTCTAATTATTACTCTCTTTCTCACTCTTCCATCTCTCCCCCTCTACTATCTCCCCCTGTCCTATCCCCCTCTTTTATCTCTCCCATCTTGCTTTCTCCCCTATTTAACTGTCTCTCACATCTCAGTTTCGTTATTCTCTTCAATCTCTCTCACTTGTCCATCTAAATTCTATCTTTCTTATCTGCCCCTCTCTCTCTCTCTCTCTCTCTCTCTCTCTCTCTCTCTCTCTCTCTTTCTCTTAAATCCAGATAAATATAAAAAAATAAGACTAACTTCAAAATTGTCTGTTTCGGCTGGCAATATCTCCCACCTCTCTTTCCCTTCTCCCTCTCTCCATTCTCTCTCCCTTCTCCCCCTCTCTCTGTCTATCTCTCTATCAAGCTCCTGGTTAATAGAATTACTCCTAGTGATGATATTCCATATCGCTTATAATGGACTATTTCAAGCTGTTTTCTCTGTATTATTCTTTATAACTATTTGTTATTACAGTAATGTTGTTTTAATCTCTATTTATGAAATTACTGGATGTAAATAGCTTCAACAAAACTTTAATTTTTTTTATACAGGCGGTTCTGCTACAAATTTTAAACCTAGTTAAAATTACTTTTTATTCAACAGTTCAATTGTTTCCCAATTACTATAAATTGTTTGAAGGTTCGCATGCAAATTTAATCTATCCTTATAACTAATAACAACATTTTAAAACAGCTGACTTGTTTTACGAAGAAACGGAAATGCATTGATTTTACTGCTTTAAGCTATTGGACATTTTATGTAAATAAATAATGTCTTTACAGTACATAATAGAAACGAAAAAAAAGCGAATGCCGTGATCCATGATTGAAATTGGTTCTTTAAATCTTCAGTTTGAAGTTCTCTTAATTGAGCTATTTCAGCTTGCTGCATATTTTGCAATGATAAGCGTTTATATCTGTATTAGCGTTTAAAAAATATACCGAAGTGGATAAATCAATTTTTTAAAGACATTAAATCAAAATACACTTTTTGTCAAGAACATGGACAAACGTTCCGCAAACGAAACTGGCTAATCAAAATCGAACATTAATTTTGTAGGAAAAAAGTTATTAACGACAAAAATTCGGGAAAAAGACTCGCTCCATTTCTATATATTAGAAGATAAAACGTACACAATTTTACTTTTATGTACAGTTTGCTTCAGTGTGTTTTTGTTCATGCAAATGCATTGTAGGCTCCCGAAGGATTTGGGTAGTGTAATGTTTCTGTTGAATGAATCGAAAGTGCTCGTGATACTTATGGAACATTCATCATTTTTTTTTTGACAGAAAAACAATTATTAGAAAAAACGAAAAAGGTATAATCAAACAGAAAATTATGTTATGTGTAACAATGTCTGCTTATATATATAATTAGTTAACGACACGGACTGAAAACTTGGGTGTGCCGGGTTCGAATCCAATTCGTTCCACAGAAACACTTTCATCAAAAACCAACACCTAAACTTGTATCTACCATCCTAGAGAGGACGTACATAATAATAATGATAATAATAATAATAATTATATATATATATATATATATATATATATATATATATTAATTAAATTCAAAGACTCTTCAAAGAGCAATCCCAAATCATAATTTTCATTAGATCTTTCAATTCTTTATTCCCACACTTCGGTGGACATTTACCGTTCGGAGGGAAGAGGGGGGTATGAAGGTTGGAGAAAGGGGAGAAGGAGAAAAAACGAAAATAGATTACCAGACAACCACGGCTGTCACACGTAGCGACCATGTCAGATGACAGACACTATATTTTTAATTAATCATGTTAAAACAATTATCAGAAATAGACGCAATAATAATAATGTGAGTCGTAATGTTAAGCACCAGTCACAAATTCAAAACTTATATTTACCCTAACCCTAACCCTAACACCCCTACACATTTCTACGTTAAATATTAGTCTTGCGTTATTATGGGGTAATAAGATAATAAGCCCCATTAAAATAATTACAATTGTAGATAATTCTAATTGAATCATGATCATATCACTTGGAAAACCACCAAAGAATCCTAGCATTCACTACGGCAACTAAATCTAATGGCGGAGCAATCATATCATATCATCAAAATACCTGCAATCATCTAAAACTCAATGATAATAGTCACAATACCACAAATAACTATGATGTTATTATCACGCTATCACCGATCACCAGAATGAAGACACCAACGGCCCCGCTAATAGTGACAACGGTAACCATGCTACCATTGACAACAACAATTACAATAATAATAATAGCAATAATATTTGTCACAGCCGCAATTGTAATCCCAATGACAACTGTGGCGGCAATAACAAAGCTGGCACAAATGACCATAGCGACATGATAATCATGGTACTTATAATGCAAATAGTTACTCCGATACACCAATATAGCAATTCTAACAATCCTACCAATTGGAATGATAATAATAATGATAATCATAATAATGATACAATTTAAGAAAATATAGACAATGTTATTAATAGCTATAAAAATGTAAATATATAATAATGAAGATCCTAATAATAATAATTATTAATTGTATTTAGTCATGATGAAATAAATACACTTATCTACTTTTGCCTTAATGTTATTAGAATTATTAAAAATTATTTATTTGAATATATGTATATATATATTTGATTTAACAACAGTGACAATTCCTGTTTGTTTCTTTTTTTTATTCATCCTTTCTATCTAATGTTCTACTAGAGTGTGAACAGGAACTCGTCATATTTGCAAACACTTTCGATTCCCCTCACAGCTCCATTTACCAACATCTGGTAACACACGATATCTCCGAAAAAATATTTCAGAAACATATTAATAAAAAAACACTGCCATCCTCGCTGTCTCAAAATGCAACCTGCGTATCTTCATCATCGAAGCGTTACTCATTCGAGTGAACAAATCCACGTGATACGAAGTGGGATAGGGTATGCTAACATGCTTTTAAAACGATTTTCATTTACTTTTTCAATAATTTAATTTTGTAACTCATCACGACGAAGACTGATAAGAGTCAAAAACCTGTGCATATATGGTGAGTTCCTGCCAACTCGAAAGGCTGGATAAAATAAAATAAGAATTGTCACTGTTGCTTCATAAAACCTGTATCGAATGGAAAAATACTGCCCAAATATATATATATATATATATATATATATATATATATATATATATATATATATATTTGGGCAGTATTTTTCCATTATGGGTGAATTCAAGAGTGAAGAAGAGGGTTAGTAGCAGAGGATAACATATATATATATATTATATAAAGTACCGTCTGTACTACATACGTAAATTATGTAATTGGATTTTACCAAGATTTTCAGATGAATTAAAATAATATTATTAAACTTTAATTATCATCACTGCTGCAAGTCGCGCAATATCAATCATGTCACAAAGAAATAAAACTGATTTAAGCGACAAAGCAAAAATCGTCAAATTAAGAAAGGAACAGTTGACAATAGAATACATCGAAAAACGTATGAAACGTTAAAAAAGTGTTGTAAGACGAGTTCTCAAACTCTATAAAGAAACTGGAAGGTTAAGTAACACAAAGAAACCTGTTAGACTAAGAAAGACAACGGCTAAAGAGGACAGAGTTATACCACGCCTAGTGTTAAAAGACCGTTTCCTTACAGCTGGCAATATTTCTAAACAAATGGAAGGTGTCACGAATGTTTCACGACAAACTGTGTCCAGAAGATTGCACGAGATAGGTCTTTTTGCAAGATCTCTTCGAAAAAAGCCACAAAAACAAAGCATGTTATATGGTCAGAAGAAAATTGGAACAATGTTTATTTCAGTGACGAATCGAAATTTAATGTATTTGGCAGTGATGGAAAACAATTTGTAAGAAGAAAAGGCGAAAGTTTGGATCCTAGTTGCATCAAAAAAACTGTTAAATTTGGTGGAGGTAGCGTGATGATTTTCGACATGATATCATGGCAGGGCACATCACCACTTGTACGCTTAAATACTAGAGTAAATGCCACTGTATACAAGAATGTTTTAGAACAGTATGTTTTGCAGTGTTGTACACTTCTGGTATCGAAAAGCCTGTTTTTATGCAGGGTAATGCTCCCTGCCATAAGGCAAAGCTAGTCATGAATTATCTGGCTGATCAAGAAGTAGATGTAATAGACTGGCCTGCTCAGAGTTCTAACATGAACCCTATAGAAAACTTATGGAAGACGCTAGGACAGAATGTTATGGCAAAGAATCCGGAAAACATCGAAGACTTATGGATGAAACTGAAAGATGAATGGGCCAAGATAACTGTGGCCCAATGTCAAGATTTAGTGAAATCATGCAGTCGAAGAAGCGCAGCAGTTATTGAAAACCAAGGTGGAAGTACCAAATATTAAATCTATTTTGCCTTTTTAATGTGATTTAGTTAAAAATAATATTTCGTTCCTTAATTTTGGACACTTGAAATCTGTAAAATGGTGGATAACTTAAAAAATATTATTTTAAATCATCTGAAAATCTCGGTAAAAGTTCAACTACATAATGTGTCTATTCAGTTAAATTTTCACAAAAATTAATATATAATTTTGTTTAGATTCAGAAGATTTAATTTTTTTCCTTAATTTTGGACGGTACTGTATATGTGTGCTCAGTTCGATAAAAAGAAAATCGTACCTTGCTTGCTATCTCACTCACTAATTGTCTTGATTAGCAGCGAGGAGGAAGATTAATAGACATCCTTATGCTTGGGAAAGTAACATTATTCATGGACAGGTCTCTAAGAAATCACACTTTACTTGAATAAATTTTGTATTATTTTATTTGTTACAAGATGTACTTACTTGGCGTTTGTCCGTAATGTATATACTTGCGATTTTCTCATTCCTTTCAGAAAATACTTTGTCCAGGTCAGAATTATTTTCAAATGGCCGCTATCTCACACACAATTTATGAGAAGAAACAGTAATCCTATCTTTGAAATTATTAATGAAGTGCATATAAAATACTTTAATAAATAGTATATTTCTCTCAAAATGGCGACAACACGCATATATATTTATGAAAAAGTAGAAAACTTATTTTTACGATGCACTTGAAAAAGGTCGGAGTTTGCATCGGCCGGTAATGTTGTGAGAATGACATCCAAGATGAGAATATTAGTTTCAATAATACAAATAATAATCCTCATCTAAACAATTCTAAGCATACACCAATGCGTTTTTATATCTGAGTGCATTTTAAAATTTCAACACAAAAAGCGCAAATGTACATTTCTCTAATCAAGATAGATATAGGATCGACTTCAACCTCATGAAGTGATTAAGACAAGGTATTACATAACGTGGTTTAACTCTGACGAAAGCGAATATCGCCGAAACATTTAAGATCAAAATATATATTTTTAAATGCATTATACATGGCTTTCGTACGATTTTATTATTATTTTTTTTATAATTCCAATTCAGATATGTGGCAGCGTTACTACAAACGGCAACGGTACCAGTGGCTGCACCAAGCCGCCATTAACAATAATTTGAATCTATGCTTGACTACTAAGCTGGGCTCTGGTTGGCGCAGACATTTAATTTCTGGGTAAACCAGAAAAAATCTCTGATAGCTGAACAGTACCTGAATCAGCGTTTATAAAAGGGAGCGGCCACTACTTTTATCCCTTCTTAGCCATGAGACGGTACTGCTACTTACTCATCAATGTCGCTCGGATCAACAACAAAACAAATGTCCTCTCCGGTGTCGACAATACGCATGGATTCAACATGGAGACCAAACGCGCGCACGTTAACTGATATCGATATTAAATACGGACACACGCAGACTTACAAACGCACATGAAATCGGCCCGCCTTTAACAGAAACGTGCATATGAACATTCACATTACTCTTCTCTCTTCCCTACTAACGGGGCATTTATTCAACACATGGGCTCTCTAACCCCTTTCCTTGTCTAGACTTCTGGGAATGTTATCCTCTGCTTCTAACCCCCTTCTTTACCCCTGCATTTATCCACTAGATTCCCGAGCATTGGCTATCTTCACTCGATGATAAACTGCTCATAGACTTTCGGCAGCCAACGAACTTTGCTAATTCATTTCCTTTACATGTTAACGAAGATAGCCAATAAAGTTGTGTTAAATGTTAGGATGAGACTTTGTCTTTCTATTCTACAATTTAGTGTGTGTTTCTAATTGTTGTTTTAATTGAGTAAATGTATTTGAATTTTCTCTAATCCATGTCTTTCTGTTATTCATTCTAGAATCCCGTCCGATGACGCAACGACAATTCCCGCCTTCGTTCTGGGATCCGCACATAACGAACACGTTACACGGCAGCTACTTAGACTCTAACCACTTGCCATTCAACCCTTCCAATCCTTATTTCGGTTCAGCCACTATCCATAGTATCTCCAGTCTTCACCAGGTGCCCCCTCCCAGCCCCTGGCATTATCAACTGTCGCCCCACTCGCAAGGATCGTACCACCGGCCCAACCCACCACCGCACATGCACTACGAGTTCGGCCATCCATCGATGGCGGCAGCTTCAAGTCGATTCGGCAGTGCGCACGGACAGTATAACCCGTTGATCGTGCCACACCATCCGGCTACGGCCACGCAGCCGGCGATCGCAGCTGCCATGCGTTCGGCTTCCGTGCCGTTTAACTCGATGGCTGGTCAGCATTGTGACATATCTGGTAAATCGGCCGCAGATTTACCGACGACGGCAAGGCGAATTGTTGAATACCAATCGCACGCTAACATGGAACCAGTCCTTACGGGTGAGGAAAATATCTACTCTTTCTCTTACTTTCTTTTTTGTCTTTCCTTCATTTCTTTCTTTATTCATTTCCCTTTGTTTCTCTCCTTTTTTCTTTCCGTTTCCTTTGTCTTTCGTTTCCTTTGTCTTTCGTTTCCTTTGTCTTATGTTTCCTCTGTCTTTCGTTATTCTTGTCTTTCGTTATTCTTGTCTTTCGTTATTCTTGTCTTTCGTCCCCTCCTGTTCTCTCGTCTCCCTCTTTTCTCTCGTCTCCCTCTTTTCTCTCGTCTCCCTCTTTTCTCTCGTCTCCCTCTTTTCTCTCGTCTCCCTCTTTTCTTTCGTCTCCCTCTTTTTCGTCTCCCTCTTTTTTCGTCTCCCTCTTTTTTCGTCTCACCCTTTTCCTCTCGTCTCACCCTTTTCCTCTCGTCTCATCCTTTTCCCCTCGTCTCACCCTTTTCTCTCGTCTCCCTCTTTTCTTTCGTCTCCCTCTTTTTTCGTCTCCTCCTTTTCCTCTCGTCTCCCTCTTTTTTCGTCTCCTCCTTTTCCTCTCGTCTCACTCTTTTCCTCTCGTCTCCTCTTTTCCTCTCGTCTCCTCTTTTCCTCTCGTCTCCTCCTTTTCTTTCGTCTCCTCCTTTTCTTTCGTCTCCTCTTTTTATCTCGTCTCCTCCTTTTATCACGTCTCCCCTTTATATTTCCTGTCCTCTTTCGTTCCCCTATCTTTTGTTTCTTCTTGTTTTTTTTTCTCTTGTCTTTCATTTCCCTTTCTTATTTACTTTTCTTTCTTTCTATTTCTTTTTCTTTCGTCTTCCTTTGTTTCGCCCCTTTTCTTTTCTTTCCCCAATTTCCTTTCCTCTCCTTTTTCTTTCCTTTTTCCCTGTTCTCTTTTCCCCCCTTTTCTCTCTTTACCTCCTTTTCTTTCGGCACCCCATCTTTTATTTCCCCTTTTCTTCGTTTCTTCCATTTTTTGTTTCACCCTTTTTCTGTTTCCCTATATTTCGTTTTCTGATTTCGACTATTTCCCTTATCCTTTCGTTTCTATTTCCTCTACTTTCATTTTGTTCTTTTTTTGTTTTTTTTCTGTCTTTTTGTTCTTTTTTATCCTTTTCTTCCTATTTTTCTTTTCTTTCTTTCTTTATTCTTTTGTTTGTTTCTTTTTTTTTCTTACATACCTTTTGCTTTTCCTTTTCATATCCTTTTTTTTCGTTCTTTTCGTTCTTTTTTGTTTCATTCTTATCGTTCTTTCCCTCCACATAAAAAATGTGAGGTACAATTTTTGGTTAATATTTAACCATAAATCCAAAAACCTTTCGAGTGGACGCGTTTTTAATCCAGCAAAATCTTTGTTGGTCACGTGTGCCGCGCCGTGGGTGGCAATATCTGTACCCGCCATTGCCTGATTCTCCTGTGTTATTTTACCCGTCTGACACTAACAGCTTCGCTCTGAATACCCCTAAAAACATACTCCCCATCCAAAAAACTAATGAGATGTTTCCAATGTCAGCGTCTTAGAAAATGATTTTAGAAACGGGCCTTTTCCTTTCTTTACTTATTATTTCTTTCCTTTTAGTTGTAATATTCTTTTGTTTATGCAAAACGATTATTAGCCCTCTTCCGGTGCTAAGAACCAAACTTCCGCTTGTAATTTATTCAAATTTTAAAAGCTTCATTGCGCATGCTCTCAAGCTTACAATCCAAACATGCATGCTCGTTTCTTTTTAATGTATTTCCGATTGTGTTTTTACTCTCTCTCTCTCTCTCTCTCTCTCTCTCTCTCTCTCTCTCTCTCTCTCTGTTTTTTTCTCTTTTTATCGTTATTTATTTCTCTTTATGTCTTCCCCTCTCCCTATTTATTTTATCACTCTCTTTGGCTTTATCATTATCTCAATAACCCTCTCTTCATCTATATCTATTATTTTCTCTCTCTCTCTCTCTCTTCTCTCTCTCTCTCTCTCTCTCTCTCTCTCTCTCTCTCTATATATATATATATATATATATATATATATATATATATATATATAATCTCTTTCGCTCTCTTTTTTTCGTTTAAGAACAATCTTTATCTCTATATTTCACTCTCTTTATCTCTATTTCTATCTCTTTATTTATCTCTCTCTTTGTCAACCAATCTTTCTCTTTATTACTTTCTTTATCTCTACCTCCCTTTCCTTTTTTCTCACTATCACTTTACCTCTATTTCAACTTCCCTTTTCTTTATCTCTTTCTTTCTGACTCTCTCTTATATAATATATATATATATATATATATATACATATATATATATATATATATATATATATATATGTCCCTAAACAGATAAACATTCTACCATTAAAGAATACCGTTCAGCGGGCAGCACTGTCGGCCCGTCTTGATCGCTCATTGGATTCTGTTGAGATAACCGATGATATCGAATCTTCCTGGAAATCCTTGCGGGACGTAATTTGCATGGAAAATGACAAAAGAAAACCCAAAATTATTTAAATATTCATCAAAGTGTCGTCTTTATTTCAAGACTTTTTAAGGATAATTGATTTGAAGAAATATCGTACAACTACAATATTTGAAAACGTACCAAATATTTTCAAATATTGTACTTGTATGATATTTCTTCAAATCAATCATCTTTAAAAAGCCTTGGGATAAAGACGAAACGTTGATGAATAGATATATAAATAATTTTGGTTTTTCCGTTTACAATATATATATATATATATATTTTTCTCCCTATTTATACTTTATCACGCTTACATATGAATTGGCTGATGTGGTTCCCCCTCGACGAAAATACACTAGACCAACTCGACAATCAGCTAAACCCCATCCATTCACTGTGGAGGTCCCCAGATGCCGGAGAGCCTTCTACTTCAATAGCTTCTTTCCTTGTACTGTCGGCCTCTGGAAGTCCCTCCCTACCTCCTGTTTCCCCGACAATATCCTACATGCAGAAGTGTAAAACTAATGTAAACAGACATCTCGCTGCACGGCTCCCAACTTAGGATGACACCAAAAACCTACACCCTAATTCTCAGTAGGCCCTTACGTCTACAGTGGCGGTCTGCATTGGTTGGGGTGAAATATGTCAATATATATATATATATATATAACTTGTCTTAATTTACGTACAGACAGATATCACGTCCCACAACCAGTACTTAAAAAGATGTCAGTTAACTTTAAAAACAAAAATAAAAGCAAGCGAAATCACTTATTAAATCAGTTTAAACTAAAACAAATACTATTTTCACGTGGATTCATTTGGATGAACATTTAAAGGAAGACGAAGAGTGTATTTTATAAACTACCTCAAAATTACATTAAATCATAATATGACTATAAAGACGTTATTCAAACATGTTATTTCATTTTTCAAAATGTCTGCTTGATTTCAGGTCAATGATTTCGAAGTAAATGAAAATAGTACGTTCTCATTTAGTTAGTCTCTAATGACGTAATTTTATCAAACATTCCCATTGAACTTTTATAGAAATGCATTTACCTGAAACCTAATTCAGCTAAACAAGCGTTATTTGAAAAAAAGTCACAAAATTATTACGATTTTACAAAATATATAATAAAAGAAATAGAGTAGTATAATGTTTCACGTATGTTTCTTAAGGTATTGTTAATGATGTATGGGGATAGTGGAAGCATACAAGCAATGTATTTGAGTTTTTGTTATTATTGGCTATTTCGAACGTTCTGCGTTTTTCATCAGAAATGATAAGGGTTTACTGGAATCGCGTAGTGTTTTTTCGCTTTTAACCACAATGTAATTCAAGTAAACTCATGTCACCATTCTTGATTAAAAACACAATATTGAATAATATTTTTTTAACAAATACAGTGTTTGTATGCTTTAACAACCACCCATACATTATTAAATATATATATATATATATATATATATATATATATATATATATATCTGTTTTAATTATACTTTTCTTTCCTTTTATTTATATTATTCTATTTTTATACTCATCAATATTTCTTCTTCCGGTGCTGAGAATTCAACTTCCGTTTGTAATTTATTCAATTTTTAAACGCTTTATTGCGCATGCTCCGAGGCGTGCATTCTGAATATGCGTAGTCTCTCGGCAAAACTGATGTAAAATACGATATGGATACGTATATTGTTATATGGGGGGCGTCTTCAGTGGGGTTTTCAGTTTCCTGTTTCTCGCTATCTTCTGATTTTTTTTACAATTCTCTCATCATCACAATAAAGACGAAGAATATAAAGAATAATAAGAATAAGTAACCAATAACTCCAAAATCATTGATATGCCGTAAAACAATCATAGCGAATGTTGGTTTAAGTGTCAAGAATTGCAAAGCCAAATAAACCCTAGAACTGACCGAGAAAATGAATTCTGAAAGATTTAACTTTTTATTTGTTTTTGTTTGTTTTTTTTCTTTCAAACTGTATACTACTGGCACAGCTGCAGTAGGTGTTGTTTGTTCCAGTCGAGGATACGTCTTCGACAGTGGCTTTATTTCTGTTCAGTCCTAGGAAATCCAACCTACCAGTCTTCATGGGAAGGAGTTTGTGTATTGTTAATAACTTGGGGCGGACCTACTGGTAAATGCCAACAGGTTGCTAAGCAGTTTTTTAAGCCACAGAGTACACTTTACCGTACACTAGATTTTCTAAACTTTACCTGACCTTGTGTCTAACCTCCTGCATAAGAGGTAAATAAATATATGACATGACGATATATATATTCGTAAAAGTGCTTTGTGTGTATGACGTGTCTATATTATAATGTAAACGTGTTTCTTATATATAGTCTAAAGAACCTTTGAGTTATTTTAAACGAAAAGACAAAAAAAGGAAAATGCAGTTTAAATTCCCAGAGAAACTAACTAAATCCAAAATAGTGCAGACTTAACATTCGTTGGAAAATTCATAAATAAATAAAATATATAATAGTAAATAAAATAAAAACGGGGATTAAGTATCTAACAGTGAAACAAAAACAAGAGACCTTAACGTAAGCATCTAATATTAACACGGGGATCATCAGCTGTTTACCATGTAACTGTTTCGGAGATTTAAAAACAGGACAGTTATATGCATGGCTCTCCAATGGTACAGATCAAACTACCATTTCCCCAATAATCAAGTGTCGAAATAATTCAGCTTAAAATGTTACTTGTATATACATAAATAAATAATAATAATAATAATAATCAAATAATAATAATAATAATATACTACCCTTAAGACTACCGTGTGATATGGTAATTTGCATATCAAATAAAATTCTTTATAACAATAGTAATACTAGTAATAATAATAATAATAATAATAAAATACTATCTAAACACTACACCCAAGAACCATTTTGCGATATGGTAGCTAGAAATAAAATTATATAGGAATGAAAGTTGCATTAAAAAAAAAAAGCTTTAGTACCTTAGGTACCAGAAAGGCAATTAGATAAGAGTAAGGAAACCTAGCCATACAGATCTAAATACCCGATATATATATATATATATATATATATATATATATATATATATATATATGTATATGTTTGTCTACAGGTGGGTGTACATATATGTATGTACGTGTGTGTGTATATATATGTGTGTATATGGAGATGTGTGTGTACATATATGTGTGTGTGCATATATGTATGTGTGTAAATGT